>CM062807.1:850637283-851315617 GCA_031772625.1 Pinus tabuliformis | reverse complement strand
GAGAAATCAAAAACATAAATTAGATGCAGTGCAATCTATATCAAAACAAATCAACAAAGGAAAATGTAATCTTCCACTTTGTTAAATTTGTGGTAATGAATCTATTTTTACTTCTAGATGTCCATATGAAAAATATGAAGGAAATGATGATAACGACGATTTTCTAGTCATGAATTCTCAAAGTTTCGATCAAGAAAATAAGGATACTAGGAAGAGAAGGAAAATTCAGAGGATGGAATTGAAGGTAAAAAGGATTTTCCACGTGAGATGTTTGCCATGTTATAAGAGATAAAGAGACTCACAATGATAATAAAAACTCAGAAGGAACTATTGGAAGAGTATCAAGATAAGGATGATGATCTTTATGAAATAGAGAAAATGGTTGTCATCCTTTTTGAAAAAAGATATTATTAATGTCAAAGGCTATTCAGTCTAAAGAGAAATTTACATAGTCAAATAGCATATTTTGATACCTTTCCAATGATATATGACACACCTTATGGAAATATTCTTTTTGCATTTTTGATGCCCCATTTAGACACCCTATCTTTAAATATATTTTTTTATCTAATATCCTAGATCAAATGGAAGCATAATATATATGGTTCGAAATCATATTATGGTTCCTTTCAAATGATATATGGAACTCCCTCTAACTCCTTATGGTTGAAAATAAATTATTTTTTGAATATTCATTACACATTCTTCTAGTTGCACAAAGTCAGCATGACTAGTGGATAATTTGGCCCAACTAGTTGACATGTCAGGCTAGTATAGACCCTAAATTATGTATAAATAGGCATAAGAAGGAGAATTTGTAGCCACCACTCAACCAATTCAAATATTTTTTTAGGAGAGTAAAGGAGTAGGTTTGACGTTCATACCTCATTAACCAAAAACAAGAGAAGTGAAGCCAGGTTGGAGAAGAATTTTGTGTAAGGGTTTTTAGCATATGTTATCCAACCAACTCACAAATAGATAGATCAACGACTTAAAAATTATCCTTTTCGAGGGGGAAACCTCCTTTACATTACATAAAAGAAAAATTCTTGGAAGATTTAAATGAAAAAACATTCTTTCTATATATATGAGTGTAAGGGAACACAATATAATCAGAGTTGACATAAGAATAATACTATAAAGGCATAATAATAACAATAGTGAGCTTCCATGGGGCACAATAATAAAAATATGGTGACTACATAGGCACAAAAATAACAATAAGGGGGCTACACTAACAATAACAATGAGGGAATAAATTACTATAATATGGAATTAACATGCCCCTTTCCTTCAAAAAAGTGTTGTCCTCAATGCTTGAGTAGTTCTCAATGCTTATGTATACAATTCCCATCCTCCCATGTGGAATATTTAGTGGGTAAGTTCTTCCACTTGATGAGATACTATGAGATTGATCAATTTTGAGGTTGTCCAGTTCTTGTTTCCGTGACTTCTTTAGGTTCTAATATGTTTTTTCCTTCCTTGTCAAGTTCTTGAAATATTATTTGAACTAGGAGCTTGTCACCTATAACCTTCTTTAAGCATGAAACATGGAAAACTAGGTGCACTTGGGAAGATGTGGGAAGCACCAATTTGTATTCCACGGTACTAATCTTTTGCAACACCTTGTAAGGACCATAATACTTTGGTGACAATTTATTACCATTCTTAGCTTGCTTCAGAGACATTTGTTTGTATGGTTATAGTTGAAAAGAACCTTGTCACCTACATCAAAACTTATTCTGCTCCAAAGTGAGGTTATCCTTTAAAAGTTGGAGAACTTATTGTTGATGCTCAATGTCATCTTCCACTGCTTGGTCCTTACAATGATTGTCTAAGACGTTTTGGAGAAATGGAGAAATAGATGATTTCGATGTTTGAACCTCTATTGAACATAATTGTGAAATTACACCTCATTGTTCATTCTTTGGAAGATTTGTCATGCCATTAGAGATTATTATCTTTCTTGGTTTCCCTGTGATACCCTTAATTCAAATTCCTTTCCTTCCCAAAAAAAAATCAAGAAAATTTCTTGAAAATTAAAAGCTATCATACCCAAAGATTGTAACCATTGGACTCCTAGTACAACATCAACACCACTCATTAGAATGGAAAGCATTGGACTATTCAATACATATTCTCCCATGGATAGCTTGATATTATGGCACTTTCTAGAGAAATTTATGGTTCCTCCATTTGCAATCAGCGCTTGACACTCTGGTACTAGAGATAGGAAGAAATTCAATTTCTTGGCTATCTTACAATGAATAAAATTATGGATACTACTGAAATCAATCAACGTTATTACCTTTCTCTTCTTGATATGTCATCTAGCTTGAGAATTTGAGGAGTGGTAATCCTTTCCAATGCATTACAGGATATAGTTGGATTCATTTCTTCTTATTTGAGGTTGGTTCCTAGTGTATATCCTTTTCTTTTAACGTTTCTTATTCCTTTTCTTCATCCTCTTCATAATTTATGTAAACTAGTTTCTTCTCAAGACACTTATGACCTTTAGTGTATTTTCTATCACAACTATAACAAACCCCTTTTGCTCTTTTTCTTCCAATTGTTGTGGTGTCAAATTTGTAGATTATGGAAGGCTAGGAGCAACGACACTTCCATGTTCATAGTTGTGAGTGGTAGGCTTCCTTGTTGCCATAACATTTCTTTCAATTTTTCTTGCCAGCCTGAATGCCTTCTCCAATGAATCAGGTTCCCAAAGGACAACCTCATCTTGGATGTTATGCTTTAAAGTACCTATGAACACATTAATACTAAGCTCCTCTAGAATATCGTTTACCCTTATATTCAATTTTTGGAAGTCCTCAATGTGCTTTTCCATTGAACCTTTTTGTTTGAGATTTATCAATTGGCTAAATAAGGTGTTTCTCTTTGTATCCTCATAATGTGTTATCACTTCATAAAAATTGACCAAGTGATAGGTGGTTTATGAGAACAAAGTCATCGAGACCATAAAAATTATTTTGTTCCTAAATATAAAGTTGTAATGCATAACTTTTGTATGTGTTGCACATTATGGAGATAAAAATATTGGTCCATTTGTAGTATCGATGTTACTGGACCCTTACCATAAAATTTCTTCCTATCGATATTTGGAATATGGTGGGTATTCAATCCAAAATTACACTCTATGAAATCATGATTAACATTTCTTTTTTTCTCACCATGAGTTTCGTCTAATATCTTTTCGCTATTAGGAAGCATTTCTTGTAGCAACTTTGTTAAACCTTCCATGTTTGCTTTTAAACCATCCTTCAAACCTTCCATTTTTAAATCCATCCTACAAACCTTTCATGTCCAATTTTAAACCATTTTTCAAACCATCCATCTTAACTTCCATTTCATTTTTGGTTACTCTTTGCGGGAGAGAAATTTGTTTCACTTGGTCTCGTAATTTTGATATATCATGTTACATTTCTTCCTCTTCTTCATGCATCATAGTAGACATTTATGGTTTCTTACTAGGTGTTACCATTTTCTTGCTTTGAGGCATTTTAAAATCAAGCAATGATATCTATGCTTCACTATGACCTTTGAATCACTTCAAAATGATTTTTCAAACAAATGTTATGCAATTTAAAAAACAAATACACACATTTTTGTTCTCTTTGTAGGAGATCGATATTGAATCTATTGTATCTCTGTAATTTCATATCTCCAAGGTCTAAAATTTTGTCCTATCGTATCCCTTTGACTATTATTTCCAACCCCACAAGTATGATCGAGATTGGATTATTCAAGAAATAGTTATGCCAAATCTCCAACGATGACCTGATTATGACTAGTTTAGTAGATCGCAGTTGTAGAGGATGCCACGTGTCACTGTTTCAACCTTTGGCACTAAAATTTCTACATGAAACACTACAGTCCATAAAAATTTAGTCAGTTTTTACATAATTAGAATTCGCTTCCTGAAATGAAAGTTATGATGATTTTCCCTAGGTCACCTGTTTGAGACAGAATTATGGAGCTCGCAAAAACCCTAACTTCCTTAGAGGATATCTCCGAAAATACAGTGAACCAAGATCTCAAATTTTAATAAAATATTATTTTCGATTTCGGATCCATACTTTTAGCTTCTGAAGCCTCATCGAAAAAAGGTTATGATGATTTTCCCTAGGTCACATGTTTGAGACAAAATTTTTTAGCCCAAAAAAACCCTAACTTCCTTAGAGAATATATCCGTATAGCAAACCAAGATCTGAAGTTTTCACAAAATGTTCTCTGAGATTTCAGCTCCACATGGCAATTATTTTAGCTTTTGAAGCCTCGTAGAAAGAAAGCTATAGTGAAAATTCCAATATGACCCGCTTAAAGAAGCGAAACGATAAAATCGAAAGCTTTGATACCAGATGTTATGAAACCAACTCACAAATAGATAGATCAACGACTTAAAATTTATCCTATTTGAGGGGGAAACCTCCTTTACATTACAAAAATGAACAATTCTTAGGTGATTTAAATGATAAAATTTCCTTTCTATATATAGGACTCTAGGGGTCATAATATAATCAGAGCCGACATAACAATAATAACGTAAGGGCACAACAATAACAATAGTGGGCTTCTATGAGGCAAAATATAAAAAAATGTGGACCACATGGGCACAACAATAACAATAAGGGGGATACACTAACAATAACAACGATGGCATACATTATTAATATAGGGACCTAATAGTATAATTCTTTGGAAGGGTTTCTATTTAGTTTGAGGCCTAATAAGGAAAATTTCTGTTATTATGGAGATCAAGTTCAGGGGTTGTTGGACTGAGCTCTTCTAGACATATTTGAGGTTGAGTTTCTATCCTAATTGGAGATTGAGTTGTAGTCCTCATGAAAGACAAATTGTATTTTGAGTTTGTTATGAGCTACCAAGAGGGAAAACCTTGTTTAAAAAATTCCAAGCCTAAATATTGTCTATTGAGAAATAAAATAGTTGCAAGTTGGTGCTTACTGAGGATTGGAATCTTTGTCTTCTTGACAGGTAGGAGCCTCCTATTTTTTTAGTTGGTTCTTATAAAGGATTGGTGTCCTCACAAGTTATTTTAATAAATTGGAGATTGTTTGAGAATTATTTAGTTTCTTCTTCTTCAAATCCATATTTGAATTTTCAATCTATTTGATCATTCTTAATGTTGATGATTGATTTGATCAAATTTAAATTTTAAGAATAATAAAGTGAAAATTTGTTGAAAGTGAAAAAATAATTATTCACCCCTCCCTCGGTATTTCCAGCAATTGTTATCAGAGTACGCTTCTTCAATAAATATATAACAACTAGAGGAAGATCGCAGAAGGGCCATGACTAGCCACGAATCATTAATAAAAATTTCATTTCTTTTATAGAACAAACTTTTCCTTCCAAAATATAAGAATGAGAACCCATTTGATATCACGTGGACCACTAAAGATTGGAATTCTATTACAAATGGATATAAAGTCCCAACTTGTCCTCCAACTGATCAATATGGCAGAAAGGCTCATGTCTTCAATGTAAAATATATGAAATCCACTCTAAGAGGCTTTTAAGGTTCCTAATTTTTAAAGTTATGAAGTGTGAATAAGCTAAAGAGGTGTGGGACAAGGTTGTAAGAAACTATGAAGGAGATGAAAAATAAAAGAAGGGAAATCTTCAGAAATTCCTAACAAAACTTCAAATCCTTAAAATGAATTATGAAGAATATGTTGCATCTTATCTTCTTTAAGTAGATGAAGTGATTAATTCTCTCAAAGGACTTGGTGAAAATTTTCATGAAATAACAATTATTTAATTTTTTTTTAGGTCTCTTCCTTTACGTTTTGATTCCAAATATTTTCCATAGAATACTCAAAGGATTTGGATAATATAAACATGGATGAGATTCATGCAATTCTCATTATAGACAAAATGAGGATGGGAAACTCAACACATATGAAAGAAACATTTAGAGCATCTAATAAGTCAATAAAAATGCAAGTATGGTGACTGTTCTAGTGATGAATCTTATACAAAAATGGATCAACTAGTAAAAAATTAGAGAAAAGATATAGATTCAAAGTAAATCTACATCTCATATGTTTTAATTGTGGTAATATAGGCTTTTTCAATACAAAGTGTCCCTTTAGGAAATAGAATGATTATGAGGAAGAACCCAAAAAAGGGTCTTCAAAGGAAAATCCTTGAAAAAGAAAACTCTCTATTCCAAAGAGGTTAATGTTTTTCCAAAGAAGAAGAATATGATTCCAATAACGATAGAATAAAGATTCTATTTTATCCATAAATGGAAAATACAACATAGATAAATTAGAGGAGAAAAACAGAAAAAATATAAGAAGAAGTTGTTGAAGGCAATGTGGATCTCGAAGAAAAACTTATCAATGTAGTAGAAGAGATTCATAACCTAGAGAAGAAGAAAAAAAGAATATCAAAGGAAATCCTATTCATTAGGACTAAAAAGGAGGAAGAAAAAAGAGTGTATGAAGTGTTGAATAGTTTGTTGTGGCTGGGAATACCCTAGGGTCTTGGGTTGAAAACCCTAACAAAGAGGAGGGCATACAACAGCAAGAAATTCACAGACAAACAATCTAAATGCTTTAACTACTGAATTGGGACGAAGTGTCCTTACCTAGAGGTCCTGCATTTGGGTAGATCTTGCAGGGTTCAAACCTTCTACTTCTTCTGATGCCTTTGAAACTATAAATTAGTAAAGAAAAGCATATACAACAACAGCAATAAAAAGCATATTCATGATATATACATTAGATGATATAAGAAAATGAATGATTACACATTAATATAAGATTTATAAACAAATCACAACATGGATCAATTCTTAAGCATGATAAATATTAGGAACAAAACAACATTTATTTATTGGTGTAAGCTAAATGGAAGGTGGAAAACTACAACCTGAGTCTTCCTCTAGCTCCAGGCAGAACTATCCTCTGGATCTATCCTATCCCGACCTAAACAATCTTCCTTCATCAACATACAGAAGGATATCATAAGAGGGTTGAAGGATATCTGAAAAGAGGAAATAAGACTTTCCTAAAGCTTGGGCAGTGTAGGAGGCACAAGGATTTCTTCATACTTGATTGGGGATCAATCAACTATAATATCAATATATCATCTCTTCTCTCTCATAGGCCTTCCCATGGAGGTTTATTTATAATTCTCCAAATTAGTTTGTTCAGTTGGGAAACAGTTGGGCCACGGGCTATAGTAGGTGAATAACAAGTAAAACCTGTAAACTCCACCCAAAATTGAGATTTATTATTTTTAAGTGTTTTAACACATATACGTGGGTTCAGTATATGGTTACACGTGTGTACACGCTTTTAACACAGGAAAAAGTAGTGTATAGGAAATAAAACATTGTTTTTAAGATTTTGGACCAATTCTGGAAAGGAAGGGTTGGCCTAGGCCATAACCAGAGAATCAGATAGTGACAAATGGTGCTATAAAAGATGCCCCCTAATATATGAGGCCAGAAGAGGTGCATGATGGCTGAAATGTATTAAGTATATAGAAGGAATTATGCCAAGACCAATGAGGAGTTCACCATAATTCAGTCTGCCAAGCTAGTGAAAGAGATCAGAAAGAAACTATTGTCTGAGGTGGGCATACCCATGCTCAGAGATAGTAAAGCATGTCCGCATGTCAAGTACAAAAGTGGATCCAATATGCATACAAGTATAAAGGAACTGAAAATACATAATGGATCATCCAATCATATCCAAGTAAGTACATGTCTGAATATCACATATAAAGAACTGATCAATGATGCTGAAGTATGAAGTTGATCACTGAAGTCATAAAGCTAATCCAAAAAGTACCAAGTCAAATGGTGGAATAAATGGTACTACACTACAACCCGGGTGCCAACATATAGGATGTTGTTTTAAGGAACTACAACATATAAGGTGGATGGTGTCAACTAGCAGAAATGAGAGCAACTAACAAGTGAACCAAGAAATGTTGATGCAAACCTGAGGTCTTCACCGACAGTCATGGTACATTTATACACAATGGGAATAAATGATCTAAAGTCGACCATCTGAGAAATCATATGATTACCAGTCATTGATGTATACTATTAACAAACGTGAGACTACTCGCCGATAATGATGATGAGAGCCAAGGTACCCAGTACAATCTAACAAGTGCGAATAAATGAGTTTTAGTCGAACACTTGGAAGAATTTATTAATCAGGAGACAATGATGTTTTCCCACTATCAATAATGAAGGAATATTCCACTAATGATTGCAAACCCTAAGGGAAAAGATGTGCTAGAAGGAAGGCATTAAGGCATCTCTCATCAATTTAGCATGAGTGTAACCCGTAGGCCAATAATGTGGAAGGAATTAGACGAATAAAGATGTAGTAACCCAACTGAAGCACGTTTCCAGTGTACACAAGATGTAGTTAGTGTGCAATAGAAACCCTATGAATCAACCAAATAATGAATGCTGACATAGAGGCAAGGAATCCACCAATAAGGTCAAATGGAAATCAAGGCACTGTGTGAATCCCAATGTGTGATAATGAAGGTTGATGTCGAAAACAAGGGAAACCACTGTGTCAAAGAACCATGATACTGATCGATGATGAGCACAAGGTGACCTATCAATAATGAAAATAGGGCCAGGGTGCGGCTCTAGATCTGCTTTGAGAGAAAAATTTTGTAGTTGATAAGAGCAAGACCCGCTAATAAGAAGTCAATGGGGACCTTCTCAAACTAGCACAAGCAAAGGAAAAAATAGCTGATGTGATAATGAAAATGACTCTGACAATTATTGATAGCCGACTAGAAAATAGGTCAAGAGACACCCCAGAGAGGCTGACTCAGGTTTACTTCCCTTGAACAAAATCCCGACTCAACTATGACTACATGGCAGCATATGATAACTTTGTATAAGTTTTTCATGGAGGAGGCATAAGAAAACTCTCCATATGATTGGAAGAGATAACCAATTAGATGAGTACTGACTCAATAATAAGGTTAAGGCTCTCCTAGGTCAAACTAAAGCCCATCCCAACGAAGGAAAGACTTATTTTTTGAGTGCTTTGTTCAAGGCCGACACAACTGACTCTAGTTGCCATCAAATATGGAAATAATGTCTCGTTCCCACTCGTTTTTGGGATATATATATATATATATATATATATATTTATGTTTTTCATATTTATTTAGCCTGAAAAAATAAAAGAATACAATAGTACAGTGGAAAGAACGAGTGTCGAAAAAGCAGATGCTCTAGTTGCTGGGAGGGGAGCATTCCTATGGTCAATGCAAGGTGGTGAAATTGGACAATGACACTCAAAGGAATTTTATTTCCACAAGTAAAAGGGTATGTCAAGTTGCAAAGGCTAAGTGATTGGAAGGTTGATTTTGTAGAAGACATGGTCAAAGGGTGTCTTAAACACGAGTCTAAGTGAAGCTGGCTCAAGGCCAAAAGGTGCAAATGGTCAACATGCGATGCAACAGTACAAATTAACACAAAGGAGCCTCTGGGGTATAAAGCTAGAAAAATAGCGAAGAAGTAAGAGAATGAGGCTTCATCACAAAGTCATGGCAGGACTAAAGATGACTCCCGAGCCTAAGAACAAAAGTTCAACATGGGTGCCAAATGAGAACAAGGTACTATCTAGGGCACCCATGATAACGTAGGCTCTACCACACAAGTCATGACACTTCTAAGCAATGAGAAGGTTCTGCATCATATCTTGGTGGGGTCGATCCTAAGGCCAAAATGGGAAAGGAAAATGGTAAATTCACAATATAGGTGAAAAACCTATCTTATATGCCAGTTTTGAGAACCAATACCTATCAGAGGGGATCAACCATAAAAATGTCGAAAGGAGAAATCTTCCAAGTTCTGTAGACATAATTAGGAACACTGGAAAAGAAGTTAATGCATCTCATATATAAACATCAAATAAAATCTAGTGTTATAGTATACCAGACTTGAAAATGTGTACCTTATATATATAATATGGTACAGGGAACCATGCAACCTTGCGGCTTATGCCTAATAGTTCTACAGGACAAACCCCTCACAGGGCTCAAGCCAAGGACTCCTTTGGTAGTTAACATTCATATCTTCAAAAAGTTCCTCCTATGAAGGCAAATCAAACTCCAAGAAATCATGATAACTACAAGGATCAAAAGAGGGAATTAAGGGGTCCCATGCCCCCATAGGAGGAATCACTCGGTCAACTACTGGGACCAAGTCCCAAGAAGGAAAATAATAGTTCAAAGGATCCTTCTCAGAAGAAATTGAACATTGAGGATTTAATGCCAGATAATTCACCCGTGGTGGGGTAGAGTATACTTGAACACTTGGAACAAGACAAGGGGTATTATTTAGTAAATTCAAATTAGGGTGGTGATTATCAGATGCAAGATGATAAATAGTGACAATATTTACATTATGAGTAAAATACATCACTCAAATGATTGAAGACACCACATCATTCATAGCATAGAAAAAAACTCCCAAGTACAATATTAAAGTCTAAAGGTCAATCAACCACCATCATATCGATAAAAACAGTCTTCCCACCTAATGTAATAGGCACCTGAGGAAGGACACCAATAGATTCACTAGGGCTTCTATGATAGGCTAACAACTGACTATTAGTTGTCAACAACTTTGGAGAACCCAAAGCTTTCCAAGTCAAAGAAGATATAATACTTACAGAGGATCCATCATCCACCATACATCAATAGATGTTTGTGTAATTAACTCTAACCTTTATTTGGAATGGTGCAGCCGAAGAGAGACGAGGCTCAAACATATTATCTCAATCCAAGGAGGCACTCCTAGAACTTGGAGGTGGTACATTCAGAGGAACCAGAATGATCCCCTAAACCGGAAGAATTTGTACTAGAAATCAAGCAGACACTATTGTTAGGCACTTCACCCCCCAAAAGAGGAGTGGAAATAACCAGAGATTGCACTGGCTTTACCACAACATCAACTAATGTTTGATGAGACTATTGAGAAACCATAAACGATCCTAGAGTAGAATAACCTTCAGAATCGGACCATATCCTTTGTACCTACGAAATACCAGGGAAAAAATGACTAAGATGGTCTCCCTTACATTTCTTACAAGCTAACTTAGGTTTAAAACTTCTACGTTTAGGTTTATGATCAACATCCATTCTGCCGACATGACTAGCAGTGGTTGGTGGAAGGTCACTAACATGACTCGTAGAGGTTAGTGACTCCTTCCCAAGAGAGATATGACTTGTGCACCCAGCCCTACTCACAGAAGCAGGTGAGTCAATAGAAATATGGCCCACAGAGGTAGGTGACCTGTTGCTAGTATGACTCGCAATGACTAGACTTATGCCCCTAGCGTGACTTGCAGTGGCTGAAAGCTCATATCTAATATGACTGGTAGAGGTTGATGATGATTTATTGCTAGGATAACTTTCAATGACTAGACTTATGCCCCCAGAGTGACTTGTAACAGCTGAATGCTCATCTCCAACATGAATTACAGAGGTTGAAGATGAATGGATAGAACTATTCTTCTTCTTCGTCTTCCTATTTCTCCTCTTTTTAGATCTCTTATTACAAGAGGAAGGAGAAAGATGAATCCCAGATTTCTCTTTAAAGGAAGATGAACAATTAACACCCATTTGATGCCCTTGAAATAAAGAGTTCATATGAGAAGTTTCAAGAACATTAGGAATATTCAGAGTTGAACATAGCCAAATTGGTAGTCCAACATTCAATCCAGGAATATTCAAAGTGGCCATCAATGGGGTACCAACATTTCCAAATAAAGGAAAAGCACAAGGATCCCTTTTTGGAAGGGTACCTTGGTTGGTCTCCATAGGAATATTGGCCATAACCAACTTATTCACAGATCCTTCCCTTGTAGGAATGTACAACGGACTTTCCAAGGAAGATAGATGCACAATCAAAACCTTTTCCCTTAAGGAGGAAACTCCATAATTCTCAAAATCAATATCAAAAGCCTTTAAAGATCAGTGGAATGGTAGGTCATTCACTTAGAATCTAAGCTCCAGAAGTGACAAGACAAATCCACCTAAATCCAACTAAATCTAAAGGGAAAAGAGAATTGAACTATAAAGTTGCTAAAGATGCAACCAATCAAGCAACTTCCAAGTATTTCTACTCTGGGTGACGAGGACCAGACACCAAAATAGAAGAAAGTGAAGTAAGGGACCTTTCAAAGATAGTTTGGAATAATAAAGGCCCAAGCCTATCAGTGAAGGTATCAAAAATAGTTATGCTAAACTCCAAACAAAATCCTTTTCCGGTGCAAGCACCAAAGATTCGCAAGGGTACCCTCCAGAAGTACTGATGAATGTGATGCAACGTCTGTCTCAGGTGCCACGAGATTCCCCTCCACAGCCATCTATGTGATCCTTAGGAATGGAAACTAGGGGCACCAGTTTGTACAAAAATCTGGGTGGAACAGTCTCAGGGTGGGATCCAACAAGTAGGAGAGGGTGTATCTCTTTCCCTTGTATTCACTCTCCCTCATGCTTGACTCCCAGTGTCGAAGCTTTCCCAGTATTTATAACGATACTCGATTTCACTCATTATTCAACTCCTATGTTTGATAGTTTGAGTGGCCTTGGAGAGTTTACTCTCCACGCACCTATTCCAAGGCCCTAAAGAACTTAAACTTGTTGGTTTTGTTAATGACGAAATTAAAAAATTTCTAGTTTTTTTTATTAAATCGCTTGATTTTAGAGGGATTTTCTTAAAGTCTTGGTTATAACGAGAGTGAAATTGATGATGTTTTTGATGTAAAAGAAACCAATAGAAAAATAACTATATGCATATGGAGTTATTTTCTTCAACGAAAAGGGATTTCTATAGAGTTCTGTGAATAAACTTGTACAAGCAAATTTTTCTTTTTTTCCAGAAAACACACTCCACACACTCAAAAGCTAACGAAAATACTAAAATGTCTACAAGGCAAGCTATCCTAATGCAAACTATTATAATGATGCATGGATGCTCATACAAGAAGCAAAATTGTTCCTTCACAAGATTAATAGGCTAACTTGACTATAAGGAGGGCACCAATCAAAAGAAAAAAAATTCCTTGAAACCAAAGAAAACCAATTGAAAAAGTTCACAATTTCTCAAAAACAAGACAAAAGAAACCAAAAAATGAAAAGATTGGAAAGAAAAACAAAGGAAAAAGCTATGTTTTCATCTTTTTCTTTTAAAAAACCAAAGAAATTTTCGAGGTCACAAAAAGAACTACTAAATTTCAAAGATCAAGAAACAAGCACAAAGGGTCCTTAAACCTTGAAAGTTATAAAAATTATTGAAACATGAAACGAAAAGGACTACAAACTTGTACAAACTGATCTTAATAGTAGTATAAGACTTTAGAAAACCGACAAAATGTCAAGAAATACTCTCAAAGATTGCCAAAGAGACACTAAAAAATCGCGAAAAACAACAAGGTCAAGCAAAATGGAAATCAAAGCAAAGAAATTCGAAATGTAGGTTATAAACGAAGCTGAGACCAATTTCTTGTCCTGGAAAGCCAGAACATCAAATAACTTTTGAGAGAAACCTTGAACCCAAAACACAAACCGAAACCTTACTCAAAACGCAATCCTAGGCCAACTAGTTTTTTCACTGAGAAGGAGATTCAAATTTGAAAATTTACAAGAGAACTGAGTTCTACAGACAGTGGATGACTAGAAAATAGAAAAAGTCACTAGGCAATAGAGCTAATTGAGTAAAATATTTTGAAAAGACAATTCAAAATTATGTATAAGCAGTTATGTAAAGACATAGAGGCATGCACATGCATTTAAAACACATGAAACTCACTTATACGCGAGTATACTTGAGGAAAATGGTGTGTATATGTGACTATACTCCAAGGAAAGAGCATATAAAAGACTCAATCAAGAAAAAAAAATCAAGACCTGATCCAGAAGATCATACTTGATCCCTAGGAAGCTAATAAGTCAATGACAATGTAAAACCAGGCAATCAAGAAAACAAACCCTAATCATGAACAAACAATCCAAACTAGGAAAAGCAAGAATGTTTTCCCCAGTGGAGTCACCAATTCTGTTGCGAGTGAGAACACCCTAGGGTCTTCGGTTGAAAATTCCAATAGAGTGGAGGGCATACAACAAAAATAAATGCACAAACAAACAATCTAAATGGTTTAACTATTGAACTCGGAAGAAGTGTCCTTACCCAGAGGTTGTACGTTTGGGTAGATCCTGCAGGGTTCAAACCCTCTTCTTCTTTCAATGCCTTTGAAACATGTAAATTATTCAAGAAAAGCATATACAACAACAGTAACAGAAATCATATTCATGATATATACATTAGATCATATAAGGAAATGAGCGATTACGCATTAATATAATATTTATAAGCAAATCACAACATGGATCAATGCATAAACATCATAGATATCAGGAACATAACAACATTTCTTTATTGATGTAAGTTAAATGAAGGGTGGAAAACTACAACCTGAGTCTTCCTCCAACTCTAAGTGGAACCGTCCTCTGGATCCATCTTGTCCCAACCTCAGCAATCTTCCTCCATCAACATACACAAGGATATCACAAGAGGGGTGAAGGATATCTCAGAAGAGGAAACAACAGTTTCCTAAAGCTTGGGGAGTGCAAGAGTCACAAGGATTTATTTAGACTCGATCAGGCATCAATCAATTATAATATCAATATCTCATTTCTTCTCTCTCTTAGGCCTTCCCATGGAGGTTTATTTATACTTCTCCAAATTAGTTTTTTCAGTTGGGAAATGGTTGGGCCATGGGCTATAGTAGGTGAGTAAGAGGTAAAACCCATAAAATCCACCCGAAATTAGGGATATTTATTATTTTTAAGTGTTTTAACACATATACATGGGTCGAGTATATGTGGACCCCCATTTACATGCTTTTAACACAAGGCAAAGTAGCATATAGGAAATAAAAAATTGTTTTTTAGATTTTGGACCAAGTATGGAAAGGAAGGGTTTCCCTAGGCCATAACCAGAGCATCAGATCTACCAAGAGTGGTAAATGGTGCTATAACATAGTTGGATAAAAGAAAAGGAAGAAAATTAAATACTAAAGCAAAAATTGTCTCATTAATGAAATAATTAGATAAGCTCAACAAAAACATGAAACTATATCCAACCCTAGATGTTATTCTTAGTAGTCAAATATCACCATATGACAAGACCATTCTTGGTTATATGTGTGAGACTTCATAAAAATAATATGCAACAACCATGTCACTAGGGAAGGATGTTGAAGAAAAACCTAAAATCTCTAATCTCACCAAGAGTAAGGACAAATCTCAGGAAGATTATGGAAACACTGTTACACCAAAAATATATGTTAATTCTCTCAAGAAGTCCACTTGCAATGTAGGTAATAATACAATTAGAGAAAAGGAAGAAAAATCTTCTCCAGATAAGATCAACTCCAGAAGAATTGTTCCATTAAGTAAATCTTACACAACCAAATATAGAAATATTTTTTTGGTCACTGAAAAAATTTGGGCATCAAGCCACACATTGTAGAGCTTATAATGATTATGATAAATGTTCTCACCAAACCTCTAGGAATAATCATATAGACAACAAAATCAAAGAAACTAAGGGTTTCAATAACAAAAATCATAATTTATTTTCTTCAAAGTATAGTATAGAGTGTTATGGATGCAAAAATTTTGGACATATGGCACGAGATTGTCCTACAAAATCAAGGAAGGGTATTGGAAGAGAAATTTGGAAGACCTACTAATAGAAAAATGTGGACTAGCTATGTATGCTAAAAAAACATCGAATTTACTAGTATTTTGATAGCGGGTTATCTGGACACATGACCGAAGATCAAGATAAATTTATTACTCTAAAGGAAGAAAAAGGAGGAAATGTGTTGTTTGGAGACAATGGATCGGCAAGATTTTGGGCATAGTGTTTTCATTGATGACAAACAATGTCATGCCATTGATCTCAAAGGAGGTATGATGTCTTGGAAGTCAAAGAAAGGACACTGTTGGGCATAAAGTTGTCATTGATGTCACAAGAGGTATGATTCCTTGTAACATCATTGATGAGTTGCTGACACACCAGTGATTTCTATGGAGGTATGATGGCCTGAAGATTATTGGGTGTTTATTGATTTTTATGAAAATCAAATAAGTATGCAGATGTTCTGGTTCGATATTCCTCTCTAAGGGCTTTCCAACGATATAGTACGTTTGGTCTAACTCCTCTAGAATGATAAAATAAGTTGGCATCGTGGATTGAACATTATTGAGAATTTGATGAAATAATGATGATCAAATGAGTATGCATATGGTCTGTTAGGCTAGTCCTCCCCGAGAGCTTCCAACAATATACTACACTTGGTCAAACTCCTCTGGATGAGAAGATATGCCAGTTTGAAAATGCATTGGTGAAATGGAATTAAAAAAAACAAATTTTTTAAACTCTATGCATCTTTAGGAAAGATCCATGCATTTGTGATAAATAAGTGGCCATTGGCATCCAAACATGTGAATTATTTAATAGGTTAACTTTTGTGCAACTCTGGGTGGATCTAAATGGAGGTTGCACTACCCCCCTTTTCCCTCCTACACCATGTGGGTCTCCTCCATCTGATGAAATATTGACATGTGGTAGGTGCCAAGTGGACCCCTTAGTTTAATGCAAAGTGGACCCTCCAATGCAAGAAAGTGATGATGCAACCCTCCAACGTGGATGCACAAGTGGAGGCACCAAATTGGTCATAGGTAGTAGTAAAATATTGGAAACATGTAGTAGCATGAGACTAATGCATAAGTACACATGGATGATGACATGGTAGTATGACATATGACATGCCAATATGATAGGGTTCCATGTGGCATGTCTAGTTAGCATTTTTGGATGGTTAATCAAGCCAAATATGGGTGAAACATGGCACCTCTCAAAGAGAACCACATGCCATGATAGAATTAGGATAACATCAATAGACGATTGACTATGGACCCATAAATACCAAGTCACATATCATGGTTATATAGAGGAAAAGGGTGAGCCCAATAGTTTCCTTGGTCATGACCTAAGTATAAAAACTGGTCATATGTAATTTTGAATGTCTACCCTATGTAAATCAACATCGAACCCAATAGCACCCACATATGTATATATATGAGTGCAATGTGATGGAATGGATGTGGGATTAAAACATCATCATGAAACAAAAAATAGACGTGGACTCACCATTAGAGTGAGGAATTATAATTTTGGGTGCCACGAGGACACAAGTTCAAAGTCTCAGCTTATTGTTGGCATGATTTTTTGGTTTCAAAAATAACATGTAGTATGACACTCTATTGTAGAGTTGAATCTCATATTATTAGTGGCATCACTACCATATGAGACATAATGTGTTGGAACTTAGTTGTGAGGTTGAGTATTGACTTACCGGTGGCATGGTCATTTTTGAGACATAAAATTATGAGGTCAAGTCTTAGCTTATTAGTGGTGTGCCTACCATCTGAGATACACCATGTTGTTTGGAACTCTATTGGTAGGTTGAGTCATGGCTTATCGATGGCATGGTTACACTTTGAGACACAGCGTGTTGAGAAACACTCTTTTGAGAGGGAATGTCTTGGCTTGGACACTTGGTTTTGGTTGTGGTTTCAACCTATGGTTTGATTCACAATATTTTTTTTTGTTGGATGGCATAAAAAATAAAAACGACAACAAAGTTGATACTTACTCTGATTGAGTTGTGGGTGATCATGGGTTCAAATCCTATCAAAATCGCCATTTTTTTTTTTTTTTGGTTTTTGAAGTGCATTCTATCAAACTTTTCTTATAATGACAAGGTCCATTCTTTTGAATAACAATGAGAAAGTACATTCTATAGACCACTGATTGGAATGGTGCATTTTTCTTAGCTATTAATTTTTATAATGTTTTATGGGCCATTTTGAGGCCCAAATTGATTTTTGAAAATGGGCGAATGGAATTTTTTTTTTTTTGTAATTTGAAAGGGGGACATGAAAAGTTATGAAGACAAGGTTTTAATGGAAAGAGGTTATATCTATTTTGTTATTGTGAAAATGTTTTGGGCCTTATGAACAAGTTTAGTCTTGATATAGGAAATGAAGGAGATGTCACTATTAATGATTGAAGAACAGGTTGAGACAACATTGCTATGATTAGATTTGTAAGAAGCATTTATTGTGCCTTGATCTTGTGGGTTTAGTTTGAAAGATTTTGAAAAGTGGTCCACTATGTTTTGGTGAAGGAGGTGGGTGCCTCTATCAGAGGTTGGTTACACAATCAGGTTGGACCCTATAGCAAGTTATTGCATGCATATGTTTTGCTTTAATTATGTTGGAGCCTACAACAAGTTGGTGCTTGCACATTTTAGAGGTTGACTCCTCAATCAGGTTGGAGCCTATAGAAAGTTGCTTCTTGTAGATTTCATAGGTCGGTGCCTACATTAGGTTGAAGCCTATATCAATTTGGTGCTTGCATAACTTTTCATATTGGTTCCTCCAACAAGTTAGTTCTTGAAAAAATATTTTGAGGGTTGGTGCCTACAAATTGATTGTAATTAAATATTGAATAAGATAAAATATTTGTGTTTTTGTCCTACAAGGGTTTCCATGTACATATAGTGTTCTCATCTGTTGATGATATATTTGATGAAATGTTATTATCAATTATGAATTTTTTTAAATCATTAAATTGGTCAATACTATTATTCACCCTCCCCTCCCCCTTTCAGTGTAATCATAATTATAACACAAGAATCATTGGTAGAGCTACTCTAAGCCTTGAAAATGGAAGGAATAAATTAAAAAAGTTTTGTACATGGAAGGAATCAAACATAATGATCTGAATGGGAAAGTTATTATTTTTGTGTTAAATTCCAATTCAGAATAGTAAACAAAGTGCTTGAGGATTATGAGGTAAATTCCAAGTTTTACATGAGTTTTTATGTCTTTATATGTAAGTCATGAGCTTAAAACATGAAATAAAAAAAACACTCAACAATAGCGTGACATTAATACCCTCATAAATTTATAAAGGAGTTCACCCTTCCTGGGTTGTGTTTCCTTGGTCCAACTTCTAATGGCTTGACACAATCTCATTATGCTCAAAATACTTCAGTGATAAAGAGTACATAAAGTGTGTTCAAAAAAGAGTGGCTAGTTTCCCATTCAAGGAAACATTCTCCTACAAATAAATCTCACTCTAAAAACATGAAAGCATACAGTTATTCATGAAACAATCAAGAATAAAAAGGTTCTCAAATCAAGGCCCCATACTCCATCTGATAATGAGCATAACCAGTTCAAAAATTCACTTGAAGTATTAAAAGAGAAATTTCCTCAAAGACATAATGAGAAAATAGAAACATGAGCTACAATATAGATATATCAACTACTATAGAAAACATATGAAAGTTATGAAACCCCTACAAGGTCCTATCCATTCTCAAAATCCTTCAAAAACTGATTCAACCCACTCATTTATCCTAGCACCCATAGAATTAAACCTCCAAAAAGTCTCTTCAGTAGTGCTCCAATGGCTCTGAAACTTGTTCCATTAGCTTTAGAACACCCAAAAATTCCTTTATAGCCTTTTCTTTCTCCTAAAAAGACCAAAGACTGAAGAAGATATGAGCTTCCCTAGATCTTGCACTATTCTCTCTACAAATTCCCCTAAATCTGGCTCTGGTCCCACAATTTCACCCCAAAATACGCTAACGGAGCACAGATTCCACCAAACTCCAGGAAAAATTGTCAGAGTATTTAAATGACCTCCACGGCCTTAACTATGAAAATTATGGACACATGAATGCCACACATCTTGGGGTTGGACCCTTAACCCTTTTTTGCTCAGTGGTTTGTGCTTAGCAGTCAAGGCTGCTGCTCAAATTGTTGCAGTTAAGACAAAGGTTAGGTTGTTGGTTTCATAGGCAGAATCGTTGGGTGGACGACTTGTTGACCAGTGGTTGGAGCGTGCACAAGGGCGGTGTATTACCGCTGGCGGTTTTAGTGTCGTGCATACCGCCACTGGACGAGAGTTATGATAACCCCGTAGTTATGGTGGTCACAAGCCAAGGTTTTAGAGGTAGTTACTGTTATGAGAGCAGGCCAAGATCTCGCCCCTAACCACCTTACCGATGGTCTCGTAGCGCAAGGGTGGCTAGGGGCTAGGCCCTAGCCTGGCCCCCATGCCATATATGAGAACACTTTAATTTAAAATAAATTTCTCCACCAATGTTTAAACAAGAAACATGTTTTTTGCAATGGTTAATGGCTTGGTTTCATAGGTTGAGGTCCATGTGTCGATCCTCGGTGATATAATTCTGACCTTGCCAAAATTTTGGTGGCCCTCAGGTTGGCATGTGGTGGCCCCTGGATGGGCCACGTGGCATCTTGTGGTTGGCCACCAACCGACCAACCATGTCAGGCCATGTCAGCACCATTGAAATTGTGCCACCTAGAACCACCTAATTCATCAAAGGAAAATAATCAATGCACATTCACCCTACCATGTAGGAATGGCCGGTTAGTGCCACATCAGTAGTACAGATTGTTGACTAGACTGTCACTTTTTTGCAAAAATTCTCCTACTTTCAAAAACAAACAAAACTCATTTTTTGGAGCATACAATGTTTGTTTCATGTGAAATGAGTTGCGCTAGATTCAAGATGACGATCACTATGGGGTCATTCAAGTTCCACATTGATCTGACAAATTTAAATTTTGTGCAAATTTTTGAGCTCCGGATCACTCCTCCACATTAGGAGCTTTTGCACCCCAAAAGATCACTTTCAGTTGTTTAGCAGTTTGTTCAGTGCAAATAAGGTGTATTTTAGAACTCTTAAATGCCTCACATTAATTATCAACCTAGGTAAGTCCTTTTGTTTCAAGAGTGTACACAATATGTGCAAGTGATCTAAATCGTTGAATCTACAAATATTAATGCTATAAAATAACTTATTAATTGCAATACAAGAGTAAACAGATCAAACCATCAACTACCAACTTATAACTTCAAGGAAATTAACTTATTCAAACATCAAAACTTAGTCTTAATCGAAATCTCAATCCAATCTTAATTGAAAGTTATAACTGTAATTACATCAACCAAGTGCACCATAATGATAACAGAGCTCTATCAGCTAGTTCTAGGCTTATGGATAAAAGGAATACATCTGATATAATCAATGAAACTCTGGCATTAGATTAACAAGAAATGATTCTTAATCAACTCATTCCATAGTATCAAAGAAATGAGATAATCAACAAGAATAAGAACCAATGCAATGAACATACAAACTCACACTAGTGAAAGTAAATCAATCATAAAACTATAAAATAGAGTAATTAAACTACAGAAAGGTAAACTATAAAACAAGGAACAACAGTGAAATCCACCAGTGACCGGTCCCAAGCCTCCAGTGCTTATTGCTTGATGACTTTAAAATCTCGTAAATGAACAACAATGTGAATTATATATTATTCATCAAATCCAAATGTCATTACATCACAATGTCTCTCAGAATAATGCTCTGTATATTAAAATTACAACTAAAGTAAATGGCTAGGAAGTTCCTCTTATTCTATTTGTCTTTCCCCTATTATAGCCAAAGAGAACAAAGAGATAAATGTGATTCCTCAAGATCAAGAGATCCTGAGGAATTTGCAACTAAATGCTATTATCAGACAATCTTTCTATATTGCGCTGATCCTCCAGATTTGTTTCTTGTTTTGACCGCACAAGACGTGTGTTGTTTCCTCCATTTAGATTTTGTTGTTCAATATTTTGAACAACATTTCTTCCCTTCGCCAATTTCTGCATAATAAACAATGAAATTTAGCTTTGTCAGTCAAATAACATCAAAATAAGTTGCATTCATTTTCTATCCAAATCTTATCAAAACCTTATCAATTCATGGCACAAAATGCATAAAAAGGAGGAAAAAGATAGTGTAATCAAGGGTAAATTCATACCTATTGCACAACCCAACATTCTCCCCTACTTACCTTGTTTCATGTCCTGGTGAACATAAATAGTTATTATGTAATTCAGTTAAAGAGTAAGTAGGAACGAATTTTTCTTTATCTGACCTAAAACCATGCTTTTGTATTAAATCTGCAAAAGTTGTCCCTTCATGACCTTCAGGCAACTCATAATCAGAATGGTATCATTCAGGTGGGTACCAAATAATGGGACTCTTAAACCGACATCCCAACCAATATGGTCCTTCCCTCAAGATAGCATTGCTATAAGTAACCAAACATCCTATGGCAACTTTAAAATTCCTGTAGTTAAACAGCTCTTTGTCCTTGACACTATTGGTTGAGACTATCCATCTCTGCTTGGATGTAATCAAGGATCTTTCCTGAATGGATAAGAAATACTCCCTTCTCGTTTGCACGATTTCTTTATGTATAGGCCCCAAAATCTTAGTTACACCTTCCTATGTCATGAGCCTTTTGTGTTTAATAAAAAGTTGCAAGGGGTGTGTAGGTTCACTCCTTACCCACAAATCCAGTCCATGTTCTTTTCTTTGAAAGGCATTATAAGCCTTAGACCACTTGAGTTGGTTTACTGCAAAAGAAATAAAGGCCTGGAACTGAATATCCCCAACAAAAGGACTAGGATTATTATCCACCTCCCCTTCTAATACAAAATTGTGCAAATAGAATTCATAGAGGAGACGTTGGACCTTTGTCCCATGCTCCTTACAACAATTTATGAATTCTTCAGTTGTCTTCAATTCAATTGACTTGCCAACCTTAACAACTTTAATGTTCAACATCAAATATCCTTCTAATAAAAAGAGAGCCATAATTTGTGGCAGGAGACCTACAAGATAAGACATCAGAGTATAAAGAGCATATAGCATCTACTTGGCCCATGATCTTATCTAGCTTGGATTTTGTTTTCCTCTACTTTTCTTCCTCTTTTCTGAACTTATCAAAAGTTTCACTCTCAGTTATGGTCAATTCTCTGTATTACTTCTACAACTCCTGATACCTTTGCAGATGAACTGTCTCCATCTGACATTGCTCTAAGGCAAGTTGGGCCTGTGCTAGCTCCTCTCGTAATTCTGAAAGAATATGATCATTGCATGATGGAGCGTTATTGATTATTTCTTCTGTCTAGGTTACTGTGCTGTGAGAGGGTACACTCTCAGTCTGAGTTCTTCTATTATGCAAGGACCAACCCTCCATCTGAACAACTATATCTATTAAGTATGTATGCAAATTTGTTTAGGTGGCTACTGTCCGAGTAGAAATAAGTTCGGTCTGGGTTTCTGTTGCCTTGCCCTCACATATTTTTGTTTGTGTGGCCATAGTGACTACCTCAGGAGTAGTACTCTGGGCTTCTCTAATTATAGTTTCTTTCAATTTCCAACGTAGCCCTCCAACTGTCTTCTGAAGCTTTCGGTATTTCTTCCTCAGCTTCTTTAGTTTTGTTTTAGCTACTCAATTTTTCTGAGGAGCCTCATTTGTAAGAACAGGTTTGTCAATACCGTCTATATCTAAGGGTTCTTGGTGCTTGTCTTGGCTACATTCCAATATAACTGTGTCACCGGGCTGGCTGTCGGATTCATGAAAGACTTCTGTGTTTACTTCCCCTTCCTAGTCTACAGCTTCCTGGGAAGGCATAATTTCTGTATGTCCAGAATCTCCTGAAGATTGAGCTTTAGTCAGGGTTGGATCAAGTGAACCTCCAAGTTTCATGTATGCATTTAAATTTTCCAGGACCTGGGCCATCCCTCCCTCAAAGTCTTGCAAGAAATTGTCTTTGGGGCTCATAGGTGGTGTTTGAGGGGGCCCTGCTACATTTTCTAGTTCAACATCAAAATGTTGTGCTTCCTCTTATTCTGAGTCTGACTTATGTTATTCCTCAGCTTCTTGTTCCAAATTTCCTTCTTCCTCAGGTTTGGATTTAGAATTACCTTCTTCCCCTTGTTCAGGTTCAGAATTGCACTCTTCCTCTGGCTTTGGCTCTGAATTACTTTATTTCTTTGGTTCAGGCTCATAATTGCATTGTTCCTCTAGTTCTGACTTAGAGTCTTGTACATTAATTGGACTGGATGGCTCTGCCGGTCATTCGGTGATACCCTGAGGATCTTCAAACGTCCTCTAGACTGGGTTCAACCTCACATACTGCCTGCGCTTATGGGATGAAATTTTTGAATGAGCGGTCCTCTTCCTCTTCAGAACAGGGTTCTGCTAGCTAATTTCCAAAGTTTCAGAGTCTTGATTCAGCTAGCCAATTTCTAAGGCTACAGAGTTTTGAACTACGAGGTCTTGAATAATTTCTAGAGGCACTATGAGACCATCCCAAGTTAAGTTATGTTGAACAAGATTATGAGTAACAATTAGTCTGATCAAACCATGGTGATTGACTACAGTCTCAGGATTTACAGCCCGTCTTATTCTATTTACTATGTCATGCAATAATAAATTCCAGAAAAAATGGTAAATTGATAGTGAGCTTCTGTTTTAAAATAGCTAGGAGTTTGAGTTTTCGTGGTTTTACCACATCCCGACGACCATCACAGGTCATGCACTTCTAGATGACACTTGCCAACTCGTGCCATGGTTCTCCCAGAGAGGATGGTTGAATGCCCTTGCCTTTTCATGTTAATTCCTCATCTGCGTCTTGGAAAATATCAATCGTGCCATGTAACATTATGTGCTTTTTAGGCCATACTGCTCCTTCTATCGACAACCCTGAAACTTCAACTATCAAAACCTCTGATACTGTTACTCTTATGCCTTTTACTATGGGTTGTCCATTCTAAAATTGCTGTAAAAACGCGATAGCGATTTCTTCATTGGGGGCCTGAATTCTAGTGAAATATGATATCCATCCTACACACTCTAGAATTTCCCTAGCTCTCTCAGAAATCTCCAACACTAAGGGTTCTCGGCAAACTAATTTTCCACCCATAATGCTTGAATTCGTCCAATGTTCGTCTTACAATTTCAAGGATTAATACAGAAGAAAGGAAACAACAAAGAACAACAACTATTTTCATGAAATAGAATGACAATTAGATGTAAGAAATAAACTCCATGATATTAAGCAGAATTTCCATGAGAATTAATAATATTAATTCAAGGACTGGCGTACTGCCACATGTCATTAGATCATGGGATATTACAGCAACATATCAAGTCGAATAAGCCGAATAAATATAGTGCATGCAAAGGCATAATGGAAATCATTCCCCCTCCTTAAAATAGAGGTCACCTACGACTGAGTAGATAGGAAAGGTGTTGTTCTAATGGCAAAGCAAGGGAATGAATGGTATAGTAGTAAATGAAGCAGAGTACAGAGGGTATGGTTATAATGAGATAGGAGTATGTAACGATAGTTATGAACAAGAGATAGGATGCTTTGGGTTGATGATAAGTTACGTGAAAAATAGAAGGACAACAATATGCCAAAAAGGTACTTTGCTGAAGGTATTCTAGCCGAGAATGATACAATTGCTCGAAAGACATTATCTCATGCATAATGGTTCAAAACAGGGGAAAATTAAGGAAATAATTTCTCTGATGAAGCAAAGAATAAGAAGATGATATTATAGTATTAATTGATGATAAGATATAACTTCAATAGCATAAGCAGAGCCTCTGCTGTTAGTAGGCGTCCATAGCCTCAACAAGGCTACTTTTTAACCCATATCAACTAGGATCCTCAATTTATAAATGGAGAGTTTCAATGATGTTCTATAGAAGAGATCAGTGTGCTGGCGTGGTAACCAGATAACCACACTGCCATTCACTGGGATGTAGAAAAAGTGATCAGGTCGGATTGTAATGAGACCTCCTGTTCTAAGGATATTTGGGCTATCCAATGGATCATAACCATTGTGTGGTGCCCATAGTGGGAATGTCACTTTGCTACAGCCTTATGAACATGGTAGGCTGAATCGTAATGAGACCCCCTATCCTCTATTTGAAAACAAAATTTTGTTGTTATTACACATTTTTGTGATAAATAGAGGGAGGCTCAATACTCCTTAAGAGCAGGGATGGTGGAAGAAGTTGAACGTGTCAATAAAAAAAGTATACCCATAGTATTATTTGTTATAGATAGAGAAGATTATAACCAGGAAGGGTGGAACCAGCATGGTTTTTAAGATGATCAATCAATATCATGTACAATAGAAATCGATACAGTAAAGTAGTATATAAATCATTGTGTCCCTTTTCTTGAAAAGAATCTAACATCAAGAAGTTGTCATGTTAAAGGTCACAATGTTAATGGTATTAACTCCTTTCAATAGAATCCGTAAATTCTTTGTCCTCATAAAAGTAGTGTACTTCATGCCATGACAAGAAAACAAAAGAAAAATGGGGCTAAGATAAATGAAGAGCAATCACACAAAAGAAATTTTTTTCTGTTCAATTAGATTGGACCACGGCTATTCAAAAGTTTGAACAGCAGCTGTTCAATTAAATGAACAACAAAACAACACAAAAAAATAGGTGACGTTCAATAGATTGAACAACAACTGTTCAATAGTTTGAATCGCAAAACAACTGAAAATAAAGAAAGTGTTGTTCAATATATTGAACAACAGCTGTTCAGTTAAATGAACGGCAACTGTTCAATTAAATGAACAACAGTTGTTCAATTAAATGAACAACGGCTGTTCAATTAAATGAACAACAGCTGTTCAATTAAATAAATAGCAAAGTTAATGAAAAAAAGTGTTGTTCAATTGCTTGAATAGAAAAACGACGGAAAGAAAAAAAAGTGTTGTTCAATAGATTGAACGGCAGTTGTTCAATAAATTGAATAGAAACACAACACAAGGAAAGAAAGTGTTGTTCAATAGATTGAACAGTAGTTGTTCAATAAATTGAACAACAGAACAATAAAAAGCAATCAAGTTTTGTTCAATATATTGAAAAACAAAACGAAGAAAAGCAAGAAAGTGTTGTTCAATAGATTGAACAACAGATGTTTAATAAATTGAATAGCAAAACAATGCAAAAGAAAAGAAAGTGTTGTTCAATAGATTGAACAACAACTATTCAATATATTGAACAACAAAATGACAAAAAGCAAGAGAAAGAAAAAGGAAATCAAATCAAATTAGCAATCATATTTACATATTTTACAAAGAAGAAATATATTTTATCAAGATGGAGCTACCAAAGGATTTCCTTCTCCAGCTAAAACTTAAAGGGTGGGGTCCTCACGTATACGCTGATAGAAATATTCTTTGGTAAGTGGCTTCTAGTAGAGGTACACCCAATTCCCATTTGCTTTAAAAGAAGAACAAGACCCATCAATGGTGGCCAACGCAAGAGTACCATTGTTGTGTACTTGCTTTATTTCATAGGGGCCTAACCATCTAGTTTTTAGTGTGTTAGGGAAGTCTTGGAACCTGGAATCATAAAGAAGAGTCGAGTCACCGTCATGAAATATCTTTTTCTTAATCAAGGCATCATGCCATTTGGCTCTTTGTTCTTGAATAAGTGTCATACGCTGTAGAGACAGTAGCCTAATTTCATCTAATTCATTCATCTACTGTAACTCATTAACCTAGGCTTCAGTTAAATCCAATCCTATTTCTTGGGTTGTCTTTAGTGTTTGTATCTCAAATTCTATGGGAAAAATGGGTTCCTTTCCAAATACTAGTTGATGCAGTGAGTATCCAGTAGTGTTTCTCCAACTTGTGCGATACGTCCATAAGGCCTCTTGCAGTCGAGTAGTCCAGTCTCATCGATGTGATGAGACAGTCTTTGTTAGAATAGCTTCGATAACCTTGTTGGTGCTCTCCACCTGCCCATTCGCCTACGGGTGATATAGAGAGGTAATTCAGTGTGTGATGTGATGATTTTTCAGTGTAGCAGCAATCTTGTGACCCACAAATTATGGACCCCCATCAGTAATTACTTCTCTGGGTAAGCCATACACACAAAAATTTCGAAAAGAAAATTAATAGTAGTTTCCTCTATTGCTCTTGGTAATGCTACTGCTTCCACCCACTTAGTTACATAATTGGTTGCAACCAATATATACTTTTTCTAGTTGGATGGTGGTTTGGATGACCCAACGAAATCTAATAACCAATGCTCAAAGGGTTCTATCACCAACTGCAGATGGAGGGGCATCTCATTAGATTGGACAAGGCGACCCATCCTTTGGCAACTATCGCATGCCTAGACAAATTTCTTAGCATCTTTAAAAATAGTGGGCCAATAGTTGCCCATCTGTAGAATTTTATGTCTAGTTCTGTGGTGTGCAAAGTGTCCACTACAAGGTCCATCATGGTAGGCTTTTAATATTCGTCCTCCCTGATGCACCTGTGGATCTACAAATCAAATCCTATGTGGAAAAGGTATCCTCCAATCCACGAGAAATGAGTGTTATGCTACCCAATTAATTTCCTTTCTCTAGATGTCAGATGTTTGGATAATTTTCCCACTACTAAATAATTCACTACGTCGTCATACCATGGAGGTTTTATGGCCACACCAAACAAATGTTCATTCAGGAACTAATCTTCTACCGTCGCTATAGTTTGTTCTTGGCACTCGGGAGAGGAAGTCTGCCACGAGGTTCTCCTTCCTAGTCGATCCTTTATAGTTATGTCAAATTCCTGCAAAAGTAGTAACCAGACAGTCACTCTTCCATTTGTAATGGGTTTATTGGCTAAATATTTGATAGCACAGTGATCAATATACAGAACTATAGGGTATCCAGTTATATAGTGTCTAAATTTGTTGACAGCATAAATAACAGTTAGAAACTCCTTTTCTGTTACTGTGTAATTCAACTCAGCAGGAGTTAAATTTTTTTGATGTAATATATAGCGTAGGGTTTATTGTCTTCTTCTTGGCCAAGAACAACTCCAATAGGTGTATCTGATGCATTTGATGAAATCTGAAAAGGTATATCTCAATTCGGGCCTCGTAATACTGGTGCTGTCGATACTAACCATTTCAGATTTGTAAAGGCAGTGTCACATCTATCAGTCCATATAAAGTCAACATTTCTTTTCAAGGCATATAAAGGTGAATCAATCTGGGAAAAGTTCTTTATAAATCTACAATAATATCCAGCAAATCCTAAAAACCTACATACCTATATTTGAGTGTAGGGAGTAGATAATAAGAGGATTACTTGTATCTTTGCTAGATCTACCTGAATTCTAGCGGTTGAAATGTAATGACCCAGAATTAGGCCTTTTGTCATCACCATATGACATTTCTCATGGCTTAAACATAGTCTACTAGCAATACACTGATCTAGGACTTTCTCCAATGTTTGTAATTATTGATCAAAGTCATCTCCATAGGGCGTGAAATCATCCATGTACACCTCCAATCCTTCATTTATCACGTCTACAAAGATAATGAGTATGGCTCTTTGGAATGTAGCAGGTGCGTTGCATAATCCGAAATGCAATACCCTATAAGAAAATGTTCCCCAAGGGTAGGTGAAAGTAGTTTTATCCTGGTCTTCAGGGGCAATTTGGATTTGGTTGTAGCCACTGAAGCCATCCAGGAAAGAGAAGATTTTCTTCCCTGCTAGTGTATCTAGGACCTGGTCAATAAATGGAAGGGAAAAATGGTCTATTTGCTTTGCTTTGTTGAGTTCTCTATAGTCAACACATATCCTCCATTTTCCATTCTTTTTAGGGACAACTACTAATGGAGAAGCCCATTTACTGTCAGATATAGGATAGATAAAATTCACATCTAATAGTTTTCGAAGCTCTTCTTTCACAATATCCTTTAGATTAGGATTTAATCTACGTTGTGGCTGTCGAATGGGTCTTGCATCTTTTTCAGTATAGATGTGGTGCATGCATAACTGAGGGTCAATTCCTTTCATGTTTGGGTAATCCCATGTAAAATCCGCTTTATATTTCCTAAGGACTTGGATAAGTTTCTGTTGTTGGTCATTACTCATATTACTGTTAATGTTCAGGATTTTCCCTTGCTCGATTTCAATAGGTTTGCTATTATAGACAGTGGTTGTTGGTTTGTTGGTATTGGTTGGTCATTAATGTCTCTCAAGGAATCTTCTTCAATCTCATTATCAAGGACTGCTTCAATCATGTGACATCTCAAATTAGACACTACAACAGGGTGATTAATAAACGTGTTAATGACATCGTCTTCTATTTGGTTCTTGAATTCAAGCGCATCTGCCATAGTCAATGGTGAACAAATATTCTCTTTTAAATATGCTGCTGGTTGTTTCCTATTTTTTACAATGGTTAGGCTTGGCTGAGCAGGAGGGTATAAAGCTAAGTTATTTACATTATTTCCTCTGGTTATGGTCATACTGCATGTCCGGAAGCCTATATAAGCATCGGTTGTTGCTAGCCAAGGCCTTCCTAGTGTTAAAGGGTGTACATCTAATTGATTTCTGGGGTTAATAATCAAAAAATCTATCGGATATTCCCATGAGTCCACATAAACCATCACATATTGTAATGTTCCTTCTGGCCTAATTACTGAACGGTCAGCTAATTCCCGCAAGGTAACGGTTGGTTCTAAGGCTGTGATGCCAAGCACTTCACAAGTTTCTGTTGTAAGAATATTAATGGCTGCCCCTAAATCAACTAAAGCATTGAGAAACGAGTGGGCATTTATTTGTACTGTGACAATGGGATTTCCTAGGTCTTCATATTTTATAGGTGTCTCTTTGCCTAGTAATAAGTTAGAAAAAGCTCCGACGACATGTACAGTTGGTGTTATTATTGTTTTCCTCAGACTTATTTGCACACAATTCTTTAATGGTTTTAGCATATATCAGAATGTCTTGAATGGCTTGGAGGAGGGGTATTTTTATACAAAGATTTTTGAGTTCACCTAGAAGATAAAAGTCAGGATATTCAATTGGTCGTGGTATTATCAATCTTTCTCGGAACGGGGTAGAAGTAATTATAATTTTCTCGAGATCTTTTTACCTAATTGTATCTCCTCCCTGCTTTATTTTTTGGTCATCTTCAGTTGAAGGCTTATTCAGGTGCACTTCTTTAACCTCAGGTTGTAGATTTTTGTTCTCATCTAGAGCAATTACCCAACCAGATCTTAATTTAAGTTCATTACATTCTCTCATCTCAATTTCAGGGTTTATACTTTCAATAATTTGGACTGACTAGATTGGTATGTTGTTATGATTTGGGTTGGGTTGAGCTGGGAGTTGCAGTCGTATATTAGGTTGAGGATTTTGATACAACGTATAAGGTGCTGGTAAGGTTGGTTGAGGCAAAGGAACTGTTCCCATAGGTTGGTTTGTGGATCGTTGCCAATTTTGTTTCCATTTTTTATTTTGTGACATAGAAGGAGACCATTGAGACGAATAGGGGTTGTTCTTCCGGAAAGGTGGAGGGTAAGACGAATTCGTCCAATTATTATTTGATTGGCTAGGCCATGGTGGCATAGAAAATGCTTGAGGTGGCCATGTAGAGAAAGGTGGCTATTTCTGCCATGCTGCTCTTGAAAACTGCTGAGAATTAAATTATGAAGAAGGAAAGAACAAAGATGGTTCTATAAGCATACCTATCGGATGTGTTTGCCATTGACAGCACTGGTTCATCAGATATACTAGTTCCACTTCCTCTTCTGCTTCCTTGAAGATCGCCTTTAATCCAACAAGCGATGGGCAGCTTTCCTTAGTGTGATCCTCAGTGCAAATGGCGCATGCTTGAATCGTATCTAATGAATATTCTCTATGATTGTGTTTCTTCCTGCAGTGTGGACAAAAAATAGTTAGATTCTATTCTGCTTCGACCTGTTTTTGTTTGGCTTGCATTATATCCAATTGTGTGGTCGGGGTCCCCAGGATATCAGTCTTGAAATCTTTGAGTAGATTGCCGATTTCGACTCGTGCAACGCTTCCTCCTGAGGCTTTGTTGTCTCTAGTGTTCGCATCACACTCGACTGGTTTCAGCCTTGTACCGCCTCTGGAGCACCTGATACACAATTGTATAATATTGTCATAATTCTCTTGATAAATATCACCCTTCCCCATTAAATTTAATGTTTCTACCCATTGGTCTTTCATACATTTGATCATTGCAGTTTTAAGAACTTCAGGAGGTAAATTTTGATAAGGAGATCTTTGCAGGTTATACTAAAAACGTTCTACATATTCTTCAAGAGTCTCATTAGTCTTAGATACCATTTTAAAAATTTCATCCTTTAGTTCCCTAGTCCAACAATAATCTTAGTATTTCTTTAGAAAGGTTGTTTTCATTTGGTCCCAATCATTAATAGTATCTCTACTGAGCCCCATAAACCAATGCAAAGCTACTCCCTTCAAAGTAGAGAGGAACAACTTTAGTTTCTATGGGTGGGTAGTGTAATCATACCGCCTACATAAAACATCGAATTCGAAAAGGAATGCATCAGGATCCTTTGAAGTTAACCCATGGAAGGTAGGAATATTCTGTAATGGTATAGCTTTCATGGGGGCATTGACAGCTGTACCAACAATATGGTATTGCAATGTGGAGGTCTAAGGCTATTGTAGATTATTGGCCATTTGATAAAAAATATGCCAATATTCTTTAGGGATTTCTAGAGCTAGAGCTCTGTTTCTGGGGGAGTCAAAAGGGACTTTTAAAATGATTTTAACAACACTACCTTGGTCTAGAATATTGTGTGTCCTCTGTTCAACTACTACTTCAGGAGATTTGGGTTCTGATGAATTAATCTTTTCAACACTACCTATTTCTCCTTCTCCTTCACAGAAGTTGCAAGAATTCCCTTCTTGTAAAGGGATAAACTACAAATTTTTAGTGTTTTAAAAGCTCTATTAAGACCCCTTAGTTTTGCTGTGAATCTCAGCATCAGCTCCAGATGGTGATCCTATGGCCTAAAGGGTTACAATAGGATTTCTTGTAGAAACAATTCAAGGTCCTACTGATGACTGAGACTCGTCTTTCCTTAGGATTTCGTCACAAAGGTTGATCATCCAAGGATCACCGATCCCTTAGATCTTTTAGATCTAGGCGGAGGAATTAAATCTTTTTCTACTCTTTTCTTCTTAGTCATTCACTCAAAAATTCAAACATTTATTTCTACTTTAATTCCTTTGCAATTTCGTTGAAAAGCGGGTGAGGGGGCAAGCACTTTACTTACTTGTACGCAGGTTCTTACCTTATGTTCTTAATACCCAATTCTTTCACAACAAACACACATCAAAAATATATTCATGTGCAATTGTGTTGAAAAGCGGGCAAGGGAGCAAGCGTTTTACTTACTTGTACGCAGGTTCTTACCTTTTGTTTTTAATACCCAGTTCTTTTACAGCACACAAACATAAAACACACATCACCTTCTGTGAAATGGAAACACTCTCCCCAGAAACGGTGCGAAAATGTTGGGTGCAAATAAGGTGTCTTTTAGAACTCTTAAATGCCTCACATTAATTATCAACCTAGGTAAGTCTTTTTGTTTCAAGAGTATACACAATATGTGCAAGTGATGTAAATCTTTGAATCTACAGAGAGTAATGCTTTAATATAACTTATTAATTTCAATAAAAGAGTAAACGGATCAAACCATAAACTACCAACTTCTAACTTCAAAGAAATTAACATATTAAAACATCAAAACTCAGTATTAATCGAAATCTCAATCCAATCTTAATTGAAAGTTCTAACTGCAATTACATCAACCAAGTGCACTTTAATGATAACAGAGCTCTTTCAACTGAATCTAGGCTTATGTATAAAAGGAATACATATGATATAATCAATGAAACTCTAGCATTTAATTAACAAGAAATGATTCTTAATCAACTCAATCCACATTATCAAACAAATGAGATAATCAACAAGAATAAGAACCAATGTAATGAACATACAAACTCACACTAGTGAAAGTAAATCAATCATAAAACTATAAAACAGAGTAATTAAACTACAGAAAGGTAAACTATAAAATAGGGAACAATAGTGAAATCCACCAGTGACCAGGTTTAAGCCTCCAGTGATTACTGCTTGATTACTTCAGAATCTTGTAAATGAACAACAATGTGCATTATATATTATTCATCAAATCCAAATGTCATTCCAGCACAATGTCTTTCAGAATAACGCTTTGTATATTAAAATTACAACTAAAGTAAACGGATAAGAATTTCCTCTTATTCTATGTGTCTCTCCCTTCTTATAGCCAAAGACAACAAAGAGATAAATGTGATTCCTCAGGATCAGGATATCCTGAGGAATTCACAACTAAATGCTATTATCAAACAATATTTCTATCTCACACTAATCCTCCTGATCTGCTTCTCGTTTTGACCGCACAAGACGCACGTTGTTTCCTCTGTTTAGCTTTTACTGTTCAATCTTTTGAACATTATTTGTTCCCTTTGCCAATTTCTGCATAATAAACAACGAAAGTTAGTTTTGTCAGTCAAATCGCATCAAAAGCAGTTTCATTCATTTTCTATCGAAATCTTATCAAAACCTTAGTACATCATGCCACAAAATGCATTAAAAGGAGGACAAAGATAGTGTAATCAAGGGTAAATTTATACCTATTTCACGACCCAACACAGTTGAGGGTATAGTTCCCTCACCTTTATAATCTCGATCCATTTGACCTTGGAAATTTTCAAGTTGATCTTGAATTGTTTGATGTACCAAATGGATTTGCTCAATGAACATCTAGGCTTTGTCTATGTCACTATGGCCATCAATAGCAACATCCTTCCCAAGAATGAAATCCAATGGCAATATTCTACAAAATCTTTATCAAGGATAAAATCCAAAAAGACTTTGACAAATAACCCGCACAAGCTTCACATGGAAATACTTGTATAAATGAGTGCTTGACACATTTGTAACATACTGAATGTGCTGCACCTACTCATCTCAAATTTTAGGATGCTTACTAAAATGTTCACAAATGGACATGCATCTTAGAATATGGAATAAGTTTGACTCCAAAATTCCCATACAAATTGACTCATAATGAAGCCAAGATAGAATAACAATGCCAAAGAAAACATTGTTTTATATACGTGATTTATTCACAAACATCACTTTTACAAAATGGCCAATTATGGGGACATGCAACAAGTGAAATACAAAATAAATGCAATCTTCAATTAGACAAATAGTCCAACCATTTCTTACCCAACCATGCTAGATAATTTTCTTTCTGCACTTCACTTCCTTCTAGAACTTCTTCTGGAATGGTTATGGTGTGCCTTGCACATTCCTCTACCTTGTCCTTCTCAGGTGATTCCATTACCTGTTTGTTCTTCTTTGGATGAAGATGTGGACGCAACTTCCAACACTTTTCAATCCAATACCCACTTATGTTACAATGAGTGAAAATCTCTTTGTGATCTTTTCTTGGCACAAATGTCTTTAAACTGGGATGAGAATTTCCCTTCTTGGTTTCAACTCCAATTGACATATTCATCTTCTTGACTAATGCTTTCCTTTTGTGGAACTTAGCTACACAATGGTTAGGTGCATGACAAAAGGTGCACGTAAAAACATTCCACAACATGTTATTCTAATCATCATGTTGTTTGTAATCATCAAAAGCCTTTGAATAATCTGGACACTTATACCTCTTATGGTTGTCCTTTGGATTACAAGCCTAGTGGGGAGAACTTGAATGGCGAGAACAACTTTTATTAGGCTCTTCTTCAACTTGGTCATCTCTCTTTCGAGAAGTCTTGCATTTCACGTCCTCCTTTTTCTTTAGAAACCAATATGGTACCAATTTCGGATGCAAATCCCAACAAGTTTCCTCCTCATGTCCTCTCTTATGACAAAACGAATAAGATACCCAAGAGCTATCACCAGAATACCATTCTTTCTTTTAAACATGGCACAAACCTTCATGTTGAGGTCTCTCCTTTCCCTCAATTAGATGGATATGCCCTAATTATTCACTCCGAAGCCTCCTCCCTAGACAAGAGCATTGCTCCTATGCCTTTACTATGCTTCTCAAAGGCTGCAAATGAGCTTAAATCAACATTTTCATGTAAAGAAACTGCATGTAAATGCTTACCATTTTCCTCATCATTCGACTGAAGGACAAAGATTCTCTTAAACTCTTTCCTAATTCTTGAGGTGTCTTCTTGGACTCTTGGTCTTTCTTCTTTCATCTCCTTGGAATTTCGCATGGATAAAACCTCAACCCCAACATCATGCGGACAAAAGGTGAAGACTTGGCCATCTTCCTTCTTTAAGGTGATTTTTTCGCTAGCCCATTTTATAAGAGTTTTTGTTCAAAAGGATGATGATGAAGGTGATGGTGGAGATGGTGGAGGATTACCCCCATTTGCATTAGCTCCTCCTAGATAACCTTCTCCTTTTGGAGGCTTGGAGCTTTCATCCTGTAGTCTGGCATTCCACTCTTCATGGAGGACTTTCACCATTTCTGGCATGTCAAAGAAAGCCTTCCTAAAATCCTTCTCATCGTCTGACATATTTTCTGGCTCTCCTTTAAGTGACATGCTTGCTAAAGCTTCAACTGCAATTTGAGGTAGAACTAGTGGTGGAGATTGTAGCAATCTTTCTCTCCTGCCCAAAGCTTCTCCTCTCTCTTGCTTCAAACTTATAAGCTTCACATTCACTTGGAAACAATTAAATCCTCCTTTCAAAAAGAAAACCAAGAACTTTGATACCAATTTTATCTGAATGGGAAATTTAGTATTTGTTGTGCTAAATTCCAATTCAGAATATTAAACAAAGTTCTTGAGGATTATGAGGTAAATTGAAAGTTTTACATGCATTTTTATGTCTTTATATATAATTCATCAACTTAAAACATGATTTAAAAAAACACTGAACAACAACATAATAGTAATACAATCAACAATTGATAAAGGAGTTCACCCCTCTTGGGCTATGTCTCCTTGGTCTAGCTTCTAATGGCTTGACTCAATCTCATTATTCTCAAAATACTTTAGTGATAAAGAATACATAAAGTGTGCTGACCAAAAGAGTGGATAGTTTCCCCTTCAAAGAAACATTCTCCTGCAAATAAATCTCACTCTAAAAACATGACAACCTACAATTAATCATGAAACAATCAACAAGAAAAGGGTTCTCAAATCAAAACCCCATACTCCATCTGACAATGAACATAACCAGTACAACGATTCACTTGAAGTGCTAAAAGAGAACTTTCCTCAAAGACATAATCAGAAAAGAGAAACATGAGCTACACCATAGATGTCTCAGCTACTGTAGAAAGCATATGAAGGTTAGAAAACCGCTATAAGGTCATATCCATTCTCAAAAGCCTTCAAAAAATGATTCAACCCATTGGTTTATCCTAGCACTCATAAACTTAAACTTGCAAAAAGTCTCTTTAGAAGTGCTCCAATGGCTCTGAACCCTGTTCCATTAGCTTCAAAAGCCCCGAAAATTCATGTCTAGCCTCTTCTTGCTCCTGAAAAGACAAAAAATTGAAGAAGATATTACACTATTCACTCGACAAATTCCCCCAAATCCGGCATCGGTCCTACAATTTCACCCCAAAATCCATTAACAGAGTTCCGATTCCACCAAACTCTCGGTGAAATTTTCTGAGTGTTTAAATGATCTTCATAGCATTAACTCTGCAAATTATGGCCACATAGGTGCCACACATCTCGGGGATGCCACCTTGTGGCTAGCCCCTTAACCCTTTTCCACTCGGTGGTTTGTGCTCGGTGGTTAAGACGTAGGTTAGGCTGGAAGTTTCATAGGGGGCGCGGTTGGGCAGATGGCTTGCTGATTGATGGTTGGAGCATTCACATGGTAGGTGTATTACCACCGACAATTTCGATGTGGTGGTTACTACCACGGGGAAGGAGTTATGATAACCCCACAGTTATGGTGGTCACAAGCGAAGGTTCAAGCGACAGTTACCACTATAAGGGCAGGCTAGGGTCTATTCCCTAGCCCCCTACCCATGGTCCTGTGGTGTGAGGGTGGCAAGGGGCTAGGCCCTAGCCCGACCACCATGGAATATGCGCCAACACTTTAATTTAAAATAAATTTCTCTGCCAACGTTTAAACAAGAAACACATTTGGTACAATGGTAATGGCTCGATTTGTTGGGTGGACATCCATGGTTCGATCCTCGTTGGTGTAATTCTGACCTTACCAAAATTTTAGTGGCCCTTGGGCTACCACGTGAAGGCCCCTTGTTGGGCCATGTGGCAGCCTGTGGTTGGCCACCAACTGACCAACCATATCATGCCACTTCAGCGCCATTGAAATCGTGCCACTTGGCACCACCTAATTCACAATAGGAAAATATTGAATGCACAGTGACCCTACCACGTAAACATGCCCAGTCAATTCCATGTCAAAAATGCCTACTGTTGACTTGACTATCATTTGTTGCAAAAAATTGTGTGTTTTGAAAAACAAACAGAACTCATTTCCAGGAGTAGACGATGTTTGTTTCGTGCGAAACGAGTTGCACCAGATTCAAGACAATGAGCACTACGCGATCATTGAGATTCCACAATGATCCAACAAATTTGAATTTTGAGCTAATTTTTGAGCTCCGGATCACATAATAATTTAAGTGTCAACTATATGTGCAATCAAGTTTACGATCTCACTTTTCATGCTAAATATTGTGAAATAAGGATGGCTAATTTAGGAAGATTAGTGGGAAGAGAAATAAGGAATCAAGGTAATGTATATGTTCTTGACTAAATTCAAGGAGAAAAATGCTACATTGTATAGACATATTAGGGATGGTTATGGCTTAAAAGGCTAAGACACTTTAGTTTTGACAGTTTGATAAAAATAAAAAAAACTCAAGTAGTGAGACATATTCCCAAAGTCTTGAAACCAACAAGTGACATATGTGAATCTTACTAACATGGGGAATGGACAAGGGTGAGATTCAGGTAAAAGGAGTGCTTGACATTAAGACCACTAGATTTTGTTCACATAGATCTATGTAGACCAACAAGAACACCAATGTTGCATTGTGAAAGGTACCATATTTTGTTTATTAATGATTATATTAGAATCATTTGGGTTGCATTTCTTAAAGAAAAATTAGAAGCACTAGATACTTTCAAATCATTCAAATCCTTAGTTGAAAATGAAAGTGATCTAAGAATCAAATGTTTAAGATTAGATAGAGGAGGTGAATTTACCTCAAATGATTTTAATGAATTCTATGAGAAATATGGAATTGAGAGACAAATTTAAGTTGCAATAACTCCACAATATAAAGGAATCATAGAAGGAAAGAACATATCAATGAAAGAAATAGAAAGAACAATGTTGTTAAAGGAAAAATTACCAAATAAGTTTATGGGAGAAGTAGTTGCTATAACTGTTTACATCATGAATAGAGCACAACTCAAAGAAAATAGTGATAAGACACCATGTGAGCTATGGAAAGACAAACAACCTTAGTTAAGTATTTTATAAATTTTGGAAGAAAAATTTACATGAATATAAATGATGATAAATTTGGAAAATTTTATTCTAGAGTAGACAATAGAATCTTCCTTGGATACCCAATAGGAAGCAAATCTTAGAACACTACAATAAAGATTAATCAAGGTTGAAAAATGTATTGATGTAAGAATACACGAACCTTGGATAAATAATGAATATAAACAAACAAATGAGAATTTAGAAGATACTGCCTATGTGGATCGACAAGAGATTACTGAAAAGGAAGAACAAGAAAAGGAAGAATAATCTCTATCCAAGACAAATTTTAAATTTGTGCAAAAACATGACTCAAAGATACAAATGACTGGATGTTGATGTATGAATAAAATACCATAGAAGAATGACCAATTCACTAGGAAAATAAAATCTTGCCTTGCTACTCAAAATAGAGCTAAAGGACTTTCCACAAGCCAGTAAAGGACTAGTAGTGGGTGAATGTTATGGAAGACGAATTGAATCAAATTGAGAAAAATGGAACTTAGGAACTTGTACGATGAAGGGAAGAGAAAAAAATGGTCAGATGTAACAAGGTATTAAAAAAATGTATAAATATAGATAAATTATTAGAAATGAGGAAAAACTTGTATGTGTGGGCTACACAAAAAATTAAGGAATTGATTTCAAAGAAACAATTTCTCTGGTTGCTAGATTAGAAGAAATGAGAATGTTTTTGGAATTTATGTGTGTTAAAGTTTTCAAATTTTATCAAGTGGATTTTAAATTAGTATTTCTAAGTGAATATTGAAAGGAACATGTATATATCAAACAACCAAAAGGTTTTTACTTGTTTGAAAATAAAGACTATGTGTGCAATTTGAAGAAATCTCTTTATGGGTTAAAACAAGCTCGAAGAGCTTAGTATGCTAGGCTACACCACTATCTTTGGAAACAACAAGGTGTTAGAAGAGGGGTCGCTGACAAAAATATATACATCAAAGTGCAAAAGGACAACATATTAATTACAATTATATATGTGGACGATCTCATTTTTGGAAGCAATAACAATGATATGAATCATGGATTTTCTCAGGAAATGTCAAAGGAATTCGAAATTTCAATGACTGGATATTTATCCTTGTTCCTTAGACTATAGGTTTCTTAAGCCAATGAAGGAATATTCATTTCGCAAACCAAATAATTCGATAAGACACTCAAATAGTTTTGAATGGAATAATATGTACTAGTTAGTACCCCTATGATTACTAGATTCAAGTTAAGGATGATGAATCTTGTAGTTTCAATTCAACCCTTTACATGATTATTATTGGGTGTCTACTATACTTGATAGCTTCAAAACTAGATATTATGAAAAAATAGGAATGGTTGTGAGATTCCATCCAACACCAAAGAATCACAAACACAATTAGTAAAGAGGATATTTAAATATTAAATAGGGACACTCGATTTTGGGATTTTGTATCCTAAGAGTATGAACTTCAGATTAACATCTTACACATATGCTGATTAGGAAGGTAGCATTGATGAGAGAAAAAACACTAGTGGGAGTGTATTTTTCCTAGGATATTTCCTTGTGTCTTGGTCAAGAAGAAAGCAATAATCAATTTATCTTCCTACAGTTGAATCCCAATACATAACAATAAAAAAAAATTGTACCCAAATTCTCTGGATGAAACAAAATTTGTAGGACATCAAAGTGGAATATGATCAACCAATTGTCATTTTTTGTGACAACACTAGTGTAGTAAATATCTTGAGAAATATTGTCATGTACTAAAAAACAAAACACATTCCAATTAAGTATCATTTCCTCAAAGAACAAGTCAGTGATCAGAAATTCAAGATGGAATATATTAGCACCATAGAATATTCGTTATACATTCTACAAGTTTCATAAAGTCAACCCAACCAATGGATAAATCAACCTAGCCAATGGAAAAATCAACCTAGTATAGACCTCAAATGCACTATAAATAGGTCTATTAAGTATCCATTCTAGCCACTGCTCAAGAAATTCAGATATGTTTTTAGGCAAGATAGGGACGAAGCCTAAGATTCATACCTTATGAACTAGAAAGAAATGAAGTGAAGCCAAGTTGAAGAAGCCTTTTCTGTAAGGGTTTTAGTATAATCCTTGGGAAGTGTTTGTGTACCATTTAAGTATTTTCAAGGAAAATTTATACTACTAAGGATTATACGTTCATGAGCTATTGGACCGATTTATGTTAGACTTATTTGAGGCTGATTTTTTTTCCTAGATGGAGATCGAATTGCAATCTGTGTGGAGGCAAAATTCTTGTTTGAGTTGAGTCCAAGTTTTCAGGAGGGAATACCTTCTTTTGAACAAGTTCTAAGCCTAAATATTATCCCTTGAAGAGTAAAGTAGTTGTAAGTTGGTTCTTACTAAGGATTGGTGTCCTCATCTTCTTGACAGGTAGGAGCCTATTATTTTTGCAAGTTGGGGCTTATAGAGGATTGGTGCCCTCACAAGTGATTGTAATAAGTTGAAGATTGTTTTAAAAACATTCAAGTTTTTCTTCTTCAAATTTGGATTTTCACTTCTAATATTTTTTATCATGCTTAGTGTTGATGATTGATTATGTGATGAGATTTTAATTTTAAGACAAATAAATTAAAAAAATGTTAAAAGTGACAAAATACTAATTCAAACCCCCTCTTAGTATTTCCACCAATCCTTAAAAATAAATTCAAGAATCAATGAAAATGAAATAAGTGGTAAGAATATAGTTGAAAGAAAAGAAAGGACATTATGAGAAACTAGAATCCAAGGTTTTTTCCCTGAGAAATGATTTTGAAAATAAAAATGATCGGCTGAAGTTCAAAAGAAGTTATGAGATCTTGGATAATTTACTCAACAACCAAAGGCACCATTTTATTAAAACATGTATCGGTTTTAAAGAATATAATGAGATGCATAAAGGAGAATCAAACTCAAAGGAGCCATATGAAGAAGTGTTGGAGAATCAAGTACGACAACAATCTGAAAAATTCTCCTTATCCTTGATAAAACCTTGTGAAATTTAGTTAGATTCTATTTATTCTTTATTAGATTATTTTCATCAAACGATTATCAAGAGCATAAGCTATGAAGATCATAAATGATAATGGACAAAAAATATAGCCTCCAAGTCAAGGAAAAACCCCTCCAAAGAGAAATCATAGAAATAAGCTCTTCACTTCTTATAGAATCAAATAAAATGAGAAATTCAAGGCCCAAAGACCAAAGTCAAGACCTCCTCCAAGCAACAAGTCAACCCTCCAATAATTTGTTCCTCAACGAAGATCATGTCAACAAGGTCAACGACAGTAAAAAAAATCTTCAATTTCCACTAAGACACAATTTCAACCCTCTACTAAATTCTAAAATTTGGAATTGCAACTTCAACCCCCAGCAAATTGCAGAAATCCAAATTCTGTCACACATGTGAGCATAAATGTGTTAAAAAATCATAATTTCAGTTTCTTCTTGAGTTTCTTCCTTCTCCTATACCTTTTCTCCTTTTTATTTTTTCTTCTTATTGCATATCGAAGATGAGATTATCATATTCCAAAGAGGTCAAAGGTATTTCTGTATATATGTTCTTCAAGAGGTCGAATTAGGCCTCTTATAGGCCAACTTCCCCTGGCATGGCCAACTTGGTCTTGGAGGTTACACAAAAATAATATATTTTACATATTACAACTTGCCCAAATGGGTCTTATATAATTTATAATGACTCTCTTGACTTGTGAAAAATATTACTTATATTTGACAAACCCTAGGAGCATGAAATGCATGCATGAACTAGTTGACTAATCAAATAGAGCATGAAACCCACGCTTGAAAAATAATATTTTTCTTTCAGATTTTTCTTGTAACATAAGATTTACATAATGACATGAGTATAATGATAATTATGAATATGAAAAATAGTTACATTTTCCAACACTCCCTCTTAACTAGGGATGTATTCATAATTGTACAACTGATACAAGGATTATGTCAAACTGAAGAATTCTCATAAGAAGAGTCGAATTGATAAGCCATGTTTAATCATCAATATCATAACCAATATTGTCGACATAGTAAGGCCTTAATTGAAAATCTCTACTTATACTAGAGCATAATGCTAGGAGGCTTTACGTGAGACATCACAATACCTCTAAAGGCACTTCCCTCATTCGGATGTTCACTAGGTATGTCATGTTAAGCCTCCATAATGTCATGCTCTTTTACCCCCATTTCCATAAGTTTACCATATTCCATAACTCTTTACCATATTTTGTAGCTCCATAACCCTACGTTAATAACCATTTTCATGATCATACAGATTTATCATTATTAATTTCCAATTCATTTATTTTAAGTATTTTAAGAGAATTTATGATTAAATATTAGGAAATTAACATGTTTTCTTATATATCTAAAAGTGGTATGAGTTTTATGATATTGTAGGCCTATTTGAATATTCTAGAAGGGTCATATTTGGCTACTCAACCACAAATTAGAATTTCAATTCCAAGTCATGAAGATTTTTGGAATAATTGTAGAAGATTTGGATCATTGACTAAGCATAATTCCAAGGAGAAAAATCATGGATGTTTTGATATGTGTCTCTTATCAAAACTATGAGAGAATTTTGAGAGAAATTGTATCTCATATTTTTAGCTGATTGGGTGTAACCACAAGAGATAAATTTGAATTTAGGAGAGATTTGAGGATATATATTTATTGATTAGTTATTTTAATTTTCTGTATAAATAGGAGTGCATCCCTCATACAAAGGGGTTCTATGTTCCATCCAAGATATGTAATTTGTAAAGTGAGGATAGAGAGGAAGAGAGTTGAATTATTGTAATATATTTGGAGATTTTCTCCAACTTCATTTTATGGAATACATATTGTTTCTTCGATCTCTAAGATTTGATAATCGTTCGGTCTGCTTTCTGAGGAGTGCAGCTCCCCCATCAAACACAGTTTGCACACTTTTTTCATTTGTTGTACATATTGGTAACATTGTGTAATTATGTTATTTCATTTATTTTCATTTTAAGCAAGTGTGATTTTCAATTCAACAAGTGTGATTTTCATTTTAAGAAAGTGTGATTTTCATTTCAAGCAAGTGTGGTTTCATTTATGCAAGTTTAGTTTAGTTTCTTTTATGTTATTTTGATTCATGTTGTTTTGTTAAGATTGATTCAATTTCTTTATGTTTGGATTGGATTGGATTGATTTAATTTTCTTTGTAATTAGTTTCAAGTTTCTTGCATTAGATTAGTCTATTCTAAGAAATAATCACCTAGTACATCTACTACATGTATACCTCATAATTTCACGAAACCTGGGTTGACAATTTAATGACACAGATTTAACTCAGAATTAAATCATCCAACATTTTGGTGTCATTGTCACGGAGGTATGCATAGGTGCTTATTTTTAAAGTTTAGACAAATCATGATTGTTGCATTCATTTTTAGATGCATGGTTAAAAGCATATTAAAATCATTTATGATGCATATTCAATAATCTTTTGTACTAATTTGTGTGCAAGACATGAATTATCAACTGGTTGGAGTAATTCACAGACAATTAAGAATTTGAGCAATGTCCTTCCAAAAAATTTCTTGAATCCTAGCAACAATTGGGATATATGCCTCTAAGGAAGAGTATATTTTAACTCCATTAAAAAACATGTCTATCTCTCCACCTCCATAAGAATATCTTCAAGTCTCTTTTGATTCGTCTTTTCAATCTGTTGAAGAGACTAAAGAATCATGAAATACTTTTAATGGGAGCAACCAATAGATTCTAAGATTGAGGAATGCATAATAAAGGAAGATATTTAATATGATCTAAACCAAGAAAGGAATTAGGAATGTCTCAGCTTCATTGAAACATGGTTCCAATCAGGGATCAAGTGACATTGCTCTTTCATTCTTCCTTACTTCTTGATTGCATTATCAAAACAACTACATTTTCATGCTTTGATGTACTTTAATGCATATTTTTCAAACCTAAACATGAATATACTTTTACTCCTATTATGCACATGGTTACATTGGAAATATGTATACACTTGAACCAATTTTTCTAGTTCAATTAGAGTAGGACAAAGCCAATAAACAAAACCAAGGTTGGTGATGTTTTTAAGTGTTTTTTGTTAAAAGATTTTATTTTATTTGCAATTTTATTTTTGGTGGTGTAGTAAGAGCCACCTCACTCACTAATCATTTTGTACAAAAATATGGAAAGAGAGAAGAACAAATAGAGTTTTGAGAGCCAAAATTTGAAGTTAGAGATCAAATCCTTTTACTTTGTTTTTTTTTAGATCTCAAAAGAATAAAATAGTTGACAAAATTCTTGAGTATGCTTTCTTCCTGTGCCTTGTGCAACTTGGAAGATCAGAAAAGAAAATTGAATAAAGTTAGCCCTGCAATTTTGCAATAAAACTCATAGATCTAAAAATTGGATAAGAGATCTAAATTCATTTTTCATTCTCAAAATACTCAAAATTTAATCTCCAAATCTCAATTACATCTATCTCAAAATTTGCCAAAATTTTCTCAATATTTTTTTAAATAAAGCCTTTATTTTTTAATAAAAGAAAACAATTAGATTTTACAAATAAAACAAATGGAAAAAAAAATAGAAAAAATGAAACAAGTAAAAGAACCAAAGCATAGAAAGTAAACTGAAGATATCTCACAAACTAAGAACTGGGTTTTTGTAATTTTTGGACAGGAAGTGCATAATATTCAGATGATTAATACATGTAAATTTCAGCCCAATCCACTTCACGATTTTTGAGAAAAATGAGTATCATCAACTTCAACCATTTCACTTATATCTCAATATTCGTGCATTGGATGGATCTGAGTTTTTGTTTATAGATGCATTGGGACCATAGGAACCTTCCTACAAAATTTAAGTGCAATATGTTTTGTATTTTGTGAGAAAATCATTTCTGAAGTTTACAATAATTTCGATTATATCTCGAAATCTGTACATTGTAGGGTGTTGATTTTTGGTGTGCATAAACAGTAGAATAGTAGGAACATGTCCAAAAAAATTTAGCAAAATCCAATAGATAGCTTCTGAGAAAAAGACCCATGAGTTTTATTGTAACACAGCTTGCAGCAACTTGCAAAAAAAAAAAAAAACTGAGTTGTAGCTTCAATGTTTTCCCAGCTTTTATAGAATAAATTAGTTGTGAGATCCATTCTTTTTGGAAAGATGATGAGTTCAATTGAAAATCAAATATTTTGATTGCATGAAAATGATTGAAAAGTGCCCCTAGACACTTGATTTTCTCATAAAAATCTTAAATTTTAATTGGCTGGGCATTTGTCAAATTGTTACCTCGTTAGTCAAATTTGTAGAATGATTAGTATTTTTAAATTTAATTAACATTTTTATGGCTTATATTTCGTAAATTTGAATTCTGGTTTATTCTCAAGTATTTGAATTTTTAAAAGAGAGGTCATGAGTTCAAATTGAGTAAACCCAAAATTTGTTAATTGTTCTACAATTTTGACAATCCTTAACTAGGCAACAATATCACTACCATGTGCAGCGTATTATCGGTCAAAAATACATGGACATTGCCCCATTTTCCACCATGTCACCTTGAAAATTCATCTCTCCATGTATGCATGCCATGCAATCTACCCATTTTAGCATCATGTTACCACATGACACCCATGCATAATTTCTTTTCTTGTTTCATAAAAACTTCAAAAAAACTTAACTTTCTCATACGATGTCCATTTTTTATGACTCAAATGTCATTGCAAATATCTCAAGAAAATATACGAATCGAGAGAGTTTTCATCAGCATTTGAGACAGTAAAAAAGGAGTTACCAACAAAACTTCAACAGGTAGTCCAAGGTACCACATTCTAAACAGGTAAAAATGAAATTAATTTTTCTTCCTTGAATTTGTTTAATTAGTACTATTTCTGATTTTTTTTGTGTATATATCAAATTAAGAGAGACTAATCACCTCTCTCTCTTGATATTCTTACATTTTATTGCGGAAAAGTAGCATGTTTTCGCAGGTTCCAGGATGATAAAAGAAGATCACTATATGCATGAGTGCCTTTTAAAGACAAAGTTTCTTTCAAAAGAACATGTTCATTCCATGTCAAATCAGATCCATTACACTATTTCTACTAAAAAAGGCCTTTTAGATACCAATTAACCATTGCTACTCATTCTAAGCTTACAATCGATCCATAAATTTTCATCTCCCTATTACCAAATCATGATGTCAAAACTTATTTTCCCTTTGCAATGTTTATACTTTCTTGCCTCATTTTCACTCACCCTTAACACAAAAATAAAGTCATTCATCTCCCTTACAAAGCTGAGTCACCCCATTTTCCTCTTCCTTTCTGTCAAATAAAACTTTCTTCATGATGAAAATCTTTCATCTATGGTCCTTAAAATTATTATTTTATACTTGCGTTAGATGATGGAGGATTCATTAAGGCCTCCCTTCTAACAAGTCTTGACCCATCGACTCCAACACATAATCTGGGATCAAAACTAGATATCTTTCAAGTGCCTTGAGGCTTACATGCCTTAAAGGCAATTTCTCTCACCAATAAACAATGGGAATACATCAATGTCCCCTGTTTGTCGGATATTCTAGGTGACTTGACTACGACACATCTCTTCGTACCTAGTAAGATGTACATAGGCATCTTGACTCTCATTGACATCAATCGTGAGTAGTCTCGTGTTGGTTAATGACATTTATTAATGGCCAGTAATCCAATAATATTTTTTTATGTTTGACATCGACACATCTATTCACATAGATAAGAATTATGACACCAAGTGGGAATGGATGAAGACTATATGATTTCAACAACTTGCAGTAAGGCTCAATTAAGAATTCATCATTTGTAGCAATAAATATTCCAATTTTAGATTAGATTCGTCCTCTATTCATACAACCAAAAGAAAGAAAAACTAGGTCAGATTCTTTTACTTCACATTCCATGATCCAGCACAAGCAGCCACACTCTTCTATATATATATAGCTTGTCCACTTTTCAGTTAGGTGAAGGTATGTTGTTTTCTAATCTTTAATAATGTAATTCCTTAAATGCTAAAATTGTGATTTTTGAAAATACCTCACCACATTTATATTCTCTTTCTCGTTTGTCAAAAATTGAAAGCACCTTTAGTTGGGGGGAAGGGATCTTAATTCATATTCTCATTTCATGTCACATGTCACATTTCATTTCATCCGAAGCACCATACTTTTTCCCAATCAACTATTATTACATTGTGATTCCAAAAAAATTATATGTTTTACAATAATCAATTGATAAGCACATGAAATGGCTGACAACCACTATGGGGCCTTAAAAAGGAATTGTCAATGTTTTCAAGTATTTTGATGCAACAAAAATAAGAAATTTATTGTAAGACAAGAACCAATACTCCAAAATTTTTGGTTGTCACACAAGAACCAACCATAAAAAATATGTTGCAATCAAATGTCTTTCAAAGTACACATTGCAAAGAGAATAGATTTACCAAATGATATAATTATGCAAAGTTAAAGGGGAATCAATACAAAGACAAAGTTCATATAGAAGCAAAAAGATCAACTTATGATTAAGGGAATCAATGCAAAGTTGCATGAGGACATGCAACATCTTCAATTGGGGGGGAATGTCATCCTCTTTTACCCTCATTTCCATCATTTTACCATATTCCATAACTCTTTACCATATTCTGTAGCTCCATAACCCTACATTAATAACCATTTTTATGATCATATGGGTTTATCATTATTATTTTCCAAGTCATTTATTTTAAGTATTTTAAGGGAATTTATGGTTAAATATGAGGAAATTAACATGTTTTCATATATATCTAAAAATGGTATAAGTTTTATGATATTGTAGACCTATTTGAATATTCTAGAAGGGTCATATTTGGCTATTCAACCACAACTTCGAATTTCAATTCCAACTCATGAAGATTTGTGGAATAATTGTAGAAGATTTCAACTATTGACCAAACACATTCAAAGGAGAAAAATCATGGATGTTTTGATATGTGTCTCCTATCAAAACTAGGAGAGAACTTTGAGGGGATTTGTATCTCATATTTTTAGGTGATTGGTTGTAACCACAAGAGATAAATGTGGATTTAGGAGAGATTTGAGGATCTATATTTATTGTTTAGTTATATTAATTTTTTGTATAAATAGGAGTGCATCCTTCATAGAAAGGGATTCAAGTCTCCATCCAAGATATGTAAATTATAAAGTGAGGATAGAGAGGAAGACAACTAAATTATTGTAATATCTTTGGAGCTTTTCTCCAACTTGATTTTATGGAATACATTTTTCTGCTTTGATCTCCAACGTTTGATAATAGTTTGGTGTGCTTGATGAGGAGTGGAGGCCTACCATAAACCACAATTTGTACACCTTTTTATTTTGTTGTACATATTGGTAACATTGTGTAATTATGTTATTTCATCTTTTTTTCATTTTAAGCAAGTGTGGCTTCATTTATGCAAGTTTAGTTTAGTTTCTTTTATGTTATTTCGATTCATTTTTTTGTTAAGATTGATTCAATTTCTTTATGTTTGGATTGGATTGGATTGATTTAATTTTCTTTGTAATTAGTTTCAAGTTTCTTGAATTAGATTATTCTATTATCAGAAATAATCACCTAGTACATATAGTACATGTATACCTCATCAGTTTAGGAACCCCGGGTTGAAAATTTAATGATAGGGATTTAACTCACAATTATATCACCCAACATGTCCTTTTAGGAATATTCTTGTCTTGTATTCACAATCCTCAAAGAATATCGGTGCTCTTTGCCCACTCTTGTGTTGGATACATATCCAATCCCTAAAGACTATTGGTCCACTTCCTTTCTTGGATTCTCTATCCTCAAGGAAATCTCAGATGCTTATCCAATCCTCCATTGTCACTCCTAGTGCCTTCAATATAATTACAATTATTAGTCTTGGCCTACTGCATGACACATTGAGAATATGATGTCTAACATCATGCTCTCTCAACCAGATAGGAGATCCTCATTCTCTCTTGATCATGGAATAGATCCTTTATACTTCTTAAACATTTTAAGGATACCTTCTACTCCCTCTCAAACATAGAGGAGATTCCTTACTTCCTTTAAATTATGAATTCATAACCATGTGTCTTCATCAATACATAAACTACTATTTCTTCATGGAGATATTTGTTGATCCCCTATTTTGTCCCTATTACTATCAGTTCAATCCCCATTTTGACCTCTTTTTGGCACTATGGAACCTACTTCTTTGCTAAGTTTACTGTCCTAATCTAGTCCCAATCCCCATTCAAGGTAAAACCTTCTTTTGATTTCATTTGGTTGTTTGTTGGTAGATTTAAGTGAATATAGGTAGCATATTCTTAAACTAACTCATTCTTGTAATCGAGTGTAGACTTCTTAGCAAAATGTGTAGGACAATACCAGAAGAAGTAGTTGAGGTACCATGACTCTCTATTTCAGTACTCAAAGGCTACATGCGGATTGGAACTCAAACAACACAATGGAAAATGAATCACGTGCTTTTGGATGAGTAGATCGAGTCAACCATGAGAAGAATTCATCCGATCCCAAGATCTTCGCTCTCCTTCCTTTAGATACAACATACACTAAGTTGGGGTTTGGTTACGAGGTTGTTCATCAATTCGAGCCAACTGTTCAAACCAACTTGTTTTGAAGGAATAATGTTCTTCAACTGTTATAAATTGTTATTTTTAAGTTTAAAGTCTAACTGTAATCAAATGCCTATAAAAGGCGGGGATGTAATATGTCAGGTAGCATGTTGAACCTTTGAAGTATTTCGCTGTGTAATTGTGACTTAAGTTTTAATAAAATACTGTTATGATGCTCTTGTTATGAATTCCAATTGAATAGGTTGAATGGGATGATGATGCTCACATTTTAACTATGATTGCCACTATTTCATTACTATAAGTTTAAAAGCCCCCAGGTGTGGCTGGGCCCACCCATTTGGGTTTGCTGTGTATTTTCATTGACAGTGTCACTATGAAACTAGTACAGTTATTTATGTTCTCCATTATCGGTCAGTTTACTTGTGTTGTTTCGTTTGATTGGTTAGTGCATACAACTATGTGAATGATTGTGAGGTTCTTGTTATTAACATAGTGGCAATTAGATTTTGGTGTGAACTTTGTGTGCCTTCCAAACCAAAACTATGTCGTTACCTTGACTTACTCTCATCTCAGATACATTCTATGGTCACTTGCTGAGCAGATTGAAGCAGTACCAGAGGACGATGCTGGAATAAGTCATTAAACTCTTTAACATGATCTTAATTGATTAAAGACAGGCTTGGTTTATTCTCCAAATCTTCCTCTATTTCTTCTAGAGGACTGACTTGAATCAATCCCTTGACTAAACTGTAGCACTGAGTAGGCAACCAAAAATAGGAGAACGTTGCATTGCGTGTTCAGATGTTATAACATATTTGGTTCGAATGAATTAGATTAGTGACCAAGGTGTGAAGATGCATTATTTACACAGATGATTGATTGGATTTCATTTCGCTTCATTTCATTCCACAGACTATTAGATTAATGTGTTGTGGGTCACAGGGATGATTGGTGTGTGATTAGCTACCCAAAGACCAATTCTTTAGTTTTCCTCCCCTGATCATGCAATTACCAATTTCATTAGCCGCCTGAGATGATTGCTCTGCCATGTTTTTGTGTAATAATTGGTCTCATTTGAATGATTGATCTTTCTCTTGGTTCATAAGGTTCCGGTTATCCACTTTGTAGTTAAATCATTGCTTAAATTTGCAACAACATATTGGTTGTGAGTAAGGATATTCATAAGTCAGGATTGATGTGATCCCAGAAAATATTTAAGTACAGTTCCTTGAATTTGTGTGATTACATAGTTAGGTGTTAAGTAGAATCAGGGTTAATATTTCTTTCATTAATCAAATCCTGTAAGTAGTCTATTTAAAGATAGAACAATAACTAAGTGATAGAGTAAGACAGAGTAAATTGTCCAAATTAGTACTTAACTCCTGAGTCTTGATAAGGGAACATTAAGTAAAGAATGATTGTTTGATAAAAGTGCTACTGGGATAGATTACTCATTTTCATACAAGTTGGATGGTTATAAATTGCTTCAGGAATGAATTGTTATTTAGATCAAGAGTTTAATAAGTTGAGTAGTTATTAGGACAGGTCATTTGATTATTTCGAGTAAGAACTGCCATCATCATAGGATGCTTGTTGAAGAATGATTGAGTGGTTTTTCACATAGAAAGTCTGGTACTAGCATTCAGAGATTTGATTATTACCATTTGGTGTGGATAAAAGTTTGTTTTCATCACTAGAAATACATAGTTGAGTACATGTTTGAATACTAGAATTTGTGAAGGATTTAGATTAAATTTGATTGTTGGGTTTGCTCTTGACAATTAGATGATTTGATTTACAAATAGTTATTATTCCATAAATTGTAAAAAGAAAATGATCAAACTCTGACCTAGCCCTGAACAAAGAGAGTGCAAGGAAATTCGCGCTTACGAACCCCAGGTTGACAATTAATATTAATGGATTTAATTTGACCATTTAAATCTTCCAACATTTTGGCGTCGTTGCCGAGGAAGTTGTCATTTCTTATTCATGTAACCATTATTATCAAAGTTTCAAGATCTTGTAGGACTGTCAAAGGGCAAAGGGAGTATGGTAAGAGTGAGTGAGGAGCCACGCATCCACTTTTGTTAGGGTTTCTCCAAAGTCTAACTAATGACTGCTTGTTCTTGATTTCTATTTTCCTTTATCTTTATGCGTAGAAGTAAAAGTATACCTAGGGATCGTAAAGGTAGATTTATTTCAAACTCTAAATTTCCTACAACTTTTGGATCAGTCAATACACCTGTTTTAATCGCTGCTAATCGATATGCAAGTCTAAGACAAGAAGGAGGAAGTGTTGATGCCAATGTGGTTTTGGATCAGGAATTCTTTGATCGAGAAGGAAGGACCGTTCAACAGGTTGTCTTTGAAAACCCTGTAGAAGAACCAGTAGAGCAACCAAACCCCTTGGACAAGCAGTCCACCAACATCTACTGTTATGAAACCAGCTCAAGAAAAGATGGAAAAAATAGATCAACGCCTTAGAATTCAGCCTCTTCGAGGGGGCAACCTCCTATACATTACATAAATGAACACTTCTTGGATGATACAAATGAAAAGACCTCCTTTCTATATATAGGAGTCTAAGGGGTCATAACATAATCAGAGCCGACATAACAATAATAATGTAAGGGCACAATAATAACAATAGTGGGCTTCTATGGGGCACAATAGTAACAATATGGGCACTACATGGGTACATCAATATAATAAGTGGGTTGTAATAATAAAAATAAGGGGTTACCCTAGTAGTATATGGGCCTAACATGCCCCTCTCCTTCAAAAAGCGTTGTCCTCAATGCTTGAGTAGTTCTTGATGCTTTTGAGTAGTTCTTGATGCTTCTGTATAAAATTCTTGTCCTCCCATGTGGAATCTTCAGCGGGCAAGTTCTTCCACTTGATGAGATACTCTGAAATTGATCGATTTCGTAGCTGTCCAGTTCTTGTTTCTGTGACTGCTCCAGGTTTCAATATGATTTTTCCTTCCTCTTCAATTTCTGGCAATATTGTTTGAATTGGGATCTTTTGCAACTTTTGAATAAGTGGCCATAATTCTTTGTCCTTCTTCCATTCATCCCTTTCTTTGTTTATCCAATCTGGTTGGATAATAGAAATAGCGCAAAACAATGCTTCCACGTCGTCATCCTTGAAGAGTCTTCCCATTCGGTAAGGTCACCATTTTTAAGTGCATGTAGTATTGCCAAAATTTCCTTCTCATAAATAGCTTGCTTGAGATGTAGTAGTAAATATACCTAATCACCTACATCAAAACATTTTTCACTACGATGTTGATCTACCTATTGCTTCAGTTTGATTTTGCACTGAAGTGGCGTTATCCTTTAAAATTTGGAGAACTTGCTATTGATGCTCGATGTGATCTTTCACTGCTTGAACCTTTTTCTTCTTGATATGTCCTTCTATCTCTAGAGTTTGAGGAGTGGTAATTTCTTCCAATCCTTTACAAGATATGGTCAGATTCATTTCTTGATGCTCGATGTGATCTTTCACTTTTTGAACATTTTTCTTCTTGATATGTCCTTCTATCTTAATAGTTTGAGGAGTGGTAATTTCGACCAATGAATTACAAGATATGGCTGGATTCATTTCTTCTTTCTCGATGTCATCTTTCACTTCTTGCACCTTTTTCTTCTTGATATGTCCTTCTATCTTGAGAGTTTTAGGAGTGGTCATTCTTGCCAATGGTTTACAAGATATGGTCTGATTCATTTCTTCTTTCTCTGGGGTGGGGTCCTGGCTTATATCTTCTTCTTTTGATGTTTCTTGATCCTTTTCTTCCTCCTCTTCATATTCTGTGTAAAATAATTTCTTCTCAGCACACTTATGACCTTTAGTGCATTTGCTATCACAATTGTAACAAAGCCCTTTTTCTCTTTTTTCTTCCAATTGTTGTGGTGTAACCCTTGTAGGTTGTGGAAGGCTAGGAGAAACAACACTTCCATCTTTATAGTTGTGAGGGGTATGCTTCCTGGTTTCCATAATTTTTCTTTCCACTATGTCACAAAGCCCTTCTACTCTTTCCAATTGTTGTGGTGTTTCTCTAAAGAAGGTGTTGCTCTATGTATCCTCATAATGTGCTATCATTTCCTTTGTGAAAATTGACCACGTAACAAGTTTTTTACGAGAACAAAGGCCTTCATACCATAAAAATTGATCCGGCTTTAAATAGGAAGATGCAATAAATACCTTTTGTAACAGTGGTACACCATGTAGATCAAAATATTGCTCCATCTGAAGTATCCAATTTACTGGATCCTTGCCATCAAACTTCCTCATCTTGCTTTTTCTTGATTTTAGGAGCCCGATCTTGAAACGACTGTAACTCTGTACTTTTGGATGTTTATGTTTAGAAATTTTGACCTGAAGTATCCCTCTGCATCCTCTTTCTAATGCCACAAGTCTGACCCAAATTGGATTCTCCAAGGAAGAGTTATGCCAAATCTCCCACAGTGACCTGATTATAGACTAGCTCAGTAGAGCGAACTTGTACGACGTGCCACTTGTCACTGTTTCGACCTTTGGCTCTAAAAAACATATACAAGAAACTACAGTCCATCCTCTTTCTGTACCTTCTTACAAATTTTCAATCCAATGCCTAGAGACAAAGTTATGATGATTTTCCCCAGGTCACCTGTTTGGAATGTAATTCAGGAGTCTGCAAAAAGACCAACTTCCTCAAATCATATCTCAGAAAATATAGTGCAAAAAGATCTAAAATTCGGAACTGAGGTTTAGCACGATTTCTTCTCAAATGGTTTTTTTTTGCAACTTCTGAAACATCGCAGAAAAAAATTTATAGCGAAAATTCCACGATGACCTGTTTGGAGCAGAAAAACCCTAGAATCCAAAGCTCTGATACCAAATGTTATGAAACCAGCTCAAGAAAAGATAGAAAAGATAGATCAACGCCTTAGAATTCAGCCTCTTCGAGGGGGTAACCTCCTTTACATTACATAAATGAACACTTCTTGGATGATACAAATGAAAAGACCTCCTTTCTATATATACGAGTCTAAGGGGTCATAACATAATCAGAGCCGACATAACAATAATAATGTAAGGGCACAATAATAACAATAGTGGGCTTCTATGGGGCACAATAGTAACAATATGGGAACTACATGGGTACATCAATATAATAAGTGGGTTGTAATGATAACAATAAGGGGTTACACTAGTAGTATAGGGGCCTAACATCTACCGTGTTCCAATACCCTCGGTCCACACCATAATTAGCAAACCCCAGCGGGTACCTATCGCAAATATGGAACATGCAGATGGTGAGGACAGAAACAATGACAAATGCCATGAAGAAGGGGAAGGCCCTAGACAGAATTTTAACCTGTTTGGAGGAAACCAGGAAGAAGAAGAAGTCACTTTCGGGTTCCCTATCCTGGATGTGACTCGTGACGTCAAGATGAAGAACATTCTGATGGCATCTCTACCACTATTCTATGGTAAATCATCTGAAGGTCGCGATGCTTTTCTCTTTGAAATACTTATTTTATGTCATAGTTCTAATTGCTATGAAGATGCACATAAACTCAAACTGTTTCCCGCCATATTAAAAGACGCAGCCCTTAGATTGTTCATGAGTCTAGGACAAAATACCATATACACATGGGATGGCACGAGGTCAAATTTTCTTAAAAAATATGAACATCTCTGTAAGAGTAGCGACATCAGTGATATCCTTAGGATGCAGAAAACTGAAGATGAAAACCTAGAAGAGTATCTTGAGAGATTCCTGTAGAGCTCTCATAAATCCCGTGGAAGCACCCTAGACCAAAAAATCTTCAGAAATGTTTTCCTAAAAGGACTAAGAGACGATTGCATAAAAGAATTGAACTTTCTTAGTGGTGGGGACATTTACAAGAAATGCTTTGCGGAAATCATTGACCTTTGTCGCACCTACTCTACAAGCCAAGCTAAAGTAGGTAAATGCTTCATGAACTTCGAGACAATTATCAAGACTATGTGCAAAGGAAGACTACATCTAATGCTGTCACCAGAGTTGAGATGGGGAACCTATTAGAGAATTTCAAAATTGACATGTTGAATACAATCAGCGACCAGCTTGACACCATGAAAATCAACCAAAAGCATGAGGTGAAAAGGTAGCCATGGCGATCTTTCGTCCCAAGTGTAGATGTAAACATGTAGAGAGGGAATGTCCTCTAAATTCCATAGAAGTCTGTGGGATATGCACTCTAGAGCACCCAACCAAAAAGTGCCCATAACTTCCCGGTCTATAGGGCATTTACAAAGGAAATACTGAAACCCTTGACCAAGCTCAAACAACCAAAAGACCCACCTGGAAAGGTCAGAGTCAGAGTTCGTTCCCAGACTCAAATTTTCAAGGATATAGCCAAACCCAACCTTGGACCTTTCCTGCATCCTACCCCCCTAGGGTTGCTCAACAACCATTGTTGGAAATAGTACTGAGAGGGGGGCGGGGGTGAATCAGTATTGTCAAATCAATAACTTTTTCATTTCCATACTCAGATTAATATATGCTACTTTAGTTAAGGATACATGTGTGTATACGCAACTGTGTTTAATGCAACTAGCGTATATCCAGTAAACTTATGATTCAGTTAGTTGATCTTCAATGAGTGCATCAGAACATTATTAACCATAAGAACAGTAAATAGGTGCAGTAAAAATAGAACAGATCATCACACATAAGAAGCACACATGAACACCATGATATAAGGTGGAAACCCAATGTGGGTGAAAACCACCTGCTGCAATTCGTCTCTATCTTCCTTTAATAAGAAACTTCTTTTTACAATATTTCTGTACTGGAGTAGTCTTATACTAGTATGCAGGCTTCTACCTGCAGAAGGCTACAACGTTCTCTCGTTTTCCAGTTTCTACTAGGAGGGAGCTGCAACAGCCTTACCTCTTGTACTAGATGATCCGTTTACTAATACGTAGGCACCAGCCTACTGAAGGCTCCAACCTTCACGCGTTTTCCAGCTACTACTGGAAGGGAGCTCCAGCCCCCTAGCTTTTGTACTAGCCGATATGTTTACCAATATGTAGGCACTGGCCTACAGAAGGCTACGATCTTATTTCTTCCTCCAGGGAGCACGTTTCATAAATTTTCATACTAGACCCATCAACAGCATTGAAGCACAAAATCAATCACCACTGCAAAACACCCATCAACTACACCTACATCATCGATCTTTGAATCACCCAATACTGAAACACTAAAACCCTGTCAACAGCACAGTCACTAGAACACAGAACAGACAACAGAACTCTACAATAACAACCAGATCCAACTGCAACTTTAAATATCATATCTCATAATTTATACACTACTATGATGAACCAAATGTTGGCATTATGATTTCTGGTATGGCTATATGTTACAGATGTTGTACTTGATGGCAACTCCCATGACAGGGCTCTCAATTTATGAAAAATTAAGAAAGACGCAGGATATCAGTTCAGAAGGTGCGTACCCGCAGGTACACCATGTAGGGACCGCATCCAGAGACGCAGGCTAGCCTTTCAGGAGGCAGAGAAAAGCTCACGTGGGGGTTTCTTGTGTTTTACTCTTGGTATCTAGCCGACGGTATTGTGTTATTATGGTGTCGGCTCGTGGTATTGTTCCATGTTTTGAGGAGGAGCTTGACTATATAAAGCAAAGGAGATCATTTGGATTTAGTATGTCTTTGGTTGAATATCTTATGAGGTGAGATCTGGTCTAGATCTAAAAGGCGAATCTACTGAAGGACCGAGATCTCTTTGGCGCAAGATCAGATCTATAGATCTGACTGTTTGGGTTACACTTAAAGTCTTGAAATCATTCATACCCGAAAGGACGCAGGTAGACGAAGTTCAGGTGCGTCCGGGACGCAGTTCAATATCTGGAGATCTGCATGGGGATGCAGGGTGACCAAGGTTCAGGTGTGTCCCTGAAGCAACAGGACGCGGCACAATAGTGTTTTCGGGTGCGTCCTTGCAGCAACAGGATGTGGCGCGATAGTTTTTTCGATGCGTCCCTGCAGCAACAGGACGCAGTGCAGTTGAAGGAACAGTGTGTAGGGACGCAGCGCAGCAGAAGGATCGCTGCGTGTGGACGCAGGGGAGCAGAATGTTAACTGTGTCTGGTCACAGGCCACAGAAGGAAAAACTGTGTCTCTGTCTTAAGATGTTCTGTTGATTGAATTTCTCTGTTGATAAAGTGTTCTGGGTTAGTTCTGTTATTGCTGATCTGATATCTGTAGTGGACTGTAACTGTTATATACTTGTTGATCATCTGATGCTTTATGAAAAGAAGTAGGGGGTTGTAGCTCCCTTCCAGGAGTAGACTGGAAAACGAGACAGAGAGAGAGTTGTAGCTCTCTGCAGGTTGCAGCCTGCGTACTGGTAAAGGACTGCACCAGTACAAAATCATTGTAAAAGAAGTTTCTAATTTGAAAGAAGATAGAGACATATTGCAGCAAGTGGTTTTCACCCACATTGGGTTTCCACCTTACATCTTGTGTTCTTTGGTGTGACTATCTGTTTTCTTTGTTCATGCTCATTATTTTATGGTACTGACATGCAAAAATAATTCAAAGATCAAATAAGGAAGATTTATTAAATTGCTAGATAATACTGATTGACCCCCCCTCTCAGTATTATTTCCAACAATTGGTATCAGAGCAGGTCCTTCAGAGAAGCTTGATCGCTTGAAGGTAGATCGTTCATCATGAGCAACTACGAGAGAGAAGCATCAATCAGGCCACCGGTTTTTGATGGGACAAACTTCAATTATTGGAAGGTAAGAGTTACTGCATATCTTCAATCTCTTGGTACAGAAGTTTGGGACATTGTAGAAACAGGCTATGCTTTTCCTTCAGCTACTCCTACAGATCCAGCTGAGAAAAAGAAGTATGAAACAAATGCAAAAGCAGTCAGTACTCTATTAGGAAGTATATCCCAAACAGAATTCATGAAGGTAATGCACTTCAAATCAGCAAAAGAAATATGGGACAAAATGGTCACGAGCTATGAAGGAGATGAACAGGTAAAGCGAGCTAAACTTCAAACTCTCAGGATTCAGTATGAGACTCTGAAGATGTATAATGATGAAAGTGTGGCTAATTATTTTCTTCGGGTAGATGAGATTGTTATTTGTATGAAAAATTTGGGTGAAGAAATAAAAGAGGCTATAGTAGTTGAAAAGATTCTAAGATCATTATCCCCCAAGTTTGAATCTAAAGTATCTGCAATAGAAGAAAAGGAAAATCTTCGAATTATCACTATGTCTCAGCTACATGGAATTCTAACTGCTTATGAAATGAGAAAGGGAGGACCATCAGACAGAAGGGAAGTTGCTTTCAAGGCATCAGGCAAAGAAGATTACTATGAAGCAAGCCATGTTCCAGAAGAAGAGGAAGAAGAATCAAATTTTGTCAGAAATCTTCAAAGGGGTTCTGGAAGGTTCAGAGGTAAGCTACCTTTCAAATGCTTTGCTTGTGGAAGAGTAGGTCATTATGCTGCAAAATGTTCTTATAAGGATAAAGGAAAGGAGCCTGCTAAATGGAACAAGCAACAAAGTGCAAATAAGAAAATCTACTACACCCATGAAGATAGTGATGGTCTATCAAACAGTGATGAAGATGAACGAGGTAATGAATATAAGTTATTAATGGCATTTGAAGATGATGATTATATGGATGCTATAGATGTGGATAACCTTTATGATGAAATCACTAGACTCAAGAGATGTATAGAAGAAAAGAATGTGATCATTGATACTCTACAATTTCAAATTGATGAAAAGGAAAAACATCTTGAAAAACTAGAAGGAGAAATTGTTGGTCTTAGAAAAGAGATTGAGAAAACAAAAGCTATTAATCTTAAGTTTGTCAAAGGATCTGAAACTTTGGATAAGATTATCAATGTGCAGCGGTCTCCTCTAAACAAGACAGGTTTGGGCTACAATGGAGAAACCTCTCAAGCATCCACCTCAAAGAGTTATCTTGATGCAGCAAGAAGAAATGAGCAAAAGAACAATGAAGATCATCAGGTAAAGCAGGGACGAATTACAAACAGAAACTATCAAGGGCAATCCATCTTAGGGGTGAACCAGCCACAGGTAAAATCTTCTCAATATGGTCCAAGAATAGATGAAAATAGAAATTACAATCAGTTGGCTGGTAGATTCGATAACCGCAGAAGTTTCTTCAATGGAAAATGCTTTTCTTGTCATAACTTTGGTCACAAAGCAGCTCAATGTGTTGCATATAAAACAATCATGACTAGGGAAGCTCAAAAACAAAGAAGTATGACAGGGATTACAAAAAGGACCTATAACAACTTTTCGGTTCTTGAAAATGAAGTCGAATGTTCTATTTGCAATAACTTTGGTCATGAAGAATCTGAATGCAGGAGCAGGTTTCAGCAGAAAAAGGAGCAAGCCTCAAGCACCAAAACATGGAGAATAAAGGAACCTCAAACAGAAAGATGTGGAATAGCATTTTATGCAGAGGGACAGGAAAATCTATGGTACATTGACAGTGGATGTTCGAAGCATATGACAGGTGATAAAGAAAAACTTGAATCTTATTCTGCTCTAGAAAAGGGAAAGAAAGTCTCTTTTGGAAATGATACTCCTACAACTATAAAAGGAAAAGGCATTGCTCAGTTAAAAGAAAAGGTCAAAGCTGGAAATGTTTTGTATGTTGATGGATTGAAGCATAATCTTCTAAGTGTCAGCCAGATGTGTGATCAAAGAACCGAGGTTATTTTCAGATCGAATGGATGTCTTGTTCGTGATCTTGATACAGGTAAAACAGTACTCAAAGGCAAAAGAACTCCAAATAATCTGTACATATTTGAAGAAGGACAACAACAATGCTATCTGAGCAAGGATGAAGAGAACTGGTTATGGCATCGAAGGTTGGGACATCTAAGCTTCTCACAAATAAGGAAAGCATGCAAATATCAGGCAGTTCGCGATCTTCCAGATATCAAAATTCCTGAAAACACCATATGCAGATCATGTCAGTTTGGAAAACAAACCAGAACTAACTTTCCAGAGAAAGAAGGATCAGCTAGCATGCCTCTTGAGCTAGTACATACAGATACATGTGGTCCATTCAGGAAAAGAACACCTAGAGGAGAGGAATACTTGATATTATTTATTGACGATTTCTCCAGGTTTGTCTAGTTAGGACTTATGAAGCACAAAGATGAAGCATTTGAAAAATTCAAATCCTTCAAAGCCTTGGTTGAAAATGAATCAGGTCACAAAATTAAGTGCCTCAGATCCGACAGAGGTGGGGAATTTACTTCAAATGAATTTTTCGATTTCTGTGATGAACATGGGATAAGGAGAGAATTCTCTACAGCTAGAACTCCTCAGCAAAATGGAGTTGTTGAAAGAATGAACAGAACAATCCAACAAATGGCTCGTGCTATGCTTGATGAATCAGGAACTCCCGCAACTTTCTGGGGTGAAGCTGCACATGCTGCGGTTGTTATTCTTAACAAAACAAATGTCCTGGTGAACAGCACTCAAACTCCTCATGAGCTTTGGAGTGGCAGGACTCCTTCGGTAAAGCACTTCAAAATCTTTGGGAGCAAATGCTATATCAAGAATACTGATGAGCAGCTTGGCAAACTTGAACCTAGAGCAGATGAAGGCATTCTTCTTGGTTACTCTCCATATAGCAAAGCATACAAGTGCTACAATAAAAGACTTGGCAGAATTGTTGACAACATTGATGTAGTGGTTGATGAGAAGGGATACATTCCTAGGCAAGTCCATCATGAAGACATCGAAGAAGATGAAGGCTACCCTCAAAGACAGAATGATGAAGAAGAAGAACCTCAAGAAGAACCTCAAGAAGAGCCAGAGGAGCAAACAAGAATAGAAGAAAAGACTCCATCCAGATATGTTCAGAAGAATCATCCAGAATCTCAAATTGTGGGGCAGAAAGAAGCAGGTGTACAAACAAGAAGAACAGTTGCAGAAGCCTCAAGCTATTTGGCATTACTCTCCTCTACTGAACCACAAAATGTGAAAGAAGCATGCAAAGATGAATGTTGGGTGAAAGCAATGGATGAAGGACTTGAGCAAATCGAAAAGAACAACACTTGGGAGCTGGTTCCTAGACCAAAGGATAAGAATGTTATCAGAACAAAATGGGTCTTCAAAAATAAATTGAATGAAAATGGAGAAGTAATTAGAAACAAAGCCAGACTTGTTTGTAAAGGGTATGCACAGCAAGAAGGAATAGACTTTGAAGAAACTTTTGCTCCTGTTGCAAGACTTGAGGCCATCCGAATGTTCCTTGCTCTCTCAAGTTTTCAAAACTTCAAAGTATTTCAAATGGACGTGAAATCAGCCTTTCTGAATGGAGACTTGGAAGAAGAAGTGTACATTGAACAGCCAGATGGGTTCATTCTTGGAAATGATCCAAATCTTGTATGCAGATTGAAAAAGGCTCTCTATGGTCTCAAACAAGCTCCAAGGGCTTGGTACTACCGGTTGGACAAATATCTTCATCAACAAGGTTTTTCAAAAGGTTCAGCAGATAGCAATCTGTATATAAAAGTTGAAAATGACAAATTGCTAATACTTGTTGTGTATGTAGATGACATTATTTTTGGCAGCAATGAAGAAGCTATGAGTCAAAGCTTTGCCTCGGTCATGCAAAAAGAATTTGAAATGTCCTTGCTAGGAGAACTGACATATTTCCTTGGTTTGCAAATCCAACAAAAAGAAGGAGGAATCTTTTTATCTCAAACCAAGTATCTCAAACAGATTTTGAAGAAATATGGCATGGAAGATGCAAAACCAGTATGTACACCCATGGTCACAGGATGTAGTCTCAGTGCAAATGATGAATCTGCAGCAGTACATCAACCAACCTACAGATCTATGATTGGAAGTTTACTATATTTGACAGGTACCCGACCGGACATCATGCATGCAGTTGGAATAGTTGGAAGATTTTAGGCAAATTCGAAGGAGACTCATCTTCAGGCAGTGAAGAGAATTTTCAAATATCTTCAAGGGACTCAAAATTATGGCTTATGGTATCCTAGAGATACAGATCTTACTCTTCATGCTTATACAGATGCAGATTGGGCCAGAAGCGTGGATGACAGGAAAAGCACAAGTGGTGGTGCGTTCTTTATGGGTTCCAGACTGGTATCTTGGTTCAGCAAGAAACAGAGTTCGATTGCCTTGTCTACAGCTGAAGCGGAATATGTTGCTGCTGCATCTTGTTGCACCCAACTTCTTTGGATGATGCAGACTTTGCAGGATTTTCAGATCACATGTACACCACCAATCCCCATCTTATGTGATAACACAAGTGCAATCAGCATCTCAAAGAATCCGGTTATGCATTCAAAAACCAAGCACATACCAATCAAGTATCATTTTCTCCGGGAACAAGTGCTTGAACAGAAGGTCAAGTTGGAGTATGTTCCTTCTAAGGAACAAGTTGCTGATATTCTCACCAAACCATTGCCCAGGGACACTTTTGAGTACCTCAGGCAAAAGCTGGAGGTTGTTGATGCATCATCTTATTGTTGAACCTTTTCTGATTGATAGTACAGGTTCAGGGGGAGCATATAATGGATTGTTGGCATTATGGAGGATGGTCAGAAGGAGATCTTGGAAATAGCTGCAATATGTCTCTATCTCTTTAATGGAGGATTATGGTTCTTTGTTACAGATCTGGTTCAGGGGGAGCATGATCTTAGGGGGAGCATAACCCTTTGCCCTTGATGTCAAAGGGGGAGAATGAAGCTGAAGTTTGTAAGGTTGCCATCAAGTCCAAAGGGGGAGATTGTTGGCATTATGATTTCTGGTATGGCTATATGTTACAGATGTTGTACTTGATGGCAACTCCCATGACAGGGCTCTCAATTTATGAAAAATTAAGAAAGACGCAGGATATCAGTTCAGAAGGTGCGTACCCGCAGGGACCGCGTCCAGAGACGCAGGCCAGCCTTTCAGGAGGTGCGTCCACCCAGTGCACACATTTTAAGGCAGAGAAAAGCTCACGTGGGGGTTTCTTGTGTTTTACTCTTGGTATCTAGCCGACGGTATTGTGTTATTATGGTGTCGGCTCATGGTATTGTTCCATGTTTTGAGGAGGAGCTTGACTATATAAAGCAAAGGAGATCATTTGGATTTAGTATGTCTTTGGTTGAATATCTTATGAGGTGAGATCTGGTCTAGATCTAAAAGGCGAATCTACTGAAGGACCGAGATCTCTTTGGCGCAAGATCAGATCTGTAGATCTGACTGTTTGGGTTACACTTAAAGTCTTGGAATCATTCATACCCGAAAGGACGCAGGTACAGTGAAAGGAAAGTGCGCCGGGACGCAGTGCAGTAGGAGGATACCTGCGTGGGGACGTAGGGTAGACGAAGTTCAGGTGCGTCTGGGATGCAGTTCAGTATCTGGAGATCTGCGTGGGGACGCAGGGCGACCAAGGTTCAGGTGCGTCCCTGAAGCAACAGGACGCGGCGCGATAGTGTTTTCGGGTGCGTCCTTGCAGCAACAGGACGCGGCGCGATAGTTTTTTCGGTGCGTCCCTGCAGCAACAGGACGCAGTGCAGTTGAAGGAACAGTGCGTAGGGACGCAGCGCAACAGAAGGATCGCTGCGTGTGGACGCAGGGGAGCAGAAGGTTAACTGTGTCTGGTCGCAGGCCACAGAAGGAAAAACTGCGTCTCTGTCTTAAGATGTTCTGTTGATTGAATTTCTCTGTTGATAAAGTGTTCTGGGTTAGTTCTGTTATTGCTGATCTGATATCTGTAGTGGACTGTAACTGTTATATACTTGTTGATCATCTGATGCTTTATGAAAAGAAGTAGGGGGTTGTAGCTCCCTTCCAGGAGTAGACTGGAAAAAGAGAGAGAGAGAGAGAGTTGTAGCTCTCTGCAGGTTGCAGCCTGCGTACTGGTAAAGGACTACACCAGTACAAAATCATTGTAAAAGAAGTTTCTAATTTGAAAGAAGATAGAGACATATTACAGCAGGTGGTTTTCACCCACATTGGGTTTCCACCTTACATCTTGTGTTCTTTGGTGTGACTATCTGTTTTCTTTGTTCATGCTCATTATTTTATGGTACTGACATGCAAAAATAATTCAAAGATCAAATAAGGAAGATTTATTAAATTGCTAGATAATACTGATTCACCCCCCCTCTCAGTATTATTTCCAACACCAAACTGGTGTACATATGCGCTTTTACCAAAGCCGACCCTCATACAGATCTGTAATTATTTACTCATAACTTTACAAATGTTTCAAACATTAGTCATACCCAGATCATAACATTCATACAATAAAACAAGCGTCAATAATTCAAATCTAGTCTATCCATGATCAAACCACATAATGATAATACATTCCAAGCCTTATGATCCTGATCCATCATTCATCCTCAACCACATAGGTGCATCCTTGGTTCAGATCAAGAAAAGCATCACAAACCCATAACTAGCATACTAAATCTCACACTTCATCAGATATTCATCACTTTCTCACTTGCCCCTCTTGGCCGAATGATCTTCCCCTTATATAGGTTTACGCTTCTCTCAATACCATTGTCCAAAACCATGTAGAACCAATACCTTGGACCCAATACTTGGGGTCAACACTTTGGACCAAATACCATGGACCAAATACCACGGACCAAAACTTAGTTTTCCAACATGTGCGCGTCTTTCCTTTTGTGAACCTGCATGTGTACGTATACACGCCTTTTGGTCTGCTAACCCATGTGTATACACACTTTCATCAAGGTTAACCTATGTATACCTCTCTCTTGACCTGCTGCACTATGATCTATCATCTGAGTGAGTTGCCACGAAGGACAACACCTGTGTCATACCTCTCAGTGAGTTTCCATCAAGGACAACACATGTATCATAATGCCAACAATCTCCCCCTTTGGACTTGATGACAACACCACACCAAGTCACTCTCCCCCTTTGACATCAAGGGCAAAGGGTGGACCAAGTTATTCTCTTCCTTGATATACATTCTGTTGTCCATACTCCCCCTGAGTACATGCTGAAGTTTCTGATTGAGCTCCCCCTTTGTACATGCCAGGATGTACCAATCCGTCCATGCTCCCCCTGAGTACATGCAAGCATAACATGACTCTATACATACATTGCCAATGACCTGCCTAAAGACTCATACATACATCAATCTCCCAACCAAGTGGGGATACACCATTTTTTACTCATCCACCCAAACAAGTGGGGATATATCAAATGCTTATACATGACTCAAAAGTAAGAAACATTACATCATCCATCCCATGCATAGTGGGGTTACAAATCAAAGACCAACAATCTAATCAAGACCATCATAGTCATCAGCAACTATCATACACCATATATGATTTGCATGCATCAATATCCAGCCCTGTAACCTGCAATACCATTCTTTTGACCAACCAGCAAGATGTATCATTTAGCCACATAAGCATCATCACCAAAGACTTCTAACCATAATGCCAACAATGCATTATTATAAGTATATGCTCCCCCTAAACCTATGCCATTCCATCATCAAAAAATGATTGAACCATATCAAACTTCTGTATTGTTTCTTTTCTTCAGAACATCATATATGTGACTGTGTAGCATATAACTCGCGTATATATGCGACTTGTCTTCATGAAACCTGCGTACGAGATTGAGAACACTGATGTTCCACACTTTCAGCTTCCTCAGAGTCTGTCATATCTGTGTACTCTACTATGCCACATCTTTCTGGTTGTACTTCGTTTTTCTTCCATATCTTCAACTGTGATGATGTTCTCTCCTTTCGGTATGGTGCCCAAAATCTTCTCCTGCATTCCTTTGCTATATGTCCAAGCCTGTTACATGCATAACATCTTACATGTTTCATGTTCCTCATATTGCAAGAAAAACAATATCCCTTAAAGTACCTCGAATGTGATGATCTTTCTGTGTGACGGTCTTGAACCATTTTACTTCTGCATCTGGCTGCAACATGTCCAAGATTATGGCATACATAACATTCAACATTATTCATCATACGAAATAATCATCTATCACTTCCACAATTAGGAGCAAAAGATTTTATTTGAGGAATTTCTTTCCTTGGCTATTAATGGGGTTGTCCTCTCATCTCCTTGTTGATCATTTTAGATTTCTCATTAGAGTTCCTTGCCTCACCTTGTGAGCTAGATTCACCTTCAACAGATTCATAAAAACCAAGACCAGTTTTGATAGCAGGTGACCTTTGACTACTAAGAATATCATCCAAAATCTTAGTACAGTCTTGAAATCATAATACTTTGTCCTTTTCTTCTAATTTACCTTTCAAAATATTTACCTCAACCTGACATTGTTCTTCCTTTTCCAAACATTTCTTCTTGAAAATTTCCTCAGATTTTCTTCCTTGTTCCACTTGTTGCCTTAGTTTGAGAATCTCTTTTTCTTGTTCTTCATTCAGCTCCTGCAGCATTTGACAAACTCTGAAGGCACATTCCAGCTCAGCTTTTAAACTGATAATTTCTTCTTTGAGGGCACTCTCCCTTTTGCTAAGTAGATCTTGTTGATCTATGATTTTATCTGACGCTTCATTTGCTTGTTCGTCTTCAATCTAAGGTGATTCAGGATTTGAATACTTGCTTCCACTTAGCGGTAGACTATCATTTTTCCTTTGAGCTGTCTTCTTCTTTTGACGCGCTTTCTTTCCCATTGTTCTACGAATCTCCTTCAAGTGATCAAGGTTCTACCAAAGGACTTGCTCTGATACCAATTATTGGAAATAATACTAAGAAGGGGGGGGGGGGGGTGAATTAGTATTTTCAAATCAATAACTTTTCATTTCCATACTCAGATTAATATACGCTACTTCAGTTAAGGATACCCGCGTGTATACGCAACTATGTTTAATGCAACTAGCATATATCCAGTAAACTTATCATTCAGTTAGTTGATCCTCAATGAGTGAATCAGAACATTATTAACCATAAGAACAATAAAAAGGTGCAATAAAAATAGAACAAATCATCACACATAAGAAGGACACATGAACACCATGATATAAGGTGGAAGCCCAATGTGGGTGAAAACCACCTGCTGCAATTCGTCTCTATCTTCCTTCAATAAGAAACTTCTTTTTACAATATTTTTGTACTAGAGCAGTCTTATACCAGTACGCAGGCTTCTACCTGCAGAAGGCTACAAATTTCTTTTGTTTTCCAGTTTCTACTGGAAGGGAGCTACAACCCCCTTAGCTCTTGTACTAACTGATCCATTTACTAATACATAGGCATAACCTACTGAAGGCTCCAACCTTCACTCATTTTCCAGCTGCTACTGGAAGGGAGCTCCAACCCCCTAGATTTTGTACTGGCTAATATGTTTACTAGTACATAGGTGCTAGCCTATAGAAGGCTACGATCTTCTTTCTTCCTCCAGGGACCACATTTCATAAATTTTCATACTGGATACTCCTGAAGCACAACACCATAATCTGAAGGCCATGTTTCATCCAATTTTCATACTGGACCCATCAACAACATTGAAGCACAAAATCAATCACCACTACAAAACACCCATCAACTACACCTGCATCATCAATCTCTGAATCACCCAATACTAAAACACTGAAACCCTGTCAATAGCATAGTCTCAAGAACATAGAACAGACAACAGAACTCTGCAATAACAACTATATCCAACTGCAACCTTAAATATCATATCTCATAATGAATACACTACTATGATGAACCAAATCGACATACATATGCACTTTTACCAAAGCTAACCCACGTGCAGATCTGCAATTATTTACTCATAACTTTGCAACTATTTCAAACATCAGTCATACAGAGATCATAACATTCATACAATAAAACATGCATCAATAATTCGGATCTTGTCTATCCATGATCAAACCACATAATGATAATACATTCCAAGCCTTACGATCCTGATCCGTCATCCATCCTCAACTGCATAGGTGCATCCTTGGTTTAGGTCAAGCAAAGCATCACAAACCCATAACCAGCATACTAGATCTCACACTTCATCAGATATTCATCACTTGCTCACTTGCCCCCTCTTGGCCTAATGATCTTCTCCTTATATAGGTTTAGGCTTCTCTTAATACCATGGTCCAAAACCATGTAGAACCAATACCTTGGACCCAATACCTGGGGTCAACACTTTGGACCAAATACCATGGACCAAATACCACAGACCAAAATTTAGTTTTTCAACATGTATGCACCTTTCCTTGTGTGAACCTGCGTGTGTATGTATATGTACCTTTTGGTCTGCTAGCCCACGTGTATATGCACTTTCATCAAGGTTAACCTGCGTATACCTCTCTCTTGACCTGTTGCACTATGATCTATCATCTGAGTGAGTTGCCATCAAGGACAACACCTGTATCATAATGCCAACAACCATAAGGTAGTGCTTGGAACTAGAAATGGAGAACGAGTCCTTATGTCACCAGCTATCAACCCCAATCCCAATTCTACATGCCTTATCCAAATATGCCGAGCACTTCATATAATCCAACCATGCAAACTTATTAGAAGGCATATAACCCTAACATGTATCAACAACCTACATAGCTACCACCTCCTCTGCATCAATTATTACCAGCACCTGCCAACACAACACCTCCTATACATAAATTATTACCTACACCTACTAACACCCCCAGCCCACAGGCACTAGTTAATATAAACCCACCACGACCTACACTGTTGCCTTCACAACGCGTACCTAACCCAAATCACAACATGACACCTCAACCTATGAAAAACATAGATATCCAACCCTTTCCTACATACATGATCACGGCCATTCCTATGAATGAAATCCAGTTGTGGTCAAGAAAAATAGTTAATAAAGAAAAATCGACTGTGGTTATTCAAGCAGAGGTGCTCTCCCCGTCATCCGAAACACATTCGCAAAATAAAAACCAGGAAACAACGGAAAAAGAGTTGACTGAACCACCATACCCGGAGAGACTAATAGTAAAGAAAGAAGAGGTCCCACTTGAATATGACCTGGAAAATGAGCATAGCAATGTCTGTATTAAAATTCCACCTTTACAAGCAATCCAAGACATCCCTATATACACTAAAATTATCAAGGATCTTTGCATCAACAAGCCGGGGAGAAAAGGGCATAAAAACCAGAATGTCATAATTGTTAGTCAAATGTCCATGATGATTTCTAATATGTTTTCCAAATACAATGACCATGGGGACCCCATCGTCACTATCAAAATAAATTGAGTACTTCTACCAAATACTCTTGTAGATTTAGGGGCTACAATAAATGCAATGACTTACAAAAAATGATGTCACTGCAACTACCTGGGTTGAAAACCACCCCTATCTTTTTAGAGATGGAAGATAAATCTACTGTCAAACCAATAGGATCCTTGGAAGATATAGTGGTCAATATTTCCTCCTAGCAATATCCTATAAACTTTGTAGTAATTTCTCCAAAAAGCTCTAGACCTAGACACCTTGTGGTCCTAGGAAGGCCATGGCTGGTAACTGCGGATGCCATCATCAGATACAGAAATGGGGAAATGATTATTTCAAATGGTTCTCATAATCAAACGTTGTCCATATTTCCACCTACTCAAATAGCTACCAAAGTACGAGTATGGCTCGAAAATCCTTATGGAGACGAAGACTACATGTTTCCATTATTAACTTTAGATTAGTCTAGAGGTCTCTAGGAACATTCTGATGAGCATGTTTTGTAGCATTTTCTAGCTGATACTTCTTGCATCAATTATCCCATCTCGTTTAATGGTTATCAACATGTGCTTAGTGATGAGTTTCAGGAGACCTACCATCCGGCCGTCTTTGCCTCATTTGCAACCATGGAAGGAAGCAAGGAGCTCACCACAGAACCTGTGGAAATATTTCAAGGGAAAATTCTACATATTGGCACAGGATTGACTGCAGAACAAAAGTCGTAGTTGATGAGTATGGTTTGAGAAAAAACCGGAGCATTTGCATGGGATTACTTGAATATGATAGGTATACATCCAGACACTTTCATCCATCATATTTACATAAACAAAGAAATGAGACCTGTTTGGTAGCCATAAAGGTAGATGAACCCAACATTGAAGGATATCGTTAAAGGAGAGCTTCAGAAACTTTTGGCTGCAAAATTTATTTTACCCCATTTCCGATAGCAAGTGGGTATCACCTCTAGTAGTAGTCCCAAAGAAGAATGGAAAATGGCAAATCTGCGTCGATTAAAGAGAATTAAACAAAGCCACGTTGCACAATAATTTTCCATTGCCTTTTATTGACCAAGTTCTCAACACACTTGCTGGTAAGAGATATTTTTCTTTTCTCAATGGCTATAGCGGGTACAATCAAATACAAATAGCCGAAGAAGACCAGGGAAAGGCCACCTTCACATGCCCATGGGGTACTTATGCATATAAAGTCCTTCCCTTCTGTCTTTGTAATGCTCTCGCCACCTTCCAAAGAGCTCTCCTTGCCATCTTTTCTGACCTAATCCATGACTGTGTGGAAGTCTATATGGATGACTTCACAGTCTATGGGGATGATTTCCTGCAAGGGTTGGAAAATATAGAAAAGGTATTGATCCATTGCCAAGAAGCCGATCTGGCCCTTAGTAGTGATAAATGTAGGATGATGCAAACTAAGGGGATTGTTTTAGGCCACCATGTATCATTTGAAGGAATTCAGGTCGACCCAGCAAAAATCGAGGTAATTTCGTGTATCCCTATTTCGAGCTCACAAAAGGAGGTAAGAAGTTTTCTAGGGCATGTAGGATATTATTGATGATTCATTGAAAATTTCACTAGAATAGCAGCACCATTATTTAAATTGTTAACTAAAGATGCTGACTTTGTATGGAATGTTGACTGTTAATAGGATTTTTAGGTACTGAAGGAAAGATTGTCCACAACTCCGGTGCTAAGAGGACCAAATTGATCCTTACCTTTTCACATTTGTATAGACGCTTCAGACACCACACTGGGAGTAGTTTTGGGACAAAGGGAGGATAAATTTCCCTATGCCAATTATTTTGTTAGCAAAAATCTCTCTCCCGCTAAATTAAATTATACGGTCACTGAAAAAGAACTATATCAGTTGTACATTCTATAGGAAAGTTTAGACATTATATTACTGGTTATGAGACATTTGTTCATATGGATCATTCTGCTGTTAGAATTTTAATGAATAAACCAATTACTAATGGTAGCATAACTAGATGGTTGTTGCTTCTACAAGAATTCATTATAACTATAATCAATAGGTCTGGAAGGGATAATTTGGTAGTTGATTTCTTATCTCATCTAAATCTTACGTAGGGAAGGATGCCAACGCCAGTGCCCAACGAATTCCCATATGAATCTTTATTCTCCATTACTACCATTACCCCTTGGTTTGCTGATGTTCCCAATTACTTGGTATCAGGAAAGCTACCTCAAAACATGTCAGCTCGGGAAAGGCATAATATAGTACAACATAGTGTTAATTACTCGTGGATTGAGGGAGATCTATTCTATACAGGGTCAGACTTGATTATGAGACGGTGTGCGTGGGAAGACGAAATTCATGACATACTAAGCGTCAGTCATAATGAACCTTGCAGCAGCCATTTTTCCGACAAGAGGACAACATATAAAGTTCTCTCCACCGGATACTATTGGCCTTCACTCTTCAAGGATTCCAAGAAGTTTGTTTCAAGTTGTGATGCTTGCCAAAGAATGGGGAGACCAATGGCCTCCAACGAAATTCCCCTTCAACCAAAAATTTATATTGAACCCTTTCAGAAGTGGGCATTGGACTTCGTAGGGCCCATCTCCCCAATTTCAAATAAGAAAAAATATATTTTGGTATGCACTGATTACGTCACCAAGTGGGTGGAGGCTAAAGCATTGTACGTTGCCACAGAAAAGGTGGTAGTGGAGTTTTTGTTCGAGGACATTTTTACAAGATTTTGGGTCCCTCGTGAAATTGTCACTGACCAAGGCACCCAATTTACATCAAAGTTGGTCAAGGCACTTACAGAACAATATCAAGTGAAGCACCACAAATCAACTCCTTACCACCCCCAAGCTAATGGGCAAGTGGAGTCCATGAACAAGGTGTTGGAATCCATCCTTACAAAGACAATTCAACTGCATCACAGAGATTGGGTGGAAAAGTTACTAGAGGCACTTTGGGCTTACCAGATCACTTGGAGGAATGTGACCAGACATACTCCCTATGAGCTAGTCTATGGTAAACAAGTACTTTTTCCCATTGTATTTTAGGTAAAAACATCTAGAATAGTGCCTCAATTAGGCATGAATTTAAATGAGGCTCAAAAGCAAATATTGATGCAACTAAACGAGCTAGATGAAATATGACAAGATGCCTACCATCGAACTGCATTAGTACATAACCAAAGACCCCAATGGCATGATAAATTCATTAAGAATAAAGTATTCCGTCCAGGTGACTGGGAATTATTATACGATAGTAAGTTTAAGCATTTCAAAGGTAAATTTTCTACCAGATGGTTAGCACCATATGAGGCAATTGAATTTTTTGATAAAGGCTCAGCTCGCATCAGTACTATTGATAATAACAGGACTTCCTTTGTGGCAAATGGTCATCGGCTGAAAGTTTATCATAAGCCACTCTCACGTGATCAGTTTTTGTAGGAAATTCAAAAGGATTCAGGATTGGAGCTGATTCATGCGAAGGACTAGCCCCTTGCTGGTTCAATTAATTAATTTTTATCTATTATATATATATCTATGTGTGTGTGTGTGTGTGTGTGTGTGTGTGTGTGTGTGTGTGTGTGTGTGTGTGTGTGTGTGTGTGTGTGTGTGTGTGTGTGTGTGTGTGTGTGTGTGTGTGTGTGTTTGTGTGTGTGTGTATATGTATATCTAAAACAATGGTCTATCACTTTTGTTATCTACAAGTGGTCGTCCCCACAACCCATGTAGAATAAACGAGGAATTCACTAGGGGGAAGTTTATCCCTTTACCTAGGCCTGGTGGATTACATATGCAAAAGGAACTTGTGGAGTCTTCTTTGGAAGCCTTCAGAATCTCTAAATATGAAGCTCCTGGGCAATGGCTAATCCAGGCTCATAAATGAAATGGACCATTAGTAGTTTATGGATTCCTTGAGTACATAATTGTTATTTTTGGGGCTCAAGGAAATGATTACGGAAAGGAAAGCTGTGGAGTCTACTGTGGGTAATTCAGACTCTCTAAATAAGAATGCCTTGAGCACTAGCTACTTTAGGCTCATTAAAATAATAAGGTAGTAGTAGCATAGGGATCATCTGGACTGTGAATTATCCTTTGTTGGTCGAAAGGAATAACTACGGAAAAGAACCCACCCTGGAGCTCTCTTTCTAGCTCCCAAAAAGGAAATTACCCAGGTAGTCACCATTCGAGGCCTAGTTAAAATCCATGGATTGGTAAGCAGTTTCCTTTACTGAAATAATGAGCAACCTGGTCTATGACATGGAATCTAAAGATTCCAGGATGATAACAATTCGTCTATGCCTTATTCATTGTCCAGCTTCAGTTGTTTTTCATGAGGACCTCAGAATCTGATTCTACATGACCTCGTTTAAATAATTGTGTCTTATGTCCGATCACCTCTGTTTCATGTTGTGCTTGAAGGGTATATATTCTATACTCTATCCAGAAATGCATCTCATATTGTACAAGAGGGCCCGAGATTTTTCTTAAACTCAGGTCCTATAATCTCTTAGCTACTGCCAAAACATACACACGAAACCATTCTGCCTTACTTTTTCCGTGTTAATATGTTTTTAAGAAGTGGAGCCTATCTTCATATGCAGTGGGGGAATGATCAAAAATACCGTATCACTCAGAGTTAGGAGCAGACTCCTAGAAACAGTACTCTATTTGCCAAAGGCATAGCATGTTAATCTTCCAGAATATGGGCACCCAGCACACAATTGCAGGAGGTGTTTCTCCAACACGTGGATTGCACAATTGACACAAATCATTCAAGTGGTTTAGGCATGCACTTGTATTTCACTTGAATTTTACTGATATACAGTTAAAGTGTTAATCATTGAAGCATGTCATGGAATCTATCTTACGCTCATCATGACCATATATCCTACACCTCGCTTGTCCAGTCCCAATTCATGACAAGTATCCTCTAGCATGTTATATCTCTGCCATCACCTATGATTTATCCTTGTTATGACCGCTCACCGCTCAAACATCATTCCAAGATGCCTTTTGTCTTCATGGCTGTAACACACTGCCTCATAGCAAGGATAATCACGCGTTCCATTCCCAGATCGCACCCTGCAGTTAAGTGCCCACCCTCCTAATCAGAGAAGGCAAAATGATTACCATCATGAAGCCAATCCACTATATCTGATCCATGATCACGATGGGCATCTAGCTTCAATTAAAAAGGCGGTTTATTGTAGACATGGGCAGATAATTAACCAGAGACAGGCAGTGCAGGCGATTGCAGCTAATCCATAGGTGCCATGGGAGCAAACAAACATGAACCTACCTTCGTTCAGTTCCCATGCAACCCAGAGTATGAACGATGTAAGGCAAGTTTTGAAGAGAAAGGTTGGATGCTTTTTCTCTAGAAATTCGAAGGCTATAATGATTAGCTGGTGCTCGCATTTGCTTGGAGCTTGGATGGTGAAAATCCCCAAGTTGGAAACCTCAGCTTCAAGATCACGGATGAGTCAATGAGCAGCGGAATTGGACTACCAACTAATGGTGAGAAATTTTCGAAGGTGGTCAATTAGAGGTACCAAATTGCACCATGTTCTTGAAACCAACCTACAGATCCATTAGTTGGATGAAGGGAGTGCTTCATAGTTGTATTGAGGAGAAATGGTATCCATTTCTGACAATGTTGCAGTACTTTGCGACCTTTGAATGGATGTTCATTGTTGTTTTTCTCTTTCATATTCGGCTCATGGTCCATTTTACAGAAGGTAGGCACCTCAATATTCCTTATTTCCGAAGGTTAAGCTTTCATAAAATGGAAAAGGGAATTCAGTCCCATAGCAAAAAGCCCCAAACTGAATTATATCATCATAGTTTGATCAAGATTTTATTGGTTGTTGAGCTGAAGAAATAGAAACAGTCGTGGGAAGACTTCCTCATAGAGGTGTTTCGAGGACAAGAAACACAAACTAAAGGTAGATAGCGCACAATGGGCCGATCCTTGAAAAACGAAGAAGCAATTCCCCCATATAAATATGAGCCTACCCATTCCCCTACTCCCGTGTCTGCACCTCCTCCTACAACCACAGATAGCTCGAAAGATGCCACACAAAAAACTCTGGTGGAAATCCCCATGAGCTCACCACAAAAAAGGAAATATGCCCACGCAAAACCTACCCAACCAGAGCTAAGTCTCATGAGAGAGAGCGACGCCCTAGAGTTCCCAGTGGAACCCTCCTCCAATCCTGAAAGCACCACTCGTAAGGCTAAACACTGGAAACCTTGATCCCCCTCCAAAACTTTCCCAATTTCTATGGCTAAAACTTCGGCTCAAGGACGCTGTCAGACCCGCAGTATGGCCTTTACCCAACAGAACACTGTTGAAGGACCCAACATCGTCCATATCCCTGTTTTGTCCTCCCATGAGACCAGTCTTCTGCGGTCTCAAATGCCAATAGCAGAGGAGCCCACTACTGTGACTAAGCTCCAAATCTGGGTGGATATTACACGGGATATGGAAGCCTTGTCCCCTCCTGAACCAACAACAAGCAGGAATGCTACAAAGAGAACCTGACATCCATCATCTTCTAAGGAGCATAGAGGAAAATTTCCGGGAGGAAGTATCTCACAACAATCAATGATCCCGACTAAAAGCCCTACAGTGGATGTTGAGGAGAATTTGAAAATTAGGCTTGTGAAGCTACGGAAAAGAATTACCAAGCTTAGAGAATATACAACCAAATACAAGGTCTTGTTTCGTTTTGTAAAGGACATAAATCAACAAGTAAGAGATTCCAATATGAAGCTGTATGTTCAGAATGATGTTTTGGTACAAAAGAGAAAGCACCTTCTACATTGGAAGGTAGCCCGCAAGAAGCCTGCGAAACGGTTGAGTACTAGGGGCCTAACATTGTAATTCCAAAAGTGCTCGCCACCTATTGGGCAAGGGATCAAAGTCTTAATCAAGACTACTAGACTTTAACAACATGTTAAGCATGGGAGGATGTTGATCCCCTATTTTGTCCCTATTACTATCAGTTCAATCCCCATTTTGACCTCTTTTTGGCACTATGGAACCTACTTCTTTGCTAAAATAACTCTCCTAATCTAGTCCCAATCCCCATTCGAGGTAAAAACTTCTTTTGATTGAATTTGCTTTTTTGTTGGTAGATTTAAGTGAATATAGGTAGCATATTCATAAAATAACTCATTCTTGTAATCGAGTGTAGAATTCTCAGCAAAATGTGCAGGACGATACCAGAAGAAGCAGTTGTGGTACCACGACCCTCTATTTCAGTACTCAAAGGATACGTGCGGATTGGCACTCAAACAACACAATGGATAAGGAATTGCACACTTCTGGATGACGAGATCGAGTCAACCATGAGGAGAATGCATTTGTTCCCAAGATCTTTGCTCTCCTTCCTTTAGATACATCACACACTAAGTTGGGGTTTGGTAACGAGGTTGTTCATCAATTCGAGCCAACCATTCAAGCCAACTTGTTTTGAAGGAATAATGATGTTCAACTGTTATAAATTGCTATTTTTAATTTTAAAGTCTAACTATAATCAAATGCCTATAAAAGGCGGGGATGTAATATGTCAGGCAGCATGCTAAACCTTTGAAGTATTTTGTTGTGTAATTGTAACTTAAGTTTTAATAGAAGACTGTTATGATGCTCTTGCTCTAAATTCTAGTTGAATATGTTGAATGGGATGTTGATGCTCATGTTTTAACTGTGATCACCATCGTTTCGTTACTGTAAGTTTAAAAGCCCCCAGGTGTGGCCGGGCCCACCCTACTGGGTTTGCTCTGTATTTTCATTGACAGTGTCATTGTGAAATTAGTACAGCTAGTTCCCTTTTCCAATATCAGTCAGTTTAATTGTGTTGTTTTGTTTGATTGGTTAGTGCATACAGGTGTGTGAATGACTGTGAGGTTGTGGTTATTGACATAGTGGCAATTAGATTTTGGTGTGAACTTTGTGTGCCTTCCAAACTAGAGCTGTGTCGTTACCTTGACTTACTCTCATCTCAGATACATTGTATGGTTGCTTGCTGAGTAGATTGAATCAGTACTTGTGGATGACGTTGGAATAAGTCTTTAAACTCTTTAACAAAATCTTAATTGATAAAAGATAGGCTCAATTTATTCACCGAATCTACCTCTATTTCTCTAAGAGGACTAACTCGAATCAATCCCTTGACTAAACTGTAGCACTGAGTAGGCAACCCAAAATAGGCGAACGTTGCATTGACTGTTCAGATGTTATAACATATTTGGTTGGAATGAATTAGATTAGTGACCAAGGCATGAAGATGCATTATTTACAGAGATGATTGATTGGATTTCATTTCTCTTCATTTCATTCCATAGACTATCGGATTAATGCATTGTGGGTTGCAGGGACGATTGGTGTGTGATTAGCTACCGAAGACCAATTCTTTAGTTTGCCTCCCCTGTTCATGCAATTTCCAATTTCATTAGTCGACTGAGACGATTGCTCTGCCCTGTTTTTGTGCAATAATTAGTCTCATTTGAATGATTGATCTTTCTCTTGGTTCATAAGGTTCTGGTTATCCACTGTGTAGTTAAATCATTGCTTAAATTTGCAACAACATATTGGTTGTGAGTAAGGATATTCATAAGTCAGGATTGGTGTGATCCTAGAAAATATTTAAGTACAGTTCCTTGAATTTGTGTGATTACATAGCTGGGTGTTAAGCAGAATCAATGTTAATATTGCTTTCATTAATCAAATCCTATAAGTAGTTGATTTGAAGATAGAAAATTAAGTAAGTGATAGAGTAAGACAGAGTAAATCCTCCAAATTAGTACTTAACTCCTGAGTCTTGATAAGGGAACATTAAGTACATAACGATTGTTTGATCAAAGTGCGACTGGGATATATTACTCATTTGCTTACAAGTTGGATGGTTATAAATTGCTTCAGGAATGAATTGTTATTTACATCAAGAGTTTAATAAGTTGGGTAGTTATTTGTACAGGTTGTTTGATTATTTCGAGTAGGAACTGCCATCATCATAGAATTCTTGTTGAAGAATGCTTGAGTCGTTTTTCACATAGAAATTCTGGCACCGACATTCAAAGATTTGATTGATACAGTTTGGTGTGGACAAAAATTTATTTTCATCACTAGAAATACATAGTTGAGTACATATTTGAATACTAGAATTTGTGAAGGTTTTATATTAAATTTGATTGTTGGGTTTGCTCTTGAAAACTAGATGATTTGATTGACAAATATTTATTATTCCATAAATTGTAAAAAGGAAATGAGCAAACTCTGACCTAGCTCTGAACAAAGAGAGCGTAAGGCAATTCATGGTTGTGAACACCGGGTCAACAATAAATATTAACGGATTTAATCTAACCATTTAAATCTTCCAAGAATCTTCGAGTAGCTATATATATACTTCCTTTCATTTGTATCTCATCATGTGGAGCCAAATATTTTCATGAATTTGTGACAAGGTTTAGGCCATCAATCTTTGATATCACTTTCCTCTAGTTATCATTATATGGAAGTAGAGCTAATCATATCTCCCTTTAATCATGAAAGTGATCTTCATTATCATCAAAACATAAAAATTAGGTTATCCTTTTGTACTGCTATCGTTCAATCCCAAGATGATGTAGAAGTATTGACCATGTAATCCTCCAAGGATTATCAAAGTCATCCGCTCAATCCATGTATACCTTGAATTGAGTTAAAATCAAAGGGGTTTTAGATTCAGTTGCCTCATCTACCATTATGCATTTTTTGCATCATTCTTTTAGGTAGCAAAACTATATAACAACTAGATAAGCAATACAAAAATATCAATAACATAATTGCCTTATCATGATGGCCTTTTTTCTGCTTACTTGTTTCCTTTTTTAGATCAACATCCTGCCACATTGTCTATCTCCATATTGCACAAGAATCCTTATCCATGTTTTTGATTTGAATCAAAGTACCCATGGAGCAAGCTGCAATATATTCTTCCTTGAAGTTGTCATTTCCAACCTCCTTTCTTTCTTCAAGTCACCATAATGGATGTTGAAAAACTTTGTTTTATCTATGCCAAGATATCTTATGTAAGAGCATTTTGATTAGTCATTCCAAAGCATACCAAACTTCTTTTTCAAAATACTGAGTGACAATATGAAGGACTTTCAAGAACATTCTTATGACCAACTCTTTCTGCGAGATTTTTGTAGATATGAATTCTACCTTCTAGAGAAGAGTTACTAAAGACATGTTTGCTTTTTATTTCATATAACCATCCAACCATACTTCCTTTTAATGAGTTTTCTTCAATCCTTGTTAAAGATAAGTTTACTTCATAAGAAGAGGAAGACTTAAATTCTACCTTTCAAACTACCACTTGACCATCTAAATGCCTCCATCTTTCAAGGCTATTTTTTCCATACTAAGTGGAATATACTAGTCGTGTAATAATGCTTATTATAAGTACCTTCCCTAAATGATGGTTCTTATTTAAGGATCTTGATGATGTATTTTTTAAATATGCCTACCTCTAACATTATGTTAGAGAATACTTGGATGATGTACAATGTGTAATATAGTCTAAGTATTCTCATTCTTGTCAACTAGATGAATTCTTCCAAAGCAGTTTGCTCATGTAGACATTAATTCCTTTACTATCATAATCTTCCTTCTATGATGCCATGATTTAGAATAACCAAGGATATTCTAGAGAATATAATAGTGAATTCTCCTCTATCTATTACTTTATAATAAAATAAATAGAAACTTGCAAATAAACCCGATATAGGTGGAGATTCTTTCAATAGTATAGATTCTTGGGATATTCACCTTTCATCTTCTTTTCAGGTTCTTCCTTTTATTCATCTATGTGAGCTCCACTTCTCTCCTTCCTTCTGTTGTTTTTTCTTGTTTGGATAGTTGCTCATAAAATGCCCATACTCATTGCATCTAAAGCATTGTACCTTGAACATATCTTATTTTCCTTTTGACTCTCCAAAATTGCCTTTATTCTTCTTATATTTTACAAAAAAGGCTTGAGATTTTTCATTTGATTTGGTTTCATCCATTTCCTTTAATCTTGTTTCTTCCAAGCCACAATCAGCCCATAGTTCATTAAAAGGAGTAGTATCATTTCTTGAGTATACACTATTTGAAAAACTGCTCAATTAAGATCGTAGGGCATTTAGTACGCAAGTGGTCATCCTTGAATCGAAGATGACTTCCCCAAGTCCTTGCAGCTGGTCCCTTAATTGTTATATACTTATAAGATATGTGGCCATATATTCATTCTTTGATATCCTTGTTCTATGTAGTTGATTCCTAAAGGATATCTTCTGACCTGATTTACTTATAGAGTACAACTTCACCAATTTATCATACAAAGCTTTAGATGTACTCAAATCAACAATAAAGGGAATGAGATGATAATTTATAGATTCAATAAGAATCATTTTCACCCTCACTTCTCCATTCTTGTATTTAGCTAATTATTGAGTCTTTTCTTTGTCTAATAGAATAATTTCACCAAGAACACATTCGATGACTCAATTTTCTGAGCAGGAAATCGATCCTTTTATTCTATGCTAGGAAGCTTGTTTATCCCACGAGACTTTTACTTTCATTTCAAAATGTATCCAAATGATCTGTAGATTGAGACATGAAAGAAAGTATGGTACTTACTTGTCAATCAAGTTTCCTCATTGATGATGATTTCAACAATAATGTCTTTAAACTGATTCAAAGAGTGAATGATGTTCCCAGAAAGCTTGAAGCTTCCTTGTATTTCTTTTCCTTGTATGATACTTCCTACAATGATGTCTTCCAATGAGCCTGCAAAAATATATCCTTCGAAGAGAAATATTAATTTGCTTTTTCAAGATAATAAGCCTTAAATGGAGGAGTAACAACCTTCCTTCAAGATGTTCCTCTTATTTCAACTTTCTATGTAGCCTTCCTTGTATCCTTCTCTTATTTCCCTTCTTATATTCTTCTTATAGTCTTTAATTGTGTCCTTTTGCAAATGGTTTCCTTTGACAAGAAACCATCTCTTATGACAAAAAAATCAGGGAAAATTTTAAGGATGGAAATTTATCTTAAAGTTTAGAATCCTTGGGGAATCTCACTAACCTTCAATATGTAATATATAAAATGTTTGGTAAAATTTCTATAAAAATATTAAAATTTCTAATAATTTGATATAGTCTCTATATAAAATTCTAGTGATTCTTAAGGTAAAATATTTTTATACCATAAAATTTGGGTGAATCATTTTTAGAGAAAATTTGAAATTGGCAAATATTTTTTTTGGAAAAGGCATATAAAATTAACTCACTTGTGAATATTAGTCCCTAAAATTTTCCATAAGCAATATGATATTCAAGATGCCTTCACTTCACCTTATCTTTTATACCATGTTGGACAATCAAGTAGGGGAATTATTTAAACAATTCTCCTTATCCTTGATAAATTCTTGTGAACTTTAATAGATTCTTGTTATTATTTATTAGATTATTTTCATCAAAAAATTATCAAGAGCATAAATTATGAAGATCAACAAATACAGTGGATAAAAAATATAGGCTCCAACATAGGGTTAAACCCCTCCGAAGGGAAAATCCAGAAATAATCTCTTCTCTTTTTATAAAATCAAATCAAATAAGAAATCCAATACCTAAAGACCAAATTCAAGACCTCCTCCAAGCACCATGTTATCCCTCGAACAACCACTTCCTCAACCAAGCTCAAGTCAACAAGGTCAACGAAAGACAAAACTTCTTCAATCTACTCCAAGTCACAGTTTTGACCCTCAACAGACTGCAAAAACCCTAATTATCTCACACATGTGAGCATAAATGTGTTCAAAAATCAAAATTTCAGTTTCTTCTTGAGTTTCATCCTTTTCCTATACCTTAAATCCTTTTTATTCTTGTTTATTATTGCAGATCAAATATGAGATGATTGTATTCCAAATAGGTCAAGGTTCTTTCCATATATATGTTCTTCAAGAGTTCAAATTAGGCCTTTTATAGGCCAACTTCCTCTCGTAGGATCGACTTGGTCTTGGTTTACATATTACAAATTTCCCAGATGGGTCTTATATAAATGATAATAAATCTCTTTAATCATGAAAAATATTCTTTAGACCTCGCAAACCCTAGGAGCATGAAATGCATGCTTGAGCTATTTGAATAATCAAATAGAGCATGAAACCCATGCTTTAAAAAAATATTTTTCTTTCTTATTTTGATTGTAACATAAGATATACATAATGAAATGAGTACAACGGTAATTATGAATAATAAAATTACTTACATTTTCTATTAAGAAGAACCTAAAATCTATATCTTGTGCGTTTGAACCATAAAAATACAAATACCACATATTATGAGCTACTAAGCTACTTCCTATACAACTATTATCACTATTATTACTAATATGTACATCTATATTACAAGTTGCATTTGCACAAGATGGAGAACAAGGAAGGAGTTCCAACTATGTATCTAGTGGGACGAGTGATGGTTGCACCTAATAACACCTGAGGTCAGTTTTGAGAAAGCAATTCCCAAAAATAAAATCAGAAAAAGTGAGAGGCTCGATGTGGCCCACGAGTGGTGTTAAATTTTTCTTCATGTATGACTAGATATTCACTCGAATTTGATTATTCATGCCCTGATATGGAAGCCACAAATGTGATCAGTGCATTGCAAAATATCCTTGTAGTTTTCTATAATAGTCTCTGCTAAGTAATACACCATAGGCTTCTGGTATGTTCACAATTAAAATATTTATACATTGGTGAAATCGATCATATTTGATAACTTGATAAGCACATTCTTAAGCTCATAAATAGCTTAGAGAAGTGACCTGTCTAGTTGAACAATCTATGCATCTATTTTCTCCCATTTTGCATTTATTTTCTAAGCTACTTATAAATGCATTACATTTACGGATGCACTAAAATCTACTAAAAAATTATTTACATTATAATTTAAAATTTCAAACGTTAACAAAAAAGGTGGGCAAAGAATGTTAGCCTCTAGTGTTAAGGAATTTACTATAGATTCAAGAGGACTAGAAGAGTTACCTGACAAATTTTTAGGGGAGGAAGTGTTACCACCTATCGAAGGTTGTGAAAAGGTCTGGAAAATTAGTTCATGTTGGCATGAAATATTTGTGAGCTCGTAGATAAAGATGTTGGCTCACATTTTGTTCATATCTTCCACAATATTATAATCAATTGTTTCACCAACAACATGCAATGCTGAAGTTTCTAGAGGAGTGGCTTTATTTGACACTTCCAAAAATATTAGACTTACTCTTGTTACTCGAGGATGTTTTCTTAGACTTGGATATGTATCCAAAATTAATCTATGTATTCTAAGGAGGATTGATAGGTGGTGAGATTATTTCTGAGCAATTGCTATTTTAACTTTTTTCTTGTCAATTCTTGTTCAGATATGGGCCCTTTACTCCTTAGACTATATCAACCATTTTTCTTGTAAGGAGGGGGCTCATTTTGTTGGGGTTCTCTAGAATCCTTCTTATCAATGTTGTCAATAAAATGATACACATTCACTACATGTCCTACATTCTTTCTTTTCACAGCCGCTGCAAGTTCTTATGGTTTGTCTTCTCATCTACTAATATTATATCTACGATATGTGTAGCCAGAGCATTGATGTTGTGATTCCACTAAGGGCATGTTTTTTCTTAATGATATTAGTAATGGAAAGAAAAATAATTGTCCACGTCAATTCTTTCTATGTTCATCACAACATTCAAACTTTGTGTAGATTTAGCAGGTTGATTTTTGTTGTTATTACTATTCCTTCAAAAAGGGAAGGACTTGGAAGGCTTGCTACTGGTGGAAGTCTCACTTGACCTTTTATTTATCTATGAAATTTCATTGCTGAGTGTCTCTACCATCCTCGTCAATCTCTCGATATCAGATGATTCCTTTACCTGAGCCTTACTAGAGGAGGGTTATGAATTCCTACTAGTCTATTTGGAGTCTTTTGATTATTTGTCGTTCATAAATATCCCAATCATGTGCAAGTCCTTCTCAATAATGATTTCTTATATAAATATTTGTGTCGATGTTTCTTTCACAAATCTCTTTAAAAACTGGGAAATATTGGTAGGAAAGGAAGCTGTGTAGTTATTGTTGATAATCGAGTCATGTGGTTGCATGTATAGGGGAATATTATTCAATATGCAATTAAATATATGATTAAAATCTTAAACTTTCTCCTTTTCCCCCATTTTCATGTTTTCTAGATCTTTGAGTAGCATGGTGAGAGTTTTGTCATCAACAAAATTCTCAAGAAAAAGGATTTTAAACTCCCTCAAGGTATGTATCGAACTAATGGGCAGACTATGGTACCATGATGCCACTCTACCTTCTAATGCATAAGGGAATAGCCTACAGGTGACATAATCATACCTCACCTCCATCATTCGTAAATGTCAGTAGAAATCATCGAGGTGATATTCTTCCTTTGTCCTCTTATCTTGGTCACACTTTGAGATAAAATTTTCTATGTGTCTCAACATCTTATGCAAATTGTCCAGAAGAGCTAGAGGCCCATAGGTCATCCAATCCAAATATTGGCCTACTATGTTCTCGTCTCTACTTTATTCCTCCTTGTTAGAATTTGAGGAATCTTCATCATCTAATCCATCGAAGAGGTCATCAGAAAGAACAACATTATCATCTTTGTATCCTTCGTTAGGAGGTCAAAGTTGTTCTTGATGTTTGATATCGTTTTTAGATTCTGCTAACTACTCAAGAGTGGAAAAAACAAAATCTTCCACTATAGAAACCAAGATACGGAAACTATTTTTCTCTTTCTTTTTCGGAAAATGTGGAAGATTTTGTGGTTCAGAAATTAATTCGATGGCCTTCACGAATCGATGGGTTATTCATAGAATTTCCCAGATCTATTCATAAGTAACTTCATAAGTTGGTTTTGGGCCAAGCTGAGAAAATCCTCTTTCTTGAGGAATCAGAGTAGTGTTTAGAATGTTTCTACCTTGACTGGAACAATAATGATGAGGGTGTGCGGAGTGATCATCCATAAAATTGACAGACTTCATTCTAGTACCAGAATGTTGACGGTGCCGGATACTGCCAGCATACAATGGATCTCCTCGATATAAGGCCCCAACTGGAGTATGATTCGATTGTTGTTGACTTAAAGATATGCCTCAGATTTAGCTGTTAGCATGAGAGAGAAGTGAGATTGTCCTTTGGAATTAGAAAGTTAGTATGCCTTGTGAATTTTCAATTATCGATGCATCCAAGTTCTTCTACTATGGGGGGTAAATTAAGTGAGCCTATAAGAGAGAAGTAATAGTACTAACCTAATGGAGACACATGTGAAGGAGAAAGGTTTGTCTAACATCAAGCGAATTAGTTCACAAGGACGTGACGATCATTATAAACATAACAACACATTTCCAACAAGGAGCACTGGAGTAATCAAAATAGATAATTATGTTAGCTTCATGCATGCCCTTATCCTTGTGCTTATATGCTATTTGATAATTCATTGGAAGCGTGTCTCTAAGATGATGTCTTGGGTCAGAAAGGAAATCTCCTGTGAGATATGGTAGGGAAGAAAAATTTACTTTGATGGGTTGTTTGAGTATAGTCGAATTATCTCTAACTAAAATGGAATTTTTCTTTCTAGGATGTGCATGCATTTTGGGTTTGAGTAGTGGAACTCAGTCCACACTTCTTGCATGGGGGATTTTGTTCAATATTTAGCATCTTTGATGAACCTATTGCCTAGCATGATAAGGGGGTTGCCTGGAAAGAAAACCCTCAAGTGGATAACGGTTATTTCTCTAAGAAAGCTAGGGACCTTTGCGATGTTGTTAATGTCCTATTTCATTGAACCCAGTTCAATACCATGGTGAAAAATTTGGTTTCTAGGTTATATTCTTATTGTCATGTTGTACTCTATGATTGAATTTCTATAGGCTTGAACCTTCATTGTCTTCATCAAGACCCTACGCTAGGTCACTTCCTAAGCATTGGCTTCTAGTGAGGATGAGGTCCCCGGTGCTAGTAGTCTTAGATTTTGAATGTTGGTTCTTCTATCACCTTTGTGGTTAGCAACGATATAGTATGGTAGGTCCTTCCTCAAGAAGAGAAAAATCAACAAGGGGAGGCCATGGGCGGAACTAAGATAGTGGATAGGGGGATGGAGGATGCCAAACCTAGCCACAGCCAGCGAGGGGACGATGTCATAGATTCACCTTAGTCCTAATTCAGGAAGTTTTTGAGGCATACCAGACCAACACTCAACCTCATATTCTTCAATTAATTTTTGTGTGGAAGTCTGAATTAAATGAGTAGGTAGGAAGAACAGATTTAGATATGGAAGAATGGAGGGAGCTTGTACTATACCCTAGCCATTCTAGAGCCTAGTCCACTAATTTTATACAAGAAATTTATCTTTATTTGTTGATGAAGAACATCATGGCCAAAGAATTGGTGACATCTTCTGTTGGAACATCCAAGACTGAAATAGAATTCTAGGAAATGCATAAGGAATTTCAGATTCAACAAAAAAATTCCCATCTCAGCCACATAGAGAAGAAAATTTCATGCCTCCCTCAGATTGAACTTCTAGGATCTAGTGCAAAAGATCCAATGCATGTTGACTTGTCTGTGAGTAATAGTATGACTTGCGTAGTTTGGCTCTCAATTTTTTCTATGTATAAATGATGGTAATGCAGACTTTGATGTTGTGTCTTAGTTATATAGTCACTAGGAGAATGAAATACAATCATGCATATATAACGATGTTAGATAGTCTCAAACTCTTTCGTTTTTGGATGGCTTATAATGCAGTAAGGTGGCCAACAAGCCTGGTTTCCTAGTGGGTAGGTTGAGGCCACTTGACCATATGGATATGGATGTAAAACCTGCCCATTTTATTTGAAATGAATAGAAAGGATCTCCCAAGATTACAAAAAAAAGTATTCTATTATTAATTAATACTATTAAAATTATTGTTATATAAGTTTAATATCATTATTAATTAATAAATATCAATAATAAATAATTAATTCATATAATTAAATATTAGTAATATTAATTAGTTAACAATTATTTATATATATATATATATATATATATATATATATATAGATATAATTTATTTTTTATAATAATAAGAATAATAATAACAACAATTGCTAATTTAATAATTATTTATTAAGAATTAATTAATTTATTTATTAATTAACAATAATCAATTTATTATTATTATTATTGTTTATCAAGAAAATATAAAATATTTTTTTTAGTTTATACAAATTATTGTTAATTAATTTAACTAAAGGGATTGATATTATAAACCCATGGGAATAGTAAACCTAAGGGATTAATACTAAAAACCAAAGGGATTATAAACCCAAGCAAACAATATTACACCCAAAGGATTAATATTATAAACCCAAGTTATATAAACCCTAAGATAAATATTGTAAACCTTAGAATCATCATGGTTACCATAGTTGATTTTCACATTGAGACAATCTTTGTGGCAATGCGAAGTTGCACCATGGTTGACCATGATTGATTTTCATATGCGGAAAATCTTTGTCACAATGCAAAGTTGTGTCAAGGTTGATTTTCATATTGAGAAAATCTAAATCAAAATGTGACATTGGACCATGGTTGACCGTAACTATAAACAAAGGGGATTTATATTATACCCAAGCATTAATATTATAAACCCTATGAATAATATTAAACCCTAGGAATAAGAACCCTTAGATTATTAAACCCAAGGGATTGATATTATAACCCAAGGAAATAATAAACTAAAGTGACTAATACTAAAAACCTAAGGGATTATAAACCCAAGGGCATAATATCAAACCCAAGGAATGAATATTACAAACCCAAGGTATATGAACCCTAAGATAAATATTATAAACACTAAAATTAACATGGTTTACCATGATTAATTTTCATATTGAGAAAATATTTGCAACAATGTGATGTTAGACCGTGGTTGACCATGGTTGATTTTCATATTGAAACAATCTTTGTCAGAACGTGTCGTATTTATTAACCTATGCAAATAATAAACCCAAGGGATTCATACTAGAAACGCAAGGGATTATAAACCCAAAGGAATAATATCACCCGCAAGGGATTAATATTATAAATCCACATTATATAAACTAGAAGATAAATATTGTAAACCCTAGAATTACCATGGTTGACCATGGTTGATTTTCATATTGAGACAATCTTTGTGACATTGCTATGTTACACCATGGTTTACCATGATTGATTTTCATATGTAGAGAATATTTGTCACAATACAACATTGGACCATGGTTTATTTTCATATTGAGAGAATATTTGTCACAATGTGATGTTGGACCATTGTTGACCATGATTATAAACTAAGGGGATTTACATTAAACCTGAGGTTTTATATTATAAACGCAAGGTATATAAACCCTAAGATTAATATTATAAACCCTTAAATAGACATGTTTGACCATGGTTTGCCATGGTTGACTTTCTTATTGAGACATTCTTTGTCACAATGCGATGCTAGACCATGTTTGACCATTGTTGATTTTCATATTGAAACAATATTTGTCACAATGCGATGTTAGACCATGGTTGACACTGCTTGATTTTCATATTGAGAGAATATTTAATTTGACATTGGAACATGGTTGACCATGATTATAAACCCAGGGGATTTATATTAAACAGTGGGATTAATATTATAAATCTTATCAATAATATTTCTTATTGAGACAATCTTTTTGAGTTAGACCATGGTTTATTTTCATATTGAGACAATCTTTTTCGCAATGCGATGTTGCACCATTATTTACTATGGTTGACCATGATTGGTTTTCATATGGAGACATTCTTTGTCGCAATGCGACATTGGACCATGGTTGATTTTCATATTGAGAAAATACTTGTCACGATGTGATGTTGGACAATGGTTGACCATTGTTATAAACCAAGGGGATTCATATTAGACCCAAGGATTAAAATTATAAACACTATGAATAATATTATACCATTAGAATAAGATCCCTTAGATTAATAAACCCAAGAGATTAACATTATAAACCCAAGGGAATAATAAACCAAAATGATTAATACTAAAACCCAAGGGAATAATATTAAACCCAAGTGATAAATATTATAAACCCAAGGTATATAAATACTAAGATAAATATTAATACATGAAACTAAATGAATTTATAAATGCAAGGGGAAAATATTTAACCCAAGGGAACAATATTAAACCCTATCGAATAATATAAACTGAACTTATAAACTCAATGGATTACATCATAAACCCAATGAATTATTATTATTATAAACCCAAGGGACTAATAGAGTTAAAAGTTTAATATTATAAGCCCAAACAATTGGTTAACCAAAGGGATAAATATTATAAACCTAAGTGATCAACAAACTCAAGGGATCAATATTAAAAACAAAAGTGATTAATATTACCAACCAAAAGAATTAGAAAACCCAAGGGATTAGTCTTATAAACCCAATGGATTAATAAACCCAAGGGATTCTTAATATTATAAACACAAGGGATTAATAAACCAAAGATATTATTAATATTATAAACTCAAAGGATCAATGTTATAAACCCAAAGGATTATTAATATTATAAACCCAATTGGTTAATCTTATAAACCCAAGATATTAATAACCCCAAGGGATTATTATTATAAATCAAAGAGATTATTAATATTATAAACCCAAGGGATCAATAAATCCAACAAACTAATACTAAAAACCCAAGGAATTAATAAACCCTAGGAATCAATATTTTAAACCCAAGGGACTGATATCAAAAATATAAGAAATCAACAAACCCTAGGAATCAATATTTTAAACCCAAGGGATTAATAAACTCATAGGATTATTAATATTACAAACCTAATGAATTAATAAATCATATGGATTGTTAATATTATAAATCCGATAGATTAATGAGCTCAAGGGATAAACATTATAAACCTAAGGGATCAATATTAAATCATAAGACTAATATTAAACCCTTGGATTAAACATAATATTATAAATTAGAATATTAAACCTTAATGTTTTCATTGTTGCAATGCAAAATTAAATAAATTACAATGTATCATTGTAACAATGACTATGACACTGATTGCCGTGTTGTGACAATGCTTGTCAAACTGCAATGTTGGGTTGTGTGATAGTTCAACGATAATTGTGACACTACAATGTTGTACAATGTGACAATGGTTTTAACATGTTTAATATTTCTTAAGCCCAATACTACTCTCATCAATACTTTTTGGGTGATTTAATAATTTTTATTGTTACAACTTTCAATAATTTTAATAGATTTCAACAATATATTCATTATATTTCTCAATAACTTCACTAGATTTGTCATTAATCTAGCTGCATTTTGGAATAATTTGCTTAATGTTTTGCATATGATCATATATTTCATATTTATCTTAGAAATTGAATTATATGATGTAAAAACATAAATGTTTTTTGAAATAGAGTTCTGATTTCATTTTTATACCCATAAACCAATATAATAAACCCAACAAATTATTAATATTATAAACCTAACTAGTTACTAATATTATAAACCCTATGAATAAATATTATAAACCCAAGATATTAATAGTACAAACTCTTAAGTCCGCATGGGGTAGCTCAAGTGGCAATGGTCGTGGAAATGAAGTCTCACCAAACCGGAGATCTTGGGTTCGATTCTTCTGCTACCCTCCCTGGAAATGGGGTGAATAACGGACATGTAAAAACTCGAAAATGAGAAGGTGCCACCTAAGCTTACAAAAGAAAAAGTACAAACTCTTAAGGTTAATATTATAAATGCAAGGGATATATATATATATATATATATATATATATATATATATATATATATATATATATATATATATATATATATATATATATATATATATATATATATATATATATATATAAACCCAAGAGGTTAATAAACTCAGTGAATTAATATTACAAACCAAAGGTTATTAATAAACCCAAGAGAATAGTATTAAAAACCCCAAGGGATCATTAATACTATAAACTGATGCAGGAGCATCTGACCCTTTTCTAATTTAAAGAGGAATCCAAGAGGAGTGATGAAGACGTGGACAGTCAAGCTGGAAAACAGGAGGAAAATCTGCTCTAAAACAGATTTAAAGAGGATTTGATGGATTGTTATCTACGTGCATGTATTTTGGAGAACTTCGTTAGAGGAAAATCAGGAAAGGATCGGATCGATCCTTCCGATCTAACACTTCTTGTATAAATGTAATGTGATAGAGTGTGGGCAGGCCATGGGCGAGAAGAGTAAAATGTAACGAACACGATCTTGTTTCTAAGGCTGAAATGCCATAGTGTGTACTGTTTTGTATAATATTTGATAATATGATTTAGTGTTGTGTACGCCTGTGTAGATATATAACTGAGTAAATTTATGTATTGTGAGCTTGTTAATCGATCATCGATCACTTCAGGATCGATGGTGATCTGAAATCTCATGTAACTGTTATATATAGAGGTCGATTATAACCTTGTGCGTGTAATGCAGATTGGGTTTATGTGGATTGATTGCCATAGTGGAATAGTGTGAGCAGAGGTGTAAATACTGAAACAAAGCCTGAGTAAAACGAAAGGACTGTGGTGCAGAAGGATTCAATTTATGATCACGCAATCAATTTGAAAAGGAAGAGCAAGAGTGTTGATGCAAGTCGTTGATGCAATTGACGGATTTGTAAGTGAAAGGTCGTATGGTTCCAACGTTCTTATATAATCGTGAAATGCAGATTGGCTCTGTTGATTAAATACAGTCGAGGGTTCTTGAAAGCGAGATGCCGGATTGAACCGAGAGATGTTCATAACGCAATAGATCGCGGGCATGAGATGTTATAAGCTTTATTGTTTAACGTTGAAGAATCAAACCAGCAGATCGACCAGCGTTTTGAATCTAGTTATGGGCAGCGTTATGGTATCCAATACTGCGTTTTATATGTTTGAATGTTTATTAAGTTGTAGGAAGAAATCGATTCTTATAAGCGCTGGAGGATGAAATTTATACATGAAAGGAGATTTTTGCAATACCCCAAGATTTCTTTTCATCAAAATGGTATCAGAGCGGGGAAAGGATTTCCTGGGAGAAGGGAGAAGAGTGCAAATAGAAGGAGAAGAGGTATAGTTGTGTTAAATCTGGAGCGTTTATGATCTTATTGTCATGCAGATGGCAGCAGCAGAAGGTGAGAATATTTGCAGCAACATAGAGCAAGGTGTGCTCAATTGGTTCCAGAGAAGAGAACCAGAAGGATGCCAAAAGACCAAGTGCGGAGGGCTTGGTGAGGTATCGTGTAACAGAGGAGACTGTTACTACAAAGGTTGGTTGCAGCTCACAGAAGATCATGAAAGCAGTTCTACTGAAGAAATGCAGTGGGTAGAATTGCTAAGGACGAGGAGAAGTATATGACCATGAGGTCATAAATTTTTTTTTACCTCGGGAGTCTGATGGAGGAGCATCTGACCCTTTTCTAATTTACAGAGGAATCCAAGAGGAGCGATGAAGACGTGGACAGTCAAGCTAGAAAACTGGAGGAAAATCTGCTCTAAAATAGATTTAAAGAGGATTTGATGGATTGTTATCTACGTGCATGTATTTTGGAGAACTTCGTTAGAGGAAAATCAGGAAAGGATCGGATCGATCCTTCCGATCTAACACTTCTTGTATAAATGTAATGTGATAGAGCATGGGAGAGGCATGGGTGAGAAGAGTAAAATGTAGCGAACGCGATCTTGTTTCTAAGGCTGAAATGCCTTAGTCTGTACTGTTCTGTATAATATTTGATAATATGTTTTAGTGTTGTGTACGCCTGTGTAGATATATAACTGAGTAAATTTCTGTATTGTGAGCTTGTTAATCGACCATCGATCACTTCAGGATCGATGGCGATCTGAAATCTCATGTAACTGTTATATATAGAGGTCGATTATAACTTTGTGTGTGTAATGCGGATTGGGTTTATGTGGATTGATTGCCATAGTGGAAATTTGTGAGCAGAGGTGTAAATACTGAAACAAAGCCTGAGTAAAACGAAAGGACTGTGGTGCAGAAGGATTCAATTTATGATCACGCAATCAATTTGAAAAGGAAGAGCAAGAGCGTTGATGCAAGTCGTTGATGCAATTGACGGATTTGTAAGTGAAAGGTCGTATGGTTCCAACGTTCTTATATAATCGTGAAATGCAGATTGGCTCTGTTGATTAAATACAGTCGAAGGTTCTTGAAAGCGAGATGCCGGATTGAACTGAGAGATGTTCGTAACGCAATAGATCGCGGGCATGAGATGTTATAAGCTTTATTGTTTAACGTTGAAGAATCAAACCAGCAGATCGACCAGCGTTATGAATCTGGTGATGGGCAACGTTATGGTATCCAATACTGCGTTTTATATGTTTGAATGTTTATTAAGTTGTAGGAAGAAATCGATTCTTATAAGCGCTGGAGGAATTGTGTTTAGTGACATATAATTGCAGAGGTGCCAATATAGATCCACGGTTATAATTCAAAAGGCTTAAAAGCCTAAAATGCTTCCGACGAGACTTAATGGGTCATAACCCACAGGCCCAGGGACGAAATTTATACATGAAAGGAGATTTTGGCAATACCCCAAGATTTCTTTTCATCATAAACGCATGTGATCAATACATCCAACGTACTCATATTAAGACCCAAAGCATTAAGAAACATGTGAATTAATATTTTAAACCAGAAAGATTAATAAACCCAAGGGATTATTAATATTATAAATCCAAGGGAATAATTTATAAACCAAAGGGTTTAATATTATAAACCTAGGGAATTAGTAAACCCAAGGGATAAATATTATAAATCCAAGGGATCAGTATTAAAAACATAACAGATTAATAAACCCTAAAAATTAATATTTTAAACCCACGAGATTATTAAATTGTAGGGGTTTTTAATATTATAAACTCGATAGATTAATAAATGCAAGGGATAAATATTATAAACCTATGGGATCAATATTAAACCCTAGCACTAATATTAAACCCTTGGATTAAACACAATATTATAAACCAGAATATTAAACCCTAATTGTTTCATTGTCACAATGTGGCATTAAATAAATTACAATGTAATGTATTATTGTGGCAATCATCATGACACTCATTATTCCATTGCGACGATGCTTCTCTAACGACAATGCTGGACAATATGATAGTTCAACAATAATTGTGACACTACAATGTTGGACAATGTGACAATGTTTTTAACAGGTTTAATATTTCTTAAACCCTATATTACTTTCATTAATATTTCTTGGGTGATTTAATAATTTTTATTGTTATAAATTTAAATAGATTTTAATAACATAGTCACTATATTTCTCAATAATTTCGATAGATCTGTCATCAATTTGGTTGCATTTTGGAATAATTTGTTCAATGTTTTTCAAAACAAAGTTTTCATTTTGTTTTTATACCTAGAAAACAATATTATAAACCTAACGAATTAATAAAGCCAAGCGATTATTAATACTATAAACTCAACAGGTTATTATAAACCCAAGGGATCAATATTATCAAACAAAAAGATTAGAAAACTAATGAGATTATCAATATTATAAACCGAAGTGATTAATAAACCCAAGGAATAAACATTATAAACCCAAGAGATTAATATTACAAACCCTTAGGATAAATATTATAAACCTAAGAGATTAATAAACCCAAGTTATTAACATTATAAACTCAAGGGATTAATAAATGCAACAAATTATTATTATTATAAACCCAAGAGATTATTAATATTATAAACCTAAGAGATTAATATACCCATGCAATTATTAATATTTATAAACCCAAGTGATTAATAAAATCAAGGGATTCGTATAATAAACCCAAAAAATTATTAATATTATAAATGCAATAATAATATTATAATTATAGTTCGTCGTCGTCGTCGTCGTCGTCGTCGTCGTCGTCGTCGTCGTCGTCGTCGTCGTCGTCGTCGTCGTCGTCGTCGTCGTCGTCGTCGTCGTCGTCGTCGTCGTCGTCGTCGTCGTCGTCGTCGTCGTCGTCGTCGTCGTCGTCGTCGTCGTCGTCGTCGTCGTCGTCGTCGTCGTCGTCGTCGTCGTCGTCTACAACAATAAATTTATAATATTGAGTTTTAGGTTTATAATAATAAAACAATTTTTTAAATATAGATTTGTAACCATAAATCATTTAATGTTTTATGGTTTAACAATAGATTAGTAATATTAATTTTTAGATTTATAATATTCTTAAATGTATAGGTGCTCACATTTTAAAACAATTACATTAAAATTATTTAACAAGTTCCATAGCTTTCAATTTATAAAATTAATGTTGTAAACTCAATATTATTAATATAAATAAACCTAATATTATTATTTTTAACATAATAATATGTGATTGATAACAATGGGTTTTATAACTTCAAAAGTTATAGGTTTAGAATATCACATTTTAGAATTACAACATTAAATTTATAATATTGAATTTTAGGTTCATAACATGTTTATTTCTTAAGTTTTAGGTTTATAACAATACGTCATATATTTTTTTTTAGCTTTGAGCTTAAATCTAATTGATATACTTCTTTAAGCTTGCAATGGTCTTCCCCTTTTCGTTCCAACATTTTTTATCACATCAAAATTGATCTAATATTTAAATTTTGTAAAATAATAATTGTTTATATATTTTAAAAGTGAATAATAATTTTTCAAAATGAATTCATTATCAAAAAATTATTACTGTATAAAAAAGTGAAACTCACGATTCTAATTGATAGATAATTCATTGTTTTGAAAATATATATATTAAAATTAATATATGTAAAATAATTTGTATTATCATTTCAAAACAAAAATAATATTTAAAGTTATTAAAACATAAACCTAACTAATATATTAGATTTACATAAAATATAAAATTATATAAATCCAATATAGTATTTTAAAGTACATAATTTATATAATATTTCAAAATAGCCATAAATATTAAAAAAATGCAAAATTTTCATGGGAAATACACAATATTTAAATTATATTTCAAAATTATATAAATTGAATGTAATGTTTTAGAATACATAATCTATATAATATTTCAAAATAGTAATAAATATCAAAAAAGGCCATCTTTTCATTGGAAATGAACAATATTTAAATTATATTACATCAATAATAAAATTAGATAGTTCACTAAAAATTTAATATATGTGGTAAGCTTAGTCGGTGAAACTTTATTTCAGATTCTTCTCCCCGTCAGGTACATGTGCAGGAGGAAAGCATTGGTGATAACACTCCACGGAGGCACTATTATAAGAGTATATTGAACGAAAGAAACAAAAACCATAAATTCTTGAGGAAATTTATGGTTCCTAGCGATGCTGAATGCAAAGGCATATTTGCTCTTTGTGGAGAGGGATTTGACTAAATCTAACATAAATCTAACTAATATATTAAATTTATATAAAATATAAAATTATATTAAAAATTAAATATAAAAAAATTATAAAGTATGTAAAAAAATGATTAGAAATGAACAATATATAAATTTCCTTTGATCAATAATAAAATTAGATAGTTCACTAATAATTCGCTCAAAATTTACTTCAATTTCTTCTCCTCAACAGGTACATGCGAAGGACGAGAAGGTGGTGATAAACTCTAGTGAGGCTTGCTGAAGTATGAAGAAAGGGTAATATTGTAAGTGTTTGCTCATGGAAAAAGAGATAATGTCTAGAGAGGCTTGCTAAAACATGAAGAAAGGGTAATATTGTAAGTGTTTTTTAATGAAAAAAGAGAAATTATAATTTTTTTGAGGAAATTCATCCTTCTTAGTGATGCTAATTGCAAAGACATGTTTGCTTAGTGTGTGGAGAGGGTTTTGACAATTTTTGTGACACATTTTACCTGTTATGAAGTTTAAAATAAGTGAGGTTTCTGTTAAATCATTACAAAAGGAGGCATTGGTTTTTCTTTTTGTTTTTTTCTTTAAATAATAAATATAATATAATCACAATATAATCACGGATAGTAAACCTAATAGATATATTACTTAACTACTCTCCTCTCTTTTCAATCCACCATTTTTATCTGATAAAATTGATGTAATATTTTAAATTTGTAGAATAATACTTTTTATATATTTTAAAAGTAAATAATAAATTATCAAATTAAATTTTTTATTAAATAATTATTACTATATAAAAGAGTAGAAGTGAGATTTCAAATATATATATCTATATATGAATATTTGCCAAATAATTTGTATTATTATTTCAAAATAAAAATGATAAATTAAAAATATTTAATTCATAATTCTCTGTATAAAATTTTAAACCATGAAAATGTTTATTTTGATTAATTAATTGAAATATAAATTCAATATATAATATTGATAAAATGAAAGTAATGTGTTTTAAATTATTAAAACATAAATCTAACTAATACATTAAATTTACAAAAAATATAAAATTATATAAATTCAATGTAATGTTTTAAATATAAAATCCATATAATGTTTTAAAGTACATAAAAATATACAAAAAATTTATTAGGAATGAACCATATATATATTTTGTTTGATCAATAATAAAATTAGATAGTTTACTATTAATTTAATTAATATATGTCATAAGCTGAGTCACCAAACTTTACTTCAAAATCCTCTCCTATCAAGTACATGCCGAGGACAAGAAGGCGCTGGTGATAAAATGTTAGGGAGGCCAGCGAAAGCGTGAGGAAAGAAATAGAAACTATAAAATCTTGAGGCACATTTGCTTCGTGTGTGGAGAGGTTATTGAATCTTATTGTGCCATGATATGCTTTCTCTTTTTGTTAATTGACGACAGGAGGCATTGCCTCTTCTTCTTGTTTCCTTGATTTTGTTGCCATTTTTTTCATTGAAAATAGATTTTTCATTTTTTTTAATGTATATTATTTGATTCATAACGTGTAGAACATGAAAATGAATTCTGAGAAATCATATTTGTTGGATATGTTTTGCGAACACTCACTAAAATTAGCATTTTACCATCAATATAAAAACAACAATTTTTCCATTTTGGTTCATGATTCATAATATGATAATGTTTGCAAAATAAAACTCGCGGAGCTTGAAAATAAAACCCTGAGTTACTGCATTTGAGGAATGATTAGAACGGCCTGAAAAAACTTGAAAAATTGATCTAAGTTGTGTCCCTCTATTAATGGTTGCTAAAATTGCTCAAGTCAAATTGCTATCAAATCAAAGAAGTGAACCTGCATACCAAATCCAATATATGGACCCTTATAAAATAAAACCCTAATAAAATTTATAAAAGAAAAAAAATTGAATGTTGAGCCTCAAGTCATTTTCCAAGTAGAACCCATGCAAGAAAACTTGTTTATTGAATGTAACATGCAGGAACCTACACCTTCATATCTACAAATCTGTTGAAATTCTTTGCAGCATTGCTTTGATTTCCTTTTGTATTGAGTTCGTCTTGTGGAATCTCAACAACAATTGTTTCAATTTAACAAGTTAAAATAAAGCGTCTTTGGTTTATTAATCTAAGGGTTTATATTCCTGAGGTATAATTTTATTCTTAGGGTTTATAATATTAATGCTAGGGTTTAATATAAATCCCTTGGGTTTATAATCATGGTCAACTAGGGTCAACCATGTTCCAGTGTCACACTGTGACAAAAACTGTCTCAATATGAAAAATAATCATGATCAACCATTTTCAACCATCGTCAACCATGGTAAATCATGGTCAACAATGGTCCAATGTCACATTGTGACAAAGATTTTCTATGTATGAAAATGAGCCATGGTCCAATGTCTCATTGTCGAAAATATTATATTAATATGAAAATCAAACATGATCAACCATGGTCAACCATGCTCCAATGTTGCATTGTGACAAATATTGTCTCAATATGAAAACCAACCATGGTCACTCATGCTCACCCATGTTCCAATGTCACATTATGACAAATATTTTCTCGATATGAAAATTAGTCATGGTCAACCATGGTCCAACATCCCACTATGAAAATGATTGTTTCAATATGAAAATCAACCATGGTCAATCATGTTTATTTTAGAGTTTATAATATTTATCTTAGGGTTTATATACCTTGGTTTTATAATATTAATCCCCTTGGTTTAATATTATTCCATTTGTTTTAAAATCCCTTGGGGTTTAAGTATTAATCCCTTGGGTTTAATATTTCTTTGGGTTTATAATATCAATCCCTTAGGTTTATTAATTTAAGGGTTCATATTCCTATGGTATAATATTATCTATGGGGTTTACAATATTAATCCTACGGTTTAATATAAATCTCTTAGGTTTACAACCATTGTCAACCATGGTCCAATTGTTGGGTCACTAATTTGTCATTATTATTATCACTTCTTAATATCCATTTCTATTGTTATTTTATCACATTATTTATCATATAATTCCATTTCATAATTATTTATGCTCTTGTAGATAAACAATACTTATTCTCCTTTATTTCTAATAAATTACTAAATATTATGCATGATTTTTCAAATGATGGTTTATTATTTTGTTATAACATAACTCACCATTTTAGCCTCCAAGATCTCTTCCATATTGAAAATTTGATCTCCAACTCATAATCAAATATTCCAACTCAGAAATTCATTCGGATAAAAAGTGACAACTATTTGTTGGATGTTTTAGGAAAATGAAGGTGGATATTGAAAATCTAAGACACGAGTTTTGTGAAGAACGGACCAAATTAATTTTTTATGTGTCTTTTTTTTGCATTATGATGCATGTGTTGTACTTGATGGCAATCCACTTGTAGCAGAACAACTCTCTTATATATGGTAACTAGATGAATCTACAGAAGAGATATTAGATGTGACAGAATGCATCACAATAGTGTTTATAGATGTGATGAAATGCAGGGCAGTTTCAAGGAATTAGTTCAGAAGGCAACTCACTCACATGAAAGATCACAGTACAACATGACAACGACAAAGAATATAGTTCAAACTACAAAGAATGAAGAAAGAGAGGTATATGCAGGTTCACCTTGACCAAGCTGCGTATACACGTAGGTTAATAGAACAAAAAGAGTGTATAACATACACACACACTTTCACAGAAAGAGAAGCACGTATATCTTGGAACACTAAGTTCTGGTCCGAGGTATTTGATCCATGGTGTTTTGGTCCATGGTATTGGTACAAGGTATTTGGGCTCAAGTATTGACCCTAGGTATTTGGTCCAAGTATTGATCCTATGTGGTTTTGGTCCATGGTATTGAGAAAGGCCTAAAACTATATAAGGAGGAGAAGATTATTAAGCCTAGTGCAAGTATTGAATATCTGATGAAGTGTGAGACCTAGTATTCAGGTTATTGGCTTATGGTGCTTTGCCTGATCTCAACCAAGGATGAACCTTAGCGGTTGATGAGGAATAAGATCTAATCATGGATTGGGATCTTAAGGCTTGAAATGAATTATCATTTTGTGGTTTTGATCATGTATAATCTAGATCTGAATACTAACGCATGTATTATTCTGTAAATGTTATGATTTGGGTATGACTGAAGTCTGGAGTAGCTGCAAAACTATGAATGAATATTTACAGATGTGTACGCTGGTTGGATTTGATAAAAGCGCGTATAGATGCAGGTTCGACACATGGAAGTAGCTTATACCTTATAAAATATGTTTTGGTTGCTTCTGTTTGCTGTTGTAGAGTTTTGGGTTCTGGTGGCTATATTCTGGTGACAATATTCCTATGACAGCATTCTGAATGATCAGATTGTTTGATTGTGATTTGATACAGTGATGATGGGCTGTCAAGGTGATTGATTAATTTAGTTGTGATGTTTGAGATTCAAGTTATTGGTTGATGCCTATGTATTTGATAGTTGTATTGTAGTGGTGATTGATTTTGTGCTTCAATGTTGCTGATGAGTCCAGTATGAAAATTGGATGAAACATGGCCTTTAGATTATGGTGTTGTGTACTAGGAGTATCCAGTCTAAAAATTTAAGAAACGTGGTCCCTGGAGGAAGAAAGAAGTTTGTATCCTTCTGTAGTTTGGTGTCTATGTACTAGTAAACATATTGGCTAGTACAAGAGCTAGGGGGTTGTAGCTCCCTTCCTGTAGAAGCTAGAGAATGAGAGAAGGTAGCAACCTTCTGCAGGTAGAAGCCTGTGTACTGGTATGAGTCTGCACCAGTACAATGTTGTAAATAGATTTTATTATTATTAAAAGAAGACAGAGATGATAGCAGCAGGTGGTTTTCACCCACATTGGGTTTCCACCTTAAATCTTGGTGTTCATGTGTGTTGCTTATGTGTGATGGTTCACTTTGTTATTAACTGCATATGGTTACTATTTAATGTTTAATAAAGTACTGATGCACAGATTAAAGATCAACATATGATGAATTAACTGAATCATTAGTTTGCTGGATATACGCTTGTTTCCTTAAACACAGTTGCGTGTACATGAAGGTTACCCACATGGAAGTAGCGTATATAAATTTGAGTATGAAAAGAAAAATATTATTGACTTGAATAATACTGATTCAACCCCCCCCCCCCCCACCCTCTCGGTATTATTTCCAACAATTGGTATCAGAGCAGGTCCTTTGGTAGAAGCTTGATCGCTTGAAGGAGATCCGTAAAACAATGGGAAAGAATCTAAAGAAGAAAGCGCCTCAGAAGAAGAAGGCATCTGAAGGGAACTATGATAGTGGGAGAGTCGATTGGGTATTATGTGGAAGCAACTCTTTAGATTTAGAATCACCTCAGAATGAAGATGAACGAACAAAAGAACTGTCAGGTATGGATTTGTTATCCTCTGGTGATACATTTCTTTGTCCATTTGAAGATGATGAAAGTGATAGCGAAACAATTGAATTTTCTCTTATGGGTGAGAGAGAAAGATATCAAATAGAGGTAGAATTTAAAAGTCTCACTGACAAAATTAGAGATCAACAAGATCTATTGGACAAAAGGGAGTGTGCCTTCAAAGAAGAAGCTACCAAACTAAAAGCTCAAGTAGAGGAAGGAAACAAGGAAAAGGAAGATAAATGTCAAAAGTTGCAAGATGAAGAAACATCATTAAGTAATGAAGTAAATAAAAGGAGCACAAAAATCAAGAAACTCAAAGATAGATCTCGTTACTATGAAAGTCTTGAAGCTAAGATCCTCTCTCTAAAAGATGATCTTGAAAAATCAAATAAGAAGAATGAGGAACTACTCCAAGCTCTTGAAGAACAAGAAACTGAAGGTCTCGAATTAAGGCAAAAAGTGGAAGAAGGAAGGAAAGCTGAAGAAATCATGAAGAAGCGGTATCTTGAAAAAGAAGAGCAATGTCAAGTTGAGGTAAATATACTAAAAGGTAAATTAGAAGAAAAGGATAAGCTTTTACGATTCCAAGATAGTACTAAGATTTTGGATGATATTCTTAGTAGTCAAAGGTCTCGTGCCATTAAATCTGGTCTTGGTTTTCATGAATCTGTTAAAGGTGAATCTAGCTCACAAGCTGACGCAAGGAACTCTAATCCAAAATCTGAAATGCTCAACAAGGAGACTAGAGGTCAACCCCATCAACAACCAAGGAAAGAAATTATTCAAAGAAAATATTTTAGTCCTAACTATGGAAGTGATAGTTGATTCTTTCCTCAAATGAATAATGTTGAATATTTTATATGTCATAATCTTGGACATGTTGCAGTGATATGCGGAAGTAGAATGGTTCAAGACCATCACACAAAAAGATCATCAGCTTCCAGGTACTTTAATGGATATTGGTTTTCTTGCCATATGTTCGGTCACAAATCCATTGACTGCTATAGAAGAAATATGAAACATGTAAGATGTTATGCATGTGCAAGTTTGGATATATAGCAAAGGAATGTAGGAGAAAATTTTGGGCACCATACCAAAAGGAGAAAACATCATCACTCTTAAAGATTTGGAAGAAGAAGGAAGTACATTTAGAAAAATGTGGCATGGCACAGTGTACAGACATGACAGACTCAGGAGAAGCCAAAAGTATGAAACTTCAATGTTCTAAATCTCATACACAAGTTTCATGAAGACAAATCACATATATATGTGAGTTAGAAGATGTACAATCACGTATATGTGGTTTGAGGAAAAATGTAGTGCGAAAGACTCAGAAAAACGTGGTTTTATATGATTCTGAAAATTATCAGTTATCTTTTTTGTTGTAATGATAGATGACTACAGTTTGTGGATACTATTTTTTGATCCTCACAAGTTGTTGATAATTTGATATATATCTGATTAATGATGATGCCTTGATACTTCTTACCGATATATGCAATGATCAGATCTGACAGTGAACAGGTGGAACAGGTTCAGGGGGAGAACATGCTATGCTTCTAACAAAGCATTGTTGGCATTATTTGTAGAAGTCTTTTCAATGATGATGATGCTTATGTGGTTAAAGTGTTTTCTTGCTATGGACGGTTATGAGTTGCCCACGATGAAATCTCAGATGATACTTGTATTGATTGGGGTTACATAGTTGTTATTCAGATTAGATTTATGGATGATTGTGGATGACTTTTGATGATGTATACAGTACACATATGTTGCTTACATGATGATCTTCATAAGGATAAGGAGAAGTACAAATCTTGAGTACACAACTTCATTAATTGATGATGAGCCACTCATTTCTTTTATGTTGCTATCATCATGCCTTCAAGGATGCATAAAGTTCATATGGTGCAGTTATGATGCAGGATTCCTATAGTTCTTGGCTCTCACATGGTTGAGGATTGTTGTTGTTGATGATATCAAGAAATCCTGACAAATGACCATGAGCTCATGGTTTGCTAGATACATATTGCTATCTCTTTGATGGATATACAATATGTTGGATACATGGATGATTACTTAAGTTGTATACTAATAAATATTGTTGGTTTGCCAAGAGAATGGTGTTATTGCAAGTCACATGAAGACATAGTTATTTGAAGACATGACTTACTTAATGATGATGAGTTATTATGATGATAGGTTGATACTCACATATGTTTATTATCATGGTTTTATGCTTATCAGATGTGGGATGTTCCCTAGTGATGATACATGGTTGATATATTGAAGGTTCTTATGGAAAGACCATGCAGTACTTGATGATGATGTTATGACTATAGATGATGACTATGGTGTTTTCACATACATATGATATGATGTGAATGATTTTGTGTTATTACTTGGAGATATGACATATGTTTAGAAGGCTTCTTTTACTAAGGAAATGAAGCAAGTTGATCTTGATGAGATCAAGAGGATGAGCTGATATCTATATACGACATACTTTGTCACAGGTTGATGATATTTACACTGTCATATCATGGGAACTAATGATGGACATATGCAGGTTGCTGGTCTAGATGTTATTGACAGATTCTTATGGTGCATATTATACATGGTGTATGATAGTTGTTGATGACTATCATGGTCTTATTTAGACATTTGGTCTCTGTTATAAATTTCATGTATATCATTCGATGTAAAGGTCATATAAAGACCCATGATGTAATAATTTGTCTTTTGATGAGTCCTTTTTGTTCATATGATGTAATTTGTATCCCCACTTTGCATGCGATGGATGATGTAATTATATTTCTCTCATGTATAAGCAATTGGTATATCCCCACTTAGTTGGGAGGATGAGTCAAATTCGGTATATCCCCACTTGGTTGGGAGATCGAACATGTATGAGTCATTGGTGATAGGAAGGTCAAAGTCACTTAGTTGAGTTATAGAGTCATGTTATTCTTTTGGAAAATATTTGCAGAATCTGCATCTACTCAGGGGGAGCATTGATGATATAGTGCATCTCAACATGTACAAAGGGGGAGTTTATTTAGAAAATTCAGCATGTGCTGATGGGGAGTGATCCGAATGGGATCAATGAAGAGTTATCAGAGAACCATGACTGCATCAGATTGGTACAGACTTCAAAGAATTAGGAGCATAGAGCGATCAGAAACACCTCTCAACTATGGTAGTTGGTAGCCAGCATGGAACGACGAGGACCTCGGTCAAAGCGTGCTGACCAAGGCCCATGGAGACTGTGTAGGAGGCGAAACTAGCCCCTGGGAAGCCCAGATCACGAAAAGGAGGTATTTTTTCATGTGCGATTACGAGAAGGAGAGGCCACGAGTGCTCGGTCCCATGGGAGTTAGGAAAAACATGGGGAAAAAGCGTTAGAGGCAAAGGCGGGACCTGTGATCCAAAAAAAAAAAAGAAAAAATTGGCGGTATTTATTGGGGGCACCCTTCGGCGGTAAGCAGATTTGGCGAAAACGGAGCGATTCCACTCAACGCTCGACGCGTGGCACGCAAAGGAGAGAGAAAATCGCCATTCATCATTCGCTAACGGTCAAGCAAGTCAACCACGCGAAATGAGCGAATGGCGTCGGATCTGGGGGATCTAGATCCAATGGTTGAGATCACACCTAATGGGGAGACTAGAATTTACAGGGGATTGAGCCACGATCTACAAGAATTTGAGGTCAATTTTTGACCACCAAGGTGGCAGATGACTCATTCCATGACGTAACTGAGAAACCGAACCAACGAAGCAAGCTGGCGCAATTTGCATGAGGACAAGTGGCCACTCCCTATGAGCCTGATGATGACGCCGAGATAGGGAACTCCAAGAAAAGCTGCAATAGGCGATCTGACGGAAGTGGAAGGGGAATCGAATAGCCATGAGAATGAATGGCTTTAAAGCCACGAAAAAACAAAGCAGAAGACACAGAACAGAGAAGAACAAATAAGAGAAGAAAGGAAAAGGAAGAAGACATAGAAAATGAAGAAAAGACAGTGAAGCAAAAAGCAAAAAGAAGGCAGAGGGTTGAGCTGACCAAAGGTAGCATCGAGCACCAGAGAGCTTGAGAGATTCAAGCCATCCCTAAGAGGATCTATCAGGACTGAGCACCACATTGGGCTCCTTCCATTAAAGACTAGAGAGGTCAAGAGCTGGTAAGGAAAATAGTCTATGCACTCTAGTGACTTGGGGAAGACAAGAACCACCTTGCCAAGCAATTCTGTTTCTTAAGACTCATATTGAGCTCCTTCCTTGTAATTATCTGCTTTAAAACACAATAAAAGAAGCCACCACTGAGAGCTGGTCCAGAGATGTAGCCCTGGAGGATAGGATGAACTCCTTATTAACTTTTTGTGTCCTTGTATTTGCTTACTGTGTTTCTTAGCTGTCTTCCCTTTCAGGTGTTTGTATTTGCAATCTGATCGATCCGTTGCCTAAATAATATAGACACACACACACCAGCACATGAGTCTGAAATACCTTCATCTAATAAATCTTTAACTGAGATCACTCATAGGGTGGTTATCAGATCAAGTGGTATCAAAGCTATAGGCTGTAAAGGTTAGACAAGCTTGTGTTGGTTTAGCTGTTGAATGCTCACTAGATCAAAGTTAAAGTTAGGAGAAGGAGAGTTGGTTGAAACTAATCCTGAAATTTGGAGAGTCTGTCCTCAGAAGACAATGTCAGTGGAAGGTTCTGTGGGGCCAAACCCTCAATTCATAGAAAGTTTCCTAGGCATAAAGTCCATGGTAGAAGAAATGTATAGGGAATTTAGAAAACACAAGGATGAAGATTCATCAGGTTCTAAACAAGAAAAATAAGAAAATGAGTCTCACTTCCATGACCACTCCAAAGGAAAAGGGAAAGAGGAATGCTTTCTCACACCTCCTAATAGCCCTGTGCATATTAAGAAAGCATCTTTGATCAAACTAGATGTTAAATTTGATTTGCCTATATATGATGGAGAGCTAAATGTAGAAAAATTGGACAGTTCAAGTAGACAAATTGATTTTTGTTGTAGAGTACAGAACATCGATTCAGACAAGAGCAAGATTCAGCAGGCAAGCCTACGCCTAGGAGGCACTGTCTTGGTTTGGTGGGAAGGCAGAACCCAAGCTGACATGAAAAGGCATGGTAAGACTATCTCTATCTGGACTGAATTTGTTTCTGCAATCAAAAATCAATTCTACCCATTGGCCTACATGCAACAAGCCATGATGAGTTGGAAAATTATTCGGCAGTTGAAAGGGCAAAGTGTGCAGGGGTACACTCAAGAATTTAGAAAGAGAGCATTGATTCTAGGAATCTCATTAGACTCACCAGAGACTCTTTTGAAGTACATTTGTGGTCTACATAGCTACATGAGGCATACCATCCTCGTGTTTAATCGCACTAGTATAGATGAGGTATCTGTAAAAGCTACTCATCTAGAAGCTAGAGGAAAGAATGGAAATCCAGAAGTTGGGGGACCATCCCAACCCATTGCAAGCAAGAGAAAGGAGAAAAGAAAGAAGAAGTGGAAAGAAAGGAAGGCTAACACTGCATAGAAAAGCAAAGCTTCATGCACTCACTGTAAAAAGGATGGGCATGATGATGATTATTATTGGATTCTCCATCCAGAGATGAGACCTAACAAATTCGAGGGCAAGAAGAAGAATACTGCTGCAGCTATTCAAAAAGATTTGGGGTCAGACTCGGGAGATGAGACAACCATTGCAGCCACAGGTATAAAAGGTAAGAATTCTGAAGCATCTACTATTAATTCTACTCAATCTATTATTGATGAAGAACACGAGAGAAAAAGACATGAGCTTTTCCATATTTGAGTTGTTTCCAAATATCAAAAGATTGATACTTTGTTTGATAGTGATTCACAAGTAAATTTAATTTCTGAAGCAATTGTAAAGAAGTTGGGATTAGCAACTACACCTCACAAGAAACCATACCCATTAGGATGGTTGAATGATAAAGCACAACTACAAGTGACTAGACAGTGCAAACTCATGGCAGATGAAAAGAATGATAAATTCATGCAAACAATTCTTACTGATGGTTGTAAAGGAAAATAAACCTGATAAAACCAATGTATTTAAGGGCTGTAAATCTTAATAGCAAGTTGATATAGAAAAGGTTGTTTCATAATATGATGTCTTCTTTCAGGAACCTAAAGGTCTGCCACCCAAAAAGGGAATAGTACATGATATTATTTTGCAACAAGATGCTCCATTGCCTAACATTGGAATGTACAGGTTGTCTGCTTTAGAGAATGCTGAAATCAAGAAGCAGGTGCAGGAGTTGCTTGAGAAGGGGATCATCAGGCCTAGCACATCACCATGTGGGTCACCAATCATTTTGGTGAGAAAGAAAGATGGCTCATGGAGAATGTGCATTGACTACCGATCACTAAATAAGATAACAATAAAAAATCGTTATCCTCTTCCTCGCATAGATGATCTTTTGGATCAATCGAAGGAAGCTATTTATTTCACCAAGCTAGACTTGCACAGTTGATTCCATCAAGTCAGAGTTGCAGAACAAGATGCATGGAAGACTGCTTTCAAAACAAAGTAGGGATTGTATGAGTGGTTGGTTATTCCTTTTGGCTTAACTAATGCTCCAGCTACTTTCATGAGATTAATGAATGATGTACTCAGACCTTTTCTTGATGATTTTCTTATTGTGTATTTGGATGACATTCTAATTTTTATTAAAACGTGGGAATAACACTTAAAGCATGTTAAGCAGACATTAGATTTTTTGAAAAGAGAAAAAATTCATGTTAAACTCTCAAAGTGTGAATTTTCCAAAACATCTCTAAATTATTTGGGTCATATAGTAGGGGGTGGTGAAATGAAAATAGATCCCTCTAAAGTGGCAATCATTGTAAACTGGCCTAAACCCAAGTCTGCTACAGAAGTAAGAAGCTTCTTAGGAGCAGCATAATATTGGAGGAAGTTCATTTCTAACTTTTCCTCAATTGCAGCTCCCTTACATGCTTTAACAGGATTGAATAAGGTGTTTCAGTGGGGAGGCAAACATCATAAAGCCTTCGACACCTTGAAAGAAAAGATTAGTGTAGTACATGTACTAGCACTACCTGATCTACAAAGACCATTTGAGATCCAAACAGATGCTAGTGGCTATGCCATGGGAGCAGTGTTGACACAACATGGTAAACCCATATGTTATCATTCTGAGACTTTTAATCCTACAGTAGTTAACTATCCTACATGTGATAAAGAATTGTATGCATTAGTTCAGAGTGTGAAAAAATAGAAACGTTACTTAATGGGCAAGGAGACAGTAATACATATTGATGATCAACCACTTCAGTATCTACATTCCCAAACTAAGTTGCAGCAATCAAGACACTATAGAAGGATGGGTTTTCTACAACAGTTTCATTTAGTCATCAGATATAAAAAGCGCATACATAACAAAGTTGCAGACATGTTATCTAGACCCATTATAAATGCATCTACTATACTTAAGCATAATTTTGTGCTACATGGAAACTAAATTCAACAATATGCTCAAGATATAGACTTTAAAGATGTATATGCAACTTTGAGTCAAGGCAAAAGAGTAGAAGAATTGGATTATCATGTAAAGGACTGACTCTTATACCATTGTGGGAAACTCTGCATTCCACAAACTGAGAGAGTAAAGATAATTAGAGAAGCACACAATTCTCTGATATTAGGTCACTTTGGGGTAAGTAAAACAGTTGCACAGCTGCAAAGATTTTGTTATGGGTCAAAAATGAATGAGATAGTTTCTAGATATGTAAGAGGGTCTACTATGTGTGCTAAAAGCAAGCCCAGTAATAGAAAACTAGGCTTGTACACTCCATTACCAGTTCCTTCTCACCCTTGGGAAAGTGTTTCCATGGATTTTGTTGGAGGACTGCCTAAATCTAGGAAAGGTCATGATTACCTATATGTTGTTGTGGATAGGTTCAGAAAAATGTGTATTTTGATACCTTGTAATAAACAAAGCATAGTTGAACAAATTGCAAAACTTTTCTTTCAGCATGTATGGGTTCATTTTCGATTACCCACTTCCATTGTATCTGATCAAGACACCTGATTTGTGGGAAAGATTTGATCAAGTCTGTGGGAACTGATGGACACCAAACTAAAGAAAAGCATAGCTTTTCATCCACAAACCACTGGCCAGACAGAGGTAGTTAACAGGACAGTGATCCAGTTACTAAGAGGATATTGTAGCAAACATCCTAAGCTTTGGGATGAACATTTGTGTTATGTGCAGCATGTTTACAACAGAGCAACACATCCTTCTACACGGAGATCTCCTTTTGAGACCTGTTTTGGTTTCACACCAAGGTCTCCTTTCGATTTTGTCTTTGGTAAATATACCATAGTTGATGGACACAGTGATGTGGACAAGGCAACTAGGTTCATTGAACAAATCCAAGAGATCCACCAGGTAGTACAGAAACAACTGGAAAGGAGGCAAGCCAAATACAAGGCTAGGCATGACAGGCATCGGATGGAGCATAGTTTCCAAGTTGGTGACCAGGTATGGCTGTATATCAGCAAGGACAAGATGGAAGGTGAAGGTAAAAAGCTAAATCCTATCATGTATCGACCCCTCAAGATACTTGAAAAGATTGGCGAGAATTTTTTTCGCCTTGATCTACCAGCTTACATGCACATCTACTCAGTCGTAAATGCAGATTGCTTGAGATTTTTTGAACCTTCTCTGATTGAGGATCCTGAAAAGCAAAGTCAATTGCCTGCTATTGATTACCTGCTACCTGAATATCTTAATGGAGTGCAGGAAGACACAGTGTTGGACAGGAAGGTAAGGATGACGTACAGAGGAGATGTTGAGTACCTTAGAGTAGGGCTCAAAGGTTCAAAGCGAGCAGTGCAAAGTGGATTGAGATTGGACAAGTGAGACAATAGTACTCTCACTTCTAGTCAATGCTTGAAAACCAACTTTTGGTGGTCCAAAAGCTTTTTCACTGGGAAGGCCATGATCTGAATGGGATCCATGAAGAGTTATCAGAGAACCATGACTGCATCAGATCAGGACAAGCTTCAAAGAATTAAGACCATAGAGTGATCAGAAACACCTCTGAATAGTGGTAGTTGGCAGCCAATGTGGAACGACGAGGACCTCGGTCAAATCACGTTGATCAAGGCCCATGGAGACTGCGTAGGAGGCGAAACTAGCCCTTAGGAAGCCTGGATCGGGAAAAGGAGGCAATTTTTATAATTACGCATCGCTGGGAAAAACCCCTTGAGAAGGAGAGGCCTCGAGTGCTCGACCACATGGGAGCCTAGAAAACCATGGGGAAAAAGCGCTACAGGAGAAAGGGGGACCCGCACTCCAAAAAAAACCGGTGGTATTTATCAGGGGCACCCTTAGGTAGTAAGAAATTTGGCAAAAACGGAGTGATTCCACTCAGCACCCAACGCGTGGCAGGCGGAGGAGAGAGAAAATTTCCACTCATCACATGCTAATGGTCGAGCAAGTCAACCACACGAAATGAGCAAATGCCATCGGATCTGGGGGGATCCAGATCCAATGGCTAAGATCGCGCCTGATGGGGAGACCGAAATTGACAGGGGATTAAGCCATAATCTATAAGAATTTGAGGTCTGATTTGACCGCCAAGGTGGCAGATGACTCATTCCACGACGTAACTGAGAAACTGAACCGACGAAGCAAGTTGGCACAGTTTGCAAGAGGACAAGTGGCCACTCTGTGTGAGCCTAATGATGATGCCGAGATAGGGAACTCCAAGTGAAGCTGCAGCAGGTGATCCGATGAAAGTGGAAGGGGAATCAAACAACCATGAGAACGAATGGCTGTAAAGCCATGAACAGACAAAGCAGAAGACACGGAACATAGAAGAACACAAAAGAGAAGAAAGGAAAAGAAAGAAGATAGAGAAAATGAATAAAAGATGGTGAAGCAAAAAGCACAAAGAAGATAGAGGACCGAGCTGACCAAAGGCAGAGTCGAGCACCAGAGAGCTCAGGAGATTTGACCCATCCCTGAGAGGATCTGTCAGGACTGAGCACCACATTGGGCTCCTTCCATTAAAGACCAAAGAGGTCAAGAGTTGTTAAGGAAAAGAGTCTTTGCACTCTAGTGGCTTGGGGAATCCAAGAACCACCCTGCCAAGCAATTCTGTTTCAGGAGACTCATATTGAGCTCCTTCATTGTAATTCTCTGCTTTAAGACACAATAAAAGAATGCCACCACTGAGAGCTGGACCGAAGATGTAGCCCTAGAGGATAGGGTGAACTCCTTATTAACTTTTTGTGTTCTTGTATTTGCTTACTGTGTTTCTCAATTGTCTTCCATTTCAAGTGTCTTTGTATTTTCAATCTGATCGATCCATTGCCTAAATAACATAGACACACACACACCAGCACATGAGTCTATAATACCTTCATCTAATAAATCTTTAACTAAGATCACTCATAGGGTGGTTATCAGATCAGGGAGCATGATCAATATTTATGTTCAGCTATTCAAATATGAAAGTCTTCATTTTGGTCAGCCCTTTTCTCTTGATATCAAAGAGGGAGATTATCTTGTCCGCCCTTTGCCCTTGATGTCAAAGGGGGAGAGTATTTTGGTGTTTCTTGTTATCTCTAACAGTTTCTATAGCTTGCAGTAATCAACAGCAACATGGATGCCATCAAGTACAAATGGGGAGATTGTTGGCATTATGATGCATGTGTTGTACTTGATGGCAACCCACATGTAGTAGAACAACTCTCTTATATATGGTAACTAGATGAATCTACAGAAGGGATATCAGATGTGACATAATGCATGACAATAGTGTTTACAGATGTGATGAAATGCAGGGCAATTTCAAGGAATCAATTCAGAAGGCAACTCACTCAGATGAAAGATCACAGTACAGCATGACAACAACAAAGAATTACAGTTCAAACTATAAAGAATGAAGAAAGAGAGGTATACGTAGGTTCACCTTTACCAGGCTGCGTATACACACAGGTTAACAGAACAAAAGGATCATATAATGTACACACGCACGTTCACAGAAAGAAAAGCTCGTATATCTTGGAAAACAAAGTTTTGGTCCGAGGTATTTGGTCCATGGTATTGGTCCAAGGTATCTGGGCCGAGGTATTGAGAAAGGCCTAAAACTATATAAGGAGGAGAAGATCATTAGGCCTAGTGAAAGTATTGAATATCTGATGAAGTGTAAGATCTAGTATGCAGGTTATTGGCTTATGGTTCTTTCCTTGATCTAAACCAAGGATGAACCTTAGTGGTTGATGGGGGATAAGATCTAATGATGGATTGAGATCTTAAGGCTTAAAATGAATTATCATTATGTGGTTTTGATCATGTATAATCTAGATCTAAATACTAACGCATGTATTATTCTATAAATGTTATGATATAGGTATAACTGAAGTCTGAAATAGTTGCAAAATTATGAATGAATAATTACAGATGTGTACACTGATTGGCTCCGAGAAAAGCATTAATACACGCAGGTTTGACACATCGAAGTAGCGTATACCTTATAAAATATGTTTCAGTTTCTTCTGTTTGTTGTTGTAGAGTTATGGGTTCTGCTTTGGGTTCTGGTGACTGTATTCTAGTGACAACATTCTGAATGATCAGATTGTTTGATTGTGATTTGCTACAGTGATGATGGGTTGTCAAAGTGATTGATTGATTCAATTGTGATGTTTGAGTTTCAAGTGATTGGTTGATGCAGATGTATTTGATAGTTGTATTGCAGTGGTGATTGATTTTGAGCTTCAATGTTGTTGATGGGTCCAGTATGAAAATTGGATGAAACGTGGCCTTCAGATTATGGTGTTGTGTACCAGGAGTATCCAATCTAAAAATTTATGAAACGTGGTCCCTGGAAGAAGAAAGAAGGTCGTAGCCTTCTGTAGTTCAGTGCATAAATACTAGTAAACATATCAGCCAATACAAGAGCTAGGGGGTTGTAGCTCCCTTCCAGTGGAATCTAGAGAATGAGATAAGGTAGTAACCTTCTGCAGGTAGAAGCCTGCGTACTAGTATGAGTCTGCACTAGTATAATGTTGTAAACATATTTTCTTATTTTTAAAAGAAGATGGAGACAACAGCAGCAGGTAGTTTTCACCCACATTGGGTTTCCACCTTAAATCTTGGTGTTCATGTGTGTTGCTTATGTGTGATGGTTCACTCTATTATTAACTAAATATGGTTACTATTGATGAATTAACTGAATCATTATTTTGCTGGATATACGCTTGTTTCCTTAAACATAGTTGCGTGTACACGCAGGTTACTCACATGAAAGTAGCGTATATAAGTTTGAGTATGAAAAGAAATATATTATTGACTTGAATAATACTGATTCACCCCACACACCGCCTCCCCGGCCCTCTCAATATTATTTCCAACAATTGGTATCAGAGTAGGTCCTTTGGTAAAATCTTGATCGCTTGAAGGAGATCCATAGAACAATGGGAAAGAAGCTAAAGTAGAAAGCACCTCAGAAGAAGAAGACATCTCAAAGGAACTATGATAGTGGGAGAGTCGAATGGGTATTATGTGGATGCAACTCTTCAGATTCAGAATCACCTTAGAATGAAGATGAACAAACAAAAGAACTGTCAGGTATGAATTTGTTATCCTTTGGTGATATATTTCTTTGTCCATTTGAAGATGATGAAAGTGATAGTGAAACAATTGAATTTTCTCTTATGGGTCAGAGAGAAAGATATCAAATAGAGGTAGAATTTAAAAGGCTCATAGACAAAATTAGAGATCAATAAGATCTATTGGACAAAATGGAGTGTGCCTTCAAAGAAGAAGCTACTAAACTAAAAGTTCAACTAGAGGAAGGAAACAAGGAAAAGGAAGATCAATGTCAAAAGTTGCAAGATGAAGCAACATCATTAAGAAATGAAGTAAATAAAAGGAGAACAGTCAAGAAACTCAAAGATAGATCTAGTTACTATGAAAGTCTTGAAGCTTAGATCCTCTCTCTAAAAGAAGATCTTGAAAAAATGAATAAGCAGAATGAGGAACTACTCCAAGCTCTTGAAGAACAAGAAAATGAAGTTCTCGAATTAAGGCAAAAAGTGGAAGAAGGAAGAAAAGTTGAAGAAATCATGAAGAAACAGTATCTTGAGAAACAAGAGCAATATCAGGTTGAGGTAAATATACTAAAAGGTAAATTAGAAGAAAATGATAAGCTTTTATGATTCCAAGATAGTACTAAGATTTTGGATGATATTATTAGTAGTCAAGGGTCTCCTTCCATCAAATATGGTCGTGGTTTTCATGAATCTATTGAAGGTGAATCTAGCTCACAAGTTGAGGCAACGAACTCTAATCCAAAATCTGAAATTCTCAACAAGGAGATTAGAGGTCAACCCCATCAACAACCAAGGAAAGAAATTCTTCAAAGAAAATCTTTTACTCAAAACTATGGAAGTCATACTCAATTATTTCCTCAAATGAATAATGTTGAATTTTTTATATGTCATAATCTTGGACATGTTGCAGCGACATGCGGAAGTAGAATGGTTCAAGACCATCACACAGAAAGATCATCAGCTTCCCGGTACTTTATGGGATATTGTTTTTCTTGCAATATGTTTGGTCACAAAGCCATTGACTGCTATAGAAGAAAATTTTGGGCACCATACCAAAAGGAGAAAACTCATCACTCTCAAAGATATGGTAGAAGAAGGGAGTACAGTCAGAAAAATGTGGCATGGCATAGTGTTCAGATGTGACAGATTCAGGAGAAGCCGAAAGTATGAAACTTCAATGTTCTAAATATTATACACAAGTTTTGTGATGACTAGTCGCATATATACGCGAGTTAGAAGCTGCACAGTAGCGTATATGTGGTTTGACGAAAAATGCAGTGGGACAGACTCAAGAAAAACTAATTTGATATGATTCTGACAATTATCAGTTATCTTTTCTGTTGTAATGATAGATGACTATAGTCTGTGGATACTACTTTCTTATCCTCACAAGTTTTTGATAACTTGTTGTATATCTGATTAATGATGATGCCTTGATACTTCTTATTGATATATGCAATGATCAGATCCGACATTGAACAAGTGGAATAGGTTCAGGGGGAGAACATGTTATGCTTCTAACAAAGCATTGTTGGCATTATGTTTAGAAGTCTTTTCAATAATGATGATGCTTATGTGGCTAAAGTGTTTTCTTGCTATGTGATAGTTATGAGTTGCCCATGATGAAATCTTAGATGATACTTGTATTTATTGGGGTTACATAGTTGTTATTCAGATCAGATTTATGTTTGATTGTGGATGACTTTTGATGATGTATACAGTACATATATGTTGCTTACATGGTGATCTTCATAAGGACAAGGAGAAGTACAAAGCTTGAGTACACAACTTCATTAATTGATGATGAACCACTCATTTCTTTTATGTTGCTGTCATCATGCATTCAAAGATGCATAAAGTTCATATGGTGCAGTTATGATGCAGGATTCCTATAGTTCTTGGCTCTCACCTAGTTGAGCATTGTTGTTGTTGATGATATCAAGAAATCTTCACAAATTACCATGAGCTCATGGTTTTCTAGATACATATTTCTCTCTCTTTGATGGACATACAATATGTTGGATACATGGATGATTACTTAAGTTGCATATTGATAAATATTGTCAGTTGGCCAAGAGAATGGTGTTATTGCAGGTCATATGAAGACATAGTTATTTGAAGACATGAATTACTTAATGATGATGAGTTCTTATGATGATAGGGTGATACTCACATATGTTGATTATCATGGTTGATGCTTATCAGATGTGGGATGTTCCCTAGTGATGAAACATGGTTGATATATTGAAGGTTCTTGTGGAAAGATCGTGCAGTACTTGATGATGATGTTATGATCATAGATGATGACTATGGTGTTTTCACTTACATATGATATGATGCAAATGATTTTGTGATATTACTTTGAGATATGACATATGCTTAGAAGGCTTCTTTTACTAAGGAAATGAAGCAAGTTGATCTTGATGAGATCAAGAGGATGAGTTGATATCTATATATGGCATATTTTTTCACAGGTTGATGATATTTACACTGTCATATCGTAGGAACTAATGATGGACATATACAGGTTGCCAGTTTGGATGTTGTTGACAGATGCTTATGGTGCATATCATACATGGTGTATGATAGTTGCTAATGACTATCATGGTCTTGTTTAGACATTTGGTCTCTATTATAAATGTCATGTATATCATTCGATGTAAAGGTCATATAAAGACCTATCATGTAATAATTTGTCTTTTGATGATTTATTTTTGGTCATATGATGTAATTAGTATCCCCACTTTGCATGGGATGGATGATGTAATTATATTTTTGTCATGTATATATAATTGGTATATCCCCACTTGGTTGGTAGGATGAGTCAAATTCGGTATATCCCCACTTGGTTGGGAGATTGATACATGTATGAGTCATTGGTGATAGGAAGGTCAGAGTCACTTAGTTGAGTTATAGAGTCATGTTATTCTTTTGGAAAATATTTGGAGACTCTGGATGTGCTTAGGGGGAGCATGGATGATATAGTGCTTCTCAACATGTACAAAGGGGGAGTTTAATTAGAAAATTCAGCATGTGCTTAGGGGGAGCATGATCAATATTTATGTTCAGCTATTTAGATATGAAAGTCTTCATTTTGGTTAGCCCTTTGATCTTGATATCAAAGGGGGAGTTTCTTGTCAGCCCTTGGCCCTTGATGTCAAAGGGGAAGAGTATTTTTGTGTTGCTTATTATCTCTAGTAGTTTCTACAACTTGCATTAATCAACACCAACATGGTTGCCATCAATTCAAAAGGGGGAGATTGTTTGCATTATGATGCATGCGTTGTACTTGATCACAACCCACTTGTAGTAGAACAACTCTCTTACATATGGTAACTATATGAATCTAAAGAAGAGATATCAGATGTGACAGAATGAATGACAATAGTGTTTACAGATATGATGAAATACAGGGTAGTTTCAAGGAATTAGTTCATTTGGAAACTCACTCAGATGAAAGATCACAGTATAGCATGACAACAACAAAGAATTACAGTTCAGACTACAAAGAATGAAGAAAGACAGGTATACGCAGGTTCACCTTGACCAAGCTATGTATACACACAGGTTAACAGAACAAAAGGAGCATATAATGTACACACACACTTTCACAGAAAGAAAAGTGTGTATATCTTGGAAAACTAATTTTTGGTCTGAGGTATTTGGTCCATGGTATTTTGATCCATGGTATTGGTCCAAGGTATCTGGGCTGAGGTATTGACCCTAGGTATTTGGTCCAAGGTATTGGTCCTAAGTGGTTTTGGTCCATGGTATTGAGAAAGGCTTAAAACTATATAAGGAGGAGAAGATCATTAGGCCTAGTGCAAGTATTGAATATCTGATGAAGTGTGAGATCTAGTATGCAGGTTATCAGCTTATGGTGCTTTGCCTAATCTGCACCAAGGATGAACCTTAGTGGTTGATGAGGGATAAGATCTAATGATGGACTAAGATCTTAAGGCTTATAATTAATTATCATTATGTGGTTTTGATCATGTATAATCTAGATCTGAATACTAACGCATGTATTATTCTGTAAATTTTATGATCTGGGTATAACTGAAGTCTGAAATAGCTACAAAATTATGAATGAATATTTACAGATGTCTACATTGGTTGGCTTTGAGAAAAGCACGTATACACACAGGTTCGACACATGGAAGTAGCATACACCATATAAAATATGTTTTAGTTGCTTTCGTTTGCTGTTGTAGAGTTCTGGGTTCTACGTTGGGTTCTGGTGATTATATTCTAGAGACTGTTTTCTGGTGACAACATTCTGAATGATCAGATTGTTTTATTATAATTTGCTACATTGATGATGGGTTGTCAAAATGATTAATTGATTCAATTGTGATGTTTGAGTTTCAAGTGATTGGTTGATGCAGATGTATTTGATAGTTGTATTGCAGTGGTTACTGATTTTGAGCTTCAATTTTGTTGATGGGTCCAGTATGAAAATTGGATGAAATGTGGCCTCTAGATTATGGTGTTGTGTACGAGGAGTATGCAGTCTAAAAATTTATGAAACATGGTCCCTAGAGGAAGAAATAAGGTCGTAGTCTTCTGAAAGTCGGCACCTATGTACTAGTAAACATATCGGCTAGTACAAGAGCTAGGGGGTTGTAGCTCCCTTCCAGTAGAAGCTGGAGAATGAGAGAAGGTAGCAACCTTCTACAGGTAGAAGCCTGCGTACTGGTATGAGTCTACACTAGTAAAATGTTGTAAATATATTTTCTTATTATTAAAAGAAGATAAAGACGACAGTAGCAAGTGGTCTTCACCCACATTGGGTTTCCACCTTAAATCTTGGTGTTCATGCGTGTTTCTTATGTGTGATGGTTCACTCTGTTATTAACTTCATATAGTTATTGTTTAATGTTTAATAAAGTACTAATGCATAGATTAAAGATCAACATATGATGAATTAACTAAATCATTAGTTTGTTGGATATACGCTTGCTTCCTTAAACACAATTGCGTGTACACGCAGGTTACCCACATGGAAGTAGTGTTTATAAATTTGAGTATGAAAAGAAAATTATTATTGACTTGAATAATATTGATTCACCACCCCCCTCTCAGTATTATTTCCAACATATTTTTCAAAAATTCGGTCTGGATTGAGAGAAACACAAGGTTCTTCGAAGGCAATTTTCACAGTTTTTTGTTGTGGTCGTTTTCTAAATTCTCCCAATTGTAATACGAGATTCGACTTGTTCCATCTGAATGTTGATGGAAAGATCTTTCAGATCTGATGTTCTTTATTGAGATTATGTAATAAATTCTAAACTTTAATAGAAATCATTTTGTAATCAATTTTTTTGTAATTTCCCTATTCTCTCTGTGTATTTAAATGAAAAAGAGATCAAGAGGGGAGGATGAAAATTTGTTGAATTGGAGGCAAAGCTAAGAACTGTATTCTGGTGCAATTATTTCTCTGAGATATTTTAATGAAAGAAGTTATCCATTGAGTTCTACATCTCTTACTTGTAATTTGATTTGAATTATTTTTCAAGGTAGAACTGACTCTTGGGCAGTTGGGCCGACTACCTTGGACGAGGTGCTGCCTTGAACATCTAAAGTAGTTTAGTTGTGTGTTTGTTTATTTGAATTTAAACTGTTGTTACTTAAAGTAAATTTCCTTTTATTCAAGTAATCTGTTGGCTAGTGCATTTTCCAGATTTTTTGTTTCCCAGAATTTCTAGATTTCATTTAATTTGTTGTTCTAGATTAGCATTTGAATTATGCTACATGCAATAGGTTAAATTTCCAATTCAGCAAGTTGTGGTTTAATTTAGTATTGATTCATACCATGTTATTATCATATTTCTTTTCCTGTCATTTACTTTCTACTCTTTAAATTTAGTATTGTTTTTCAAGTCTTACATCTTATTTCTTATGGAATGAGCTTGATAGTGTAGAACCCAATCATGTAGAACCAGTGTTAGCTGTTGATAGTTGCTTGCATATATTTCACAGACTTCCTTGAAACAAAAAGAAGTTCCTCGATTGATAATTAGTGTCTAGGTGATTAGTTATTTTTTTTATTAAGCAATTAATTTCCCCCAACACCAACATCACATTGTGACAAAGATTGTCTTAATATGAAAATTAACCATGGTCAACCATTGTTAATCTTAAACACACATGGAATGTGGACAACATATAGGGTAGATAATCATGAGATGCTTTCTTATTCACAAGATGTACATTTATAATAAATTGGTGTGACTCTTGGATTCATCTTCCAAGGTTTCTTAGACTCCCTTTGATTGCTCAACTTCTACACCATAACCCTTAGCAAATTAGGTGTCCAACATCCCCGCCCTTAATTTGAAGGGATGTATACGAGTCCAAGAAGATATATCTAATACCAAAATACATCAATGCATGATAACAATAAGATGAATTTTCTCTCTGAGATGATGGAATAAGGTGGGAGAAATCGAGGTTTCAACCGACAATGGTTTAAAGATGACCACAAACACTGGAATTCTTAGCGAATTTCCTAAAACTCTTCCAAATGTAGCAAGAATTTGAAGTCTTTTGCTAGAGGAAGTGCTACTTAATGCTTTGAAGAGGCAGACCTTCAACCTGAAAAAGGGAGGTATACGACCTACGGTGGTTTAAGGAAGGCCACCAACCAAAGGTATGTTTAGGGGCTTCTGTGTCTCTGACTACAACTCTGTGAATCTTGGTATGGTTGTCTCTGGCTGTAGCCTCATGAAACAGGTTCAAGTTGTGGCTTAGGCTCACTTGATTTCTCTTTGAAGCTTGTATATGATCATCGATCCCCCCCTCTAAGATACAAGGTGAGAATATGAAGAGATCTCAATTGTAAGATGTTTTAGTATTCGAGAACAATTTTTTTGATATGAGTGAAATATCTTCTTAGTTGTTGAATCCCACTACCAAGAACTAATCCATCCAAGGTTAATCTTCATTCTTGCAGGAGGCTTGTTTTTTAAGCATATGTTTGAAGAATGAGTGTGATGACCACAATGCTTGCATGGGTTAAGGTCAAAACAATGATATTTTACATGGAAAACTCAATCACAATGTTGGGACTTCATAATATACTATTGTGGAGGAGAAGCAAGGACAGATGAATATGAACTATGATGAAAAAACCTAGCACTATGAAACTAGCTAGGCTTGGAGTATTTTGAAGTGTGAAGATAAACCTACTTATCATATCCAAGAAATGTTTTATGATCGTTGTAAACAATCTCTTTGTAAGGTATGATGATGGGCTTGGAAAGTGCAGAATAAATTTCCACACCTTCATGCAAATCTGCTCCTAAAATGGGCATATGGTGGGAGTCAACCTCAAATTTACTGACATGGTCACTTGTTGGCTATTGATGGGTGTTTGTTTCAAACTCAAATATAGGATTATTCTAAACAAAATCAAGTTCAAAATGATACTTACATTTTTGTAACTCATCTTGCTAAAATTGTGACTCAGGCTACAAAAACTCTATCTTTTCTTCTGCGTTTTACAAACAGAACCTAATGTCAGAAAGAATGTCCTTATTGATGTTTACCATTCCATCAATAGTGGAATGTATTAGAGTATTAAAAAACTCTAATGCATCATCAAGTCTAGCCATCTTCTCAAAAACTCAAGGTAGGTGTTAGCTTTGACAAGAAATGAGCTTGTAAAGACATATTGTTGCAAATGTTAGATCACTGCAATTTAGTAGCATATTATGAAAAAAATAGTGAAAATATTCTCTCAATGGTGAATCAAGTGAATCTCACAAAAGCTACTCCCTACACTTTTACCACAAATGGACAACGAGGGACTTATATCCTTGCTCCATATAGTGAAAGAAGAATCTGGAAAAAAATCTATGGTGAATACAAGTATTTATATAAAGACTTAGGATGCATTTGATGCCTCTTCAATATGCCAATACACCATGAGATTACTCAATTTATAATTTTTATCTGAAGTTCACAGTTGAAGGATTTTTTCTTTTTCTTTTTAAAGTATGATTGCAGGCCTACCAATAAAACACATATACTCTCATCTAAACCAACACATATGAATATAGCCATTCAACACATAGTAGCAAGAGCACGAACATATATACGCAACATAATCAACACAAGATTTTAATTAACATCGATCTATGCATACCACTGTTTCAACGTTCTAATCCATGCTATTTCAATGCATTGTTCAAACAAACTACCCAAATGAGCAATCAATGTAGGCACAAAATATGAACTTCGCTCAACTCACCATGAGTTGAAACACACCTTCAACACATATAGACTAGTCATTGATTGCACCATTCAATGCATAAGGTGCAATTTCAAATGAAATATTCAATTAACATAGCACCATGAATTAACGTAAGATTTGTATGCACTTATACTTCCAATGCACCTATAAGTACACTCTGTCTTGCCTCTGTTGGTCATAGATCTGGTGGAATGCCAATTACCACTCAATCGAATAAAAAAAACTACATATTCTTCTTATGTGCTTGATTATCTATTCCAGCAACAACATAAAATCAAATGCTATATTAAACAAGGTCATAAAGCTACGCATGAGCAAGTGTGCTTGCATTAGACAAGCCACAACCACCTCATTAGTTGCAGTAAACCTTCTCTACTAACAAATAGTGTCACGTGGAGTGTAGTAACCATGATCACTAGAGATTTAATTGCTATAATAACACATGAAAATCCACAGTGCCTGTAATTGGAGAAAACCGATGAAATTAGTGGGAGGGGATGCATCCTATTAGACTCAGGATCATATGAATTCCATGGACCATTGATTTCTTATTCCATAAACATAAAGAGCCAATTACTACACCATCCTTCTTGAGCTCTGATACCATGTTAAACACACATGGAATGTGGACAACAGATGGGATATATAATCATGTGATGCTTTATTATTCACAAGATGTACATTTATAATATATTGGTGTGACTCTTAGATTCATCTTCCAAGTTCTCTTGGACTCCCTTTCACTATTCAACTTCCACACCATAACCCTTAGCAGATTAGGTGCCCAACGGTCAACCACTATCAACGATGGTCAATCATGATCAACCATGGTTCAATGTCACATTATGACAAATATTGTCTCAATATGAAAATAAACCATGATAAAGCATGTTCAACCATGGTATAACGTAACATTGTGATAAAAATTGTCTCAAAGTAAAAATCCATTATGGTCAACCATGGTCCAATGTCACATTGTGACAAAGATTGTCTCTATATGAAAATCAACCATGATCAACCATGTTTATCTTATTGTTTATAATTTTTATCATAGGGTTTATATACCTTGGTTTATAATATTTATCTTAGGTTTGAATATAAAAATCAATCATGGTCAACAATGGTCAATCATGGTCAGTCATGCAAAACATTAGTCAAAGTTGGTCGATCGTGGTCATTTATGGTCAATCATGGTTAACTATGGTCAACAATGCTCCAATGTCCTATTTTGACAAAGATTGTCTCAATATGGAAATCAACTATGGTAAACCATGGTAAATAATCATGGTCACATTGTGACAAATATTGTCTCTTAGTCCAACGTAACATTGTGACAACCATGGTAATCCATGGTCAACCATGGTCGACTATGGTCCAATGTTGCATTGTGTGTGACAAAGATTGTCTCAATATGAAAATCAACCATGTTCCAATGTCCCATTGTGACAAATATTTTCACAACGTAAAAATCAATCATGGTCAACCATGGTTCAACGTCACATTTTGATAAAGATTGTTTCAATATCAAAATCAATCATGTTTATTTTAGGGTTTCTAATATTTATCTTAGGGTTTATATACCTTGGATTTATAATATTAATCCATTATAGGGTTTAATATTATTCCCTTGGGTTTATAATCATGATCAACTATTTTCAATCATGGTGCAAGGTCACATTGTGATAAAGATTATATCAATATGAAAATCAACAATGGTAAACTATTGTCAGTAATTTCCAACCATGGTCTAATGTAACATTGTGATAAAGATTGTCTCAATATGAAAATCAACCATGGTTAAACATGGTCCAATGCTACATTGTGACAAAGATTATTCCAATATGAAAATCAATCATTGTCAACAATGGTAAACCATGGTCCAACATTACATTGTGACAAAGATTGTCTCAATATCAAAATCAACAATGACCAACCATGGTCAACAATGGTCAACTATGTTTATTTTCCCATTTTTAATATTTATCATAAGGTTTATATACTTTGGTTTATGATATTTATCATATGGTTTATCATAGGATTTTCTCAATATGAAAATCAATCATGTTAAACCATGGTCAAGATTGGTCAAACATGGTCGACTATGGTCTACCATCATCCTACATGGCATTGTGACAAATATTGTCAAATATGGTCGATCATGGTAAATCATAGTCCAACATTGGACTGTGACAATGATTGTCACAATAAGAAAATAAATCATGGTCAACCATGGTCCAACATCGCATTGTGACTAGTGTCACTTAGTGCAAAAATGTGTCTTTAGCTATTCAAAGAGTAAACGAACCAAAACATTTTCAATCATATTCTAGACTACAAAAGGACTCAAAGCCTACATCGAACCCTCTCCATCGGAAAGTGCTTTGAAAAATCTTTCCATTGATAAATGGAAGTGCAAAAATGGACTCCTGGATCAAAAGATATGGTCTGCCGAAGTTTCAAGGATTAAAGCCTCACGAAGGAAAGAATACTAGAAATCGGAACATCTGAGGTCCAGAATATCAGCGATCGCAAAATCAGAGGTCCTGGCATATCGGCGATCGCATATCAGAGGTCCTACATGTTGGAGCTCCAATACATCAAAGCTCGAAGGAGATCAGTGCATTGCAATATCACAATATCAAAACATTAGTAATCGAAGAATTAGAACTTCTAAAAGTGTAAACCTTTTAAAGGTTGCGATATTAAAAAAGTTCCAAGAGTGTTAAAAACAATCAGGAATTCTAATAAAATATTAACAAAGGATTTCATCACAAAACAAAAGGTGGGTAGGCCCTTTTCTCTCTACTCTAGCAGGACATGTGGCGGTATGTGATTGGTTCCAATAAAGCTACAGTAGCATCTAATGTCAGCATGACATGGCGGTACAAAAGGACACATGGTAGTTAGTATTGGAATTTTGACAGGGCCTAAGGGGGCAAATTTGGGTGGCACATGTCACCACTCATAAGGTTCCATGTGTAATGATGACATCATATCAGATGTTGAGGATGTTGGCACTTTACAATAGTTGATACATGAAAAAGTTATGATAATGAGGCTTTGATATTGGTTTGGCACCATGGTCGCAAGGACTCAAGGAAAAAAAGGAATGGAGCTTGGGCTAAGCACCAAGATCTATTGATATATCAGAGAATTAGAATATCGCAACTCCAAAGATATTTCCCTTATTGGACACCTTCGATGAGAGGGTATCTGATATTTGGCTAGCGCATGGTTAAGAGGAACTTAAAGAAGCTTAGGTTCTAAGCACTTAACAAAGGAAGAATGGCCCCTGACAGGAGCAAAAATCTCTAGCACCTCAAGGCTAAGTGACAGGTCACGACCCTTAGTCCTATGGAGACAAATGTGGGAAGGGATAAGAAGAAGGAGTGAGGAAAAAATTAGAACTTCATGTTAAGTTACAATACAAAAGAGGCTCTCATGTGGTATTAAGATGATAGTCACCAACCCAGTCATATAACTAAATTAATGCCAAACGATAAAAGTGTAAGGGACTTAGGAGTATCGATGAATCATGAAGTGGAATTTATTTGATAAGCACGATACAGAGAGTTAAAGGCATACGGGTCAACATCTGCAAGATTGAATGCAGAAATAGAGGAGTTAGTCCCAGGAGTAATGGTGTCTTTCTATGATCGTTGGTTCAAGGCAACAAGGACCATGATCTACAGCAAAAGAGTTGGGTCTACCTTGAGGTGATACAAGCCATCTCTATGCTCTGACGCATGCCTTCAGTGAGACAAATGAAGGTATGGGATGTAGGAAGTAGTGTGCAGGTCACATAAGAGTTAATTTCTCTGCATGGAGCTCCCCACAGTCAGACAAGAAAGTGACAATTGATCACTCCTAGCTCTAAAGAGTGGGCAATTCAATAATTCAAGGTAGAAGCAATAGGTGAAATGGTAGAGGAAATAAAGAGGAACATCATGGTAGAGATGTGGCCTGATCAGAAGCCATCACATGAATGGCAGGGAGATATTTTCCTCAACCATCATACAATTTTCCTTATTTCTTTTATTCTATAATTTCTACATTTTAAAGAAAGGAATCAAATCCTTTGTAATGATTTGGGCAATAGACCTTTGCATGCCAAGACAGCTAGTCGATCAAGAAGCTGGAGCTCAGCTGAGATATTTTGTAACTATTGTTCAATGATCCCCTTCCCCTTATAAAAAGAGCGAAGAAACACTTAACAGGGGTTCCCAAATTTTGCATTTTAGAGGCCCTCTGTTTGCATAAATTATGGTTCCACTTTGGTTCAATTTTCTTGTTCATGTGGTGCTTAGGCATGTAAAATTGTTAAATGAAATGGAATGGTGATTTAGACTCCATCTTCAAGAATTAATGAAGCAATTCTGTTGATTCCAATCAGAGGAATGTGCAGTATGTTTTCCCCTTTGGATATCACTTTATCTATGTCTTTCCTCCTCTGAAATCGTGTAATGAAGCTGTTGGTTTCACTCTCATTCATGGTTGTATGTTTGCTTCTAATTAGTAAAAGTACATGTGTAAAAACATATTTACTTGTGTTATTTGATAGACCCGGTATCTATTTGTAAGTGCAAATTTATTCATTCTAATTGGTGAAAAATGTATTCATGAGGCATAGAGCTTGAGACCTTAATTCACACTCCACTTTTTCTATATTTTCACCTCCTCACTCTTCCATATTTCTACTGGATATTGTTGCTTAGAGTTATTTTCTATGTCCAACCCTATGCATCAATTTGCCTCCTTTCATTCCTCCTATTCACCTATACTACAACAACAATTTTAAGCTGCATATTGCTATGTGTGAGCCACCATAACCAAGACATTTCTCTCTAAGATTAGCCATATCTACCAGTGTGTGTTTTCTTGAGTTTACCATGGTGAAGGGATATTGAAGCAAGCCATGAATTATCACTTTCTAATTATGTGACATATGGAGTGTAGCTAAAATCCCTTAGACAATCTTCAAAAGGACTCATGTCGAATGCCCTAGGCACTAATCTACTATCATCCCAGAGGTTGTCTCTAGGAGGCTTCTATATCTTCTGAAGAAATTGTGCGATAGGAGATAGAAAAAGCTACAACATCTTTCTAGTTCCATTGTCAAGGAACGAATCATAATATTTTTCCCTGGGTATGGAAATTTTTACATTCCCTCTGTCGAGCGAGCAAGGGAAGTGTGGATTGAATATCTCTCACCTTGGTGACTCCACTGTTTGAATCTTGTTGTAAACACCCTAGTGACTCCACTATCTATATACTTATTTGGTCATCCTGGCTTTCAAGAGGCCTTATACTCACTCGGATGCTAAATAACATAAAACTTCCCCTACATTTGAAATTGAGATCACTCACCTAAAGAGGCTTTCAAACTGGCCATTCCTGCATTCTTGGCCAACAAATTTGCCCCACTAGATTTTTCTTTTGTTGCTAGTTATCCCCATCATGTCCCTTCATTTCCTAAATGGTATACCTATTTGGCCAGATTTAGTGGAAACACAAATAAAAAGTCAAACCAACACCTCAAGGATTTTCATGAATGAATGGAACAACATGGTATTGTTTTTGGAGATGTGAAAATGAAATTGTTCATGTATTCTTTAGAGGAAGATTTTAAATTTTGGCACATAACAATACCTCATGGTAGCATATTTTATTTACAGAGCTTTCACATAGCATTTAGTCTTTTTTGTAAAATATTATATCCACTGGGTGCTTTGTTTGAAGATTGTTGTGCACACTTTTATGTTGAAAATATTTATAAGGTTAATGATCCCGTTGAAGATGTTTGTTGGGCTCAACTCCAAGAAAACATATACTTGCATCAAGAAGCATCACCCAGCGATCAAGAAATGGAAGAAGGAGAAATTATCAAGTTGTAAATAAACCCTAAGAGATCTTATATTGCTAAATTTGATGATTCTCCTTCTTCTGATTCATATGACTCTGATGGTAGGTTAAACAATGCAAGAATAAAAGAGTCTGAGTCATGGGAAGCTACAGAAAAAGAGGAGGCCCACTAGGAGGTTAATAAAGAGGCTAAATTTTATGATCTACATCCTTCAAATGGAGAATATGTTCAAGAACTTGATATTAAAATCGATAAAGATTCTTCGATCTATGATTCAAAGGAGGATGAGATTGTTGTAGATTTTCAAAGAGATCTTCTTACAAACAAGTGGGGAGAATATTTCCAACAATAGCTCCTTTGAGAGGAGACCATAGTTTAATATCCAAGCAATGTCGATGGCTACCTATTACAGAATGATTCCTCCATCGAAATTGTTTAAGAAAGGGAGACAACCATAATTTTTTCTCATCAGTTTCATGATCCCATAACTAACTATATGGCATCTTTCTTTGGTCAGTAACCGATCTCGATTATGGGGTATGTATTAAATGTTTTACCTCAATATTTTAAATGGTGCATTCCTATTTTAGTCATTGATTTTAAAAAACACATCCCAATTAGAAGGTTCATGGAAGACATTAAAAGAACTAAGTATCAAACATTAGTTTGGGGGCAGTGGTGCATGCTTGTTTTAGTTGTTGACTTCCAAGTGAACAATGGCATAAGGTCTAGTACTAAGATGTTGGGATGGTATCAATGGAAGGTTGACCTCACTTTGGTTAAATAAGCCCTATTCCTAAACACGAGTTGTATATAAATAAGTTCACTATGTGAGTGTTTAATTTCCAATTTTTAGAGTTTATAGTTTTTCATTTTAGTTTTATGAGGAAGTGACTCCTAGCAGATAAAGTTCCATAGATATTTTCTAGTTTTACTGGTTCATTATATTTCTGGCTCCATGCCCAATGGTGAAGGTTACTAGTTTGCAGGTTCTCAGCACTTTCTAGCAAGACATTGTCCCTAATTGGAGCCAATGTTGTCACTTATTGTAAAATGTGTTTTCAGCTATCCAAAGAGTAAATGAGAAGATAAGTTTGCAGTCATCTTCCTAGTGAAAAAATGACCTAAAGACTACATCATACCCTATCCATTGGAAAGTGCTCCGAACAAGCTTTCCAATGATATGTGGAAATCCAAAAATAGACTGATGGATCAAAAGATATGGTCTGTTGAAGTTTCAAGGATTAAAGCCTTACGAAGGAAATAATATTAGCGATTGCAACATCGAAGGTCCAGAATATCGACGATCACAACATCAAAGGTCCTTCCATATCGACGATCGCATATTGAAGGTCCTTCATGTCATAGGTACAATACATCTAAGCTAGGAGGAGATCAATGCGTCACAATATCGCAACATCAGAACATCAGAAATCGTAGAATTGAAACTTCTGGAAGTGTAAACCTTTTAAAAGTTGAGATATTCAAAAAGTTTTGATAATGTTAAAAATCACTAGGAAGGCCAATAAAGGATTAAAAAAGTATTTTATTTCAAAATGAAAGGTGGGCGGGTCCTTTTCATCTCTCCTCTAGTGAGACACATGGCGGAATATTATTAGTTTCGATAAAACTATAGTGGCATTTGACATCAACATGATATAGCGGTATGGAAGGACATGTGGCAGGAAGTCTTGGTGTTTTGAGAGGGCCTAAAAGGGAAAATCTAGGTGACACATGTCACCACTCATAAGGTGCCACACGAAATGATGACATCATATCAGAGGTCACATATGGGAGTTTGAGGATGTCGACAATTTACAATAGTTGATACTTGAAGAAGTTTCGATAAGGGGGCTCCAATATTGGGCTGACACCATGGTTGCGAGGACTCGAGGAACCAAAGGCATGGATTTGGGGTTGACCACCAAGAGCTATCGGCATATCAGAGAATTAAAATATCACAACTCCAAAGTTATTTTCCCGATTGGAAATCTCCGATGAAAGGGGCTCCAATATGTGGCTAGATCATGGTCAAGAGGAACTTAAAGAACCCTGGGTGCAAAGCAAATAACAAAGCAAGAATGGCCCCCAACAAGGGAAAAAATATCTAGCACCTCAACGTGAAGTGGTAGGTCACGATCCTCGATCCTATGGAGATAAATGTGGGAAGGGCTAAGGAGAAGGAGGTAGGTCAATATCAGAGCTTCGCGTTAAGTTACAATACAGAAGAGGCTCCTATGTTGTATTAAGGTGATAGTCACCTGTTGGGTCATATAATAAAACAAATGCCAAAGGCGCAAAGCACAAGGGACTGAGGAATATTGGTGAAGGATGAGGTGGAATTTCTCCAATAAGCATAATATAGAGATTTAAAGGTGTATGGGTCGACAACGGCAAGATTGAATGTGGGAACAAAGGATTTGGTCCCAAGAGTAATGGTGATTGTTTAAGATCATTGGTTCAAGACAGCAAGGACCACAATCCACAAGAAGGAGTGTTGGGTCTGCCTTGAGGTGATATAAGCCATCTCTATGCTCTGACGCACATATTCATTGAGGTAAATAGAGGCATGGGACTCAAGAAGAAATTTGTAGGTCACTTGAGAATTAATTTATCAGCATGGAGATCCCCATAGTTAGACAATGAAGGTTTTCCATGTCGATGTTATGCTCTTAACCTGCAAAATGATACCCAAATACAGAATATGCGAAGAAAAGATACCCAGAGCACAGAATAGCAATGATTTTATTATTCAGAGAGTAATGTTCACTTGCCTCTTCGAGGGGGCAACCTCCAATGGAGCAGAGCTTGACTACAAAATAAGACACGATGCTCCTCGCAGAAAGTCTCTATCATTTATATATGACTCATACATGCAATACCACGGGCCAACACTGTGGGTTGTATTAATACCATCTATCTAATACTACGGCCCATTTGCAACTAATTGTGGTCCCGTCATTAATTGCGGGTTAACCACTTACAAATATTAATATGGGTTTTATTGACTCTTGACTATGACGTGATCCCATGACATAAATAAGGGGGTTAGGGTGGGACCCTAACATGCCCTCCCCTTAAGACTAGCCTTGCCCTCAAGGCTGAAGCTGCGGAAACTGCTGAAGAATAGTAGTTGGTTCCCAAGTTGCATCTTCCGGAGAGGTGTCTTTCCATTTGACGAGGACTTCCTTAATCATGCGGCCATGCAGGTGCTTGTCTCGTGTGTCTAAAACCTGTTCGGGTTGAAGCCAGATTGACCCTTCTTCGTCCAATTCAGGTAGACTGGTTTGAACTCGGCAATTCTTCCCAATCACTTTCTTGAGGCACGATACATGGAAAACTGGATGGATTTCGCAGTAGGTGGCAAAGCCAACTTGTAAGCCACTTCTCCAATGCGCTAAAGTACTTGGTATGGTCCGTAGAATTTTGGAGAGAGCTTTTGACAACCCTTGTCTTTGAGTGATGTTTGCTTATATGGTTGCAGCCTTAAAAATACCTGATCCCCTTCTCGAAATTGGCGCTATGAGCGATGTTGGTCGACCTGTTGCTTCATGCAGTTCTGAGCTTGATGAAGATTCTCTCTAAGATGGGCGAGCATGGTTGCGCGGTGTTGTAGGAGTTGACCCACTGCTTGTACTTTGGAGCACCCCTTTAGATAAGAAGTAGGGGAAGGCAGAAGTTGACCATATACTGCTTCATAGGGAGTCATTTTGGTGGCCGCATGATAGTTGGTGTTATACCACCATTCAGCCAGAGGTAACCACTGTACCCAAAGGTGTTGCTTTTCTGAAGTGAAACACCTAAGGTAGGTTTCTAGACATTTGTTGACGGCTTCAGTTTGATCATATGTTTGTGGATGATAGGAAGTACTGAGTTTTAGTTGAGTGCCTTGTATCCTGAAGAGTTCCTGCCAAAAATTACTGGTGAAGATCGGGTCGCGATCGGACACAATGGAAGTGGGCATGCCATGCAATTTGAAAATTTGATCCATGAAAGATTGAGCAACCAAAGTTGGTGTAAACGGATCGGGTAGGGCGCAGAAATGAGCATACTTCGACAGTCGGTCCACAACCACCATGACGACTGACTTGTTCCTGGACTTTGGAAGACTTGTAATGAAATACATAGAAACCTCCGTCCAAACTAATGTCGGAATGGGCAATGGTTGTAATGTGCTTGGTGTGTTGACGGTTTCCCCTTTGTGGCGTTGACAGACATCGCATTCTGCTACAAAAGTAAGGATGTCCTTTTTCATGCCTATCCAAAAAAATGATCTTCTGGTGCGAGCATACGTCTTCTGAAAGCCCGAATGTCCTGTAATGGGAGATGAGTGCAATTATGCCAAAATGCGACTTTTGAGGGTGGATGCTGGTGCTATTACGACTCTGTCCATGTAGCGAAGAATATCATCCTGCCACGAGTAGCCCTTGGTGGAATTTGGATCTACCTGCAATTGAAAAATGAGTTGGGATAGCCCAGGGTGTGAAAACCATTCCTTGCGAGCCTCTTCAATCCACTCTGGAATGGGGAGGGAAATTACTAGCAGAGTACTTTCTTCCTCAAATTGGCGAAATAATGCATCTGCTACACTATTGTCTTTCCCTTTCTTGTAAATGATCTCATAATCATATCTCAGCATTTTGGCGAGCCATTTATTTTGTTGTGGGGAGGATAGGCGTTGCTCCAAAAAATATTTAAGAATGTGATGATCTGTGCGGATTTGGAAACGTCGCCCCAATAAGTAAGGTCGCCAGGTCTCGACTGCATGTAAGATGGCCATGTGAAGGCCAAAGATCGCCCTTCTTGCATTAAGACCACCCCAATACCTGTCCCCAAAGCATCACATTCAATGACAAAGGATTTGGTGAAGTCAGGTAGTGCTAAGACTGGAGTGGAACACATGGCGTTTTTGAGAGCGATAAATGCCTGTTGTGCTTCCTCGTTCCAGAAGAAGGAATTTTTCTTTAGGATTTGAGTGAGGGGCTTCGCTATGCAGCCATAGTTGCGGACAAATTTATGATAATGGCCTGTGAGACCCAAAAATCCTCTCAAGCTCTTCAAGGTCTTAGGTTGAGGCCATTCTTGCATTGCCTGGATCTTTTTGAGGTCCACCTTGACACCTTCACGCCCCACAATGTAGCCCAAATACTCAACTTCTTCCATGCCAAATGAACACTTGGACATCTTGACAAATAATTTATGCTTGCAGAGGAGTTGCAAGAGTAGATCTACATGCTGAAGATGTGTAGCCCAAGTGCCACTATAGATGAGGATGTCATCGAAGAAGACAAGGACAAATTTCCTGAGATATGGTTTGAGAATGTGATTCATAAGGCTCTGAAAAGTAGAGGGGGCATTACAAAGACCAAATGGCCTGACCAGGAACTCATAATGGCCTTCATGAGTTCTGAAAGCAGCCTTGGGAATGTTAACCTCCTTCATGCGAATTTGGTGGTAGCTTGAGCGAAGATCCAACTTAGTGAAGAATTGAGCCCCATTGAGTTGGTCCAGCAAATCCTCAACCACCGGGATGGGAAATTTATCTTTGACTGTCAACTTATTGAGGGCCCTGAAGTTGGAACACATCCGCCACTCCCCATCTTTCTTGAGCACCATGACCACTGGGGATGAATAAGGACTAATGCTGGGACGAATGACACCTGCTTCCAAAAGTTCCTTGATTATTTTTCTATTTCATTCTTTTGGGTGAACGGATATCTGTATGGCCGCACATTTGGGGGTTGGGCCCCTGGAACCAAGGTGATGCTATGATCATGTTCCCCTTGCAAGGGTGGAAGCTCATGAGGCTTGTCAAAGACTGGCAGATGGTTATTTAAAATTTGTTGCATCTCAGGATGAATTGGCAGAGACTTGGTTTCGACTACTTGGATGACATTAAATTGACCTACCACTCCATGATGGCCCTTTTTCTAACAATTTTTCCATCCTATGCGAGCTGATGATAGAGGGGGCTCCCGCCTGGAGTCCACGGAGGGTATGTGTGGAGTTGTTCTGCTTAAAACTCATATATAACTCCTGGAAATCCATTGTGATTGGCCCCAGAGTGCGGAGCCATTCAGCGCTAAGGACAATGTCGCAACCCCCCATGTGTATGGCAAACATGTGGGTTTTCAATTGATAATCCCCCATTTGAAGTTTGACATTTTCACAACGGCCTTCACATTTCATTGTGCCCCCATCCACAATTTGGACTTGGAAGTTAGAAACTGCTCGTACAAAACAATGCACTGCTTCTGCAACTTTTTGATGGATGAAATTATGTGTACTTCCACTATCAATCAAGACTACTATTGGGCGATGTTTAAGAAAACCTTTGATTTTGAGAGTTTGAGGGGACGAAATCCCTGCCAACGCATGCAACGAAATAACTGGTTCGTCAGAGACATTGTCCTTTTGGTTGTCTTCTTCTAGTGCCTCATGTTCCTCAAGTGGTGGATCTTCCTCTGTTGAGCTGTAGTCAGTGGAATCTATTTGAAAAAATTTGGGCTCCTTGCATTTATGACCTGGGGAGTATTTTTCATCACAGTAGTAACATAATCCTTGCTTTCTTCTTTCGGCCATTTCCGCAGGTGACACCTTTTGGACCTTAAGTGTTTGAGTCGTGTTGTGAGCTTGTGGGGGGCGACCTTTAGTGGAGAAATTTGGGCAACTGTATTGGGCTGCTAATGCACGTTCCACGTTACGGGCTACCTTGCAAGCCTATGTCCATGTGGGAGGGTGGTGCAGTAAGACTTGAGCTTTGATGGCTTCTTTAAGACCACTGATAAAACATTCCATGTAGAACACATTTGAGAGACCCCAAGTGCGGAAGGCTAAGGCTTCAAAAGCTGTAATATATTCATCCACTATACCCGTCTGTCGAAGCTTAGTAAGACGACCCAAAAAAGAGATTTCCTGTTCAAAGCGGTCTTGAAGAGCTTTTGTAAACTGGGTCCAAGTCCTAAAAGGTCCATTGCAATGTTGATGCCATTCCCACCATTGCGACCTTTCATTGTCCAAGTACATGCTCCCCAACATAAGCTGAGTTGCATTATCTAAGATGTGATTCAGTTTGAAATACTGCTCCATTTGTGCTATCCATGCCAACGGGTGAGAACCCTAAAATTTATGCATATCCAACTTGGGAGGTCGCTGACTAGGTTGTTGGTGGGTGTGCCAGACGTGAGGAGAGTGGCTAGACTCACCCTCATTGTATTCATTGCCATTATATGCCTCCTCGTGGGCTTGCTCCTTGCCCTTCGGGATTAATTGCTGGACCTGGATACATAGTCCGTTAAGCTGATTGGTGAGGGATTGCATGGATTCTTCAAGTTTGTCCATCCTTTCATTGGCCATCGCTTGGGCTCTAGTTTCTACCATACACCAACCTGATGAACAATTGGGACAGCCTAAAAAATTTTCCCTAATAATTGAATGGTACCACCGTGCTCATCTCGTCGTCCTAGTTCTGATGGGCTAGATCACTAATAAGCGCCCCGGAAGATCTCAGACTCTTTTTTTTTTTTTTTTTTTTCTGAAAACTCCTAACATAGTTTTACTCCTTCCTGATCAATACTACAGTCGCCAAATCCTCAAAATGTCAATGCGGCCAAAAGTCCTGCGAAAATTATACCCCGGTATAGGAACCCTTCAAAACAACTCTGATCTGGTGGATCTGAGAGATCTGAATGGCGGGTCGGATAGCTCTGGGCGGCGGAACAGACTGGTGCTACAGATCCGCTGGATCTAATAGATCGGAATGACTGATCTGCGAACTCGAGACTGCGGGACTGATGTCTACTGCTGCTGCTGCACTCCTTTGCACAAGCGGATCTGATATAGACGATGTGCGATCCCCTGATAGAAAAGGGAACTATGGTCTTGAGGAGTGTCAGGTGCTACAGATCGCAATATACATAAGGGTCTGGCAGTAGTACTCGGCCCAATGTTTCAGGGCTCCAACTAAGGAGGATCTACCGTACCCTTAGCCGTACAACCCGACTACCCTATCGTACGAGCGAGTAATCTCTTCGAGTGCTATTCTCGGTGTACTGTAGCCACAAGACGGCCGACGGTTTATCTATGGCGAGGTGTCAAGGGAGACTAGGGGGCTTCCGATATACCCAGAGGGTACGTGGAAGATACTCCGTGCGCGGTTATGTCTAATGCGCTACTACTCGAAGGGGTACCCACAGGGGTTACAAGGGAGTCCAACAGACGTGACCACCTCTTGTATTTCCTGCGTGCATGCCTCCCCAAATCTGCAGGTTTATGCGCTCAACGACAGATCCTGTGGTTTAAAGACGCCGGAACACGTCTCTAGCCGAATTTTTTTTTTTGCTAAGAATTGGAGATCCCACCGGCCCTGGAAAGTGCTCTGATACCACTTGTTATGCTCTTAACTTGCAAAATGATACCCAAATACAGAATATGCGAAGAAAAGATACCCAGAACACAGAATAGCAATGATTTTATTATTCAGAGAGTAATGTTCACTTGCCTCTTCGAGGGGGAAACCTCCAATAGAGCAGAGCTCGACTACAAAATAAGACACGATGCTCCTCGCAGGGAGTCTCTATCCTTTATATATGACTCATACATGCAATACCACGGGCCAATACCATGGGTTTTATTAATACCATCTATCTAATACTACGGCCCATTTGCAACTAACTGTGGTCCCGTCATTAATTGTGGGTTAACCACTTACAAATATTAATATGGGCTTTATTGACTCTTGACTATGACGTGATCCCATGACATAAATAAGGGGGTTAGGGTGGGACCCTAACAGTCGATCTCTCATTCTTCAATGTGACAAGAAACCGATAGTTGATAACTTCTGGCTCCAGAGAATGGGGAATTCAATCAGTTAAGGTGAAAGCAACAAGTGAACCAGCTGATCAACTAAAGAGGAACATCACGGCAGAGACATGGCCTGATCAGAGGACATCATAGGAATGGCAAGGAGATATTTTCCTAAATCATTATTCAATTTTCCTTATTTCTTTTATTCTATAATTTTTGAATTTTAAAGAAAGGAATCAAGTCCTTTGTAATGATTTGGCCAGTAGACCTTGACACACCGAGATAGGTAGTCGATCAGGCAGTCAGAGCTCAGCTAAGATATTTTTTAACTGTTGTTCAAAGCTCTCCTCTCCTTATAAAACGATGGAAGAAGCACTTAACAGGGGTTCTGAAATTTTTCATTCTAGAGGCCCTTTGGTTGTAGAGAAAGTGGTTCAACTTTGGTTCAATTTTCTTGTTCATGTGGTGCTCGGGAATGTACAATTGTTAAATGTAATGGACTCGTGATTTCGACTCCATATTCAAGGGTATTTTTGTTGATTTCAATCAGAGCAATGTGAATTATGTTTTCCCCTTTTTATATCACTTCATGAATGTCTTTCCTCCTCTGAAATCATGTAATGAAGCTTCTAGTTTCAGTCTCATTCATGGTTGTATATTTGTTGCTAAGTACTAAAAGTACATGTGTAAAAATATATTTACTTGTGTTATTTTATAGCCCTAGTAGCTGTATGTAAGCATAGATTTATTTATGCTAATTGGCGACAAAGGTATTCATGAGGCATAGAGATTGATACCTTAATTCATGCTCCACGTTTTTTGCATTTTCACCTCCTCACTCTTCCATATTTCTGCTAGAGATTGTTGCTTAGGATTATGTGCTATGTCCAACCCTCAACATTGATTTCCCTCCTTTCCTTCCTCCTTTTCACCTATACTACAACAACAATGTTAAGCTCCATATTGTTGTGTGTCAGCCACCATAACCAAGACATTTCTCTTTGAGATTAGCCATAGATACTAGTGTTTGTTTTCTTGAGTTTACCTTGGTGAAGGGCTATTGAACTAAGATCTGAATTATCCCTTTCAAATTACGTGACATATAGAGTGTACTAGAAATCCATCTAATAATCTTCAAAGCAATCCTCTCTTTAAAATGTGCTAAGCATTGGTCTCCTATTAACCCAGAGGCTGTATCTAGGAGGCTTCTATATATTCTGAAAATAATTGTGCAGCAGGGGATAGAAAAAGTGACAAAAGTGACAAAGATTGTGTTAATATGAAAAGAAACCATGGTCAACCATGATTATTTTAGGGTTTATAATGTTAATCATAGGATTTATATACCTTGGATTTATAATGCCTTGGTTTTTTAGTAATAATCCCTTTGGTTTATTAGTCCCTTGGGTCTATAATTTCAATCTGTTGGTTTTATTAATCTAAGGGTTCATATTCCTAGGGTTTTTCAAGTTTCAACGATTTCACATATCTCAGATTACCAATTGAGCTACCCCTAGGTACTTCCTACAGTATAATATTATTCATATGGTTATAATATTAATTCTAGGGTTTATAATCATGATCAACCATGGTCAATATCACATTGTGACAAAGATTGTCTTAATATAAAAATCAACCATGGTCAACCATTCTCAACAATCGCCAACCATGGTCAATCATGGTCAATCATGGTCCAATTTCACATTGTGACAAAGATTGTCTCAATATGAAAATAAACCATGGTCAAGCATTGCAAAACATCGCATTGTGAAAAATATTATCTCAATATATAAATTGATCATGGTGAACCATGGCCAATAATAGCCCATTATCACCTTTTCATAAAGATTGTCTCAATATGAAAATCAACCATACTCAACCATGTTTATTTTACTGTTTATAATATTTATTATAGGGTTTATATACCTTGGTTTATGATATTTATCTTAGGGTTTATCATAGGATTTTCTCAATATGAAAATCAACCATGATTAGGCATGGTTAACCATGTTTATTTTATTGTTTATGATATGTATCATAGGGTTTATACACCTTGGTTTATGATATTTGTCTTAGGGTTTATCATATGATTTTCTCAATACGAAAATAAACCATGGTCAACATTGGTCAAACATGGTCGACCATGGTCAAATATGGTCAGTGATTGTTAACCATGGTCAACAATGGTCCTACATCACATTATGACAAAGATTGTCTCAATATTAGAATCAACCATTGTCAAGCATGGTCAACCATGGTCCAATGTCACATTGTGAAAAAGATTGTCTAAATATGAAAATCAAACATGGTTTACCATGGTTAATCATGGTCAATAATCATAGTCACGTTGTGACAAAGAGTGTCTCTTGGTCCAACACCACATATGACAACCATGGTAATCCATGGTCAACCATGGTCCAACGTTGCATTGTGACAAATATTGTCTCAATATGAAAATCAACCATCATCAACCATGGTCCAACATCGCATTTTGACAAAGATTGTCACAATATGAAAATAAATCATGGTCAAAGATGGTCCAATGTCACATTGTGACAAATATTGTGTCAATATGGAAATCAACCATGGTCAACCATGTTTAATTTAGTTTTTATAATATTTATATTAGGGCTTATATACTTTGAGTTTATAATGCCTTTGGTTTTTAGTATTGAGCCCTTGGGTTTATTATTCCCTTTGGTTTATAATATCAATCCCCTGGAATTATTAATATAAGGTTTCATATTTCGAGAGCATAATATTATTCATAGGGTTTATAATATTAATCCTAGGGTTTAATATAAATCCCTTGGGTTTATAATCAGCGTCAACCATGGTTAACCGTGGTGCAATGTCACATTGTTATAAAGATTGTCTAAACATGAAAATTAACCATGTTCAACCATTGTCAACCATCATCAACCATGGTCAATCATGGTCAACCATGGTCCATCATCACATTGTGATAAATATTATCTCAGTATGAAAATAAACTATGGTCAACCATATTCAATCATCGTCAACCACAGTTCAACATTGTATTGTCACAAAGATTGTCTCAATATGAAAATAAACCATGGTAAATCATGGTCAATATGAAAACTAACAATGGTAAATCATGGTCAACCATGGTCAACATGGTCCAATGTCAGATTATGACAAATATTTTCCCAATATGAAAATCAACCCTGCTCAACTATCATCTACCATGGTCAACCATGGTCCAACTTCGCATTGTGACAATTATTGTCTCAATATGAAAATAAACCATGGTCAATGATATTCAATAACCATGGCCATATTGTGACAAACATTGTCTCATAGTCCAATGTCACATTGTGACAACCATGGTCATCCATGGTCAACCATGGTCCAATGTCATATTGTGACAAATATTGTCTCAATATGAAAATCAAGAATGGTAAAGCATGGTCAACCATGGTTAACCATGGTCCAATATCGCATATGATAAAGATTCTCTCAATATGAAAATCAACCATTCTTAACCATGTTTTTTCAGGGTTTATAATATTTATCTTAAGGTTTATATACCTCGGGTTTACAATATTAATCCCTTGGGTTTATCAGTGCCTTGGGTTTATAATATCAATCCCTTGGGCTTATTAATCTAAGGGTTCATATTCCTAGGGTGTAATATTATTTATAGGGTTATAATATTAATCATAGGGTTTAATATATATCCCTTGGGTTTATAATATAAATCCCTTAGTTTTATTAATCACATTGTGATAAATGTTGTCTCGATATGAAAATAAATCATGGCCATACATGGTGAACCATGGTCCAACATCGCGTTGTGACAAGGATTGTCTCTATATGAAAAGAAACCATGCTCAACCATGGTCACACATGTTTATTTAAGGGTTTATAATATTTATGTTAAGGTTTATAAACTCTGGGTTTTTAATATTAATCCCATGGGTTTAATATTATTCCCTTGATTTTATAATCTCTTGGGGTTTTATCATTAATCCCTTGGGTTTAGTATTCCCTTTAGTTTATAATATCAATCCCTTCGGTTTATTAATATAAGGGTTCATATTATTGGGGTTAAATATTATTCATATGGTTTATAATATTAATCCTAGGGTTTCATATAAATCCCTTGGATTTAGAATCATGGTCAAGCATAGTTAACTATGGTTCAACGTCACATTGTGACAAAGAATATCAATATTATAATCAACCATGGTCAACCATTGTCAACCATCATCAACTGTCGTCAATCGTGGTCAACCATGGTCTAATGTCACATAATGAAAAATATTGTCTCAATATGGAAGTCAAGCATGGTCAAGCATGGTCCAACCCTGCATTGTGACAAAGATTGTCTCAATATGAAACTCAAACATGGTCAACCATGGTTGAACATCGCATTGTGACAAAGATTGTCTCAATATGAAAATCAACCATGGTCAAACATGGTCCAACGTCGCATTGTGACAAAGATTGTCTCAATATGAAAATCAACCATGTTCAACTATGCTTAATCATGGTCAACCATGGTCCAAGACCGCATTGCGACAAATATTCTCTCAATATGAAAATAAATCATGGTCAACTATGGTACAATGTCGCATTGTGACAATGATTCTATCAATATCAAAATCAACCATGTTCAACCATGTTTGTTTTAAGGTTTATAATATTTATCTTAGGTTCACATACCTTGGGTTTGGAATATTAATCCCTTGGGTTTAATATTATTCCCTTGGGTTTTTAGTATTAATCCTTTGGGTTTATAATATCAATCCCTTGGGTTTATTAATCTAAGGGTTCATAAGATCATTGAGAACCTAGGATGGCAGTCTGCGATCTACGTTCTATGGTTTGACATTCTCTGCAATAGCAGGCCACTCTAGACTGCAGGAGACCTGCAACCAATGACGGGATCAGGAAATATTCACATCTGCCAAAGCGTACAGTACTCTATGGAACCCCCTCAGGGGGAGGGCGATGCGCCTCCCCCACAAAACGACATTGGGCGGCAACAGCGTAAGGAAAGTAATAAGCCAGCAAACCAGGGAGAGGTCAACGTGGATCCGAATTCACAACAGACAATACAGGACAAACAGCAACCCAAGGTCTGCTCGGCAACATGCAAACCTATAGCCTCTGAGCGTCCGAAGGTAGAACTTCCAGGACATAGAATCAACGTGCAGATACAGTTCATGAGAGATCACGCTTTGATAGGAAAGTTCATCGGACTGTGGCTGACTGAGAAGGCGTTACGGGGCTGGATAGCTGCGAAATGGCACCCAAAGGGACATATAACCCTGTAGTTGGGACCAAAAGGTTCTTCACGGCCATTTTCAACTGCCGGGAGGATCGGAACAGAGTTCTGGATGGAGGGCCTTACTTCTTTAATGCTGCTGGACTGTATCTCACAGGATGGGTAGAATGCTTCAACCCAAACAAAGAGGATCTTAGCTGGGCTCCTGTTTGGATCCGCCTATACTCACTTCCAGTGGAATATTGGGAGGAAGATTCCCTTCAAGCGATTGGAAATGTTCTGGGTGAGTTCATAAAAGTGGTAGAGGAAACAAAAATCCAGAGATACACCTCCTTTGCTCGTATATGCATCTATATGAACCTCAACTAGGCTCTCCCATATGGGGTAAGTGTTTTTCATGATGACATTGAATGGGTTCAGCTAATTGATTATGAACATGTGCCATTTAGATGCCAAAGATGTCATGCCCTGGGACATTTATTCAGGGAATGCCCTTTAACTCAAAAACCCTCTTCGACCTCTGGACTGGATTCATCTGAGGCAGATGGTTTTACCAAAGTAGCAAATCGCAAGAAATCCCACAAGAAACAGGCCTCAAACTATAAAATTCAACATACCAGCTCCTCCAAGCCGTCTACAAGCAACAACTTTGAAGTCTTAGCTAACCAAACTGACCCAAGCTTGGATTCTCCCACTCCACCCGAGACAGAGTTGATGAAAGATAAACATTTGAAGCAGGCAGATCCCACAGTGCCTCAGGCAGATCCTCGATTCAAGGGAGCCTCCTCCTCAGATAAGCAAAAGGTACTAGCATGGAATACTCAAGTTATGGAGGTGGATGCCCTACAACCTAATGCCAGTTTAGAAGAAGAACCAAGTGAGGAGTTAAATTATCCACAGATCATGGAGGAAGAAACAGAAGCAATAGATATAGGGGAGTTGGACATTCCAGGCCTAGAGCAGGCTTGTACTACAAACAATTTTGACAACATTCCAGATGGACAACTTAAGAATCTGGAGGAAGTCCTATCTCGTGCGCAAAGGCAAAAATCTTTAGGTATCCAGACTGGTGGCCCTTGGGACGGAAGATTTATAACCAAAGATATCAAAAAGCGAGGTAGGAAAACAGATCTCCAGCGAACAATCAGAATAGGACAAATGTTAGTGGACTCAGGCAGGTATTCCAAGCTAACCAAGTACTACAACTCTGATCATAATCCTTCCCAATGAAGTTAATCTCTTGGAATATAAGAGGGCTCAATGGCCCAGGGAAAAATCGAATTCTTAAAAACATGATAAAGCAAGAAAAACCTCAAATCCTTTTCTTGCAAGAGACCAAATGCAATTCAAGTGCATTAGATAGATTTGCAACAAAAGTATGGCCAGGGAGCTTCAATGCTGCAGTGGATGCTGATGGGGCTTCTGGAGGTCTAGCAATTGTCTGGGACTCTCGAGCAATCAGACTAGACAATATCCATGCAAGTAGGAATTTCTTACAAGAAACCTTTCACATCATTGGGACAAATATACACGGGCTCTTAACCAATGTATATTTTCCACAGGAGGCATCGCTTAAAGCTAGAATCCTTAACACTCTCTCTGCAATCAACCATGATAGGTTGCACCCTTTATGGATTTCTGGAGGAGACTTTAACATGATTACTAGGCTGGAAGAAAAAAGGGGAGGAAGATGCAGAGGAAGTTAGGAAGGGATACCCCTAAAGGACTTCATTCAGAACAACTGGCTCATCGACCTACCCTTCAATAATGGTGTATTTACTTGGAACAATAGGAGAGTAGGTAAGCAGCAGATTGCTTCTCATTAGGGCAGGTTCTTGCTCTCAGACAATGCTATTCATCTTGGTGGAGACTTCGCAGCCTCCATCTTGCCTCTTTCAGGATTTGATCACTGGCCCATATCCCTCCATTGGTCACGTCCTAGAAATCTGATCCATAGACCATTCCACTTTGAGGTTTTCTGGATGTCTCATCCAAATTTCCAAGGCTTAATCAATTCAGAATGGAACAATTTTTCCCCTCCACCAGGTTAAAAAATGTTCCAATTCTAGAAAAAGCTTAAGCACCTCAAAAGCAAGATCAAACGCTGGAATCACACTTCTTCCAGGCTCAGGAAGCCCTCGAGCTGGAAATGAAGCATTTGCAGCAAAGGATTATTACTAAAGGCCGCTCAGAGGACCTATCAAAAACAGGAAAAAGTTATTGAAGCACAACCCATAGAAAGGGCTAAGAAGGAAGAAATGTTATGGAGGCAAAAATCAAGAGTAAGATGGCTTAAATATGGAGAGAAAAACACTAAATTTTTTCATAGTACCACAATCCAACACCAAATGAACAATAACATAACTCATTTTCAGAATGAGCAGGGTGTCAAAGTGGAAAAGCATGAAGAAATTGAAAGTGAGCTCCTCAATTACTTCAAGCAAATACATCGTGAGCCAATTGCAGATAGATCACAAGCTATAGAAAAAATTACTCGAAACATTCCTAAACTTATCTCAGAACAACATAACCAACTACTTCTCAAGCCTATGGACTTACAAGAGGTGGAACTAGTAGTTCGACAACTGAAAGCAAGAAAGGCTCAAGGCCTGGATGGATTTACCTCAAACTTTTTTCACAATTTCTGGGATTTGATCAAGATGGAAGTCTGGCAAGTGGTTGAGGAGTCACGATCCTTAAGATGGATGTTTCCGGGCGTGAATGCAATGTTCATAGCCCTGGTTCCCAAGGTGGACATGCCAAGTACACCTCACAAATACAGGCCTATCGCACTGTGTAACATAATCTATAAGATTGTCTCCAAAATCATTTCCTCCAGGCTTAAACTGTTGCTTCCTCTCATCATATCTCCTGAGCAATCTGGATACGTCGAAGGTAGGCAGATCACCGATGGTATCATCCTAACTCATGAAATAATTCATTCCCTGAAGATTTCCAAGAAGCCAGGTATGCTCCTCAAACTAGATCTCTCAAAGGCCTTTGATAGCCTAAGTTGGATGTATATTAAAAAAGTTCTAATTGCTTTTGGATTTGCTGCTCCCTGGGTCAGATGGGTCATGAGCCTCATCTCTTCCTCTTTCTTTTCTATTCTGGTCAATGGTATACCCTCATCTCCTTTTCACCCTTCCTGGGGAATCAAGCAGGGAGACCCTCTATCCCCTTTCTTGTTCGTTATCATGGTAGAAGGATTAGGCCGAAGTATTAAATTAGCTCAGCAATCCCACTATCTCAAAGGCCTATCCTTTCATAACTCTCCACCCTTCACTCACCAGAAATTCGTTGATGACAACATTCTTTTTGGGCATCCCGCGGTCCAGGAAGCCTGCCTGCTCAAATCCCTACTGTCGGACTTTTTGGAAGCCTCAGGTGCCTCTATCAATAAATCCAAATCTCAGATCTTATTTTTCCATATTCCTTATTTGACTCAGGCAGCTATAGCCTGTATTCTAGGATTCTCCATTGCTTCCCTCCCATCCAAATATTTAGGTGCTCCTCTGACTGCCTCAGCCCTAAAGCACTCCTCATGGAAAATCCTCTTCGAGAATCTAGAGGCGCAGCTATCCTCTTGGACTCACAGATCTCTAAATATGGCGATTTGGCTTGTCCTCATAAAGGCAGTACTTCAGGCTATGCCGCTTTACCTCTTCTCCATCCTTGTAGCACCCAAATGGGTTCTTAAAGAAATCAAGCTTCTCCAAAGATCTTTTCTCTGGGGCAGTAATGGTCACAAGCGAAAGTGGGCTCTGGTCAAATGGGACACTGCTTGTCTACCAAAGAAAGGGGGTGGTATTGGTTTAAGGGATCCCTCTCAAAGCAATGAGATCATGGGAGCTAGAATCTGGTGGAAATGGCTTACGGAGCCTCTCACCCCTTGGGCCTCTCTGTGGACGGCTAAGTATGCAAGGAATTGCCTAGCGGAGGAACTAATAAGAATATCAGAGGTTAGCATGGGATCCCTTATATGGAACTCGGCCAAGCAGCATAGGAATCTCATTCAGCAGCACAACTTTTGGGAAGTGAAGGATGGAAACATTGCAAGGTTTTGGGAAGATTCTTGGCAGTAGATGCCCAAATTAAAGGACAAAATCCCTCTTACTCAACCCCTGGAGCAGGAGATGCAATCTTATGATAAGGTGAAAAACTTCTGGAGAAATTCACCAACCCAAGAGTACCGGCGGAACAGTTTTTAAGACAGGGCTCAACACAAGTCCAACAAATTCTAGACACAGAATTAACAAAAAGAAGAATTTAGCATTCTAATGAAAAGGACATTCTTTGGAACTCGGCCAAGCAGCACAGGAATCTCATTCAGCAGCACAGCTTTTGGGAAGTGAAGGATGGAAACACTGCAAGGTTTTGGGAAGATTCTTGGCAGTAGATGCCCAAATTAAAGGACAAAATCCCTCTTACTCAACCCCTGGAGCAGGAGATGCAATCTTATGATAAGGTGAAAAACTTCTGGAGAAATTCACCAACCCAAGAGTACCGGGAATGGCTCAAGGCGGATCAGTTTTTAAGATAGGGCTCGACACAAGTCCAACAAATTCTAGACACAGAATTAACAAAAAGAAGAATTCAGCATTCTAATGAAAAGGACATTCTTTGGTGGGTATATGAAGAAAGAGGTACCTATTCTATGAGAGAGGTCTATAATATCATTATCAAGGCACATACAGTGAAAGATCCTCCCTGGAGCATAATCTGGGACCCTTCCATATGGCTGAAAATCTCCACCTTTCTCTGGCTCCTATGTCATAACAAGATTCTCACGTGGGATAATCTCAGAAAGAGGAACTTTCATGGGCCCTCAATATGCCCTAATTGCATACAAGAGAAGGAAACCATCAAGCATCTAATGCTGTCCTGTTAGATTGCGCACAAGCTATGGGAAAAGGTCAGTTTCCGCTGCCAAAAGGAAGGAAGAACTCATGGATACACCATTGCCACTGTGCGCAACTGGGATCATAACCCTTATCAAAGCAAGATTTTAAATTTCCTTTGGAAGCTCATTCCGGGCTTTCTCATATGGGCTATATGGAAGGAGAGAAACAGCAGAATATTCAAGGATCACTATATGCGGCTGGAAGATATCTAGAAAATGATCTGCCAAAATATTGAGGAAACCATATCTCTCAAAACTTAGTATCAGGAGGATCTCCCAACTAACCCCCAAGAACAATCCATATGGGCCAATTGGAACTTCCAATGCAAGCAAGAACATTTTATCAAAGGAACAAAGCCTCTAAGAAACCATTCACCTAGAAATGGTTACCTCCCCCTATGCATATGTACCAGCTAAATTTTGGTGGCACCTCCAAAGGCAACCCAGGAAATTCAGGCTTTGGAGGGATTTTCAGAGATCACAAGGGGGCTTCTCTTTTAACCTTCTTAGGTTCAAATGGATGGGATACCAATAACTCAGCAGAACTGGAAGGTGTCTGGCAGGGACTAATTCTTGCGCAAGATAAAGGATCTTCCCGCTCATCATCGAGGGCGATTCCCAGATCATCATAAATATGGTTACAAAAATCCTGCAAGGACCCTCCTCTGGCAAAGTGAGCAATAGCTGGAGAATGGCAAAAAGGCTTGAACTTATTGAATGTTGGCTCTCCTATAATAGAGCAATCACTCTAAAGAACATTCGAAGGGAAGGGAATAAAATTGCGGACTTACTTGCTAATATGGGGGTTGATTGTAGGATGGATCTTCATGTTGGATCAATCTCAAGCCTAGCATCTGAATCTCAACTCACGAATTACAACAACCTAGTGAAGAAGGAAATTCAATAGGAGGAAGGAGAACACCCAGATGCGGGTGAAATTAATGAAACATAATGCGCTTATTGACTAATGGACAAGCTGGGTACTTCCAGCTATAGCTCTGGGTGGCTTCGCAGGAATTCACCTGACACAAACTGGATCGCCTTAAGAGAGGCAGATTTGGAGGAATTTCTGCATTAATGGCTCGCTTCGTCCAAGGTGATTCTTCAGATGTTATATTCATGGTGCTATGTTTTATCCTTTCCACAACTTTTGCTCGGCCTCCCTGCTCCAGGTTCTGGCCTGCAGCAAGTCTGTGGTCTTGTTATGCTGAGGGTCGTGATGGTAGGCTAGTCTATGCAATTGGTGGCAAGCTTTTAAGTGCCCCTGAGTTTCGAATTGGGTTGCACTCTCAGGCCCATCTTGGGCGAGTGAAGAGGTCCCTTGTGCTATTCTATAGCCCTCCTACCATTGCCCTTGGTCTCACTATGCTCTCCCCTCACCACCTCGACATGGTGCGCCAGAGTATGAGGAGTCGCTCTGGGGGACACCGAGGTAGCCAAAGACGTTTGAAGGCTAGCAGTTCTGTGGATCCTGCCCTGCCTCCTGTTACTATCCCCTCCTCTCCTGTGGTTTCACCTCCTCATAGCCCTTCTCGCAGGCCGACCCCGAACAGTGTGTTTCAAACCACTCACTTCAAATTTCAGAGCAATCTTAGTAGGCCAATGATCATAGCTCATATCATTATTATCCTTTCTGAAGAAGAAAGCCAGCTTCATCCTCTGGTGCATGTGGTGTCTAAGCATTCTCAAAGTAGTGAGCAGTTTACGGTAGAAGGAAGTCCAAAGAATCGAAAAGGCAAGATGATCGACAGAGGAGACGGTCCCCGCAATATTATGCCTTCTGATACCAGCATCCCGGTGGACGGGGAAGGCAATTCCATGGCCACTCATCACCCCATGGTGAACCCAGAAGGCGAGAAGGCAGGGACTGAAGATATGTGGACTAGTATTGTGTGTCAGGAGGTGGAGATGCCTCCGAATGAGGACGTGGAGGTATAAAGCCACCTAGGCATGCCCAAACTTCTTTTGGTTTTGCTGATGTTTTATATGGTCAACCTTAGGCAGTTTTGTCTGCAGTTTTGGTTTTACATCTATAGCCAGATGGTTTTGTTATTCCCCTCGAGCAGTGGGAGTATAAGGATCTTCTGGGCAGCTAGGGAAAGTCTCTGTCTTGCTTTCATGTACTTTCTTATGTTATGTTGGTCTATCTCTGGTTTCTATATCTGTTCTCTTGTCTTCTATAACTACTTCTCCCAGGCTCTCCCTATACTGGGGCAGTTTTGTTGTGTTGAGTGCTCTCGGGTGATGTTATCCAAAGCCTTAACTCCTCGTAACATTATTTTACTTTTCAGTTAATAGAATTAGGCATTTGCCGAGAAAAAAAAATCTAAGGGTTCATATTCCTAGAATATAATATTATTGATAGGGTTTATAATATTAATCCTACAGTTTAATGTAAATTCCTTGGGTTTATTAATCCCTTGGGTTTGTAATACTAATAATTGCTTAAATTTATAATATTAATCCCAAGGGTTTATAATATTAATATCTTGGGCTTTTAATATTAATTCGTAGGGTTTATAATGATTTATGTTTATAATATTAATAATCCCTTTGGTTAATAATATGTATATCTATATATTAATTAATATTGATACTAATATTAAATACTAAATCCATATATTTTGACCATATCGGTGTGTATCAACTACATTTAATAATATGGTTGTGCATATAATTATTAATGTGAATGTGCTAGTATACCCTATTTAAAATTTAATAGAGATCAAATTTATAATTGCATACATTTTATTTAAGTTTTGTTGTTTTATTATTATTAATTAAAATTAAAATAAATTTATTTTGGTTTATTAAATAATAATAATTTATATTAATAATAATAAATTAAAATTTTGATAAATATCTATAAATATCCCTATATTTATATAATTTATTTTAAAATGTAAAAATTTATATTTATAAATTTAAAATGCAACATTCTAATATATATTAATTAAATGAAATATAACATATAGCTTAGCATATAATATATTTTAACTTTGTAATGTTAGCATATAACAATATATCAAAGTGATTCTCGATAGGTTTCTACTATCATAATCGCATTAAATTTAGTTTCACTATATTCACTTAAAACGTTTACATATCATGAGTGCACTCATGTAACAATAACAATAATGTATAAGAAATTTACATTTATAAATTTAAGTTAAATAAAACGTAAAATGAAAATTGAAACATATAAAAATCACACAAATAACATCAAAGTTTCATTCAAGAAGTAGATGGCATGTGAAATTTGAGGAAACTAGATCCAAATTTTTAAATGGCCTTGTGATTAAAAGTTGTGTTTGTTTGTGGTGAATATTTTATTTATTTAACGATTTTTGTCTTATTTGACGTTACCATATGAATGTGAAAAAACTTTATGTGAAAATATTTATTTATTTATTATGGACGGGGTTATGAAATCTAATGAAGAGTATATATTTAATTTATGTCTCTATGAATTATTTAAAAGGACAAAGTTAACATCGTGTTGATGGTGCTAGAAATCTGTCAACCAAGAGGTCTCTCTAATGTGAAGTCTTAATTATACTTTACACTGTTTGGAGTAGGAGCCCTATCTGGAATATCGGCCCGGATGCCTTGTATTCATATAGATTTTCCTTGGCTCTAAGTGTCAACAAGAGAGAGGAACACATGGTGCTTTTGAAAAGCAAGAAGATGTGCGTGGTGAATGTTCAATCATATTTGTGTCAATGTTCTTTCACTATGAAGGGGAGGAAAAGTGAGCCTCTAAGACAAAGGTGTAATACCACCCTAGTAGAGACACACATGAACAAGAAGCATCTCTACAACATCAAGTGGAATAGTTCACAGATATGCTACGGTCATGGAAACCAATATAACGAGGAAGATTTTTCTAATATCTAGCAAAATAGTCCACGAGGATATGACAACAATAATAGAAATTATGACACATTATCAATATGATAAGTGCCAAAATAAACGAAATAGTTCAACTACTTTAGCACATATGAAAGAAAACATGAATTACAAACATTCACAAAATAGTCTTACAAAATTCCATAATCCATGCATGAAGAGCATGTTGGCCGATAGGGATTTTGTTATTAAGTAAAATTTCCAGGACACATGTATATAATGAACATCACTAGCTCAAATACTGGAGTGTTGGAGCCACTCCTTGCTACCCAAAAGAACTAGTATGACTCTCTAATGCCTTGTGGGAGGAGCCAAGGTGAACAAGTCCTTTGCTCATACAATGAGGGAGTATATATAAACAAGGGATGATGCTTCTCCTCTTTCTGAATGTTTGACTACCCTCATGACTGTTTGACTTCCTATGAATTTTCAACTTACATGAAACTTTATATTCCATGTTCTCTCTTTGCACTTCCACTTTAAAATATATTTTGAATATAATTTACATGATCCACAAGGATGATGTGGCATATGACAACTCATGACTGATATGACATGAAATGGCTGACATGGACTGCTTAATGATGTGGAAGTGTCAAGACACTTCTACTATTGTGTGTTGAGTATCTTCTTGAGACTCGAGAGTGCTCTTCTTTCACCTACGTATGACTTAGTGATAGGGAACCTTCAATGATCTTAAGTCTTGAGTTGCAATAGAAAACTGATGTCCCTTTTCTTTCTTATAATTGATCAACTTGCATGTTCAGCTACAAGAGTGTATTTTAGCATGTTTCCCTCCTTCATCTCTTTCTTCATCATCTCGCCATAGCATGGAAAAGTGCATGTATCTACAATTCACTCATGACGAGTTCACATCAGTCAGAAAACCCCCTAGTCTAAGATTTTTCATATTGATCCATTAACCGACCCAGAAATGGATGGAAGGCTGGGGAAAGGACTCAGTGACTATGAGATTATGAAATTCAGGCAGTCATGGGTGATCTTGGTTCTCGATATTTTGAAATGTGTAGTTCAGACTAGACTGAGGGAGAAAATTGGGCATTTATAGGAGCCAGTGAGCCAGGCTGAGGGGGTGGACAGTAAGAGGACATATTGTGCAATTCTGGGAGACAAGGGAGGTTGGGAAATTGTGCAACTCTGCAATTTAGAGACTCAGGGAATGAACTTGAGGCTTTTGATTATGCAGTGCACATTTATGACCAGGATGAGAGAAATGATTGCGTAATTATGGAGGCTAAGGCCAGAGCTTGAGCATAGAAATTGCGCAGTGTAGTTGTCCCAGGAGGCACGAACTATGCATTGTGTAGTGCCAAGGGGAAAGGTCATAGCTAGAGGACTTAAACTACACAACACGTAGTTTCGGAAGGTCGGGTGAAGCCAAGTTACTTGGTTGGGAAGCCTTCTCAGAAATGGCTAAGTGTAAGACTAGTTAGACTGAGGTGAACAGTAATAAGACTTCCACTGTGACGTCACACTTAGAATACTTGATGAAAAAACAACATAGATGACCCATGACACATGAACAATGCATTTCCCTCCAAGGGAGGCAGTAACTATGCATTGTACAGTGCCAAGGGGAAAGGTCATAGCTAGAGGACTTAAACTGCGCAGTGCATAGTTTAGGGAGGCCGGGTGAAGCCAAGTTACTTGGTTGGGAAGCCTTCTCAAAAATTGCTAAGTGTAAGACTAGTTAGACTGATGTGAAAAGTAATAAAACTTCGACTATGATCACACACTTAGAATACTTGATTAAACAACAACATAGATGACCCATGACACATGAACAATGCATTTCCCTCCATGCGACAACTTTATGACCGTTTCGACAAGTGTGACACTTAAGATACACTTTGCGACGACCGTGACAACACTTGTGTGATAGTGCTTAAAACTTTGCAAATGAGTGCGAGAAATGTTTAGATGGTTAGAAAAAACTCATATACATAAAGATATACCCTTGAGACCACCAGGACATGCTTCTACACATTGTGCAATAACCAATCATGTGAGAAATGATAGTTTACCCAACTTAAAAAGGGGTGCAGAATACTTCAAGAAAGTACATGAGATGAGTTTCAGTGTTTGCAAAAAACAATGTGGAAGACCAAGGAAGGCTTCAAATTTTACTGTAAGCCAATATTTTGGAGGGTATTTTAACAGCTACAACACTTGGCAATACATTGGAATAATTCCAGCTTCTCTACCTCGATTAACTTCTTTTGTGTATGGCCTTGGTTCTTCAGGGAGTATTGATTCATCGTAAAAATTACTTTGGTCTCCCCACTTACCCCATGAATAGACATGGTCCTCTTTATGCATTCTTGGTTGAACACAACATAAGATTTAGTGATATGAAAATGTTTCAAGTTGGGAAGGGTAGTGTATCTTGGGAGATTAAGATTTACCAAGTATATTTTTTCATCTCTAGTGTTGCTTCACTGCCAGCATGCCTAGATAGTACCCTGACAGAGTCACACAAGAACAGAAACATTTCTCTGCTACTAGTGAGCCTGGATAATACCCCAGTGGATTTTCTTGCTTCACCTCTTTATGTAGGAATCATTTCTCTTATTTGTCCTTTATTTATTTATTTCAAAGACGAGTGTGCATCGACACTTATTAATTTTGGAGCAGAAGAAGGATCCTGAATTATTGAGAGCAGAGGAGGTTGTTCCTTCATAATAGCATATAGATACCTATGATTTAGGTTTCTTGTTTAGATTTTCCCCTTCTCCTCTTCTACTGATTGCATAAGCAAGAAAAAACTGAAACAAAAAATTTCTTATAGGCATAAGGTTTCCTGAATAGACATAAGTTCATGGTTGGACCAAAACTTTCCTTATCGATAGATCATATTTTCTGTCGGAACTTCATCGACCAAATGATGTAACCATCGCAAGGAAGATGGACTAGAGGCTAGCCAAATGCTGAAGTGTCAGATGACTCTTTAGACTTCAGTCACATGCATACTAAGAAGCTAAAATAGGTCCAGGCATAACACTTATTCCCATGATGAAAAAAAAAAGAGACAAGCAAGAAGAAATAAAAACAAAACAAACAAAACAAAGGGAAAGAGAACACACAAAAAGTAAACAAAACCAGAAGACAAGCAAAAGAAGCTAAACCAAAGCATAATGCAAGAGAAAAGTAAGAAAAGACAACAGAGACTAAAGAGAACAACACATGATGGGTGCAAGTGAAGGAGAACTAAGATGTAGCTAATCCTACTCCTAACCTAAAAACTAGAAGGCCGGGGTCATGTATAATGGAATTTCCAATGTAGCCACCGTCATTGTTCCGGCCTGCAATCACAAAGATAATATTGATTAAAAGGGATATAAAGCAATGTGAAAGAGAAAAGATGAGAGATTGAATAATTTTCACAACAAAAGTAAGATCTTTCATGTGGCCAGAAAGGTGTGTCACAACCACTACTTTTATCAAATTCACATTCTTACCTTTTTTATGAATACCATATTTCAACAAACCTCAGTAGCTTCTCGCGTATATGTGTCCATATACACCAAAATCCTTAGCAAGCGTGAGGGGTATTATTTGTGACAAAGCTTGTGAGGTAAGACTGTTCCAACCATTCAACAATTGGATCGTAAAATTCATGGTAATCTTCTTGAAAACCTTGGAATATTTGAAACAATGAATTTTCAATTAGAGATAGGGGATTACAATGGGAATATTGTGAGTAAAAATAGATTTTTTCATATTCAACAATCATGTCGAGAAGGTGACGACTTGGCATAACCATCAACGGAGGCTGAAGTGCCTCAACTACTCGAAAAAAATTCAAATAGTGAGATATTGAATGATGAAGATCAAATGATGTAAAACAACTATCATTGGATGTGCTGATGGAGAAATGATAAGTTGAATGACAATCACCGGAGGCATAATAATGATTATATGGGTTGATTAAAGCACCATATTCCTAGTTTGTAATTAATGAAGATAAATCAGTTTGGACAACTTTGTGAATTCTCATAACAATTGAACCAAGTCCCTCACAAGCCAAAAGTGGTAAACCATTTTCCTATAACTCGTGACAAACTGTACAAGCATCGTAATCATAAAAATAATTTAAAAGGGATTCCAACATAACAAATACATGGCACCAGTCAAAGCATTGTGAATGGAGAAGAACTTGATTTGTATGCTAACTTCTGCATTCATTATCATTGTTATCACCAAAAATAGATCCTCTAGCCATAATCTACTAGATGGATCGCAGTACACCATGCAGATCTAATTTTACCATAGTAGAATTGCTTTCACTATAAGAAATTACTTAATAAACCACAATTGTTAAGTTATTTATCGTTAAACCCATGAAGAATAATTAAATAAATCATTATTTATTTAATTATCTTGTAGAAATAATTAATTAAACCATTTTTTAACTAATATTCCTTGTCATATTTGACCTAGTCATGAGAAATAAATAGATAAATCATTATTTTTCTTATTTTTCTCTAGGAATAATTAATTAATCATTATTTAGTTATTATTCCTTGTCAAGTTTGACTAAATCCTCTAGGAATACTTAAAAAAATCATTATTTGTTTATTATTCGTTAACAACATTCCTTGAGATGATAAATAAAGCATTTATTTATTTATTATTTCAAAATAAAAGTATTTAACCAATATAAATACTTTTTCCCTCCATCCAAATATAATAAAATATTCGGAATGGTTAATTATAAAATTTGGTGAGTAATATTTTATTATTTCCCATTATTCGAGGATAACATAATATTTTTCTATAAATTGGAGGGTTTTACATTCATTCTTCACTTTTGAGCATTTTCATTGTTGCTATTATCATTGTCGCACGCCATTTTCTTTTCCATTTGAGTTCCCATTAAGCTCAAACATTTTGTTTGTTGGGTTTCACACATTTTAGAGGAGAGAGACTCTACAAAAGCTAAAGACATTGAGGACAGCCAAGAACCCATCCCATAGAGGGGGATTGGTAACATTATTTTTTCCCTTCACAGGTTTCGTTTAATAAAATATATTCTTTATATAACTGGTTTCCATTGGGTTGTTGAAGTTACTTACACTTATTTTCTTATTCCATTCTATTGTTTAACTATTTTTGTTGCATAGATCAGGGCTTTCGCAGGTTATGTTTCTATCATTTGCTGAAGATCTACATTGTTTAACAACTATTTTCACGGTCGAGGTTGTTTGTCATCCATATTCTAAATTGGTTTCTTTTCATACACCTTCGAGAATAAAACACTCCAACAAATGGCGACTCCGTTGGGGATTTTCTGATTGTCTCCAAACAATAGCGACTCGACTGCGTTTTTAATTCTGATTCAGAAACCTATGTGACCTTTGGTTTTTAGCTTAGGGTTTTTATTTTTTCAATCTCTTGATGTGTTTACTAGCATTCCAACCCTAGATCAATCAAATTTCCAACTTCCACAAGCTTTTGGGTTATTTTCGCAAGTCACGGGAACCAACTTCGACAAAGACGACAAATTTTTCCAAGACTTGCTACATGAGAACTGAGGAGCAGAAATCACACATTTCTACCCAAAACCTATGATCTAGAGGTCTAGAGCACACTTTCTAGCCCAAAAAGTGTGATATCCCCTAAATCAAGTAAGTACCTGTGATTTTAGGGTTTCTCGAAATTTTTCCGATCTTTTTCTGGGTTTTTCCGAGAGCAGTGTGCTAGGTTGATTGACCACTATCTTAACCTGCTTAGGTCTTGATCTACTCTATTTTTCTTATTGAAGTTGAATTTGGCCCCTTTTGACTTCTAGTACGCTTCCACGTTTATAGGAGGATTTTAGCTGAGTAAGAAGTCTAAATTTTTGCAGAGCTTTCAACCATATTTTCCATATATTCACCTTCCTTTTTCATATCTTCATAGATAGGTTGTTTCCATCCAAAGTTCCCTCTTGAACCTTGTTTGGTAATTTTCCTTAAGGTGCCACTATTTTCCCTAGGTTTCACACCCGTCTCCCTATCTTTTGCAGCGATTTTCCTCACTAGCTTGTTGTCGTTGCTGCACACTTTCCAGCAGCATAGTGTCATTTGAACATAGTCACATAGACACTTAGATATCTTGGCCGTTTTGGTGTGCTTTCAGTTGATTTCACCACCAACTAGCACAATGTTTGCAAACCCATTTTGTGTGGGGCTTATATATTTATTTGATGTTCATTTTCTGTTTTTAATTTCAGTATATTTCAACAATTTTTTCTTTTTTCAAACACAATATGGGCTTAATTAATAAACACACTTGCACATACAATCACACCTTAAGCGAAGGGTGTTTGGTTTACACTGCTAAGCCAAGACTTAAACTTAATTAATTTATCGCCCCAAACAGAGACAGAGGAATTTTGTTTATCTCCCTTCACCATTTTTGTGTCACTTGTGTCTTGTAACCATTGTGCCACCAAGGCATTTGTCACGAAGGCTTTTAGGTCTTAATCCTCAATTTCCTCTTGGACGTATTACTCCTCCCCGCAGGGTTCAATTTATTCATCCCCAAAGACCCCATATCGACTCTACTTCTAGTTCATCCAATTCCTCATCTAATTTTAAGCCTCCTTCACCGCATACCGTCACCACGTCAAAACGCACTACAGGTGTAGGAAACCAACCTAATTGTGGCTTCTGTTTTATCTCGGCAATCACATCTAGCAGAACCATTATAAGAACTGTCTCAGCAACCCCTTTGCTATATTTCATGGCTGGGTTAAGTCTCCTCGATTTTAACTAGTTGATTAATGAACACATACACAATGATGCTAGTTGGCCAGCTATGTGGACTAAGATTCCCTTAGACATTTCAAGTTTGAGGGTAGTTCTAGAGAGGACCCCAATAATCACATTTTCTCCTTCCATCACCAATGACTCCATTCCATCGACGATGACTCCATCACCAATGACTCCATTAATCTTCAGTTGTTCGAATGCACACTCAATGGAGATGTTGTGAAGTGGTACATTGACCCTTCACTTCTCATTCCACTTTTCCAATGCTTTCTAAAGTATTCCTTTCATTTTTTTCAGTTACCTCTCTGATACGACACTGGTATGGATCTCTTGACCACATTCCGTCAGTCCTCTGCCACCCTTATTTCCAACCATGTCTAAGAATGGCATAGAAGGAGGAGCATGTGTCATGCTCCTTCCTTCAAAGACCATGTATACCTTGATTGGTTTCTTAGGAATCTTTAGCACCCATGGCCAAAGATGTCGCATCTCACTTTCCTCAGACAGAGGAAGAAGCTCTCCAGACTGCTCTAAGATATGACTTTATTTATCCTGAATCCAGTTATGTCTATACCATTATACCAAACCTCCCTCATCATTGTGGTTCTAATTCACTGGGGACATCTCATGCCACTGATGGTATTGTTGGAGCTATTTCACATCCTTCGCCATATACTCAGTAGGGTTATGGCCATCTACAGGGGGGCACCGGTTCCTCTAATTTTTATCCCCCTCTTGCCAGTAACATATATTTCGGACAAAGCATATCTTATGCATTCACCCAACCACATCAGAAAATTTTAGGGGCAATTAGTGCTCAACCTATCTACTAGACCATTTCCCCTTCACCGTCTTACACCTATGCACCACCAAGCACTCCAACCCCTTAGGCATTAGCTTTGTAGCCTCTCATGCAACCTCAGTCCGAACAATAACCACTCCCTTATGGCCAAGTGTATGCATAGAAACATGTGAAAAATCCCCAACATTCGAAGAAAAATAATAAGGGGAAAGGTAACAAGGGTAACCAGGGTAATCAACCTAGTGAACCCCAGGGGAACCAAACTAACACCGACAACCAACAATAGGGAAACCAACTCAAACAGAATAAGGTTATGCATACGAGGAAGCCTTGTGCATGTTGTGGTGTACATGGCCATTATGCTCATGAGTGTCCCCTCTTACCCCAGATGCGCCAAATGTGGGAAGCCAAGCAACTTCTAGAGGTCAACCGCCTATGCAGCAACCACCTCAAAATATTGTGCCATCTCAACCGGTTGTGCTTATGAATCATTTCCCTCAGCAAGGATTTGTTGCTGCTCAACCTCAATAAGGTCAAGCATCCCATCCTCCCCAACCTTCTGGTCTTGCTGATTACCATATCCTCATGATGAATTCTAACGAGATCAATACATCCGATGGCAACATGCAAACTCAATCGTGTCAATATGACAAGCCATCGACTTCGTCTGCAACTAAGACCAAAACCAAATAATATATTACGCATCTTACCACACCAAATGGTTTGTTACGGATCCCTTAGCCTAAAACTGAGTCAATTACCAATATCCCTAAAGGGTCATTATGCTGTAACGCGACTTCTAAGCAAGCTTCCCACACATAAATTATAGTAGACGAATTGGTGCAAGCACCTCCTACCACGTCGACGCTGGAGGTTATCCAGATGTGGCCATCTCAAAAGAAAGATCTACTAACTGATTTGTGTGCATTAGAACCTTCAAACGATCGTTTGATTTTCTTCCCTATTATTTTATCGGAACATCCTCCCTTACCTCCCTCTGTTGCTTTCCAAATACCAGTTCGAGTCTGTAATTCCATCATCCCCCAATGCATTATTGAAAAAGGTGCATCCACCTGTGTGATATCTATTTTTGCTTGGAAGCAATTCGAGCCACCCGAACCCGCCCCATCCACCATCACTTTGTGTGCTTGGGATGGTCACCCCTCCCATCCTCTTGGCATGTATCACAATTGTCTAATGACTCTTACGAGCAAGACTGTCAATGTAGACATTGAGGTTATTGATTCCCCTCTAGATTACAGCATTCTATTGGGTTGTAGTTACACATACTCAATGTCAGCCATTGCGTCTGTGGTTTTCACAAGATGTGCTTCCCCTATGAAGAGAACATCGTCACTATCGATTAGTTGACACATTACGAGCCATCATCCTTAACCTCCCCTGAGTCCATTATCTCATCAATGTCTAGTAAGAAATCTTCCACCACTCTTACTTGTGTTTCAATCGAAGTCTACAAATATTCCACCTTGTTGGGTGCTTTCCTTGGTCCTCCCCCTCTCATCCTTGAGCACAACTCATTGTGTGGTTGTATGTTACAAGCATCATGGACTACTCAAAAGGAGTTTGGTACCTCAGGTCAGAAGCCAATACCTTAGTACCGTCTTGTTACTAGCTCAACCAAGCCATCAAGATCCACCCCTCCAAGACCTACTCCTTTTGTGGGTTCCTCTCCTCTGTTCCCACTAGGAGATATTCCTCTAGGTCTTAACCATCTAGGAGTTGTTTTGCTAGGAAATTACCCTGCAGGATAGATACCTTTCTTGTTTCCACCTCCTGGAATATTTTTTGTCCCTGTCATGGCTTCGTTGAGTCTCCCTAATATGACTTTGGGGATCCCAGTCTGGTACATTGATCCCCTAGCAAGCACTCTGCCTAGTTAGCTCAAACCATATCATGATTTGACCCTGCTTCAACCGGTTCCTAAAACCCTTGCCATTTCTCCAATTCCATGCAACCTGAACAAGGTCCCACTCTTGTTGCGAAAACATCTAGATAGGGGGGCAAAGCCAAGAAGAAGGAACCTAAGGACAAGGCTCCCCAAGCACCTCCAGCACCTAAGCCTCCAAACTCAACACCTCCATGCACTTTGTGTGAGGTTGTTGGGAATGCCACCAATAACTATCCTAAACTTCTTCATCTCAAACCTTTAGTTCATGAAACATTTCCTGAGTCTAATATCTTTGAGGTCCATGTTACCTTACCGGATTCAGCTAAAGGCCTTAAAATTTTGTCCACAAATCACCCTTGTGCCTTGTGTGATTAGTATGGTCACTATTCCCATTGTTTCCCTCATCTTGACGAATTTTGTGATAGCCTCCAAGTGCTTCAAGACTTTGAGGCAACTCGTAGTGGATCATATACTCCTCTACCTATCGATTCTGATACAACTAGTACAGTGGAATAGGGGGACTCTAGTCCCACCATCATGGTCCCTCCCCTCGATGTTGAGATGACAGACTACACAGTACATATTCTTTCCCTGTCATCATCCTTGATTTCGTCTCAGGAAAACCTTTCTGAAGTTTCTATGCATGCTCCTATCAAACCCCCTTCGTTAAAAACCCAAGTCTCAATATCGATAGATTTTCCATCTACTAGCTCGTCATCTACCAATTGAGATGATGCATATGTTAACCTTCTTTCATAGGATGATGCACCAGGTATCGTCATTGCATCATGTAGTCAATCTTCCTCCCATCCGCCCATATTTCATTTTGATGAGGACATCATGGAAGTTATGTCTACCCCTGATTACCATTGGGACAATATGCACCATCGTGCATACTTCCTTCCATATTTGTGAACCCAAAAATTTTCCCCTTATCTTACTTGTGATGATCGACGATGTATCTGATACCACACCCCTCACTATCTTCTCATCACGGATGACCTTTATCATCGCGATGTTGATTTTATCCTTCATTTTTATCTCACTCATCATTATGGATAGGACCTTACATCATTCGTAAGGACTTGGGTAAGGGGGCATATATTCTGGAGGATTTTGAAGGCCAACTCCTTCCTAATCCTCATAATGCACTCTACCTTAAGAAATTTTACCCATAGAATATCCCATTGATTTACATGTATTTATTTCTATCATGCATTTAGGTAGGTTGCATCATCTCATTTGTTGTCTTTTTCACCTTTCAAATGGATCCATCATCCACACTGTATATCGGTTATGTTGACGATGTGAGTCGCTTCTGCAGGAATCTAGCCTTGGCAGCATGGGCCATTTTCACCCCCTTTCATACGTTAGTCCATGCTAACGATGTATGTATTGGACCTTCCACCAATAACCAGGCTGAATATGATGCAGTGATAGTTTTGTTAGTCGATGCCCTTGCAGATCATATCCTTCATCTTCATTTCCGTTCAGATACTTTGCTACTTGTCATGCAATTGAATGGTGTGTATCATGTGAATAACCAAGTCCTCTTTAGAAAATATCTATGAGTTAAGGTTTTGGTACGTGAATCTAAAACCATTACTTTCAGTCATGTTCCTAGAGCCCAAAATAACTATGTAGATACCATTGCAAATAACATTTTATATTGGAATTTATCACATGTATACCACAAAAGACAACCATAAACACAACACATGGCTATCCATCATCATTATATAAAATATGCATAACCACATTATGTATCGTCGTATAAAAATAAATGTGTTTGGAGTCAACCACTCTAAATACATCCAGTACGCCCATAGCATAGGGCAACACATAAGCCCCTAAATCACCTTAGCATCCTTTGGAGGATCTCATGCTTAGATTCTTGAATCCATTTTTCGAGCACTCGGAACACAATGGCGCTCCACAAACTCCTCCTGCTAGGGGGCATCATTCCCACCTTTGTATATCAAATTAGTCCCCTCCATCACTTATGCTTGCGGGCAGTATCCCATGCTTAGGGGCATGATGGTTTTCCCTAGACATATTCTCAATTGATTAACATAAGTCTCGACTTAGATCCCACCGAATCTAGGTATGGTCGATTATCCTCCCATTCCTTGGATAGTTTGTCCTACTGGCCTCTCTGATGAACCATATTCACATCGCATATCATAGAAGTCTGATACCATATCTTCAAATATTCTACTCTATGTCATACCACCTTTATCACATAGTCCCCATGTTTGATTTAGTGGTTGAGGATGATTCTAGACCTCCTCTAGTAGTTCATTCTCATTTTCCTCTTCCCCTAATTCTTCACCAGGAACCATCATTCCAAGAAGCATTAAGGCCAGCTTTAGACAAGTAAGACCACTTGCCTAAAAGCCACAAATCTCGATTCTGATGGCTGGTTGGTTTGCTACAATGTCCACAAAATTTAGGGCCTTTTCCTCATCTCCAAATTTTAGCAAATGAATTCAAATTGGAGGGAAAACTTCCTTTTATGGAAAAACCCACAGTTTTTTTTTTCCCATTGCAATCAAACAATAGCTCAATTTGATGAACCATCAACACCATTGGAAATTTCACATCTAGTGCTATAATGTGTCTTTCTTAGTTTTGGATGTTTTGACACTTCACCCAGAAGCAATTTTTCCATGAAGGGTCACTTCGTCGCCTCTTAAAATTGAATTTCTTCATATGCGACACTTGCACTTTAGCGACCACCTTCCCCTGGCACTTGGCATCTCATGTGTCGATTTTAGTCATGGGAAACCATCATTTTCTCATGTTTTCATGGTCCCCACTGGGCCTATTCTTTGTGGCAGCCTCATCGAGTCACCCTTGTTCAAAGCATCTGTGATGAGTCACCTTTGCGTCCATGGAGTCTGTTTCACATCCCATTATATCATGTCACAATATTCCATCCACCTTGGCATACCATTGATCCCGTGTTGCCCATTTTTTCCTTCAATCATATTGTCCACCATTCCCTCTAGAGTCGAGTTAGTTGCTTCCAGGTCAACCACACACTTTATGATCTAACAAGGGAATTTGTATGTTTGTACCTTAGTCCCATTTTCCCCATGTTCCCTGTTGTCATTCCATCAGTCACATTACTATTCTCCCTCGTGCCTTAGTTGGAGGATCCTCATTGCCTCACCTATGGCAAACCCTCTTCTATCTACATCAGTATATCTATTCCATAAAAACAACATAGAGGACAGTGTATCTTGGTTCCAGCTTCCACTCATGTTCGGTGTGTCAAATCAATAAAATGGAATAATCATTACCCTTTGACTTGATTGTGTCATGCTCGTGATTCATACACTTGATGGTCCAGTGATGCAGCAGATTGTAGTAGCGATTCTTGGGTGTGTGTGAGATGTTTCAAACCTCATGAGGGGGTGGCCCTTTAGGTAGCCCCCCACATGCCCGGATGACTTCCTATTATGCTACAGCCTCAGATGCAGTTCCGCATATTTGATGGGTTCAATTCCTGCCGCTTTAGTGTTCATAGCATGCATGTCTCCTTCAGATGATCCATTCAATTTTGTAGAGCCCTATCCTGTTCAGCAGGATTCTTTGGTTGTTCTACCCTCACCCCCACCCATTTTTTGAGGGAAGGGCCATTATATCTCATGTACTGAGATGTTGTTGTATTTAGTCCTGGCTCAAGTTTTTCTAGGCGTATTATGAATATGGGACACATTGTATTATTTTTTGGCTCATTTATGCCAGCATGTCATGTGCCATTCAGCATGTACTTTATTGCTCCGTTTCATTTTTCTGGGTGCACCATTCTTTTTTGTACTCAGATATCTCGGCAGGTATAGGTATGCCTCCCCCACCTCACTAAGATCAGGTACCACAACATAAAACGAGACGTATATCAGTTAGTTAGTCTCACCCACTTTGTCACTATCATCTTTCAATTCGTCTCCATTGGTCTCTCTCTCTCTCTAACTCCTCTTCGGTGTCTAGTGATTGTGCCCTTACAATGTACTTCAGTCATACGTTTTTCTCCTTACACGCGTATGTTGAGGGGAAATCTGTTATCATCAAAAATTGATCTAGCCATAACCTACTAGCTCGATCAAAGTACACCATGTAGGGCTAGTTTTACCATAGTAAAATTCCTTTCACTATAAGAAATTACTTAATAAATCACATTTGTTAAGTTATTTCTGGTTAAACCCATGAAGAATAATTAAATAAATCATTATTTATTTAATTATCTTCTAGGAATAATTAATTAAACCATTGTTTAACTAATATTCCTTGTCATATTTGACCTAGTCATGAGAAATAAATAGATAAATAATTATTTTTCTTATTTTTCTCTAGGAATAATTAATTAATCATTATTTGTTTATTATTCCTTAACCACATTCCTTGAGATGATAAATAAATCATTTATTTATTTATTATTTCTAAATAAAAGTATTTAACCAATATAAATACTTTTTACCTCTAACCAAATATAATAAAATATTCCAAATGGTTAATTCTAGAATTTGGTTACTAATATTTTATTATTTCCCATTATTCAAGGATAACCTAATATTTTGCTATAAATTGGAGGGTTTTACATTCATTCTTCAATTTTGATCATTTTCATTGTTGCAGTCACTGTTGTAATCTTGATTATTGTCAATGTGGAACACCATTTTCTTTTCCATTTGAGTTATCATTAAGCTCAAACATTTTGTTTGCTAGGTTTTACACATTATAGAGGAGAGATACTCTACAAAAGCTGAAGACATTGAGGATAGCCAAGAACCCATCCCATAGAGGGGGAATGGTAAGATTATTTGGTCCCTTCATAGGTGTCATTTATAAAATTTGTTTTTTATATATTTGGTTTCCATTTGATTATTGGAGTTACTTATGCTTATTTTCTTATTCCATTCTATTGTTTAACTATTTCTATTGCATAGATCAGGGCTTTGGTAAATTTTGTTTCTATCATTTGCTATAGATATACACTGTTTAACAACCATTTTTACTGTTGAGGTTTTTCAACATCCACAAGATAAGGTGGTTTCTTTTCATACACCTTGAAGAAGAACACACTCCAACAATCACTCAATAGGATTTCATGTGCGATGAAAGGAAATATTTGCAATATAAAGTTTGAAAGAAGAACCAGGAGCTCACTATTAAGGAATGAATTCGATAAGCATGATTTCTTCGACCAAAGATAGTCCTTGGAATAATCAAATTCACAATTCCATGACTCTATGAGAGATACACATTTAAAACCCGAGTTTGATGCAAGAGATTTGCATGAAGATGAATGAAATGAAACAGATTCTTGAATCTAGTCAGAAGTAAAATATTAAAAATTTGAAAGATCATACCCGAAATAGCAAAAAAAATTCAAAAATAAATTTTCATGTGAAACCATGCAAAGAGAAGGATTATGTAGGAAAAATAAGACCTGACTTAGGTTGTGGGGCTTACCAAAGTTGCAAGGTCCAGACATAACCATCAACAGAAGATGAAGTGCCTTGAATCCCTTGTAGGTCCCATAAATTTCCAGGATTGCAAAGTTTCATGTAAGAGAAGATATGATGAGGGATGGAAAGAATGCTCAATGATTCGATTGTTTCTATTTTCATCACGGATAATCTCACTTCCTTGTGCCAATTTTGAAGTTAACTAATCAGATGATGGAATTGAAGAACATGGAGTATCTCCATCGCAAGTAGATGCATCGCAGATGGTAAAGCCCAAGGGATAGTGAGATGAAGAGGAAGTTTGGATAAGCACATCTTCTTTGACCGAATCAGATTCTGGATCTAAGGTAAAATCTTCATGAGATCACATACATCAACGAGTCATGAACATCATAATGATTATGTTCCAAGGCTACAGATTGATCAAAATAATTGATTACATTTGATTCACTACTAAGATTCTCATATTGAAAACCATCCAAGAATGGAAGTGCATGATCTTCACATGCAGGTTTTTGGAAAATAGAAGAAAGATTGAAGGCGTCTTCTCATTCTTGCTCCCCTACCACTGTAATGTGATTACCTTGTATTTGATCACAATTTAAACCAACAACATGAAAACCAAGAGAGCATGAAAAACTCACTGGTGGAACAGATTGGTCAAGTGGATCATGGTACAAAGAGCCATGGCCTATATATGATAGGGGATAACATAAATTGAAATGGGACTAGAGACTAAAATTATGAACAATAATATCATCTTGCAAAATGGAGGATTTATTATCTACCATAGGCTCCATGAGCCAATATGGAATTTCCTCCATTGAATCCGAATAGTGAAAACCAAAAGAAGAAAGTGAAGACGGATTAGGAATTTTTTGTTTCAGATTTCCCAACTTTACAATCACCACAAAGGGGTACCCACATTGGGACTGGAAAAGGAGGAGGGAAGGGAAAAAAAGTAATAATAGGTTCCTCCATTGAAATTAGAGGTGTCTCACAATTCACAAGAGTTTGGGAAGTGAAAACATTAAGAGGTTTAGATTGAAACTGATTCAAAGAAATCTGAACCAAATGTTCAATTTTTTTCTTATAGAAATCTTGATCCATATCTTCTTCAGGAAACTCATAGCATAAATGAAGGAATCTATTAGAAAAACCCTCAAATAATTCATCAAGATCCATTATGAGTTGATTGATTCTTTTAAGAACATCATGGTAATCATACCTATCAAATTATTTATGACGCTCCTTCGCACATTGGTCGAATGAATGGATCGAAGAAATAGGTAATGTAAGATACCATATCTTAACATCAACTTCAAATGTGAGGGTGATCAATATATCCATAACATCCTTGCCAAGTATTCCATTCGAAAGGTGAAAAGGAAAACTTGAAAGAGATGTTTACAAAGAGTTAATTCACCCTCGCCATCAAACTTAAATTAGGACAGGTTTTGGAAAAATTCTGTAGGTATGGTAAGAATAAGCTCTTTAGAAAAACATCTAAGGATTATGATTTGGGTAAGATCCATTTTGGATAGGAGATTCAAAGAAAACTCAACGAGCATAGCCTATCATCTAGCCCTCCTTCTAGAACCATTATTGCCAGTGCTGAAATTTTTTTAACCAAGTGGTCTCCCCAATGTGAAGTCACAATTAGACTGCACATCGTTTGGTGTAGGAGCCCCATCTCAAATATCAACCTAGTTTCCATGTATTCTTCTAGAGTTTCCTTGGCTCTAATTATCAGCAAGAGAGAGGAATGTGTGGTGACATCAAAAATAAAAAGGGTGTGCCTCATGAGTGTTCGCTCGTATGTGTGTCAAATTTATTTCACTATGGAGGGGAGGAAAAGGGAGCCTCTAAGAGAGAGGTAGTAGTACCACCCTAGTAGAGACACATATGAACAAGAAGGGTCCATACAAAATCAAGTGAAATAGTACACAGATATGTGACAGTCACAGAAAACCAATATAACGATGAAGAGTTTTCTAATATCTAGCAGAATAGTCCATGAGGATGTGACAACGATAATATCAATTGGAACACATTCTCAATATGATAAGTACCAAAATAAACAAACTAGTTCCACTACTTTAGCACGGGTTAAAGAAAACATAAATTAAAAACATTCATAGAATATCTTACAAATATCCATAATCCATTCATGAAGAACATGCTTGCCCATAGGGCTTCTATTGTTAAGTAAAAGTTCCAAGACACATGTATACAATGAACATCACTAGCTCCAATAATGGAGCATTCAAGCCACTCCTTGCTCCCCAAAAGAAATAGTTTGTCTCTCTACTTCCTTACGGGAGGAGCCAAGGTGAGAAAGTACTTTTCTCATACAATGTGGGATTATTTATAACCAAGGGGTGTGTCGAGTAGTAAAAAGGGTCTTTTTCACCTCTATTTACCCTACATTAATTATCAATCCAGGTACGATTTGTTATCTCAAAGAGTGTACGCAGTTTGAGGTGGTCATTTGTTAGAGTAATGCTAGTAGTATAGTGCTTCTGCAAAAATAACTAAATGCTGAAAACAAACTTCTAAATGTAATGGCAGGAACTGGAAATGCTTGTAACTAAATCATTCATTTAAGGAACTATAGCACTTCATTAGTCAAGGGTGTAGTAATAATAGCTCTTCCCTTTGTAAACTGAATTAATTGAGAAGCAAAAAAGGAAAAGATCATCAATCTGGGAACTGGACAACAACAGTCAATGTTCACTACAGTTTCAGATCATTCTGTGCACACCAAAGGAATGACTTAAAACGATAATTCAAATAATGGAAAAAGGAACAAAAACTAATCTATTTAACAATATTGAACAACAAACCTTTAATCTACAAAAATGAATGAAGAAGTAAATGTAATATATAGGAATTCAACAATAATCTTTACTTCAGAAATGATTTGAATAGCAAACGGAAATGGGACAACAAACTAAAGGAAGTTATAAAATATTGAACAATAACCTGAATCAAATATAAATGCACATCAAACCAAATCGAATATTGCACATGACACTTCTATATTGAAAGAAACAGTAATCTAAGTTTCAGTACAACAGTTATTAATCACAGTTATGAAGAAACAGTAATTGCGGTCACCATGGAATAGCAATCCAATGAACAACATTCACGATCGAAGGTAAACCATAAGTAGATATACAGTAGCACCGATTTATGAATACACAACATTGTTAATCTGTAACTGAACAGTAATGGAAATCTGCAAGGAACAACAATGTTATAAAATAATATCAATCTGTACAGGAACGACAATGTGATACAAATTCAGAGTGAACAGCATAACAGTCTAGTTGCTGAGGATAACCTTACTATTCAAGTATGAATGAAATATAACAGAGCCAATATAGGAAATAATAAGGAACAATAGATTACTGAACAAAGCAGATAAAAGAAATCAAACCACACATGACTTGGAAATGGAAAATAGTGGTACAGGAAGCAAGTGATCCACTAGGGTCGAGCCCTTAGCCTCCAGGGATGCACTGATGTGATTACTCCAGAATCAAAGATGGAACAGCAACAAAGTTTATGTATTAATCATCAAAATCATGTTACAGTAATCGCTCTTTTAAAGAGATTCAATGATCAAAGTTTCAGTTACAATAGTGAATTTCATAAAAACAATAATAGTCCACTCCTTGGGCTAGCAATGTTGTCCCTTCTTATAGTAGCCAAGCTGAAATATCAATGATACCGATAATCTTTGAGGTGGCAATCCCTTAGGATCAAAGGATCCTAAGGGATTCACCACATTGTTATTTCTCCATTATCTCTTCGTTCTCTTGCGCTGATTTGGTATCTCTTTTTCCTTTTCCTGGCTTATACGCTCCAATCTGAATTGCCTCATTTGGATGCGGTTCCCTATCAAAGGGACAGTAGTTAATTTCGTCTTGTCTTTTCCTTTGGAATGGCGATCTTCTATTTTCTTCTTTTTCTGCATGGGAAAAGGTAATTATTAGTCATTTTAAGTTGCTCATAAATCTTCTAAACTTTATCATAATCTTTCACCATATGCTCATTTCATAATGTAAGGAAGTTATGAATTTTAAGGAAAAGATGACAAAATAAGTGGTAATTGCATACATTCTCTAATGCTCAACACACCCCCTGCTTACCCTTTTTCATGCCTTCATGAAAAAATTGTAATTGACTTGCAAGGGAGTTAGGGAATAGGCTGGAGAATGGATCTCATTAGGTGGTCTACAACCATGATGTCTAGTTAAGAATTCAAAAAGATGTCCCGTCTGACCTTCAGGCATTTCATATAAGGCTTGATATCCTAGTGCAGGGTGCCAAATGACTGGACTTCGAAACCTATAGCCTAACCAAGACAGGCCTTCTCTCAAAATGAGGTCACCATATATACCCAAGCGGTTAGCAGCTAGCTTAAAGTTCTCATAATTGAATGGTTCCCTGTTTTGGATATTCTGATTAGATGTCTGGTATCAGAATTTGGCTAATGCTATGGAAAGGTCTTTGATGGTAAAAATGTATTCTACCCTTTGCCAAATCACTGCAGTGTGGATAGGTCCCAATGCTTTGACCACTCCCTGAGTTCTCATTAGGCTCCTATGTTTATTCCATAGCTGTAGTGGGTCTCTAGGTTCACCCCTCACCCATAAATCTAATCCATTCTCCTGTCTTTGAAAGACATTGTAGGCTTTAAGCCACTTTATTTGATTAACACAAAAAGAAATAAATGCATGCAGTTGGACATCACCCACAAAAGCGCTAGGGTTCTGCTCTATTTCTCCATCTAATACAAGATTGTGAAAATAAAATTCACATAACAATCGCTGAACTTTCACCCTGTAATGCTTACAACGGTTTATGAAGTCATCAATGGTTTTTATCTCTATAGGTACTCCTGATTTGACAGCTTTAATTTTCAATTGTAAATATCTTTCCCTACATGATAGAACATCAGTATACAGAGAACATAAGGTATCCATTTGTTTGATGACTATGTCTAGTCTATGGGTTACCTTTTTGACTCATTTTTCTGCTTTTCGCCATCCTTCAAAGGCCTAGCTTTCTGATGCGTTAATCCTCTTCAGCTGTTGTTGTAATTTCTCGTATTTTTCTCGAGGTACAGTCTACTCTGTAAGTTTCTCTATTGTTTGTTGAGCTTGGTCTTTATTCAACATAATAGTTGTAGGTGGGAGATCTACTTGGATCTTCTTATCACAGGCCGATACGTTATCTATTTGTACTTCGACATGTGCAGCAGCTAGACGCTATTCCTTTTTATTTTGAATAGTAAGTTGGACTTGAGTCCTCTTGATCTTTTTCTTAAGGGGTTTTTCCTGGGAAGTTTCATTCTTTGCCACAGTGGTTCCTTTCAATTTCTTCCCCATTTTCAAAACCCTTATCTGTTGTCGAAGTTGCTTAATCATGTTAAGTAGTCTCTTCTGTTCCTTTCACAATCTTTTAATTTTCTATGTTCTCTTGGAAGTAACAACCATTCATTTACTCAGGCCTAGGCTTTGTACTTCAGGTATTGTACCTTCGCCCTGGCCAATTTCCTTATTTCCTTTTTAGGGTGCTTCTTCAGTGTTCTACTGATTGATTTTCTTAGGGGTAGAAACCCTAGTTTGTTCTACTGTCTCCTGGGTAACTTCTTCTTCTACCCCTTCTTCATCGTGGAATACTTCTGGTGTATTCTGACTAGGAACAAATTGTTCCCCTTCTTCATTCTCATCACTTTTCTTCATAGATACGCTCTTGTTATGGGCAGAGTGGTCTTCTTCTCCCTCCTCCTCATCACATAGTTCCTCAGATGCACTTTTATCATGAGCAAAGTGCTCCTGCGGTCCTTCCTCCTTATCATACAGTTCCTCGAATCCACGTTTTTCATGAGTAGAGTGCTCCTGCGGTCCTTCTTCCATGTGGGGGTTAATTCGGCTATGAGGTTGGACATATTGCCCATATTGGCTAGAATCTGGGCCAATTCATCTTCTTGCAGTGGGTTTTGCAGTGGACTTTCACTGCATTTCTCTGCTTCCTCTTCATCCTGATCGGATTCCTCAGCCTCTTCGTCTTGTTCTCCTTCATCGTTTTCCTCCAATTCTTTTTCGTTCTCCCCTCATTCCAATTGTGGGGGTTTTTGATCTCCTGAATCATGTATCTCTACAGGTTTACTGATGTCTCCCTGGGAATTTCCCAACATTCCTTTGATCCTGCCAACCTAATAGATTTTCTCTGTTTCAGTGGTCTGCTTTATGTACTGGCAACATGTTTTCGTTTTGGGGCTGGCAAAGCCAATCCCCCGTCTATCGCGAAAATCAGTTCTTCCCAACTGCTCTGCTATTGGGCAAGACTGTGGCTGACTATCAGGCGTATTAACCCACGGTGGCTTACTACTGACTCTAGATGGCGAGATTTCTTCATACTTCAGGCAACATCGTGTAATAAAGAATTTAAAAACACAGGCAAATTCACAGCACACTTTTGCTTTAACATGGCTAAAAGTTTAAGATGGCGTGGTCTTACCAAGTCTTTCCTTCCATCACAAGTGATGTAGGTCTAGATAATTCTCACCAATTCTACCCATAGCTCTCCCAAGGTTGCCGGCAGAAATCCCTTGTCTTTTACAGTCAGGTTCTGCCCTTCATCCTGAAAGATTTTCATGGAGTCTCGCAGTCTCACCTTTTTCAAAGTCCACACAGGTCCAGTTGGTGGTAGTCCTGAAACTTCTACAATTATTTCGTTAGTGACTACTATCTATCTCCCTCTCACCATGGAATGATGTTCTTGCAAGTTCTATAGAAACTCAATTGCCACCATCTCATTGGACTGTTGTAGACGGTTAAGATAAGTTATCCATCCTGCCCTTGCTAGGATCTCTCGTGCAGCATCAGAGACCAGCAACACCTGTGGCTCACTACGAATTGATCTTCCTCCCATGCTTAGCACACTGTAAAAAAAAATAGATATGGGAATGGAACTGCAGGTTGTTCAAATTTTTAACTGACTATTAGAAAACACAGAGAAGCTGACGGAACAACAAGCTCTTCAAATTTTGAACATACTGGTAATTTTTGTAGAGCAAAACACGAAAATAGCTTCCGAACAACAAGCCATGCATATTGGGAAACAAAATACTCTTAAGCTTTGCTATTCCCATGTCATAATTATCCCAAGTGATAAGCTGACATGTATGCCAGTGAATTATGGGGATCACCTGCGGCTCCCCTACAATGTGATAGGCCATCCTCAGCCGTCAAATGAAGTAGCACCATGTTGAACTGCCATAGTATAAAGTCATAAAGGAACATCGTATAAAGATATGCCATGTTTACTAAAATGAGCAGATTGTTGAAATCGAGGCATATAATAGAATCACTAACAAATAAGGAAATGTTGTGATATGATGCCAGAATTGGAGGATAGGACAACTAACATGCATAAAAGTTCCTATGTGATCATTATCGACTTTACCGTCATAATTCATTTGTAAATTATTTTCATGTTTCAAAGCTTTGAAAGGGTTATATACATAATCTCATTTGAACCATTTATAAAGATATAAGAAGAAGGGTTTTATAATTACTATTGGTGTATAAGAAATATGACTTCAATACCATCAACAAGGCTCTGTTTCCCACAAGTGTCCATAACCTTGAAAGAGTTGTTTATTTCACCCTTGGAACCATAATCCTTTGCATATGCCTAGGAAAGTGATGTGCAATGTCAGAATGGAGGCCATTATGCTAGCTTGGTAACCAGATAAATCATAATGCCATTCAGTAGGAAGGAGTGAAATGTGGGCAGGCCGGCTGGTGATGAGACCTCCTGTTCCAAGGAATTTTTATCTTTTCTTATGTGGCTCTTGGATCATATCCCTGGTGTGGTGGCCATAGTGGGAATGCCACTTCACTTTCTTCCTTATGATCATGGTACTCTAGCTCTTGATGAGACCCCCTATCCTTCATCTAACAAATCATGTTAGCAATCATATAAACATTTTTTCTTTTTATTCTTTTTTTCTTTTATATAACGCTTTTCTTATTTATCTATAGAGGGTGGTTCAACACTCCTTAAGAGTAGGGATGGTGGAAGAAGTCTTAACATCTCAATAGAGAAAAATATACCCTTATTCTTATTCAATAATAATGATCAAAGAGAATTATGGGGATTTAGGAAGAACCATGATGATAAAAATAATCAATCATATTGGTATTAGTAAAATAATGACAGCAAAGTCATCAATAGTTATGTCCTCTCCTCTTTTCTCTTATCAATTCAAAGTAATTTCTTTTAAAGATAACGATTTTTATGTAATTTGTTGATTTCAGTATCCTCTAGTTTTTGTATTCGTTGCATAAATGTATAGTTTTACTTTAAATGACCATGACTCACAAAGATGATCTATATGGTAAAACAAAAAAAGGAAGAAAATGCACTCTAAAAATGCTAGAACAGCTACTGTACACAAAACCGTAAGCAAAAGGAAAAACATGCTTGAAACTGTTGTGCCTTGAGAGGAACAGCAACTGTCCTTAATTGGAACAGCAAAGAAAGAAAGAACAAACAAAAAATGTGAAAATGTTGTTCCTTCGAAAAAGAACAACAGAAAAATGAAAGTGATGTTCCTTTGGAAAGGAACAACAAAACGTAAAAGTGTTGTTCCTTCGAAAAGGAACAACAGAAAGGCGGAAATGATGTTCCTTCAGAAAGGAATAGCAAAAATGCAGAAATGCTTTTCCTTTGGAAAGGAAAAGCAAAACGTGAAAGTGTTGTTCCTTCGAAGAGGAACAGCAAACCGGTGGAAATGTTGTTCCTTCGGAAAGGAACAACAGAATGCAAAAATGTTTCTCCTTCAGAAAGGAACAAAAAATGGCGAAAATGTTGTTCCTTTGGAAAGGAATAGCAAAATGCAAAAGTTTTGTTCCTTTGAAAAGGAACAACAAATGGTGGAACTGTCGTTCCTCTGGAAAGGAACAGAAAAATGCAAAAGCGTTGTTCCTTCAAAAAGGAACATCAAAGCGGTGAAAATGTTGTTCCTTCCGAAAGGAATAGCAAACTGCAAAAGTGTTGTTCCTTCGAAAAGGAACAACAAAACGGTGAAAATGTTGTTCCATCCGAAAGGAACAACAAAGTGCAAAAGTATTGTTCCTTCGAAAAGGAACAGCAGAATGGTGAAAATGTTGTTCCATCTGAAAGGAACAACAAAATGCAAAAGTTGCAGAAATGAAGAAATATTTACAGAAAGTAATTTACACAAACAAAATAAAAGAACTATGTACAAAATTTAAAAGCAACCAAATCACTTAATGAATCAAAGGTGAGGGAGAGTTCTCTTCCTCAACCAGAATCTACATGTTGGAGTCTTCCCGGAGTTGTTGGTAGAAGGATTCCCAAGCAAGTGATTTGTGGTACAATCGAACTCCGTGGCTATTTGCCTTAAAGGTATGTCCCGATCCATCAATGGTGGTTAAAGTAATGGTGCCATTATCATGTACCTTCTAGATTTTGTATGGTCCCAGCCAGCCAGTCTGAAGTCTCCCCAGAAAATCCTGAAACCTACAATCGTATAGGAGCGCCCAATCTCCTTCATGGAAGAATTTCTTTTTGATGAGGGCGTCGTGCCATTTGGCTCTCTGTTGTTGGATTAATGTGGTGTGTTGAAGAGCAGAGAGCCTGATTTCATCCAGCTCGTTGATCTGTTGTAGTCTATTAATCTGAGCCTCGTTTAAATCTAGACTGACTTCTTGTGCTATTCTCAAGGTTTGTATTTCAAATTCTATTGGAAAGATGGGTTCCTTTCCAAATACTAGCTGATATGGTGAATAACTAGTAGTGCTTCTCCGTGTTATTCTGTATGCCCACAAGGCTTCTAGTAATCTTGTAGCCCAATCGCGTCTATGTGACGCAATGGTTTTTTTCAGTATTGCTTCTATTACTTTGTTCATGGTCTCTACTTGGCCATTTGCCTATCGGTGGTATGGAGTAATAATTTTATGCTGAATATGATAGTTTTTTAGTGTTGCAGCAATTTTATTACCAGCAAATTGTGGTCCTCCATCCGTGATTATATCTCTTGGGAGGCCATATCGCAAAAATATTTGGAACAGGAAATGGATGGCGAAATCCTCTGTAGCTCTTGGCAGTGCCTTTACTTCAACCCATTTGGTCATATATTCCGTTGCTACTAAAATATATGTTTTCTGGTTTGATGATGGGTTGATTGGGCCAACAAAGTTGAGCGCCCAACGCTAAAATGGTTCAATGACTAGCTAAGGGATCATAGGCATTTCATCAGACTCTCCTGGGCGTCCTGGTCTTTGGAAACTATCACAAGATTGAACAAACTTCTTTGCATATCTAAAGATTGTGGGCCAATAATACCTTGTTTACAGAACTTTGTGACTAGTTCTTCAATCTGCGAAATGTCTGCCACATGGTTCGTCATGGCAAGCTTTCAAAATGTCAAAAATTTCATCTTCACGAACACATATTCTAATGTGCATACCTGCTCCCGTATGAAATAGGTGGCCCACAATCCAAGAAAAATGGGTACTACGCTGGACAATCTACTTTCGTTCATTGGGACTCAGATGTTTTGGTAATTTGCCTATCGCTAAATAATTCGCAACATCAACATACTAGGGTGTTTTGACAGTAACAGTGAAAAACTGTTCATCTGGAAATTGATCTTCGACTACTACTATGTCCACCGGTTTTGGCATTTGTGAACTACAAGATTTTCTTTTCCAGGTCAGTCTTTTATTATGATGTCGAATTCCTACAATAAAATCAACCATCTTGTTACTCTACCATTTGTGATTGGTTTATTTGCTAAATATTTTATGGCAGAGTGATCTGTATATAAAACAACAGGATATCCAGTGATTTAATGCCTAAATTTATTTACAGCAGGTATTATAGCTAAAAATTCTTTTTCAGTAACAGTATAGTTCAACTCAGCAGGAGACAAATTCTTGCTAATATAATAGATTGCATATGGTTTTTTCTCTTCCTCCTGCCCAAGGACTACTCCAATAGCTGTGTGTGAAGCATTTGATGAAATTTGAAATGGCAGATCCCAATTTGGACCACTGAGTACTGGGGTTGTTGACACAATCGTTTTCAGATCCTCAAAAGCACAGTCACATTTATCTATCCACACAAAGTCAACATTCCCTATTAGTGTGTATAGAGGTGCAACAATGTGAGAAAAATGTTCTATAAATCTCCTATAATAAGCATAAAATCCAAGAAAACTGGATACCTCTGGCTGTGTGGTAGGAGTGTTCGGTCAAAATCATCTTCGTATGGTGTGAAATCATCCATGTATACTTCGATCCCTTCATTTATTAAATCTGAAAGGATGCTGAGGATAGATATTTGAAATGTGGCAGGGGCATTGCATAGGCCAAAGGGTAAAACTCTGTAGGCAACTGTTCCCCAAGGAAAAGTAAAAGTAGTTTTGTCTTGGTCTTCAGGGGCAATTGGAATCTAATTGTATCCACTGAAGCCATCCAAGAAAGAAAATAATTTCTTTCCTGCTAATGTATCTAATACCTGGTCAATGAATGGAATGGGAAAGTGGTATTTCTGGGTTTCTTTATTTAATTCTCTATAATCTACACAAATCCTCCACTTCCATTCTTCTTTGGCACCACTACAAGTGGAGAGACCCATTTTCTCTGAGAAATAGGATAAATAAAGTTTACATCTAAATGTTTTTGTAGTTGAACTTTCACAATGTCTTTTAGATGAGGGTTAAGTCTTCTTTGGGGTTGGCGAATAGGGCTTGCATCCTTTTCTGTATAAATGTGGTGTGTACATAACTGGGGATCAATTCCCTTCATGTCGGGATAATCACATGCAAAATCTTCCTTTTATTTTCTCAGTAGTTGGATCAACTTCTCTTCTTGTTCAGGAGTCAAGTTATTATTGATGTTTAAAGTTTTTCTTGGCTCAATCTCTATAGTTTTTCTATTTAAAATGGAAGTAGCTAGTATTGTTTGATCATGAGTGTCATTGAGAGGATATTCTTCTAATTCATTATCAAATGCTACCTCTCTCATGTGACATTGTACGTGGGATTTGGATTCAACTTGGCTAATAAAGTTGTTAATAACATCATCCTCTGTTTGATCTTTGAAATCGAGGGCCTCTTCTATAGTTAATGGGCATCCAATGTTTTCAGTAAGGTATGATGCAGGATGTTTGTTAGTTTTTATTATTGTTACACTTGGCTAGGCTGGGGGGTATAGGGCTATATTCGTAATATTACTCCCTCTAGTTATGGTTATACTTCTTTGTCAGCAGTCAATGTAAGCATCAGCGGTTGCAAGCCAAGGTCTTCCTAAAATCAACAGATGTCTATCAAGTCAGTTTTTGGGGTTTAGTATTAGAAATTTGGTAGGATATTCATAGGAATCAGCGGATACCATGACATCATGTAGTTTGCCTTCTGGCCGAACTACTGATCGATCAGCTAGTTCTAATAAAGTGGAAGTTGGTTCTACTGATGTAATGCACATTTTTTTACAAGTAGTGGTTGTTAAGATATTAATTGCAGCCCCTAGATCAACTAAGACATTTGAAAAGGTTTTTCCATTGATTTGTACTATCACTATTGGATTTCCTGGATCTTCATATTTGACAGGTGCTTCTCTTCCTGATAATAGATCAGATAAGGTGCCAACTACCTGAACTATTGGGTTATTTGTTATTCTCCTCCTTGGTTTTTTTATACATAGTTCTTTGATGGTTTTTTCATATATTGGGATATCTTGGATGGCTTGGAGGAGTGGGATTTTTAAGTACAAATTCTTAAGTTCTCCCAGAATATTAAAGTCACGATGTTCTATAGGGCGTAGTATAATTAATCGTTCTGGGAATGGGGGAGAAGATGTGGTTGCTTGGTTATGAGTTTGTTTTCTAGCCACATCTTCTTCTTGTAATGGTTGTTCTATAGGTAACTGATTTTCAACTTGAACATTTTTATCTCCCTCGATCTCTATAATGCGCCTAGACCTTAATTGAAGATCGTTGCACTCCCTTAGATCGGTTTCTAGGTCTGGTGTTTCAATTATTTGAATAGATTGGACCGGTCTGTTATTTGCGTTTGGGTTGGGTTGGGCTGGGAGTTGCGGTCTTAAATTGGACTGGGGATTTTTCTGTAGTGCTGGCAGTGTAGGTTGAGGGAGTGGAATGGTTCCTACTAGCTGATTCATCAGTGTTTCCCAGTTTGTCTGCCAGGCTTGACTCTGTGAGGTAGGAGGGGACCATTGTGCTGGATACGCATTGTTTTGCCAATATGGTGGGGTGTAGGGAAAATTTGGCAAATTAAATTTTCTTGCTTGACTCGGCCATGGTGATGATGAAGGGAATGTTTGTTGTGACCAATTTTAGACAAGAGGTTTACTTTTCCACATTGTATTATATTGTTGAGCATGATATTGTGGAGGTTAGAAAGAAGAAGCTGGATCGGGGAACATACCTGATTATCGCGGCTGCCATTGACGGCGTTGATTAAGTAGGTATACCAGTTCTAGTTCTTCTTCCACTTCTTTATATACCGCTTCCAAACCAGGAAGTGAGGGACAGCTTTCTGTAGAGTGGTCTTTTGTACAAATGGCATAAACTTGAACCGCATCTAATGGGCACTCTTTGTGGCTGTGTTTTTTTCTACATATGGGACAAAATATTGCAAGATTTTGCTCTACCTCTACTTGTTTCTGTTTGTCTTGAATAATATCAAGCTACGTTGTCAAAGTCCCCAATATGTCAATTTTGAAATTTTCTAAAAAATTTTCAGTTTCTACATGAGTCACTCCTTCTCTAGAGATCTTTTTGTCCCCTGTAAACCTATCATGTTCTGATGGTCTTAGCGTTGTACTTCCTCTATCTACCATCTGAAATATTTCATCTTTTAACTCTTTGGATCTATAATAATCTTGATATTTCTTTAGGAAAGCACTTTTCATCTGATCCCAGTCATTTATAACACCTCCACCCAACCACATAAACCATTGTAAAGCAACTCCTTTTAATGTAGAGGGAAATAGTTTCAACTTTTGGGGGTTGGTGGTATAGTCATATCCTCTACACAGCACATCGAATTCGAAAAAAAATGCATCTGGGTCTTTTGATGTTAGGCCATGAAATGTAGGGATATGCTGGAGAGGAATTGCCTTCAAGGTGCATTGGCTGCAGTATCTACAATGGGATATTTTAGTGTGGAGGTTTGGGTGTTTGGCTGGTTCTGGGCCATTTGGTCAAATATGTGCTAATAGCCTTCCGGATTTCTAGGGGGGTATTCCTAGGTTGGTTAGATGGAGTGGGGATGACTTTAACAGGAATGGCCTTAAAAACAATTCCTTTGTCTGGGATGATGAGAGCTTCTAATGTCGAGGGGGATTTTGGCTCTTGAGGTTCTTCAACTTCATTCTGGATTATTTTTGTAGCACTTCCCTTTCTAGGCTGCTTAATGGCTGAATTATTCCAAGAGGAGGTCTTGGTTCTTCAGTTTCCCCTGTTTCTCCTCTCCCTTCACAGAGATTACTAAGGTTCCCTTCTTGCAATGATTTTGGGCTAGAATTCTCAATTTCTTGAAAATCTTGCTCCTCAGTTTGGCTATGCACCTCAGCAAAGGCTACAAATGGTGATCTTGTGGCTTGAAGGGAGCTAGTAGGTTGTCTAGAAGTAACTTTTCTAGGCCCTACTGAAGGCTGAGATTCTACTTTTTTAAGGATTTCATCTATAAAGGTTGATCAACCAAGGGTCACCGGTCCCTTAGCTTTATCAGGCTTGGGTAGTGGTTTAGGATTATTTTCAGGCTTTTTCTGCTTAGTCATGCAGACAAATAAAATGTTGATTTCTACCAAAAGCAACAACAACTCTGCAGGAAAGCGGGCAGGGGAGCAGGGCTGTTACATGCTCCGTACACAGGTTCTTACCTTCTATTTTAAAAACCCAATTCTCTCCTAGAAGGTACTTACACTAGTCTAAAAAGAAACAAATGGCTACACTCTTCCCTGGCAACGACACCAAAATGTCAAGCAGTAAAAAGGGTCTTTTTCACCTCTATTTACCCTACATTAATTATCAATCCAAGTACAATTTCTTATCTCAAAGAGTGTACTCAGTTTGAGGCGGTCATTTGTTAGAGTAATGCTAGTAGTATAGTGCTTCTGCAAAAATAACTAAATGTTGAAAACAAACCTCTAAATGTAATGGTAGGAACTGGAAATTCTTGTAACTAAATCGTTCATTTAAGGAACTACAAAACTTCATCAATCAAGGGTGCAGTAATAATAACTCTTACCTTTGTAAACTGATGTAATTGAGAAACAATAAAGGAAAATATCATCAATCTGGGAACTGGACAACAACAGTCAATGTTCACTACAGTTTCAGATCATTCTGTGCACACCAAAGCAATTACTTAAAACGATAATTCAAATAACGGAAAAAGGAATAGAAACTAATCTATTTAACAAGATTGAACAACAAATTTTTAATCTACAGAAATGAATGACGTAGTAAGTGTAATCTATAGGTATTCAGCAAAAATATTTACTTCAGAAATGATTTGAATAGCAAACATAAATGTGACAGAAAACTAAAGGAAGTTATAAAATATTGAACAGTAACCTGAATCAAATGTAAATGCATAGCAAACCAAATCGAATATTGCACACAACACTTCTATATTGAAAGAAATAGTAATATGAGTTTCGGTACAATAATTATTAATCACATTTATGAAGAAACAATAATTGTGGTCACCATGGAACAACAATCCCAACGAACAACAATCATGCTCGAAGGTAAACCGTAGGTAGATAGACAATAGCACTGATTTATGAATACACGGCACTGTTAATCTGTAACTAAATAGTAATGGCAATCTGGAAGGAACAACAATGTTATACAATAATATTAATCTGTAAAGGAACGCCAATGTGATACAAATTCAGAGTGAACAGCATAACATTCCAGTTGCTAAGGATAACCTTACTATTCAAATATGAATGAAATATAACAGAGCCAATATATGAAATAATAAGGAGCATAAGATTACTGAACAAAGTAGATAAAATAAATCAAACCACATATGACTTGGAATTGGAAAATAGTGGTACAAGAAGCAAGTGATCCACTAGGGTCGGGCCCTTAGCCTCCAGGGATGCACTGCTGTGATTACGCCAAAATCAAAGATGGAACAGCAACAGAGTTTATGTATTAATCATCAAAACCTTGTTACAATAATCGCTCTTTTAAAGAGAGTCAATGATCAAATTTTAAGTAACAATAGTGAATTTCATAAAAACAATAATAGTCCACCCCTTGGGCTAGCAATGTCGTCCCTTCTTATAGCAGCCAAGAGGAAATATTGATCAACGATACAAATAATCTTTGAGGTAGTGATCTCTTAGGATCAAAGGATCCTGAGGGATTCGCCAGATCATTATTTCTCAGTTATCTCTTCATTCTCTTGTGTCGATTTGGTATCTCTTCTTCATTTTCCTAGCTTATATGCTCCAATCTGGATTGCCTCGTTTGGATGTGGTTCCCTATCAAAGGGACAACAGTTAATTTCATCTTTTCTTTTCCTTTGGAATGGTGAACTTCCATTTCCTTCTTTTTCTATATGGGAAAAGGTAATTATTAGTCATTTTACATTGCTCATAAATCTTCTAAACTTTATCATAATCTTTCACCATATTCTCATTTCATAATGCAAGGATGTTATGAATTTTAAGGAAAATATGACAAAATAAGTGGTAATTGCATACCTTCTCTAATTCTCAACAGGGTGATGCATCTCCTTCTCATGGATCTTTGAATACCCTCATGGTTGCTTGACTTCCTATGAATTTTCAACTTACATGACTCTTTATATTCGATGCGTGTCCTTTGGACTACCACTTTACAATACATTTTGAATACCATTTACATGATCCAAAATGACGATGTGGCATATGATAACTCGTGACATGAAACTACTAACATGGACTACTTGATGATGCGGTAGTGTCAATCCATTGTTGCTGCTTTGGCTAAGAGTCTGCTTGAGAGTGCTCTACATTTCACCTCTGTATGACTTGGTGATAGGGAATATTCAATGATCTTAAATCTTGAGTTGTGATCACAGAATGATGTCACTTTTCTTTCTTGTGATTGATCAACTTGCATTTTTATCTACAAGAGCTTCTTTCAGCATGGTTCCCTCCATCTCTTTCTTCACCATCTCACCATAACATGGTAAAGTACCTATCACTCATGACGAGACGACATCAGTCCGAAAATCCCCTAGTCGAATATTATGCATATTGATCCATTGACGTAGATGAAACCGAATGGGAGGTTACGGAAAGGGCTCAGTAGATACAAAATTATGAAATTTAGGAAATCAGGGGTGAGATTAAGCCTTGATAATGTGTATTGGACAGTTCAAGTTGGACTGAGGGAGAAGACTATGTAGTTCAGGGAGATAGTGAGATATGTTGAGGGGTTGGACACTAAGAGGACACACTGTGTAGTTCCGAGAGACAAAGGAGGCTAGGAAATTATGAAAATACATAATTTAGAGGCTCAGGGAATGAGACTGAGTAATTTTATCACACATTGTGGTGTTAGGGCCAGGCTGAGAGAAAGGATTGCGCAATTCTAGAGGCCAAGGCTAGAGCTTGAGCATAGAAACTGCAAAGTGTAGCAGTCATGGGAGGTAAGAACTATGCACTGCACATAGCCAAAGGGAAATGTAATAGCTAGAGGAGTGAAACGTCAATAGAATGAACACGAAACTATGGATAATCCGGATCATACCACTGCAATGTAGTGTGAAGTTCAGGGAGGTCGGGTCAAGCTAAGTTCCTTGCTCAGGAAGCCTTCTCAGAAATGGCTAAGTGTAAGACCAGTTAGATTGATGTGAATAGTGATAAGACCTTGACTGTGATCTCGCACTTAGAATACTTGATGACAAAAAAACATAGATCACCTAGGACACATGACAAATGGATTTCCCTCTGTGCGACAACCTTATGACCCATTACAATAAGTGTGACACTTAAGATACACTTTGCGACGACTGTGACGACACTTGTGCGATGGTCTTTAAAACTTTTTGAATTAGTGCGACAGATGTTTACATGGTTAGAACAACTCATATACACAAAGATAGACCCTTGAAACCAATAGAACAAGCTTCTACACATTCTACAACAACCAATCATGTGAAAAGACGATAGTTTACCCAACATTTAAAGGGGAGAAAAATACTTCAAGAAAGTAAATGAAATGAGTTTAAGCTCTCAAATAGAGTGTAAGCGACAATTTTGGAGGGTGTTGTAGCAGATATGACACATCTCATGTGGCACACATTAAACATAATTGTTAGGACATTCATTATCAAATTTATTGAGAACTTTTATAATAGAAATTGCATCGAGACATGCAAAGGAACGCCGAAAGGAGGAGCAAGGAATGTGGAAGGAGATGGTTAAGACAACATATTATAAAGTATAATGGGTTTTTATAAGTTTTTGTAGGTTATTTGAGCCTGATTAGTTCACCCAAAGGTTAATATGTAGCTAACAAAGTGATATAAGGAAAAATGAAATCTTGTTAAGGTTGAAAAGTGAAATTGTGTGTGACTTTTTTTCTTTTTTGTCATTTGTTTTTTTTTTTTCCATGATGAGTAATCTCCTAAGAGATGCAAACATATTTTATTTTTTCTGTAAAAGTTTCTTAAAGTTGTGAAGTTGAACTATCTTGCAAATTATTTGGTATCAACATAGTAATATAGATCCAGTTTTCAAGGGTGTGAATATACCCTTTTTCGAGGTTGTTAATTAGGTTATTTTTGGCATTGGAAATTTAGTTTGGGAAATAATTATTAAATTTTTCCTTTATAAATAATTAAAAATGCCCCCTTCCTACAACAAGTGTCATATTTCACCAGATTTTGGTCTACGAATCCATAAACACCTATTGTATCAATATCTTAAGTAGCACTAGTCACTTGTTGTTCCCACACAATTCATTTTTTTGTCGAAGAGACACGTTCAATGTGGAAGATGTAATTGTTTGTCTCATTAGTTGGGTATTTCTATGAGTTAAGAGTAGATGATTGCATTATACTTTTTTATGACTGATATTTTTGTGATTTTAATTGAAGTGCCAATAGGTAGCATGCTTTCATGTGGAAAAGAATTCAATTTGATATGTTCATGCAATGAAGTTATCTTCTCCTCTTGTATTACAAGAACAATTGTGTTTGTGAGACACCAAACTATTGACAAAAACAATGAAGAAAAAGGGAATTAATGTTATTTAGCTTCCAAATAGATAATTTTATATGTATTGTTGGCTAGTTGCAGTACCATGATAGGAGTTGGCTTTGGAATTGTACATTGTAGTTTTGTTAGATGTATTTTCATGTGCATTGTCTTATTTTGATGATTTTAATGCGAAATGTTAGTGTGCATGTTTTGTATATCATTTAATTGTTTGTAAAATTTGGAAACAGGTGAGAAGATACAAAAAGTCCAGGAAATTAAAGAAACAATATAGAAAATAGCGAGAAGAAACGAATGGGCATGTAAGCAATGAAGGTGTGTTTATAAGACATTAACAAACAAGCACCATGTTACAAAGAAATGCTCAGTGTTAGCCATCAAAGTACAAGCATGTGGCAAACTGGGGAAAAGAAATGTTTGTAGTTAGATAGTGAAAGTGTTTGTTTCCCCCTTTTGAAAAAATGCTAGTTGTAAATAAAAGTTGATGCATGGCTGCACGTTCGAGATAAGCTTAGCGAAGCTACCTATTTTCATCCCTTTCGTGTTTATGGATGAGGACATGCGTGAAAGTCTTAATCCTTTTAAGTAATTGGAGAGTAGGGTGCAACCAATATGGAGGCAAATTCGGCGAGAGTAGGAATCATGATTGCATATCTAAAACATATGATTCTTTTTCATGTATTTCCTGGAAAAATTGGTAAAGTTGGGAAGCAGAATGTATATCCATTTATATTTTCAAGAAAACTAAAAAGTTATAAGTAAACATTTATAAAGGAATAGTTGAGAAGTAAAACATAGAAGATATTTAGCATCAACTTATGACAACCATAACAAATTAGAAACATAGAAGGTAAAAAAAACACAAATGCACTTTTTTCTTTTAATGAGTGAGGAGGAAAAACATTTACAAATGCATTGCAAAGGAATTCAAGCTACCTTGAATAGAATGTATTCAAGGAGGTGGATGCATAGATATGGAGGAAAGGTACGTTTCTTCTCTCTTCCTATGTATCATGTAAGGATTTTCTTGAATTCATGAATAAGGTGAGAAAGAGAAAGCGGAAGAGATGCACAAATCATTCAATGATCTGACTCTAGATATGGTTGTGAATGTTAGTCCTTGCCGATCAATTTTTCCAATGTCAATTGTCACTTTATGAACGTTCATACCTTGTGATTTATGGAATGTTAGGACCCATGCCATGCAAAGGGGAATTTTTGTGTGAGAGCCCCTTGTTATAGGGGGGATTGGAACACAATTTGGATGTGAAACATCCCATGGTGGACCTTTGTAGTGAATGAAATCAACAACAATAAAGGATGGGATTTCTAGGGGTCGAGGACCAGATGCATAGGATATAGAAATAACTTTTCCAAGTGGCCCATTAACAAGGCCTACTTCAACCCACAAATTTCTTGTTAGGATGACTTGTTCTCCAACGCATAGAAGCACTTTTGCAGCCATGTCCTTATCCTCTTCAATGTAAGGGGGCATTTGTCTCCTTTATTGGGAATAGAAACGTGTAATTGGCATGTTCATTTTTCTTAGCATAGCTTTATTGTGAAGAGCTACAAATTCATTAGTTGCATAAAGGTGCATAACATTGTTGAATGTCTACTTCCAATTGGGTGGAAGCTTGGATTTTTTGCGTGCCATGAGAAGTTTCTAATCATCTAGTGTGGGGGTTACGTTGAGAAGATTGAAAAGGAGTTGTCGGAATGAAATCTGATCAGTATTTTTTCCCTACTAGTAAAAAAATGTTGAAAGTGTGACAACTATATCAAAGCTCTACCAAAGAGAATTTCCATGAGATGTGCCTACCTACGTTGGTGTATATTTGATAGGTGGCAACTAATGAAGGTAACCTACAAGGATTAGAGAGCGACCTTCAAATGGTGTATTCTTATTGGATGGGAATTCCTCTCGCAAACAGTCATTAACTTGAGTAAGAATTTTACGTCCAATGAATCTCATCTCTTCAATGAGAATGTATTTCACATGTTGAAGTTGTTCTTAAAGGTTTAGTAGGGATTGAACTTCAAGAGGTTGTATAGAGGATACAAGTATGTGAAGGCGATAGTGTATTGTAAGTGCATTTATAAGGAATTATGCAGCACCAGTTGGAGAAAGCAAGGGTAGAGGGTTAACTCTATTGCAAGAAGTAGATAGATAGGCATGTTTTGAGCCAATAAATTAGAAAATATTTTTCGGTGCCAGGAGTGCTTTGGATAAGCATATTTAACAGTGCTTCGAATGCATTTATATAAAAAGTGGGTAAAAATGATATTGAAAGTCATGTTTTGTCTTATGGACAAGGAGGAAATGGAATGTGTAGTTGGAGATGGGATTTGGCACACCTGTTTGGAGGAGTGTTTGAATTTAATGAAGTGAATGGCCATCTCTTGCATGTGTGAAGGGATAATGGAATGAGCCCAATTATCATTTGCATCGAAGTCACAGTGGCCAAGCATTTCTCACTCATCAAAGAGAATATTCTTATCTGGGTAGAGTTGAGAAAGGAATTTCGATTCATCCATGTGCATGGTGTAGTGGGGGTCCAGTTCAACACCAAAGTCGTTAGGAGAGGTGGGGCGGGGCATGTTTGTAGGTGCATGATGGACATGCCATGCATGGTATGTGTTTTTAATATGTTCCCAATGTGTGACAACCTTCTCATTTCTTGCACCAATATCATGAGGTAGTTTTTAAAAAGGGAGGTACAAGAGAATTTCACTCCAACAAAAGTCAACATAACAATCTAAATATGTAGATGGAATAGAGGTATAGTGAGGAATGACACGTACAACGATGGAAGGGAATATGTGTTTCCATAGTGATGTCTTACAAAGTGATGAAAATGATGAGGAACCTACAACTTCAATAAGGGACAATGATTCAAGCGATGGATATATTTTCATGTATGAAGTGATGAAGGGTGTTGTTAGAATATGGTCATCCAAGCTATGTGAGACACGTCTGAAAATGTTTCTCTTAACATTAAGGGAGACAAAAAAGCGGTTTCATTTTGTTAACGGGAGTTTTTGGAGCATGTGTCATGTTTCTTATGCACCAATGTCCATATCAACAATGAGCTTAGTCAAGGGTTTGGAAATGACAGTGACAGTTGGGGAGTCAAGGAGAGAACTTATGGCAAGGTGGGAAAGCATTTGGTGGTAGCTTTTAGACTTAGACTCTTATTTTGCTCCATACTTTGATATGTAGTTCAAAATGGCATGGCATGAGGAAATAGGTGGAAGTCAATATTGGCCCTCCAAATCGCAGGCATGTGAGGGTTGTGGACATTAATCTTCTCATCATTTCTAGAAGGAGAATGTGTATTATGATTGGAATTATTGATTTCCATTGAAAATGAATTGCGAAATCCCAAGGTGACATGATGTAGAGTTGTTCCTTTTGTGAAGGCGTGTATATGAATGAAAATTTGTGTGCCTTTGGACATAGTTAACAATCTCCTCGTAGTCTTGATGTTCATTGAAAGAGAGGAGTTTAGTTGTTTTAAGGAGGGAGGGATCATGACTGGATGTTTGATGGACTCCTAAATTTCTTTGATGGAGTGGGCGAGGGTTCGAAGTAGAGACGTATGAATCGAGAAAATATTTTGAAATAGCAATGTTTCTTCATTAGTCCAATTGAGGCCATCCATATTTGGTGCATTGGAGAAACATAGGAAGCCATGTATATGTCCAGATCCTCTATATTTCCATTCATACCTAAGGTAAAAAAAGGAGAAAATGTAAGAGGTTTGCATGAAAGAAATTGTACATAAAAGAGAGAAGACAAGCCAGGGTAGTTTCAAACTTGTACCAAAAATCATTTACAAGGAACCCTTTTAGTAGGACCTCCTCTAACAAGATTGAGAATTTGCAATGGATGTATTGAGATGCACGATGTGGGTTTTCAAAAATGTTTTGGATTTCCCATTAAGATTGTTCATGTGTATTGGATGGAGGTTTAGAAGGCATGGCCATATGCAAGTCATGCCATTTTGTATCAATTGCACTTAATGTGAAGAATAAGGTAGGACTACCATGTTGAATGATCATGTCACTAAGTTCCCCTGTAGCCTTGGGCCAAAAAGGCTGACTCCCTTAGACAGACAAGTTGAAGCACATAATCTGGTCTGGAACGGTTGAGGGGGGCAGTTATTGAAGGTGTTGGTGAAGGTTTCCAATGGTTGCTAGAAAACTATTGTTATCAACAAAAAATTGATCATCTAACCTAATTTACTAGATGGATAGAAGTACACCACGTAAAGCCAATTTTACCATAGTAAAATTGCTTTCACTATGAGAAATTACTTAATAAATCAACTTTGCTAAGTAATTTATAGTTAAAACAATGAAGAATAATTAAATAAATCATTATTTATTTGATTTTATTCTAGGAATAATTAATTAAACTATTGTTTTATTATTATTCCTTGTAAAATTTGACCCAATCATGAAAAATAAAGAGATAAATAATTATTTTTCTTAGTTTTTCTCTAAGAATAATTAATTAAGCACTAATTAATTATTATTCTTTGTTAAAATTGACTAAATCCCTTAGGAATAATTAAATAAATCCTTATTTGTTTATTATTCCTTAACTAATTCATTGAGATGATAAATAAATCATTTATTTATTTATTATTTCTAAATAAAAGTTTAAATACTTTTTCCCTCCTAAACAAATATAATAAAATATTCCAAGTGGTTATTCCAAGAATGGTATCAATAATACCTTATTATTTCTCATTATTAGAGGATAACTCAATATTTTGTTATAAATAGAAGGGTTTTCCATTCATTATTCACTTTTGATTATTTTCATTGTTGTAACTCTGAATATTTTCATTCGTCACACACCACATTTTTTGATCGGTTTTCACATTATAGAGGAGAGATACTCTACACAAGCTGAAGACGTTTGAGGATAGCCAAGAACCCATCCCATAGAGGGGGACTAGTAACATTTATCTGTTCTCTTCACAGGTGTTATTATAATATTAATCTTTACATATTTGGTTTCCATCAGATAATTGGAGTTATTACTCTTTCTTTTGTTGTTTAACTATGATTGTGGCATAGATCCAGACTTTGGAAGGTTTTGTCTTTATTAGTTGTTGTAGATATATAATGTTTAGCAATCATTTCTATTGATGAGATTGTTTGTCATCCACAATCTTAAGTGGGTTCATTTCGTACATCATTGAGAAGAAAACACTACAACAACTATTTGCAAGGTATATTTTAATGAAGACAGATGCAATTGCCTCGATGTGATGGCGCATTATAAGTTTGTACTGTAAGTAATAGTGAAATCTGGGATGCTAGCCAAAAGGGTTATTATTGCATATCAACTTTTGCAATTCTTGGTTGGTTAATCATGGTAGATCCATTGGGGAAGAAGGTGGGGAAGGCCACGGAGAAGAGGCCCTTAATGTTGTTTTCATTTTTTAGAGAAAGGCCAATAATAGGCCATTTAAGTGAATGGCTGGTTGTGGAATTGGAACATTCTATGTAGGAAAGTATTTCATCAATACGAGTATGGGAATTTTGAAAGAGTTGAAATAGAGGATGGATGAGGGTCAGATGGGCATGTGTGATGGAGTTCAGGAGTGGGGCTTTGAGAGAAGTTCTGGTGGAGAGAAGGGGAATTCATGGTGACATGGTGTAGAAGGGTGGTGACATATGTAGGGACAATAGGCAAAGAAGAAAGCGCAGTTGGGTCAATCTCAACATCCATGTAGTATGGATCGTTTTCTAGTTTAAATTCCAATGCTGCAAGAACATGAGATCTATTGAAAAAGAATTCATAAGATGTGTATTCAGAACTACTTTTGTTGATAACAAGGATATCTATTTCTCAAAGCATGTGGGGAAGGGAGGTGACAATGTTAGTGATATCCCGAGGGAAGCTAATAATATGTCTGGAATATTTGTATTGGCCTCAATGTGCATGGATCAGTTGAAGAATTGGGTTGACATGAGAAATTAGTATCTCTTCATATTGAGTTGAGTAGGAGAGGACATCAGGTTGTTTTCCTCGTTCCATGTTGTTTGAGGAGGAGAAATGATGGAGATTTTTCTTGGAGGCACAATGGGAGCAGGTAACAGAACCATTACATTTTTTTCGTTTTAATGGAAGGGTAAGATTCATTACAAGTAGAACATATTTGCATGGGGGTAAGGGAATCAATTCGTTCACGAATGCAGTGATGTGCACGTTGGAGATGATTGTTGTGAGATTGTTGGGAAGTTGAAAAGGAAGCAACATGGGGGGGTTGTTGGGTAGGGAAAGTGGGAGATGAAGAAAGGGCAGGGTTGGGAAAATATTGGTCGGTAAGAGGAAATGGAAGGGGAATCATAGGAGCATGGGTGGATGGAAGGGGAGGGAGAGAAAGGTGGGAAGGTATGGAAGTTCGATATGGGGTGGTGTGAGGTGGTAATGCAGACCAAAAAGTGTTATAGAGTATTTGATGACATGCATTTATTATATCACTATGAAGTGTGTAGTGTTGTTGTCAATGTTCCTATCATACACCATTCTCTGGAGTGGATTGCATAACTAATCAAGAAAGAAGAGTCTTTTCAAAGATAGAAGTAGAAGTTGAAATTGGATCAAAGGCAAGTAAACCATGCACTTGAAATAGTTATGGTTTCCTCACAAGAACCAACCATGTTAGGTCCCTATAATACTAGTGTATTCCCTCTTTGTTATTGTTAGTGTAACCCCTTATTTTAATTGCTGTGCCAATTAAAATTTGTCCCCATATTGTTATTATTGCTCCCCATAGAAGCCCACTATTGTTATTGTTGTGCCCTTACATTATTATTGTTATGTCGTCTTTGATTATATTGTGACCCCTTAGACTCCTATATATAGAAAATATGTTTTTCATTTGAATCATCCAATAATTGTTCAAGTTTTCCCGTAGAAAAAAGTCATAATTTTATTCATATGAAGAAAATTAAATTTTGTAGATGCTTAAAGCATATGTAGAAGAGATGTTCCTGAAATGAGGAAACAAAAGAATACAAAAAACAAGAAAATAATAATTGATTCAGCTGGCCTATACTTTCCTACCCTTCTTCTTCTCCACTCTTCCCCAACCTCCAGTGTTGGGAGTGGGAACAATAATGGCAAGCTAGTTTTCCATTGCATTCATTGGTTGTTCTTTGTCAAATTCCGATCTTTCTGAACCATGTGTTCGTTTGGTGCCACTTACTTCCAGTTGTAATTCTTGTTGCTATTTCAAATTATTTTTCTCCAAGTTAGGCCCCCGGGTATTCTCTTCCTGTATGTTTTCCTGTCTCATTTGCATGCCCGTAGGCTCTGTCTTCAAATCCTCCTCTTCCAGCAGTCTGATATGCTACCAACCTTTGGTTTTTTTCTTTTGTTTCTTATTCCCTTTAGGCTCCCTTCTAGCCAGTGGATAGGCATATTGGAGGTGCCCTATTTGCAAGCATCCGCGCCATCTAAATGTTGTGTTCTCATAGTCAAGTGGTTATGTCCACAGTGAATTATTAAAATTCAATGTGATGTGCTCTGGTAGTCCTTGACTCAAGTCCACTTCTACACATATTTTGGCATATGTGAAAATTCCTCATATAGTTTTGTCTTCATCTGATTTAAGGAAACTCCCCAAGGATTTCCCAATGGCTATTAAAAATTTTTGATGCCAAAAATGTAGTGGGAGGTTATGCAACCTTACCCAAACTAGCATTGTTGAAACTACCATGGTATTGGCATCGAAGTCCGGGAACCAGGGGGTGATGAAGAGGCCAGCATTGCCCCAAAACCAAGGCCCATGATTGATGATGTTATCTTGTTCCTATTCTGTGCTAAATCTAACTATGGAAAGCCCCTTAGGGCATAGATAAATTTCATAGTTAGGTGACCACGATGAGAAGATCCATTGATGCAGTGCATCCGATTTTGGCCAAAAACCATTAAATATACATATAACAGCATTGTGGGCTAAATTTGCGTATAGATCAGTTACCTCCAGCATAGATACTATAAGCATTGGTGATTATGGATTCTGTTCCACGATGTAGGGGCCTGGTAGCTCTAATGTGGGTGTTGGTTTGTTTTGCAATGGTTCCTTTCCTTTGACTGCATCACGAAAGGAGCCTGAAGTTTTTGAGATGGCTCCTGTGCATTCGCCTTATAGTCTCAAGTTGAGAATGATAGTTGAATATTTAATGACTCCATAGTCCTGAAGTGAGTGATGGTCCTGCAAGTTGAATCCTGTATATATCAGATTTTGGTATGCTTTTGGGGTTCCTAGTTTAATCTGGTTCTCATTTTTTAACTCTTGACCAATAATTGTTCAATTATCTAATATAAAGAAGGTTTACCCCTTGAAGAGGATAATTTTTAAGTCATTGATCTATCTATTTGTGAGTTGGTTGCATAACATTTGGCATCAAAGGTTTAGATTCTAGGGTTTCACTGCTTTAAATAGGTTGTTGAGCAATTTTCATTATAACGTTTTTTATATGAAGTTTTAGAATCTAAAATTAAAATCACATGGAAAAATATTGGTGAACCTCGTGTACAAATTTTACAGATCTTTCCTCGCTATATGTTCGAAGATATGATATGAGGAAAATAGGGTGTTTGCAGGCTCCAGAATTCCATCTCAAATAGACGACCTTGGGAAAATTGTCATAAATTTCTCTCAGAACATTGGATTTGAATTTCATAAAAGGTGACAAAATAGGGTGGATTTTAGTCTCGTGGATATTATTTTCAACGTCGAAGGGTGAAACAATGACACGTAGCACTCCGTACAAGTTGGCTCTACTGAATTTGTCTATAATCAAGTCATCATATGAGATTGGGCATAACTCTATTTTGAAGAATCCAATCTCGATCAAACTTGTGGGGTTCGAAAGAGGACTTAGAGGGATAGTAAAAGACAAAATTTTAGAACTTGTAGATAAAAAATTATAGAGTTACAATCATTTCAAGATCGAGCTCCTAAAAGCAAGAAAAACGTGCGTATTTGTTTAAAAAATTGCATAACTTTTGTTTGAACAATCAGTTTGAAGTAACTCAAATGTCATAGTTAAGCATAGATATCATTGTTTGATTTCAAAATGGATCAAGGCAAGAAAATGTAAACACCTAGTAAGAAACCAAAAAGCTCTACTGTGACGCATGAAGAAAAAGAATAAATGCAACATGATATATCAAAATTACAAGACCAAATGCAACAAATTTCACTCTCACAAAGAGTAACCAAAAATGAAATGGAAGCTAAGATGGATGGTTTGAATACTATCTTGAAATCAGATATCGAAGGTTTGAAGAATGGCGTGAAAGATAATATGGATGGTATAGAAGAAAAAATGAAAGGAAACATGGAATATTTGAATAATGGTTTAAAAGCAGACATGGAAGGTTTGAAGAATGGCATGAAAGATAATATGGATGGTATAGAAAAAAACATGAAAGGAAACATGTAATATTTTAATAATGCTTTGAAAGCAGACATGGAAGGTTTGAAGGAAGGATTGACAAAGTTACTACAAGAAATGCCTCCTAATGGCTAAAAGGTATTGGATGAAACTCATGATGAAAATATAAGAAATTTTAATCATGATTTCATATACTCTAACATTGGATTAAAGACCTGCCATATTCCAAAGATCGATATGAGAAAGATTGATGGCAAGGATCCAGTATCATGGATACTACAAATGGAGCAATATTTTGATCTTCATAATGTGAAACACTCATAAAAGTTACGCATTGAAAATTTATATTTAGAACCCAATTAGTTTGTATGGTATCGATAGCTTTATTCTTGTAAACCACTTTTCACATAGTCAATTTTTACGAAGGAAATGATAGCACATTATGAGGATACAAAGAGCAACACCTTCTCTAGCTAATTGATAAATCTCAAACAAAAGGGTTCAATGGCAGAACACATTGAGGACTTCCAAAAATTGAATATAAGGGTAAATGATATTCTATAGGAGCAAAGGATTGAGGTGTTCATAGGGACTTTAAAGGATAACCTCCAACATGAGGTTCTCCTTTTGGAACATAATTCATTGGAGTAGGCATTCAGGTTGGCAAGAAAAATTATGGAAACAAGGAATCCTACCACTCACAACTATAAACATGGAAGTGTTCCTACCCCTAGAATTCCACAACCTACAAGGTTGACACCACAAAAATTGGAAGAAAAAAGAGAAAAAGGGCTTTGTTACAGTGTGATAGCAAATACACTAAATGTCATAAGTGTGGTGAGAAGAAATTATTTTCCATAGATTGTGAAGAAGGAATAAAAGGAATAAGAAACGTAAAAAAAGAGGATATACACCAAGAACCAACCCCAGAGAAAGAAGAAATGAATTTGAACTTATCTTGTACTGCATTGGTAGGAACGACCACTCCTCAAACTCTCAATATAGAAGGAAATATTAAGAAGAAAATTGGAATTGTGTTGATTGATTCAGGTAGAACCCATAATTTTATTCATTGTAAGATAGTGAAGGAATTGAATTTCTTCCTATATCCAGCACCAGAGTGTCAAGTGATGGTTACAAATGGAAGAATCATAAATTTCTCTGGAAAGTGCCATAATATCAAGATATCCATGAGATAATACATATTGAATAGTCCAATGCTTTCCATTCCAATGGTTGGTGTTGATGTTGTATTAAGATTCCAATAGCTACAATCTTTGGGTAAGATAGCTTTTAATTTTTCAAGAAATTTTCTTGAAATGTTTTTGGGAAGGAAAGGAAGTTGAATTAAGGGGTATCGCAGGGAAACAAGGAAAGATAATTAGCTATAATTAGATGACAAATCTTCTAAATAAAGAACAACAAGGCGCAATTGCACAATTATGTTCGCTAGAGCTTATGACATCAAAATGGTCTATTTATCCATATCTCCAAAAAGTCTTGGAAAATCATTCCAAGGTATTTGAGACTCCCAAAGGCCTTCCACCTATTCATGATAATGATCATGCTATTTATTTGATTCTAGGAAGTGTTCCTCCAAACATTAGGCCTTACAGATATCCCTATGCCTGAAAGAGTGAAATTGAATGTATGGTTGTAGAAATGCTAGAGGATAGTATAATTCAACCTATTCAAAGTTCTTTCTCTGCCCCAGTAGTACTTCTCCACAAGAAGGATGGATCATGACGCATGTGTCTGGATTATAGGGAGCTCAACAAGCTCACTATTAAAGATAAACTTCCCATTCCTATCATTGATGAATTATTGGATGAATTACATGGAGCAATTTACTTCACCAAATTGGATCTTCATTTAGGATATCATCAAATCAAAATGAATAGTGAAGACATTCTAAAAACAACATTCAGAACTCATGAGTTTCATTATGAATTTTTCTTCATGGCTTTGGGCCTCAGGAATGCACCTTCTACATTACAAGGTTTGATGAATTCCATTTTAAAACCGTTCCTTAGAAAATTTGTGTTGGTATTTTTTGATGATATACCAATCTACAACAAGTCTTCGAAGGATCATGTTCAACATGTTGACAGGGTGCTAAAACTATTGGAGGAGAAACAATTATATGAAAAAACCTCCAAATGTTTCTTTGGAGTATAGGAGGTGGAATATCTAGGTCATATGGTATCTCATGAAGGTGTTAAGGTAGACCCTGGAAAAATTAAATCCATTTAGAAATGGAAAATCCCCATATCCATAGAGTATCTATGAGGATTTCCCAGGTTGATAGGGTATTATCACAGGTTTGTTAAGAATTATGGGAGAATAACAACACCTCTAACAACATTACTGAAAATAGATGCATTTTCTTGGTCTCCCAGAGCAACTAGGGCCTTTGAACATCTTAAAGAGGCAATGTGCCAAGTAACATTCTTAGCTATGCCAGACTTCACAAAAACCTTTATTGTGGAATGTGATTCCTGAGGAAATGGAATTGGTGTTGTTTTAATGCAAGAAGTAAGACCCATTACTTTTGAAAGTTGTCCAATCAAAGGAAAGTATTTACACAAAGCTATTTAAGAGAAGGAAATGTTGGAAATACTACATGCACTTAATAAATGGTGACCTTAGCTGAGGGGAAGACACTTCAAGGTAAAAACATATCATAATAGTCTTAAATAATTTTTAGAACAAATATTATCTTTTATGGAGGTTTGCAGTTACACCAAAACCTGCAGGTGTTGATAAACATTACAAACAGTAACTAGGATCCCCAGGGTGAAAATTAAGGATTCTATAGAGGTGCAATGATTCTTCCAACACCCTCCCTCAAATGCAACTTGGGGGAATCGAACCTGGGTCCAAGCTCTGATACCATGTGGAGGTTTGTCGTTACACCAAAACCCGCAGGTGTTGGTAAACGTTACAAACAGTAACTGGGATCCCCAAGGTAGAAATTATGGATTCTATAAAGGTGCAGTGATTCTTCCAACATCTTCAAAAGAGAAGAAAAAATGGGTCACAAACGTGTTGGGTTATGACTAGGAAATCATCTACAAAAAAGGGAAGAAAAATATTGTTGCAGATGCACTATCAAGAAAGGATGAGGATGGGGAAGAATTTCTTTGTGCCATTTCTATTATCCAACCATATTGGATAAGTAAAGCAAGGGATGAATGGGAGAATGATGAAAAAGTGTGGGCACTTATTTAAAAGTTGCAGCAAGATCCCAATACATCTGATAAATTTAGCTAGAAAAATGATTCATTATGGTAAAAATATGACTTATACCTTCGTAACAAGTCCCAACTCAAACAAAAGATTCTTTTGGAAATGCACATCTATCCCTTAGGAGGGCACTCGACATTTCAAAAACTTACCAAAAGGTTAAGAAGGAATTATTTATGGATGGCCTTAAATCTGATAATTTTTAAGTAGTTGATCTATCTATTTGTGAGATGGTTGCATATAAAACCATAAAATTTTCCACTTAGATATATTTTAGATAAAGAATACTTTTCAAAAGATGTAATTCCTATAAAAGTATCTCAAGTCACATAATGGCTTGTTGAAAAATCTTCGAGGCTACGAAAATAGAAAAACCGGAAAAGTTATTGGAAATGATTAATGCAAGCTTGCATGAGGACATGCAACATCTTTAGTTTTGGGGGGTGGGGGGGTGGGGATGTTGAGTTTCCAAAATGTCATTGATTTACCTCTTTTATTTCACTTTTCTTCAAAATTTACCATATTTCACAACTCCATAACCATGCACTAAGGTCATCTTCGTAATTAAAAATGGGTTTAGACACATTATTTTCCAATACATTTATTTTGGTATTTTAAGTGAATTTATGGTTTAAAAATAGAAAAATAACATGTGTTAACTTATATATAAAATTTGGATGAGTTTTGTGATGTGTGCAGGCATAGTTAAAGATTACTGTACAATCACATTTTCCCTCCAAGTCTCAAATTCAAATTTCCTTTTCAAACTCTTGAAGATTTGAGGAAGATTTGAGATCATTGATCATGCACAATTCATTTACAATACTCATGGAATTTTTCATAAGTGTCTCCTATCAAAGCTACGAGAGATTTGTGAGAGGATATGAAGGTATTCTAATTGCTAGGTGTCAACACATTGTTGTAACCACATGAGATATTTGAGCATCTAGGAAAGATTTGTGGATCTGGATTTATGAAATAGTTATTTTATTTTGTGTATAGATAAGAGTGCCTTCTCCTCTCAAAGGGTGTGAAAATTTTGGGTGCTATGATCATGATAAAATGTAGATTTTTGGATGTTAAGGATTGGCACTATCTTATGACTGATGTAAGGAATACCATTGTAGTTAACTTTGATATGGTTGTGTTGACGATGTTGGACCCGCTAACATGTCAGGGGATCTCCCCAATAAGAAGTCCCAATTAGACGTCATACCATTTGGTGTAGGATTCCCAACAATGGGCCGTATGGTAATGCCTTGACCGTGATTTCGAACAAAGGAAAGTAAGATAACTCTATTGGTAGCAAGGGTGTGACAGCTACAGTGAGTCAACGAAAGTGCACGAGAGGTTCTAACACATGGGGGTTGAGGTGAGTGCACCCCTTGGAAACCTGTAATAGTACTCGACTTGGAAGGGAACACATGAGAGAAGATACATCATAACATGGAAGGAAAGTTAGAGAGAAATCCAAAGTGACAGTTAAACCAACAACACATTTCAGAAAGATTCATACACACTTATACCGAATAGTCTATACATGCATGTGTAAGCGAACCAATACGTATATCATTTAGAGTAAACCAGATAGCATAGAATACAATAAAAGATATGCTTGAAACATTCTGGCTCCTATAATATAAAGAAGTGTAGGTTCTAGTCATACAATATGTCCATGTCCAACCACTAGTTCCAATAGTGGAAAGTTATAGCCACAACCGCCTACTCCTCCAAAGAGATGTACTAGCTCTATGCAGTGGAGAAGTCAAGGCTCATTACAATACTATCCAAGCTCTCTTCAAGATATTCTTATCGAAAGCTTCGATGACCAAAAGCCTTTACAATGAGTTATGAGGGACTATTTATAGCAAAGGGTGGGGTGACACTCCCCTTTGTGACAATTCAACTACCCTCATGACTCTTCATCTACTCTATGACTGTCACATCCAACTATCACAACTTGACTTACACTTGACATGAATTTACCTCACAATGCACATGTACCCATGTGAGACAAAATGGCTTGAGAAATTCATGCTAGACATCATTCTGACTTAGACAACCATGGAAGTCCAACTCCTCAACATCCTCATGCTAATTGATAGTAACATACCGATGCCAAGATCGGTAGTCCTTGATGGTGTCCGTGTGCTCCGCGGTGAAATCTATCTGAAACCTGACTCTTGCCTCCATAGCATCCTAGTACACTACTCGGGCTCCTTTGTCCAACTAATCTGAAAGCATGTGCATCATTGTATTCAATGCGGCCAGACAAACAACATACTTTTGCATGATGTCTGCACTGATGGGTAAGTCTGGGCTGGTGGCAATGTACCTCAACTCATCAAAGTATCAGTCAAGCACTAGTTGGACCTATTTGTCTTCACCTAGGTGAGAGTCCCAATTGATGGGATCACATGTGTGCACACCACACCATCCATACTCTTGAATACTCGTGCATGGGAAGCATGTATGTCAGTGATGAGCTGCAGGAGCTCTTCATAGTTCAGGATCTAACTTCGGATACGTGCTTTCAACTCGACCGCATTGGCCCTCATCATCTTAGGCAAGTGAAGCAGGGCTCCCTTGTATTTCATCGTACATGTTTGCATGTCATCAACAACAGCATGCAAGTTTGTCAAGGTATGTGCCCTTCTAGCACATCACTGCTGCCATCCATTAAGATGGATGACTGTCTTATGCACAGTACCAAACTTGGAGTACAACACTCGCATAATTGTTTCAAGGGACAACACTTCATATAGTATTTCCTTCTTCAGTTTAGCTCGAGCGAACGCTGCCACCAACTCTCCTCTTTGCTTGGATGCCTGCAGTTCCTTCACCATTCACTCATTCTTGGCTATCAGAAAGTGAACAATTGAGCTAGTGGCTTTAGCGTACACTTTGGTTGCATCATCCAAGGCTATTGGATGTTTGCGCACATTAGTCATGATCACTTATTCCTTAACTTGTGTAGGAGATGTATGATCCTCCTAGTTGATACTCTGTGAGACTACACAACTCTATGTTGAGATTCATCGAATGTGATCTTGTGCATCTCTACTTTCATCTAATCACCAAAAATCTCAGTGCCTCCTTGATCACTTGAGACTTGCTCATCATTTGGATGCGGTGAAGTGGGTAAGTTGACCTCTTGGTGATGAGGCAGGTCGGTGTCTTGTTCCGACTCTTGTTGCTCCATGTCTACATCCTACTGTTGGAGTGCTTGTTCTATGTCATGAGAGAAGTCTTGCTCCTATGATGGTTCACCCTGTCTACCCTGCACTTGTTGTTGTTGCACTTCCCTCTTCTGTATTCACACCTCTTGCTCCTTTCTGAGTTTCTCTTTGAGTTCATGGAACTCCTTCTCTGCTTCTTCCATTCTTCTCTTTTCCCTTTGCCTTTGCGTGATTCGCATGTCGCACTAGTCTGTCTTTACCTCTATAGGCATAACTTCTTTCTCTACTAATGGATCAACTCAGAACCTGTAGCTTTACTCCTCCATGTGATCAACAATATTTCTCTTATCTTTTTCATGCACTAGTATGCTTGCCTCTACTACTACTACTGCTACTAGTGTTGGTGCTCTCCGTGATGCTGCTTCATGTTGCTTTGCTAACCACTCCACAGTGAAACCGACCTATTCGTTGGGTATGGAGAAACTATAGAAATATCTCCATGGGTCCTCCTCAGCCCAATGAAATACCCCATGGATCTAGTTTAACTAAACTCTCGTGCACTAATCTTTCACAATACGGTTGGGTCATACGGATTGTATCTTCGGAGGTCGAATGGATACTTCTTCATCTATTCTGCTTCAACATCCTCTTGCTTGATACTCCAAATTTCATATAACCTAATCCGCAATGGAAGAGCAGGCCAAGGTGCCTTCTTCTTGCGGTGCAGTCTAGTTGTCAATCCTATCGAGATGTGATATGCTACATCCTGCATGAAAATTGTGTCCAAGGAAAACTTTCGTAGAACATTCAGAGGCTTCTCCACACTGAACATTCGATGAAGGTGCTGGACGGTGAGGCATACCAATCAGCAATGTCTAACAGTGCCTCCATTGCTTTGTTTGATATGCAGGGTGGATCATGTTTGAATATCATCTTGTAAACTGGGGTGAAAAAATGATCAGGCAACCGTTTGATTACTTCTTTGAAGCTGCATTCGAATAAAAATTTGAAATATGAGTTCACAACAGTCTCCGCTAGTGACCATGCCCACTCCAAGCCCGGGAACTCCTATTGGGCACATAATGCATCTAAGATGTAGGAAGACATGTAAATCTCTGTATGCATACCTTTGGGTGACTGTTGAGCCTTTGTTGATTTTTCCTTTAGCTGATGAGCCAACATGCTGGACCAGTTACATGGTTTTCCTTCTCTGCCCAGTTTGTCCAACATGATCACCCAACTCTCTAGGAAGGTTTCCATGCTTTATTTGCCATACATTCGACATGCAAATATGACCAAGTATTGATACGCCTTCCACAATATCTTTGCCTTGTACATTTGGTTGGGTTTCAACCTGAATCGAGCCGTCTCCTTTACCCAGTTCTTCAGAATGTCTCTGGAGTTAACACTATTGCTGGGTACGCTGAATGGAGTCTCCATGATAGTCACGGGCTCTGACATCTGATACATCTCATCATAGTCTCGTGCCCAGAAGGTTGCAATCTTCGTCCCACTGACACTGCTCAAGGTCATCATCTTGGGATTAGTGTGGGAGATGATCCAGTGTATCATGTCCGCGCATGGGAACATCGGGTATCTGCATGCAATCCAGTACAAGTTGGACTTGTGAATGTTTACATACACCTGATAGTCTTTGAGGCCTTCCTCAAAAGTTCATGTGAATGCTTCACTAACCTCTTGCCACTTCAATTTGATGTCCTTGTCTAGAAATAATTTGGTATCTTCATAGACCAGTATACTAGAGGACACTCGCTCAACTGCTGCTCTAGCTGCATTTCCGTCAGTGTCCTGTGATCCTGATCTCTTGGAGGCCATTGATCATGTATTGCTAAGAGGCAGAAGAACACCTGAAAGATCTGGATACAAGGAAACATGCATGGAAAGAAATCTATCAGTGACAACCAAATAAAATTCAAGGAATGACACAACACATACCTGGGGAACTGATATGCAAGATCACGGAATTTCTTCCGGGAGGCTGGGTGATTGGCTACCAAAACTACGCAGAAGGTAGTCGAGTCTGTCCAAGAGGCAAGGCTGTCTGCTAGATCTGCACAATGCATAATCCAGACCAGCTGTTGGATGCTAGGATTGCACAATGTGCAATCCTAGTTACGAGTGACTGCAGGCTCACTGACTGCATTACTCAATTTTCTGGGCCGACAGTCACTGTCCCTCATAAATGCACAAAATAGTCCTGGAGGACAATGGTTGGGTAGAAATTCACATTTCTGAAGACGAAGGCAAAGACTTCCTTCCCTAGATTGTGTAATTTTGTCTCAGTGAAGGCAGAGTTCAAGCCAAGGTTGGCCAGACTTGTCGATGGGAAACTGAAAGAAAATATGAAAGTGAATGCATGGTGACACTAAGTGAAATCACAAGTGATTGACAGTGCATGCAAACATGAATGAAAGATTCAGTAAACAAATCAACATGCATGTGGGTGAAGCGAGCAACCGAATTGGTGACCATTCATGCAGAACATTTTCATGCATGTGACAGTAGTGAGATAACAATGAAAACTAAAACAGTGCTAGGAAAAGCTAGTATAGATGTAAACTACAGCAAGCATTCAAAAAAATCAAGCAAACAACACTCACACAAGCAAAAACACAAAAAGTGACAGAAATGCTGAAAAAGAAAAGTTGAGGCCACTTACCCGTGAAATAGTTGAGCTGGATATGTCAAATCGTGGATGTATTGTGGGATGTCAGAGATCCAATATCGATGTGAAATAATGAGTTGTGATGCATCGAATAAATAAGTTTTGAGCTCATGACGCATGCCACAAATCTAGGAAAAAGCGACACTTGGAAAAACGTTCCTAAATGAACTTTGCATGTCACCTACAACTGATAAAAATAGCCCCCTGAATCATGGGATGCCTTTTGCATGTTTCCTTTTGCTATTCTGGGAAAAAGAAATCCATGCATGCAAGTCAAGTTTCCTTGGTTCCAGTTGGAACTGGTCAACCCAACTGCTCATGCTTGAAGCTGCCTAATTGCTTGAAGGAAGTGCACATTTCTGGTTGGGAGTTGGGTTGGCTGCCCAGGTGATTTGTGCAATTTCTGGGTAGAGCAACTGACTGTTGCCCTGATTTGCACAAATTATGGGCTGAGTAGGCATGCTAGGGAAAATTTTGCAATTTTCACTCTGAGGGTTGACTAGCAGAATTGTGCAATTCTGGAGACCAGCAGGCTGCCAGACAGGATTGTGTAATTTTTGGAGGGAAGGCTAGTTTCCCTCCTGAATTCCGTAATTTCTTATGGGAGCTACTCAGCCTGCAGTTAGACCAAGTCTGATGAACAGCCTGTGAGGGAAATGCATCAGGTTGTGATTGATAGGCTGCTTTTATTCAGGAAAAACACTGCAGCTTGTGTACTTGATGAGGCAAGACAAGTGTTGGGTTGCTAGTTTGTCATTATTATTATCACTCTTTAATGCCTATTTCATCCATTTCTACCATTATTTATCACGTCATTTATCATGGTTTGTTATATAATTCCATTTTATAATTATTTATGCTCTTATGGATAAAAATTATTTCTTCTCCTTTATTTTTAATAATTAATGATTATTATGCATGATTTTACCAATGATGGTTTATTAATAAATTTGTTGTAACATCACTCACCATTTTAGCCTCCAAGATATTTTCTAGATTTCACATTTGATCTCCAGGTCATCAATAAATATTCCAACTCAAAAAATCATTGGATGTTTTTCATTGGATGTTTCAGGAAAATGGAGAAGAATCTGGAAAATCTGAAACATGGGTTTTGTCCAGAACGGATCGAATTAGTTTTTTATTATGTAGTTTTCCCAAATTCTGTCCGTATTAAGAGAAATGAAAGGTTCTCTAAAGATGATTTTCTCAAATTCGCTGTTGTGGCTATTTTCCAAATTATCTTAGTTGCAATACCAAATTCGACCTGTTCCTGTTGAATGTTGATGGAAAGATATTTGAAATATGATCTTGCTAATCAATTTTTTGTAAACAATCGAATTTTGTAATGGGAATCATATTGTAATCATCTTGGTTGTAACTTCTCTTTTCTCTCTCTGTATTTAAATGAGAACAGGGATCAAAGAGGGAATGAAAAGATTAGAGATAGGATAGGATAGGATAGGAGGATAGGGGATAATAGAGAGATTTAGCTTTTCACTTGGGACCTCAATTGTAATTTCAATATATAGAATGTTATTCTGAAGGACAGATCGCATTGTAATGAGGAGTGAATTTAATGATTAATATATAATTTGCGTTGCTGGTCATTCGGATATTCTGAAGTAGCTCGACAATATTCGTTGGTGGCTAGGGCCTAGTCTCTAGTGGATCTTACTATTATTCCCTGTTTGATACTTTTCCATTTCCTGTAAGGTTATTCTATTTTATATCTTTTCATTTCCTGCGAGTTTATTCTATTTGATATCTTCCAATTTCCTGTGAGTTTACATTGCTGTTAGTTTAGTTTCCTTTGTTCTGATCTCATGTACTTCACAACTTTGTCATTTGATTTCATTTATGCTCACTACAGATTGAATTAATTATTAGTTAAGACATTGATTTTTGGTTGATTACAATAAGATTGTGGTTAGTATAGAATCAATTGAAAGAGATTGGTTAATACTACTAAACTCTCGGTTGACATCATTTCCATTTGAATTGATTAATTGAGATAGAGTGTGATTCATATAAAATCAGCTGAAAGATATTGGTTAATGTTATTATGCTCTCGGTTGATGCTATTTTCAATTGAATTGGTTGCTTCAAATTTGATTATGATTTTAGTTTAAGATTAAGTCTTGATTCTTGGATGAAATATTTTCGTTAACAGTTGCAGCTTGAGTTTTATAAATGCATCTGTTTACTCTTATATGATCAAGTTTTATAGTTCAACTTGAAAATAATTAGTCTCTAGATTTATATCTTGCACATATTGTGTACAATATTGAAACAAAAAGACTTACCTAGGTTGATAATTAATGTGAGGAAATTAGGAGTTTTAAAAGACACCTTTTAGCACCCAACAACAAGTTTCTGTGAAAGGTTGGTAGGGAGGCTCCAAAACGGAGTTAAGGAAAAATTTTGGAGGTTGGTTGTGGCCACTACAACACTTGGCGATAGACTAGTAGAACTCCAACTCTCCAAATGGACCTTGTTCATGAAAAGGAAGTCTAACACCTCTGGAAGTATTGTTCAATTCTCAGCTCATGTTGCTTTCACACTAGCTTGATTGTAAGATGTATCACCTGCCAAGCTCTTGTTCGATTGACACACATTCCAAGCCAAGGCAACACAGTTCTTTCAGCTGGGGTTGAGGGGTATATTGGTGCACAAGCATTATAGTCATCAGAGTCTTAGTTTCATCTCTGGTGTTGCTCCACTTAAAATAGGCCTGGATAGTACCCTGGCGAAGTCACATAGGAACACAAGCATGGCTCTGCTTTGAGTGAGCCTGGTCAATACCCGACAGAGTTACTTGCATCACCTCTCTGCACAAGAAGCCTTTCTCTTCTTTCACCTTATTCATTTTCATTTTGATTTTTTCTTAGTTTTCATTTTTTCATTTTTTTAACTGTGCATAGCACTTATTCATTTCATAGGCATAAGAGGGATCCCAACGTATTGATAGCTGATGAGGTTGTTCTAGTAGAGAAGTATTTTATTATATCGTTGACATGCTTGTTATGGTTTTCCCCCTTTCCTTACTCTACTTGACTGAGCTGATAAGGGTTAACCCAAAAACAACTAAATAGAGTAGGTGACTCTAGCTATCACCCAAGCGTTGTGTTTTCACCAAGGTTCACTTCAAACAATATGTATTTTCCTTCGACATATCATGGATTAAAAGTAAAAAGTTCTTCATACAGAGGCAAGATGACAGTTAATAAAGTAGTGATAGTTGTACAAGCCCTCTTTTACTTTAGCCATCTCATTTCAAGAGTCATACATGGTATCATGCAAAGCTAGCCTACGAATGAAACAAGCGAACTAACAAACAACAAATCAAAGCAAGAGAAACAGAGAAAGCGAAAGAAAAGCAAGTAAGAAAATGAGCAAGTAGGAAAACAAACAAGCAAAGCATGTAAGAAAACAAGAATACAAGCAAACTAATTGAAAGCAAACACTACTCCTACAACTAAGCTAATGGTGCATGGGCCTGATCACGTGAAGTAATATTTCCAATGCAGCCACCAGTGCATTGGTTGACCCATGTTGGTGAAGGCTTGGTCTGCGAGCAACCCAGTTGTGTAATTTAGCAAGCAATAAAGATATAACAATGAAGACAACCACACTTCGTGTTTCAAAGTGCCTAGGAGACATAATTGAGTACAAGTGCATGATAAGCAATTCGTGGACTTATCATGAAGCTGTGCGACATTGCGTGCAACTTTGAAGCGTAAGCACACTCTTGACTATGACATGCAAGCAAACAAAAGAAACAAAATTAACTTGCATCATCCACGCATGCTTGCAATGTAAGACTCCAATGCATGAGTGATAGGATCATGCAGTTCGAGGGGAGGAAGTATGATATGTGTGTGAGATGGATATTCAATGCATACAGATGAGTGATGAGGAGCCTTGGGTGATTAAACAATTTCCTAATTGGAAGTGAGACTAACCCCAAGAGAGCGAGGGCCTGACATAACCATCAGCTCATGCTGAAGTGCCTCGATAGTCTTGGGTGTTTCAACTTCAACATCAGGTAGATCATCATAAACTAGTGGCTTTGAAAGATCAACTATGATAGAGTCATGATCTTGATCAAATATGGTAGTAAATGGATCATGAACGCCACGATTAGAAAAATCAATGATTTAATCGCCATCCTCATGATGAGATGAATCAAACAAAGGGGTAGATGAAAAGTGAACAAACCCATCCTCTATGCTTCCAAAAAAGGCAGATGAAAGATCAAGTGGATTTTCAATTAATAACTTATCTTCTTCGTTGTTGAATGATGGAGCAACATCCGGTGTGTCCTGCGAGTGATCAATGATGGGTGCATCTATGGATAAAGATACACATGCAAAATCGTGTATGGAAGGTTCACCAAATATGTCAAGAAAGAATGGAGGAGGCTCGAATGGAAGGGAGTCGTCCTTCATCAAGTGTTGATGCTCAAGCCCCCACTCATACTTTTCATGAATGACAGTGCGTGTTGGTTGTGTAACACCAACTCCATCGGTGGTTTGTTCCTCATTCACAACAAGTGAAGAGTTCGAAATGGAAGAACACAAGATAGTATCATCCGAAGGAACAACGGAGTGTGAAGATGGAGGTTGTGGAACTGAATGCAAATGACAACTCGAAGGACTCACAACCAAATCTACGTGAAAACTAAGTGAATTTATGTTGGGAGGATGTGAAAGATGAACAGGAGTGTGAGCATTATCCTCAACATCACTCAATAGTGGTGGAGCTATTTGATGAGGGGATGGTGGGTAGTAACTCGTGACAGTGACTGCATCCATCTGAGATTGCACAACTCCATCACTAAAGAATGTTGAGCGAGGCTTGATTTCATACTTCTTCTTAGGACAAGCAAATTTCTTAATGAAATACTTAAATCGGTCCCAAAGATAGATAAATTTCATCTGGCTCCTCGGAGCCTGAAACTGCAGGTCACGGAAGCCTTGCCAAACATCCATAATCGATTCATGTGGAGCTTTCTATTGTTGTAATAGTTTTTGGTCAAGATGGTCTGGATCAAAATGATAGAAAGTGTCTTCAATGAGATCAAAAAAGTTCTCAAGTGAGTGCATGTTGTCAGACGGTAGGCTAAATAGCCATTGATGTGGAGATTCATGAAGTGTGTATGCAAGCATCAAACTGGCATGTTTCTCAGAAAACCCATCCTCCTCATGAAGCATGTATAGAAAACCATGTAAGTACTCAAGCCAGGCCACTTTTCCTTCACCATCATACATGTAAGTGGACAAGTGATTGAAAACCTCCCTTGTGATGGTGACATATTCATGATTCGAAAAACATCGTGGAGGGAGAAGAGTGCAAGATTCCATGAAAGATATGCAAAGGTTCAAAACTAGATGAGAGGACATGGCTTGTCATCTGGCCCTCCTTCTAGTGCCAGAAATGTTGATGATGCTGGACCCACCAGCATGTCAATGGATCTCCCGAGTAAGAAGTTCCAATTATACCTCAAATGTTTGGTGTAGAAGTCCTAGAAATGGGTCATATGGTAATGCCCTGACCGCGATTTTGCATAGGGGAAAGTAAGATAACTTTGTTGGTAGCAAGGGTGTGACAACTGCAGTGAGTCAAGGAAGGTGGATGAGAGGTTCTACCAGATGGGGCTAGAGGTGAGTGCACCCCTTGGTAACCTATAATAGTACTCGGCTTGGAAGGGAACACACGAGCAAAGATACATCACAACATGGAAGGCCAGTTAGTGAGAAATAAAAAGTGACGGTTAAACCAATAGCACATTTTAGAAAGATTCATACATACTTGTACAAAATAGTTTATACATGCAAGCGTAAGCAAGCCAATACATATATCATTTAGAGTAAACTAGATAACATAGAATACAATACAAAAGATGCATGAAACGTGCTAGCCATTATTATATAAATAAGTGTAAGTTTTAGTCATACAATACATTCATGTCCAACCACTAGTTCTAATAGTGGAATGTTATAGCCAAAATCGCCTACTCCTCCAAATAGATGTACTAGCTCTACGCAGTCGAGAAGCCAAGGCTCATTACAATACTATCCAAGCTCTCTCCAAGATAGTCTTATCGGAAGTTTGGCTGACCAAAAGCCTTTACAATGAGTTATGAGGGACTATTTATAGCAAAGGGTGGGGTGACCCTTGACATTCCCTTTGTGATAGTTCAACTACCATCATGACTCTTCATCTACTCTATGAGTGTTACATCCAACTATCACAACTTTACTTACACTTGACATGACTTTAAATTACAATGCACATGTACCCATGTGAAACAAAATGGCTTCAGCAAGCCACGCTAGACATCACTCTAACATAGACAACCACGGAAGTCCAACTCCTCCGCATCATCATGCTGATCGAAAGTAACATACTAATGCCAAGATCAGTAGTCCTTAATGGTGTCCATGTCCTCCGCAGTGACATCAGTCTGAAACCTGACTCTTGCCTCCATAGCATCTGGGTACACTCCTCGGGCTCCTGTGTCCAACTCATCTGAAAGCATGCACATCATTGTCTTCAATGCAACCGGACTAGCAACATACTTGTGCATGATGTCAACATTGATGGGTAAGTCTATGATGGTGGAAATCTGCATCAACTCATCAAATTATGATTCAATCTCTAGTAGAACTTGTTTCTTTGTCTTCTCCTAGGTGAGAGTCCCAGTAGATGGGATTGCATGTGTGCACACCACAACATCCATACTCTTGAATACTCATGCATGGGAAGCCTATATGAAAGTGATGAGCTGTGGGAGCTATTCATAGTTCTGGATTGGACTTCTGATATGTGCTTTTAGCTCAACCGCATTGGCCCTCATCATCTTAGGCAAGTAAAGTGGGACTCCCTTGTATTTCATCATCCATGTTTGCATGTCATCAACAATAGCATGTAATTTCGTCAAGATACGTGATCTTCTAGCACATCGCTACCTTGATACATTGAGATGGACAACTACCTTATGCACAGTACCAAACTTGGAGTACAACACTCGCATAACAGTGTCAAGGGACAACACTTCATCTAGTATTTCCTTCTTCAGTTTAGCTTGAGCAGACATTGTCACCAACTCTCATCCTTGCTTGGCCATCTGTAGTGCCTTGTCCATTCGCTCATTCTCTGCTATCAAAAAGTGAACACTTGAGCTAGTGGCTTCAACATGTGGATGTTTTTGCACATTATTCATGATCACTCATTCCTCAACTTGTGTAGGAGATGTATGATCCTTTGGAGTTGATACACTATGGGAATGCACAACTCTATGTTATGATTCGTCAAATGAGATGTTGTGCATCTCTCCTTCTGGCTGATCACCAAGGATCTCAATGCCTCCTTGGTCACTTGAGACTTAATCATCTTCTAAATGTGGTGAAGCGGGTAAGTCAACCTCTTGACGATGAGGCATGAGGTTGGTGTCCTCTTCCAACTCTTATTACTCCTTGTCTGCATCCAACTATTGGAGTGCTTGCTATATCTCCTTAGCGAAGCCTTGCTCCTGTAATGGTTCACCCTGTCTTCTTGATGCTAGTTGATCTGATAAGTCCACTAACTGTATGGGTGTTATTTCATCTATTTGCAAATGTTGCGCCCCCTACTACACCTACTTCTACTACGCTTCCCTCTCCTATTTGCACAGCTCTTGCTCCTTCTGGAGTTTCTCCTTCAGTTCATGCAACTCCTTCTCTGCTTCTTCCATTATTTTATTTTCCCTCTGCCTTTGCGTGATTCAAATGTTGCGCTAGTGCCTCTTTGCCTTTATACCCATAGTTGCTTTCTCTAATGGATCATCTCAGAACTTGTAGCTTTGCTCCTCCTCCGTGTGATCAACAATCTTCCTCTTACCTCTGTCATGCACTGGTATGCTTGCCTCTGTTGCTAGTGTTGTTGCTATTGTTGGTGCTCTCTGTGATCCTGCTTCATGTTGCTTTGCTAACCACTCCATAGTGAAGCTGACCTGTTCATTGAGTCTAGAGAAACTGTAGCAATATCTCCATGGGTCCTCCTCAGCCCAATGAAATTCCGGTGGATCTAGTTAAACTAAACTCTCATGTAGTGATCTTTCACAATACAATGCGGGTCATACAGATTGTAACTTCAGAGGTCGAATGGATACTTCTTAATCTATTCTACTTCGATATCCTCTTGCTTGATAATCCGGATCTCATATAACCCAATCCTCAACGGAAGAGTAAGCCAAGATCCCTTCTTCTTTCGGTGAAGTCTAGTTGTCAATCTTGTTGACATGTGATAAGCTACTTCCTGCGTGACAAGTATGTCCAAAGAAAACTTCGATAGAACATGCGGAGGCTTCTCCACGTTGAACGTTCGGATGAATGTGCCGGACGATGAGGCATACCAATCAACAATGTCTAACAGTGCCTCCATTGCTTCATTTGACATGCAGGGTGGATCTTGTTCGAATATCATCTTTTAAACTGGGGTGAAAAAATGATCGAACAACCATGTGATTACTCCTCTGAAGATGCATTCGGATAACAACTGGAAATATGTGTTCATGGTAGTCTCCGCCAATGACCATGCCCACTCCAAGCTCTAGAACTCCTGTTGGGCACAAATTGCATCTAATATGTAGGTGGACATGTAAATCTATGCATGCATACCTCCGAGTGACTTTCAAGCCTTTGTTACTTATTCCTTCAGCTAATGAGCCAACATGTCGGACCAGCTACATGGTTTTCCTTCTCTGGCTAGTTGGTCCAACGTGATCACCTAACTCTGTGGGAATGTTTCCATGCTTTCTTGGCCATATAGTCAACATGAAAATATGACCAATTATTGATATGCCTTCTGCAGTATCTTCGTCTTGTAGATCTAGTTGGGTATCAACCTGAATCGAGCCGGCTCGTTTACCTAGTTCTTTAGAATGTATCTAGAATTAGCACTGTTGTTGGGTAAGTTGAAGGAAGTTTTCATGATAGTCACTGGCTCTGACATCTGATACATCTCATCCTATTCTCATGCCCATAAGGTTGCAAGCTTCATCTCATTGACGCTGATCAAGGTCATCGTCTCGAGATTAGTGTGGGAGACAATCCAATGTATCATTTTCACGCATGGGAACACGGGGTATCTGCATTCAATCTAGTAAAAGCCAAACTTTTGAATGTCCACATACACTTGGCGGTCTTGGAGGCCTTCATAAAAATGCCTTTGAATGCTTCATTAACCTCTTGCCACTTCATTTTGATGTCCTTGTCTAGAACCAGTTTGGTATCTTCATAGACCGGAAAAGTAGAGGATACTCGCTCAACTACTTTTCCAGCTGCATTTTTGTCAATGTCCTGTGATACTACTCTCTTGGAGGCCATTGATCCTGTATTTCTAAGAGGTGGACAAACACCTAAAATATTTGGATACAAAGCAACATTCATGGCAAAAAATCTATCAGCGAAAACCAAAGCAAATTCGTGGAATGGAAAAACACATATATGGGGAACTGATAGGCGAGATTGCATAATTTCTTCTGGGACGCTGGTTGACTGGCTTCCAAAACTGTGCAAAAGGAAATCTAGGTTCTCTGGGAGGCAATAATGGCCATCGGATATTCACAACGCACAATCCAAACTGGTTGTTGGCTGTTACGATTGCGCAATGCACAATAAAGGCTAGGAGTGACTGCAGGCTCAGGGACTGCATTGCACAATTTTCTGGGCCAGCAGTCACTATCACTCAGAAATGTGAAAAACAATCATGAGGGATAGTGGCTAGGTAGAAATGTGCATTTCTGGAGAGGAAGGAAAAGCCTTCCTAACCCAGATTATGTAATGATGTCTCAATGGAGGTAGAGTCCAGGCCAAGGCTGGCTAGACTTACCAATAGGAAATTGAAAGAAAATATGAAAGTGAATGCATGATGAGACTAAGTGAAAGCAGAAGTGATTGATAATGCATTCAAACATGTATGAAAGATTCTGTAAACTAATGAAAATGTATGTGGGTGAAGCGAGTCGTTGAACTGATAACTATTCGTGAAAAACAATTTCATGCATGCGACAACAGTGAGGTAGCAACGAAAAATGAAACATTGCTAGGACAAGCTAGTATACATATAAATGACAACAGGAATTCAAACAAATGAAGAAAACAACACTCACACAACCGAAAACACAAAAAGCGATAGAAATGCTGAACAAGAGAAGTTGAGGCCACTTACCTTTCAATTGCTGAGTCAGATATGTGGAAGAGCCCTGGATGTGCTATGGGATATCAGAGCTCGAAGATTCATGTGAAATAATGAGCTCTAATGCATCGAATAAATAAGTTTTGAGCTCATGACACGCATGCCACAAATCTAGGAAAAAGCTATACTAGGAGGAAGGTTCCTAAACGAACTTTGCATGTAACCTCTAGCTGCTAAAAATAGCTCCCTAAATCATTCGATTCCTTTGGCAGGTTTCCTTTTTCTCTTCCGGGAAAAAGTAAGCCATGCATTCAAGTCAAGTTTCCTTGGTCCCGACTGAAACTGGTCAACCCAACTGCTCATGCATGAAGCTGCCCAACTGCTTGAAGGAAATGTATAGTTTTTGTTGGGAGCTGGGTTGGTTGCCCAGGAGATTTGCAAAATTTTTGGGTAGAGCATCTAACTGCCCAAATTTGTGCAAATCCTAGGCTAAGCAACCCTGCTGGGGAAAATTACACAATTTTCATTATGAGGGTTGACTAGAAGAATTGCGCAATTCTAGAGCCCAACAGGCTGCTAGAAAGGATTGCACAATTTCTAGAGGGAAGGCTGGTTGCCCTCCAGAATTGTACAATTTCTTTGGGGAGCTACTCATCCTATAGCTGGACCAAGTCAGGATGAACAACCTATGAGGGGAATGCATCAAGCTGTGATCGACAGGCTACCTTTGTGCAGGAAAAACACTGAAGCTTGTGTACTTGATGAAGTAAGAAAAGGTGTTATGAAAGGTTGGTAGGGAGGCTCCAAAATGAAGATAAGGAAAAATTTTGGAGGGTGGTTGTAGCCGCTACGACGGGTTGGTGTTTGATCAATAGTTTTCTCAACTTTCCATCTCTCATGCACTTTAGAATGACTACCTAATGAGTATGATATGCATTTATTTTTTCAATTTTTAATATATATTAGCTTCTTTTATGATTCATTTTAAGTCTTTTGATTAGATGCATTGTTTACATTATTTAATGCTCATTCCATTGTTCTTTTGCAGCTCAAGCATTATTTCTCTCATGTCATAGACTCATTGTTTTTTAATTTGTTTTATTTTAGATTCATAGATAGTCATGAATGATTATAAATTGACAATGCACATGTTAGTAATTGTAATTAATCTCTTGCTCCTTTCAGAATAGGTTGCCTTTAAAGTTCATAGATTAAGAATTTAATTCTTTCTTAGTATTTGATTTGTTGCTTTCTCTGTTAATTCTACTTTCAAGTCTTTGCTTTCCAATCATTAGAATAGATTTACTTTCATGTCATTAGAATAGATTTATTTCCATCTCAATAGAGTATGTTTACTTTCATGTCAATTGTCATTTCAATTTCATAGATTAAAATATTGTTTTCCAAGTTCTGAATTTTAGACTTTTGCAAAAGAAAGTATGGGCATACTCATCTTATACATTTTTCATGAATAGGTTTTCCATCATTTCAGTAGGTTAAGTCATCTTAATTGAAAATTGATTCCTATCATATATTGTGCAAGTGTACTTAAAAAGTTCACAAATCCTGGATTTGATCATTTAATGACAAGTAATTTAACTCATAATTAAATTACCCAACACTACCAGTGGAAGAGGTGAAATAGGAAGATGTGTTGTTCATGGATAAACACTTGCAATTAGTCAAGTATTGACAAAAATACTTTTTTGAAGGGAGAGGCATGTAAATCCATATATAAGCCCCATGTTAACCCTAAAACCTTTTATTAAGCCATAGATATTAATTTATTACATTTATATTTCTATATTGTTATGTTTTGTAGAACCTTTCATTGTACTATATATATATATATATATATATATATATATATATATATATATATATATATAGATAGATATATATATATATATATATATATATATATATATATATATATATAGATAGATATATAGATATATATATATATATATATACACACACACACACACACCAAAGAGACATAATCTTAGGATCATTAAATATGGTCTCAAAATTGTATACATTGTAAAGGAGGTTATCCCATTGGTTTCTTATTATTTTTAAGGTGCATGGTTCATAACAATTCAATTGTCCTATAAATTTGATATGAAAGATCTTAGTGCTACAAATTTTATTATGGGCATGGAAATAAAAAAAAAATTGGGGAAAATTTATAGTTTCACTGAATCAAAGAAAATATGTTGAGATAATATTGTAGAGGTTTGATATGCAAGAATGAAAACTAGTCAAGTTCCCTATTTATATAAGTGTAAATTCATTTACAAATTAGTTTCCCAAGACACATGTAGAGGAAGGGGACATACCTCATGTTCCCTATGCTTGTGATGTTGGAAATTCTATGTATACAAAGGTATATACCAAATCAAACATTGCACATGTAGTGTGATTTTTGAGAAAGTATACATCAAAATAAAGGAAGGAACATTGGAAAATAATAAAAATGGTTTTTGAGTATTTGCATGGCACTAATGATTATGGAATTTATTATCAAGGAAGACTTAGAGTAGATAGAGTATTGGACAACATGGCTTTCTTGATGCACATTGGGTTGGAGATCTACATCACATAATATTTACAATTAGTAATGTGCTTAACCTATTTGGAGGGGAAATTGGTTGGATGAGAAAGATATAGTCTGTAGTGGAACTCTAAACTACATAAGTTGAAAACATGACCACTCATGAGAAAAAATAAGTTGTATGGTTACAAATATGTATCTAGTTATTGTGTTTAAACAAAAAGTTGTAAGGTTATATTGTGATAGTTAAAGTGCAATATTTCTAGCTAAGAACCTAGCTTCTCATTTGAAGACAAAGCATATTGATGTTTAATATCACTTTGTGATCGACATGGTTAATATCACTAATAAGTTTTCTTGGTATAGAGAAACAATGGGCATTGTTTCCATGGATTGTTGATCATGTAATCCCATGTCTCCCTATATGAAAACAAAACAACAAGTGGGAGAATGTTGGGTGTGTGTTATATTATTTTCACAACTAGATACACATAGATCAAGTGTAGTAAGGGAATCACAAGTGGGGGGAAATCCCCAGACACAATCCCCCCCCCCGAACAACCCAAAAAAAGGGGGATGGTAGTATTTTACAACCATTTTTGGTGGTTTTTCACACATTCTTTTTGTTTCTGTTGTTTTGTGCCACATTACTTTTTATCCCTTTATTTATTAATCTTGATTAAGGAATTAAGGTTGGAATTTTATCTAGCTTCACGGATTAAGGGGTTTGAGTGTTGTTTGATCCTATATATTGTATTATGAAGTTGACTAATGATAACATTTAGAGGTACATATCTAAACATTTCATTGTTTTTCAAAATTAAATATTTCTAGAGTAAATGTATGAGTATTATATGTGATTTCCATTGTTTATTTGTTTTTTTAGAAGAATTTATGTATGATTACTTAATATTAAGGTTTTAAACTTGATTTCCTACCATTCTCTTTGTTTGGTTATGCTGATTTGGTATCTCAGTGATAAATTCCAATCATGGGACTACATTCCCCATCTTGAGAGGACCAAATTTTACTTTTGAAGCACTCAATTTGGACAAGGGAAAGTGTATTTTTGAATTGAAACCCATAATTTCACATTTTATTACGTTAGCCCTAAAAGGAAATTAGACACCCTTGGAAGCTTGTAAACACCAGTGACCTTAATATCATTCAATCATTATCATCATCTTCTTCTCTCTCTTCATTTGATTGGTTCGTACAGGTCTAAAGTGTGGTTCCTGAAGTTTGGTTCATACAAGTCCAAAATTGCAGGGTTTGAAGCTCACATGTATGAATAAGGTTTTTGGTTTCCAGTAATAGGGTTGACCCAAGTATTTTTCGATTATAACCATAGGCACAAAGTCTCAAGAATGTAGTTGGAGCACCTCAACCACACGCATAGGATCTGGGGTTTGAATTTCATAGTATATCGTAATTGATCGCAATTCGATAAAGCTAAATCAGATCAATATTGTTTCTAGGATCATATTTCTAATATTTTTTTATTGATATTGTTGGATATTTTTCTATGGACTCATTGTACTTTATGTTGAAAATTTTATGACAATTTAGTAGAAGAATAAGTTCAAAGGGTTTTTCCCATAGTGGGTTTTCCTTGGTCTTTGACCAAATCTAGTGTCTATTGTTGATGTGTTGATTTTCTTCTATTTTTCATTTTGTTAATGTTCTATCCTCAGTTACTATTGATTAATGAAAAGTATTAATGATTGAAATATTTCTAATTGAATAATTGAATTGGGCTAAAGTAATTGAAACAACATAGAGCGGTATAAAAAATTAACATGGTATGAGAGCTAAGGTGAAGGACAAGCCCAAAGGAGACATGAACTAGAGAAATCATCTTTGGAAAAGTTGAAGGAGCCAATCTAATAAAGTCAAGATTTATTCCACTTTCTTCATGGAAAAATGAAAAGTTGGGTGACTCATCTAACTTCGTTGCTTGGAAGATCAAATTAGAAATCACAGCTGATAACACTGATGTTTTGGAATACATCCAAACAAAGGTACCTGAGCTTCCGTAAAATATTTTTGTTGCCGCCAATAATAAGTACAAGAAAGGTGAGTTAAAATAAAAATTAATTATAATTGATGGTTTACAAGATCATTTATTTTCATATGTTGGAAATTTGAAGAAGTGTAAGGATATGTATGCTAAGCTAGTTAGCATGTATGAAGTCAAAAATTTGAATGAAATCATCTCCTTGAAAGATAAACTCAAATACATGAAGATGAATAAAGGAGAGTCTGTGCAATCCTACATTATGACGGTATCTCATCTTAGAGATCAATTGCAAAGATTTTGGAAAACTATGCCTAATAGGGAATTGGTGATTGTGACCCTTAGAGGCGTCACTCCTATTTGGCAACCTTCATTACCACTATAAGAAATAACAATATTGTCCCATCATTTGTTGAGATTGTTTGAAATATCACTCAATAAAAATCAAGGTTTGTTTCTAGAAGTAGGATACAAAAGCATGAAAAAGGAGAACTTGTTGCATTCTTCACTCGTAACAAGAAAAAGAAGGGAAAATAAGGTCCATCAAATTCAAGGAAACCTCCTTATTGAAATTTGAAAGGAAGGAATGAAAGAGAAAAAACACAAATTGAATGTTATAATTGTCAGAACAAAGGTCACTATGCTCGATATTATCTTGAGAAGCACAATGGTCCACACTACAACACTAGAAGAAACAATAACAAGTTTAATAATCAAAGAAAAAGAGATGATCAAAGGAATGATCATAATAGAATATATGATAGAATAAGAAGAGATACTCCAAGTGATAATGAAGAATACCACCATCCTCAAAAGAAGTCAAGAAACACTAGGTATGGAAGTAATGTTGCAAATCAATCTGAATATATTCTTATTTATGCACATTCTAGCTCCTCTCCTTCAGATACTTGGGATAGCCATTTGGTTGATAGTGGGGCCTCTCATGATTTCTCGGAGTATAATGAAGCTCTCTCTAATTTTGTGGAGAGGGATTGAAGCTTGAAAACTATTCTTGGATACAAGTTCACTCATCCCATGAAAGGATTTTGGTTTGCTAAATTTCGTTTAGACTCCAGGGAATCTGTTTTATTTCATGATGTAATGTATGTACTAGGGTTGAGGAATAATTTAGTATCTATATCTTCTTTGGAAGAAAAAAGGAATGAGAGTTGCCTTCACCAAGGGAAAAGTACTTACTTGGCTAGAGGGAACCCATTTGAGAGATGCGGTTCACATTGGGATATAGATTTGAAGGATTCTATAGAGTCAATGGAAGACCTCTTATAACATTGGTACATGATACTATCATAAAATGAGTTATGGAAAAGAAGATTGGCCCATCTACATTATGATGCTCTTAATAATTTGAAGAGCATGGTCTCTATAATTCCCAATGTTCAAGCCCAACATGATGGAGTATGTACTGGATGTGCAGTCAAAAGAAGACAAGGGGACCATTACCCTTTAGTGAGAACACGATGAAAGACATCCTCCAACTCATGAATTCTGACATATGTGGTATGATTCCTGTTCACTCTCTTGGTGCCCATATATACCTACATTATCTTCATTGATGATTTCTCAAGGAATACATGGATATATTACTTGAAGCATAAGGATGAGGCCTTCGATTTGTTCAATAATTTCAAGGTTTTGGTTGAAAATCAAACAGGGAAGAAAATTAAGATCTTCAAGTCTAACAACGGTAGAGAACACATCTCAAATGAACTCCTGGGTATCAAGAAAGAGAATTTTTTTCCCTATAATCCCAAACAAAATGGAGTTGCTGAATGGAAGAACAAGTCAATTGTAGAAGCTGCCCATACCATGCTCCATGATCAAAAGTTATCAAATTTCCTTTGGGGGAAGAAAATAATGCAGTTGTATATGTTCAAAGTAGGGTGCCTCATTAAGCATTGGACAATAGGAATCCCAAAGAAGTATTCACAGGTTTGAAGCAAGATGTTGTAATCTCCATATATTTTCATGTGGTGAAGGACAGAAGGAACAAGATGGAAGAAAAATAAATAAAAGGTACATTTGTTGGATATTGTGAACATTATAAAGAATTTAGAATATATATTACTAGTCAAATGAAGGTTGAAACTAGCAGTGATGTAAAATTCAATGAAGATGTTTCCCTTGGGAAAGCAAGGAACCTTCCTCCGCCTCGTCCTCCTAAGAATAGGAATGATGATATGGATATTTTAGATGGACCTTCCATGGCTGAATCTAAGAGAGAAATTTTTGTGATCCCATGGAGCCTATGGACTCCTTGGGTCCTCCTCCATGTGATCCTCCTGCCAGGAAGAGGACTCTTTGGCTTTCTGATACATTATAGGATGACAAATGACACATTCATACAATAAAGTATTTTAGAGATAGCAAGAAGCCATGCAGGTACCAAGGATATATTGTAGCTATGAGCAATATGATTCAAGATGAGGCTCACACCTTTGAAGAAGTCATGAAAGAACAAGTTTGGAAGGGTGCTATAGTCGAAGACTATGAATCAATTATGAAGAATGACATAGGGGATGTTGTGCCCAGACTGAATGGAAAATCTGTGGTAACTTCAAAACGGATATTCAAGATAAAGCATGGAGTCCAAGGAATAATTGAGAAATATAAGGCAAGGTTCATGGCCTAAGTATTCTCCCAAAAAGAGGTAGAACATTATAATGATATATCTTCTCATGTGGCTTTATACACCACCCTCTGTTTGATAGTTTCCCTTGAAAAATTTCAAGGATGGACCCTTCATTAGATGGACATGAAGACAACATTCCTTCCTAGTATGTTACAGGAATAAGTGTACAATGAGAATCCATGTCGATTTGAATTACAGGATTAAAATACACATTTTTTCAAGTTAAATAAATCATTGTATGGTTTAAAGCAAGCCCCCAAAGCATGGTACACATGCATAGATAGTTACCTGATGAATCTTGGATTGATAAGAAGTAATGTTGATCCTATGCTTCAAGGTAGTCCAAGGTATGCCATTGATTTTGGTTGTATATGTTTCTGATATATTTACGACATGTAGTGAACCCTTTATGATCAAGTGTAAGAGGATGCTAACCTCTGAAATTGAGATGAAGGACCTTGGACTCATGCACTACTTCCTAGGCCTTGAGGTGTGGCAAAGGTCTAGTGAGATATTCCTTTCATAAGGAAAATAGGTCATGAATTTTTCAGAAAGATTTCGAATGACAGAATGCAAGTCCTTAGCCGAACCAATGGAAATGTATTTTAAGAAGCTACATGAAGAAATGGAAAGACCCTGTTTGGTGAATCCATCCAAGTATAGATAGTTTATCAAGATTTTGATATTCCTAGTGAACACTCGGTCGGATATATGCTATGTAGTGAACACATTGAGTCCATGCACATTAGGTTGTTGTCAAACAAATTTTGAGATATTTGCATGATACTATTGTCGCTTCAAAACACACCAGGAACACAAGTGTTGCAAGGGAGATAGAAAGCCTCGTAGAGACATCCTTTAGGTTGATTGTTGACCAATGGCTAGGACATCTTAAAGAGAGGAGTGCTTAAGAGATAATATGTGAGGGGTTTTCAGCACTAAAATTGTCATGTAATAAGGTAATAGGATGGGCTTGGTTCAATAAGCGTTCACTGACATAGTTTAAAGCCAAAACATGGATCCAAATGCTGGGGGTATATTGGGGAAATATCAAATAGAAATGACCTCTTATTCTGGTTGCCGACACACAACAATGAGACAGCTTAAAACTAAAGTTGTAGAAATGATGGAAAGGAGGAAAGGAAGGACGGAAATAGATGCATAAGGTTGTAACAAATAGAATCCTAGGTAGCAACATTCTAGAAGAAATATGGAATTAATGTATAGGGCCATAAACAACACAAAATCCTAAGCATATATTTTCCAATAGAGATATGGAAGAGGGAGGAGGTGGAGTGATAGAAATAATGGAGTACTTATTAAGGTTTTATGCATATAACATGGGTACCTATATCACCAAACAGTGTGAGAAAGGTTGTTCTCATATAGGTACTACAGGATAATCTAATAACACAAGTAAATTTGTAGTTAGTATAGGTACTGTAGGCTATTTAGCAACACAATTAAATCTTTAATACACATAGGCATTGTTCTCTATTTAGCAACGAGGGTAAATCCATCAATCAAGGAGAAACCAACAATCTCATTACACTATTTCAGAGAAGGAAAAACATCTTATGAAATGAGGTTACAAAAGGGAAAACATATCACACATCAATCATGATTGGAATCAACAGGGAAATGCCATTTATCTTAAAGGGTAAAAATAACTATTCCATACATTCAGCACGATATCAGTGAAGCCCCCATAAAAAAAATTGAACCAAAATGGCATCTCAAAATTCAGACCCTACGAGTGAGAAATTCTAGAACCTGCCAACCCCTGTTAAAGTGTTACTTCCCCCTTTTTATAAGAATATGGGGAGATGGAATTATAGTTTACAAAATATCTCAACCTAGGGACAACTATCTAGTGGACTAGCTGCCCGGTCTTGCGATGCAATTTTTGCCCAAAATGATTACAATAGGGATCTGCTCCCTTTCTTGGAAATAAATGCAAATTACAGAACTAATGAAAGAAGGAGGAAAACAAAAAGATGAAGGAGTAGGTGTCCCTCTACTCTTCCATTGGAGGACCCTCATCAAGCCATGTCCTCATCGTGATGTGCTTCCCCTGTTGCTTGATCGATTTCTGTCAATTCTCCATTAACTACCTGAGTAGCTCATTTACTAGAGTAGGGAATGGGTAGATTGTGAATTCCTATCACGGAGTGGGAATGGAGTGTATCCTGGTAGTCCTTTGTTGTGTGACGGAGTTGAGCACCATGTTGTGCCATTACGTCTTCCTAATTCACCCCGATACTCACCTACTATCGTGCCATACTTCATTCATTGCTTCAGCTGTCAACCCGTACACCTTCAGTGCCCTGTATTCTGCTCTTGGGACCTTTCTATAATTGGCACTTTTTCCTATGAAACATTACGAATCCACAGGCTATGGTCCCCTTCAACCGCCTTTGATTTAACCCCTTTCTGCTTTTCTTATCATATGACTGGGGGCTTAGCCCTCGGGCGCTAAGGCCTTCAAACTCATATTCCGGGGACTTTTCCTTTTTTACATAGAATACTGCATCCTGACGCATTATAGCATTTTACCTATGGCTTTCCCCTTTACCCTTGTGATTGATGATCTACAGGATCAACCCCACCAAATATATCACAATCGCAACCATAGAGAGGGGGACCTTTTACCTTCCTTCTCAACGTTGGCTGACTATCCTTACGTGGGAGCTCTATAGGCCTGATCACATAATATATCACATCTAGGAGGATGCCTTCTTATTGCAATCGTAGGCTGGGAGACGCTGAGGTGCAAGAGTTCCTTAGCCTGTGTGCTCGTTGATCACCAATCTGTAGGGGTGATGTCATTACTGCCACGTGTCACCCTGTGAGTGGTGACATGTGTCACCCAGAAATTCCCCTATAGGACCCATGAAAATGCCAAAACAAAGTGACATGTGTCCCCTGTATGGCCACATCACCTTCCGTACTACCACATGGAGGAGAGAGAAAGGGTCCACCTATCCTTGGTTTTTTCTTGAATTCCTTTGTTAAATAGAATCAACTCGTCCCCAGCGATTTAAAATTGTATCACAAATCGACGATATTGCAAGGTTTTTAAAGTTAGAACCCCGCCACCATGCCGATTGCCGATTTTTCGGTATGCAGTTTTTACTGTCATGTTGAGGGATGCAGGATCATTAGACTGTGGGACTACAGAACTGCGGGATCATAGTATTACGGGACTGCAGGATCATGGTACTGCGAGACTGCAGGATCGCAGTACTATGGGACTGTGAGATACATATGAGATGCAAGATGCGGGACTATGATATAGCCAATATGCAAGATTTACTATGCCCGGGGGACCCTCCAATGTGCTCTTCTCTTTCATTTCAAGGCATCATAACCCCAATCTTCAAACTGCTCTAACTTTTCATCTAGAAGTCCGTTTTTGGACTTCTATATATCATTAGAAATATTATCACGAGCACTATCTAGTGGAGAGGGTTTTATTTGACTTTGAGAGATTCAATGGCTTAAGAAATGGCTTCAATATTGACTGCATTTCTGCACTCTGGGAAACTAATAATTTTATAAAGTAATGAGTGACAACATTGGCTCCTACTGGGGACAGTGCCTTATTGGCAAGGTGCTGAGAATTTGTAGACCAGCATCCTTCACCATTGGGAATGGAGTTAGAAATATATGAACTTTGTAACTAGCAAAATCTCCATGGGACATTCCTCATCAATCTAAAAATGCAAAAATAAAAATTCTAACAACTGAAAAGAAAATTCTAAGCTGGTGAGCTTATTTATGTACATTCCTACTTATGCACCAATGTTTAATTCACGTAGGTGAGATCAACCCTCCAATGGAGCAAGGACAACATTAGATTACTAGACCTTATGCCTTCATGCTACTGAAATTTAAAAATTAAAGCAGGCATGCACCATAAAATGTCTGCAAATGAAAAGCTTGATGCATGCTCTATACAAAATCATGTTGTTGATCAAATAATATGCCCGTGTACTCAGCTAGAGCATCATGGAATGAACAGGGAAAGTTTGCAAATTCCTTCTTTTCATGAACATTCTACTGACTAATATCCTCTTGGCTAGGGCAACCACAAATGCCTTTCATCTCCTCAGCCTTAAATTTTTTGAGAAATGCTTGTTGTTGATCATTTGTTACCCTTTTGTCAACAGGCCATCCCTCTTGGAAATCTACAGTAGAATCTTTAGTTTCTGAGCTGCAAGAGTCATAGACGGGAGGGCTTGCTAAGACTACCCGACAGGGACCTTTCTACAATAAGTAATCACAGACACTGCTCAGTCCTTGACTCCAGGCTCTTCTTGAAAGTTTTGCTGCTGGGAGCCTTCTCCCCACTTGTTGGTAAACATCTCCTTCTAAACTTTCGTGACTATATCTTCCTCCTTTGAATAATATGAATGACAAATTGGAGGAGGGTCTTGGTCTGGTTCTCCATGTGAAGCGTGTGCATTGTGAACTGGAGCCTCTTTGCTAACCTCCTGATCGGCCTCCTTTTCTTGTGTAGCTTCCCATGACTGAGATTATGGTAGCTCTGCCTCATTTGACTCTCCATTAGAATCATATACATCATGATAAGGAGAAACATCGGGCTCGACTGAATACGCACTCTGAGAGTTTATTTTCATCTTGATAATGTTTCCTTCTTCTGTTTCTATCTCATTGGGAAAAGCTTCTTGATGTGAGTAGGTATCTTCTTGGAATGGATTCTCACACACATCTTTAGCAGGGTAACTAACCTCGGAAATGTCTTCATCACTAAAATATGGGCAACAATCTTCAAATAGAGCATTCGATGGATAAAATATTTCAAAATATTGATAGAACGTTGTATGAAAACATTTCAAGGAAGATTACTACCATGAGGTATCATTTTAAACCAAACTCTAGCATCCTCCTCTAAAGAATACATGAACAAATTCATTTGTATATCTTCAACAAAAATTCCTGGTTGTTCCATTCATCCATGAAATTATTTGAGGTGTTGCCCATGACTTCTATCTGTGCTTTTGTTGAATCTAGGAAACTAGGAGTATCATTCATGAAATGGAGGGACATGATTTGGATAACTATTGATAGAAGAAATATCTAGTGGGGCGAATTTGTTGGCTAGAAATGAAGGAAGGGCAATCTTGAAAACCTCTCTATATGAGTGATTTCAGTTTCAAAGGAGGGAAATATTTCAGATGTTGTAGAATCAAGGTGAGTATGGGTCTGCTTGAAAGCCAAGATGATCAAATAGAGATATGAATAGTGGATTCGCCAAGATGTTTACCATAAAATTGACAGTGGAGTCATCAAGCTGAGAGATCTTCAACCCACACTTCCCTTTCCCACCTAATAGAGGAAATGTAAAATTTTGTCATACCCAGGGAAATGTAATCTAATCTGTTCCCTAGCAATGATAGTAGAAATATGTTGTCACCTCAAATCGCACCAGTAGCACAAGTGCTACAATGGAGATAGAAATCATCCTAGAGACAGCCTCTGGGTTGATTGTAGACCAGTGCCTAGGACATCTTAAAGATAGGAGTTCTTAAGAGATAATATGTGAGGGGCTTTTAGCACTCCAATTGTCACGTAAGAAGAAAATAGGATGTCCTTGGTTCAATAAGCCTTCACTAAGTTAGTTTTAAGCCAACACATGGATCCAAATGTTCGGGGTATTGATGAGCACCATTATTGTAGCAAGAATGGTGTAACTCCTGGGGCTACCAACTTTACTTTATCAACCTAGGGTTCGTACAAACTTGGAGGTGATAGTGTTGTATACACAAGAATATGTGATGCGTCCACTTTTTGTCACTGCTAAGCTGGTGATTGACCACTATCGTTTCTCAAACCAACCTTCTATTGATTCAGAAGATGCTTGATTACCAATGAGGAAAGTGGAAATTTGCACTAACTGAAATCTTGTCTATTGTAGTAAGGAAAGACTAAAATCAAATGCTTAAACACACCATTCATCTAACTAACTTCTAAGAGGCTTTTCTTCATAATAATGCTAAGTTAACATGTGTGTAATCCTACTGTCCTAGGCATGCAATCTAAAATAACCAAACATTTTACTGTTGTACATGTAAATGAACACAATAACTTTTGTCCTTTTTGTCCATTTTGTGTGAAAATGTGAATGCTAAATCCATTTGGTGATGTGGCAAGTGGGTTAGAGATGGTGGTGAAAGGTTAGATGGCTTGGGGGAAGAATTAGGCGTCTTCTTCTATATTCTTGGATTCTTTTTCCACAATTCTGCCTCAAAACAGGCCACTACAGGTCATCCTACAGGATGTCCTAATGCTTCCTATAAGATGTCGTAATGCTCCTACACGATCCCTTGTATTCCTACAGGATCCGACTGAGACAAATAAGAGTGATTTGGAATGTGGTGTAGGTCTTAGGGAAAGTGAATGGTGGGAGAAATAAGGCAAAGAAGTGCCTAAGACTTCTTCAGAGCTCAAAACAGAGTTTGTAAGATGGTTGGATTTTCTCAACAAATCTAGAAAGTTGTTCTTATGGAAGGATGATTTGTTTGTGGGATGTAGTGGAAAAAGTGATAATCATGGATGTATTAGGTTAGGATGGGGTTGATGGTCATGAGATCTCCCTGTACTATTGGAAATCCTTCACTACATCAATCATTCGCATTTATCCATGAATCATGTCAAATAAGGAAGATTTTCAATCAACTAAAGAAAACAAAATTTCACTATCTAGTTGCCTAATTTATGCATGGAAATAATTGCAGAATAATGTGAAACACTATGATATCTAATACAAGGCTGAAGATATCCGAAATGAAAATTGAATCCTATTCTTGAAAACTGAAAAGATGTTGGCCTAAGTAGCAGAAACCCCTAAATTCCATGAGAAATCAAAATTCTATCTTTTCGGGCTGCATAGGAGTTCTTTCCTCAAACCATGGTCCCTGAAGGGAGGAGTGAGGCAAAATCCACCTGATAATAGCTTTTTAGTATTTCTTTATCTTTCTAAGCTACTGCTAAAGTAAGGCACAAATGGAAGCAAACTAATCTGCTTGCAATGAAATAATGCTAAAACCAATTCAACCATTAATCTATGAAATCAACTGAGCATACAAATACAACAAGATGAGCCTTTGCTACTAGGGTTGGGCCCTAACTCAAGCTTCATCCCTCTGAGTCAACTCAGTGTTGGATCAAGGAACTCATAATTTCATTATCATATCAGAAAAATTACATAACAATGTCTTCCACAAGTCTTGAACTCGAAAATGCTTAGTGCTCTTACATAAAAAATCTGAATCCTAATGAGGCTCTAGGCCTCCTTATTTATACAATTGAAGTCTCCAATGACTTCCTTAAATCTAGGGAGGCTTGGCTCCCAAACTCAAGATGAACTGGCTCTTTAATTGTCACTAGCTCGGTTGCCTTTTGATCTTCATGACTCAGCTGCTTGCAACTCCGAGCTAGTGTGATTTGATGGAGGAATATTTGAATGAGTGAGGATTAAATGAGGAGGATCTATCTCCTACAATCTATTCTCCTTGTCTCATTCGAGTTTTTGCCCTTAATTAGCCAAAATTTCCACGATTTTCTCTCAAAAACCTACAATCAATGCACATTGATCCACTAGACATAAGATCTTACTTTTACTCATCTCATTAAGAAAAATATGATTAAAATATGTAAGGAATTATTAGGAGAATTGATTTAAATAAGCTTTGAGGTGTATTAAGGTCGATATAATTACCCAATGATAAGGCTCATCATCACCCCCCTACTAAAAGTGTTGCTCATCCTCTGAGAAACTCAATCTATATCCATGTCCTTCATTGCTCTAGTGGCCTCCTTGACATCGCATGCTTCTATTGTAGTTTCCTCTTCTTGTGAATAGAATCTTGCCTTCCTCTCTATTTCTTCCCACTGCTTTCTTTCTTCCTCTTCCTTCCTTCATTCCATCATTCCTAAGATTTGTGGTGGACTGAGTCTCAAGCCAATCCAATTTACTTTTAGTCTTTGTAGAGGTTGCTTGTACATGTGTGTTATGTTTAGTGCCCCTCTCATTCTCTGAGGAGAATGGTATTCTCTGAGGAGAATGGTATTCTCTGATTTTCAGGCTATAGGGAAAGGTGTTCCATATCCTTTGGCAAGATTGCATGTTGTCATCTTCTAACAACCTAAACGTGTCTTCATAGTGTGTGACTAATTTCTCTTGGCCAGAAAGGTACCTAGGTGCGAGCTTAGGATCATTTGCAATCAGGTTGTGGGAGTTGATGACAACCATTGGGTTAGATTTCTCAGCTCTTATCATGAGGGGTTCTGTCTCTTCACTTGCCATTACCTTCTTCATCTGTGTATCTCTTTCCTCCTCATGATTCATCCATGATGTTAAGGCCATCAATTTCAAGTCCCTTAGTTTTGAATTTGGGTCCCACACATTCAAATCTGTCAAGGACAAGTTGTGTAGGTAAAACTCATACATTTTAGCTCTATCCTGCAAGGTTATTTGATCACAGAGATAAATGAATTGTCTATAGTATTGGAAGGTAATAATGCCTCTTTGTGCTAAAGTATTAATTTGGAACTGTGGCCACTACTCCTCAAGATACAAGGCATAAGACTTTGTTGACATCCTACACTAGATTGCCTCTAACGATAAACTGCCCATAGCTGCAAACTGGATTTCCCTTTCTTGTAATTGTCCCCTTAGCCATGCATTCTTTGCTTCTAACTGAGCTTTCATCATTTCCTCTGTGTCCCTTATGCTGCTCAGTTCTCTACCCATCTCCTTTAATTTATCCTCCATGTGGCCCACATCCTCCACTCCTTTGGACTTGGCAATTTACATCCACCTATGTTCTTTCCCTTTCTTTGTCAAGCTCAAAGAATAAGGGGATGGAAAATTTCTATGGGATGACACTTCCCCCTTCAATGAACCTATAGTAAGAGTTGAGGCTAGGTTGAGGACTAGGTTCTCTCAGTTTTGGGTCTTCCTTCTTTGCTTCTTATTGAGTGATACCTTCTTGGTCCATTTTATGAGTTTCCTGTAGGTTTCGCAGAGTTTCCTGTAGGATGGCCTCTGCTTCCTATAGGTCCTTCTGTGCCTCCTGTAGGAGACCTTTTACCTTTGATGAGGTAAACCTGGTGACAAGCCTCCTGACATAAGTGATGGGAGATTTGGGAGAGGCTTGTCTTGATGATCCTTCTCCCTGATTTTTCTCAAGAGGAGCTACCTTTTCTTGCTAGTTTGGTGAGTCTTCAATGACAATAGGAATTTTTGTGGGTGTTTGAGGTCTTCCTTGCCTGATTCTTGTGATTTTTCTTGTCCTAAAGTACAATGGGGCTTGTCTCTATCTCTTCCCTTTTTTCTTGATAGGTGTACTTAGGGCAGTAAGAGAAGCTGCTACCTCCTTCTCAGTGGGTTTTGGAGATACCCTTGGTGATTATTCTCCTTCTTTGCCTTGAATTGTAGACCTTTGTTCTGTCTCCTCTTTCCCATTCTCCTTCTCATCGTTGTATTTCTCTTCCTCTTCTTCCTCCAGTTCCTCACTTTGTTCATCTGTTCCTTCTTTTGTTTCTTCTTTTGTCTCTTCTTCATTTTCCTCCTCCTTTTATTCCTCTTTTTCCTCCTCTATTTCTTCTTCATCCCTGTCACTAGTAGTGGGGATTTTATCATATTCAAGAGCTTTTATTTCCCCCCTTTTTGCATGGATCTGAAAGTTTTCCATGTGATAGGGAGTTGTAGGTTTTGGAGAGCATCTTCTAGGATAAGTTTGATTAACCCATGATGGCCTAGCTATTGATGTTTTCCCTCCTGCACTTTGATGCTCATACCTATCATTGATTGAAGAAGAAAGTAGGGTATACTTAGTCTATTTTGAGGAGGTGTGTCTGCTCCAAATCACAGTTCTTGGAGGAGCCTGAAATGGTATCCATACACCATATGGTATCTCCATTCACATGATATATATTTAATGAGGTGGTATCTAATTTCACTCCAAGGGTATGGAAGGCTTTCTCTTCTGACCCCATTTTTGTCCTCCATTGCCTCCTCCACTTCCAAAAATAATTTATTATTTGCAAGGGTGTTGTTACCCTTATGTTCCTTTCTCCAAGGAAAACCTAAAGGAAGTGTGGTGATTTTGCCTATGACTTCAGGGGTGATTTCTACTGAGAGGCCTTTCACCATAGCAGTGGCATTGGTCCTAGTTAGTGGTATGAGTGAGAGAGAAAAGCCTCTAGCTACCTCATCATCGCATCCCTTAATGTTTTCAAAGAAACCCATCTAATTATGCATTGTGAAGATTTCTACTACAGGAGGGTTCTGATGAATTCTCACTGTGTTTGTGGGTTCCCTCTTGTTAAATCCCCCTGTCATTTTTTATTTGGTAGTTGTGGAGGCTTGTATGGGTATAATTAGAGAATTCTAGTGGGTGAGAGATTTAAATGAGGACACTACAATATAATTATCCAAGACTGCAACTTCCTTAACCAAATCGAGGATTTTTCTTTACTTTTTAAACTGCAAAAAGTGGGAAGGTATAGCTCCTACCTCCTGGTTACTGTCTGATGAATCCTGTGATATTTCGTCCCTAAATTCCCACTGATAATCCTACAGATTACTACTCTATATCTAGTAGGTCTTCCTATAGGATACTGTAGGTTTTCTTATAGGATCTTGTAGGTGCCTTTGTGCTACAAAATATTCATTGTCTTTCCTGTAGATTTTGCTTCAAGAGGCCGATAGAAACCTTGTTTCAATGAATCCTCGCGATTCTGAATGCCTTCTTTGCATGGAAATCAGTGTTTTATTTCCTCATATGGGTGATCATGTGGGATGGTGTGTTGGATGCCGAGGTACGAGAACCCACTTTTTGACCATTGGTCGCACTATCACTCCCTTATTCCTCCTTGCCTCATAATCATCTCCCACTTCAATCATTCATAAATTAACCATTTTTGGCCTTATCTCATTTTTCCACTGATTTGACTTCCACCACATGTGGAGTGGTCTAACTAATTTCACCTCGTCGACTGTCTGAAGCTATCCAAGTTAACTCGCCACGTTTGCTTATAAAACCAAATCTTACAATCCTAAATTGTTTACCATATTATTCTAATGAGAGAGCTTAAGCAAGATGACATAAATGTGGGTAAGATTCTTGATGATGCTGCTTGTTGGAGAATGATGTCCTTATGTTGTATATTTGTTGCATTTTTTTTTTTTGTATTAGCCTCTTATGATGCTTGTTTTCTTTGACGAGCAAGTAGTGCAAAGTGATGTTGATGATCATGCTACTGCTGCTGGGCTCTAAAGGAGTTTCCTTGACATTGGAATTTGCATGCTGAAGATGACTGCAACTCTATGAATTTTTTTTTGTGGGATAAGCTGCTATAGGATTTCCTACAAGAAACCTACAAGATGTCCTATAGTTGCCTCTCCCCTAAAAGTTTCATTTTTTTTTCACTTCTGGAGCATGAGTATTGTTATAATGGGTAGATAAGGGTCTAGTGGTTGATATGTGAGAGGTATAGCCTTCAGGTATTGTCCCCTTGTCCTCTGTTATCAACCTCTTCTATTTGTTTTGTTCCTTTTTTTTCTCTTTCTGTAATCGTTTTTGAATTGACTTATTAGATGAATGCATGGGTATCGTGGGGATGGGAGGCATGGTGATGAGCCGGTGGAGTGAACATTTCATTGTTTGACATAGTTTGGTCATCCCCTTGCTCTAGGGTCACTTTTCTTGGGATTCCCATGCCATTGTAATTCCTATAGGATCCTCTTGTAGGTTTTTAGGGAATCTTGTAGAAAACACAGGGCTTGTGTAAACTAAGCTAGAGGAGTTCATAAATGGAGGGATTGATGGGATAATGAAGAATATGGGATGGAGGAATGAAAATATGGAGTGTATAGGTCCTTTTTCTCCTCTCTTATTGCTTTGATCCTCCTCCTGCTAACCTCCAAAGAAAAATTTTCAGAGTTTTCCTTTTCTTTCTTATATCTATATTTGAAAACAATTAGTCTGACTTCAAGAGGTTTTCATCCTAGTTGCTTTCTCTGGGTGCCTCGAAAGATGTTTTCACCTAGAGATCATTTTATTTTTTCTCTTTTTCGACATCATTGGGCCACCTCAAGTGGTTTTCAACCCAACAGTGAGACTTAGGTGCCTCATGGACATTTTCACTCAAGCCTCTTTATTTTTCTTCTTATTTTTTATTCTTTTTTCTTTTTTTAGGGACTTTAAGGGGTAGAAGCTGAGACCTTCTCCACCACCATCATTGTCTTTCTCATGCAATTGATGAATTATTGCTTTGACAAGGGCTTCTTGTAGACTTTCAATCTGTACCCATTGACAAGTAAAGGAATAGCCTCTACATCAATGGTTCTTATCTATACTGAACTATTATCATGACATTTTTCTATGACATAAGGTCCTAACCATCTAGTCCTTAACTTGCCTTTAAAAACCTTGTATCTAGAATCATACAACAAATCCCAATCACCTTCCTGAAACTATTTGTCCTTTATTCTCTTGTTATGCCAGATCTTCCTTTGAACTTGAGTCACCTCTGTGTGTAGGGTGGCATGAATTCTAAACTCATCTAACCCATTCAGCTAGAGCAATCTCTCTTGTTGTGATGCCATTCTTAAGGTGTTGTATTCAAATTCAATGGATAGTAGGGCCTTCTTCCCATAGACCAACTCATAAGGAGTGAATCTAGTGGTGGTCTTAGAGGTGGTATTGTAGGCCCAAGTGGCCTCAACTAATCTATCTGCCTAGTCCTTTCTGCTGCTACTAATCACTTTGGTCAGAATTCCTTCCAGCGCTCTGTTGGTTACCTCCACTTGCCCATTAGCTTGTGGGTGGTAAGGAGTGGATGTTCTATGCTTGATCTTGTGTTGGCTTAACAAATTTTCAATCATGTGAGATGTAAACTGGCTTCCTTGATTAGTGACTAGTTCTCTAGGGTACCAAAACTTATAAAATACATTTTTCCTTAATAACTCAGCCACTTTCTCCTCTATTGCTACTTTGATGGCCTTGGCTTCAGCCCACTTGGTTAAATAGTCAGTGCACGGAATGATGTATTGCTTTTGCCTGGATGGAGGGTCAATGGGTCCAATTAAATCCATGCCCCACTTGTCAAATGGCTTGAAATTCACTTGAGGTTATAGAGGCATTTCATCCCTTGGGGTAGGTTTCCCCATCCTTTGGCACCGATCAGACTGACTAGCATACCTCCTCACATCTTGGTGAATAGTGAACTAGCAATAACCAGCTTGTAGCACCTTGAAAGTTGTCCTTTTGGCTGCAAAGTAACCTCCACATGGCCCATCATGATAGGTCAGAAGGATGTCAAATACTTCCTCTTCCCTGACACATCTTCTTAGAATTTGATCCAGGCCTAGGTTGAAGAGGTTTCCCCCAATCCAAGTGAATAGGGCGCTTTTCCTCACAATCTTGAATTTTTCTTTGGAGGACAAATTTGACGGAAACTGTGTAAACACCAAGTAATTTTCTATGTCAGCAAACCATGGAGAGAGAACTTGTTACAGATCCATTTGGGCACATCACTCCCAACATTCACTACTATTATGGCTCATCAAACCCTAACCCAGTTGCTATAGGCCCTATAAAAGTCATCACTTTGAATGCCTCCTTCCCTAAAAGTTTCCTGGCTTGAAGCCCTCTAGAAATGCCTCCTTGAGGGACCAGTGCAACCTTGGTTAGGGGTAAATGTGCTTCAATGTAGGTAGGCCAGTGTAAGGGTGCATTTCAGTGCACTTAGCCCCAATTTGACCTGTGTTAGGCGAGATTGAGTGAATTCTTCATAGGGTTCTAGGAATATTCTTATCTTTTGGAACATTCTAGAAGATTCCCCCACTTATAATCTCCTATGAACTTCAAATTAGATAGGCAATGAGTTAAGTAACCTCCTATCCTCTCATCCCTTCCTCCATGGAAACTAACTCTAAGTTTGGAAGGCCATTCAATACCCTCATTTATGACCAAACCACCTGCATTTTCCTATAAATTGAGCACTCATCTAAGTGATAAAGGGCTGTACTTTGAGAATTTGTAAGGAGATATTGTTGGTGTGAGGTTTGAGATTGTAAGAAAGTATTGTTATGCTGTCGGAGTGTTATGCTTATGGTGTGATGAAGGATGGAACTCAAGCTGGATGAGTGACATGGGATTAGACTTCTTCGTTGTAACTCTTCCTTCTACTTAATAACGTTGTTTAAACATTTTCCCATATTCTTGTATTTATGTATGATGATTATATGTGTAAATTCTTTCGATTCCATTTGCTTATAGTAGATAGATCTCTTGCTTTGATTGGTTTTTGTCCTTTGTTTACGATTGCAGGTACTTGTTGAGCAGATGAAGTTCGAGAAGGAGCGACGGGAGCCATAAAAAGGAGACAAAGGGAAAGCAGAAGATAACAAGTAGGTCCCTTGTCTTATTTATCTTCCATAAAAATAGGTTAAACTCTTTAAATATGTTGTTCTAGGTGTAGCTACCCACCTAGGGAGATTATATTTATCTGTAGATGAAAAATTCCACATAAACAATTAGCAACTCCACTAGGGAATGATCATAATTTCGGGTAGTTTAACTTCATCCTAGTACACCCTAGTAGACTTTAATTGCTTCCATTGATCTTGTTTCATCCTTTTTGAAGTGTTTTTTGGTAAAAATTGTGCTTGAAAGCCCCTAGAATGGCCTGTCTGGCACTAGCGTAGGCTTGGTTAGGATACAAAGTGTTTCAGAGAACCCTTAGCTTGAGGACAGTGCTCTGAAGTGCATTGAATCCCATTCAAGGCTATGCTAATCCTCCTTAGGTTAGAAATCAAACCTTCGACTAGATTTTTTCCCAAATTTCCTTTTGTTTTTACTTGTTGAAAGATCAATGATTGTTGTGTCTCTAAAATAAATTTTTGTTTCCTTTCCTAGCCCTACTTTGGCCTTGATTTTTTAGTGTTTCTTAAATTATTTCTTTATCACTATCAATTCATTGTCAAAGTTAGTTTATAGTCGATTAATCTTTGTTCAAAAGAAAGTGTCGTAAAATTATTCATTCCTTTCGATAAGGAACTATTGTAAAGTCTTCATTCTTGCAAAAAGATTGATTGATTGTATGTGAATTAGTTTCCTTTTGTTCATCTAAACATTAAGGGGATTGAAAATAAAAACTTGCATTTTGCATATTGTAGTTTTTGAATGCTCGATAGGAATAGCTAGGGAAATTGCATTGGGTGTGCTCTTTTCTCTTTGTCAAAGATCTGATTTCTCTATCCCTTACTAGCTATGATTTTCATTGTTAATTGAATGAAAGAATGTTTCTCATGTTATTTACATTCTAGGAATTGAAAACATACATCATGTGGTGAACCTTGAAAGGAAAATTCTTAAGAAGATCAACTTAAAAGTTATCTCAATTAACCTAATGGAGCATTGTAACTTAACGCATAACATTTAGAGGTCTAGGCAAGAGATGTGTTCTATCGTCGTTAAACATAGCAATTTTTGCTAACTTACCTGTGATACATTCCAAGTGTGATACCTCATTCCACGTACATAAGTATAACATAGCTCGTCCACATACCTTCAGGTATATAGGGCGGTGTTAGAGTACATAAAGTATAAAGGAATGCTCTCACTGTGCAGTTTCACATTAGACAGCGCTAACACGGATTAGGCCTCCACGTACTTTTGAGTATATATTGGAGGACTACATTAGGTTTCTATCCATCCTTAGGTAACCTAGTCGGCAGCCTTGTACATTGTGATACACTTAACACAGCATTCGAGGAGTTTTCATGCCCTTACTTCTCGGTTCGCTGGGAGGTATTCTGCAATTCACAGTTGCTTGGTAATCCTTTTGCCTAGATTATCCCTCTTTTGTTTTGTTATGTTATTTTGATTAAAATGAAATTAATTGACTACAGATAACATCCACCACGCTCACTCCTTAGTTGATCTTAGGTTGAGACATATGGAAACAACTCCATAGTCCTCTGATCAAGGAATTCCTTTTGATGGGAATCCTAGTCCTTTTCCTCCTTTCAGAAATATTGGTGCTCCTTATATGGCTACATAGTCCCTTCCGGGATGTACCATTGGCTTGCCAGTATGGTTGTTTTCAACCTCTTTGGTTCAAAATGTCATGATTTCCCCACAATCAAGTACTCCTCCAACTAGACAAAATCAACCTCCATTTGATCCTAAAGTTGACCCTTTGCCTTCTTCCTCGGTTTTTTCTTCCTCCCCTTCTTCCTTTTCGCTTGGTGAAATTATTGACACTAGTAACTAGGTGGCTAAGAAGAAGAAGAAGAAAATTCAGCAGGGGGTCAACCAAGAAACCATTGCGTTGAATGTAACTTCTAATGAGAAACTATCTGATAAGCCTCACAAAGTTCGATATCCATGCAAACTTTGTACGGGAGACCATCTTCTTCAAAGTTGTCCTGATATTCTTCGAATCTTAGAAGCATGGTCTTCTCATTCACATTGTCCTATGTCATCAAATTCTGGAGATCATGCTGGTGATACTCCATCAACTAGTGGTAGTAAAGTTCATGGAAAGAAGGGTAAATTTAAGTTTCCCTGTAGGTTATGTGAAGGGAATAACCCCATTCACCTTTGTCCCTATCTAGATGAAGCCAATAAAGTGTTGGATAACCGTCCTACTTCTTCGTAGCAACTTCCATCTGGTTATAGGAGACTGTCCCTTAATCCTTCACTAGTTAATAAAGTGACTGACCTAAATCAACTGTCGGTCAAACCCTCTCTCTCTTAATGTGAATCCCATGAGTCTATACCTAACCAATCCCAGGTCAAGGAAACAATTGACCCGATTTCACATTCAGTTAATCATACCTTTCTTATAGAGAGTGAGTATGATACCACTCAAGTTCTTTTCATTTCTTTAGATTCCAATGAGCTTGGAGGTAACCCTCATCTTCCATCAAGACAAGATGAAAATCCTCCTGTTCTCATAACTCAAGGGGGTAATTCTCCTGCTCTTATGGTACCCCCTCCAAGTAGTCTGGTCACTTCCTTTGATTGGAATCAACTAGTAGGATGTCGTATTACTTCATATGTGCCTTTCCAGATCATAGTACAAGTTTATAATATCATTGTACCTGGCACCATTATAGATGAAGGTGCATCTATGAGTATCCTTTCCTCCACTGCTTGGCAAGCACTCAGTTCGCCGCCACTTATGCCTGTTACCCAGAATCTATTGGCTTTTAACAGAGGAACCAGTCAACCATTAGGGATCCTTCCTTAGTTGCCTATTACTTCGGGAGGAAAAATTGTTTATCTTAATATGATGGTAGTCCTAGACCCTTTATATTACAATTTACTTCTTGGGCACAACTATGTTTATGACATGGGAGCTATTGTTTCAACACTCTTTCAAGCGATGTGTTTCCAACATGAAGGAAGAATTGTCACCATTGACCATCTTTCATTTCCTCATCCAAATATGGCTTCCAGTCAACCATCTTCCCTAAATGGTCCTTTTGTCCCCATGGTATCTTCCCTGCCATGGGTCAATTATGTAGCAACCCATTCCATGCCTACATCAACTGATGATCAATTCTGCAATGTTGTGCATTATGTACTGGGGGCATTGGAACCGGATCTCTCTAATGGATTCTAGAGCATTGTTCTCCCATAAGATGAGAACCTCTTGGAATTCATGACCTCTTATGGGTTGTGATCAACGAATATGAGCATAGTTCCTTGTCTTGTGTCGAGCTTGTTAAAAAATGAAACAAGGAATATGAGGATAGTTATTTTACTGTGTCAACCTCATTAAAAAATGAAATGGGTCCCAGAGCATAGTTCCTTGTTTTGTGTCAAACTCCTTAAATAATGAAACAAGGAATATGAGCAAAGTTCCTTGTCTTGTGTCAAGCTCATTTAAAAATGAAACAAGGTCCCCTGGAGAAAAGTTCCAATTCGAGTCTTTGATTAGATATCGTAAAATCCCAATCGATTCTTTCACTTGATCTCATATATGAACCTTCATTCCATCCTCCTTATAGCCACGAGTAGCCTACTTAGGTGAATGCAATGAAGCTTGGGGGGCATGCACCTAGAATCGAGTCATCATGCTAGGGGCATGTAAACCGATCTAAAGCATAGTTCCATATGTTTCAAGCTTGTGTAAAAATGAAACTGAACCCAAGCATAATTTTTCATTTCAAGCTTGTGTAAAAATGAAACCGAATCCAAGAATATCTTTTCATTTCAATCTTGTGTAAAAATGAAACTGAACCCAAGCATAGTTTTTCATTTCAAGCTTGAGTAAAAATGAAACTGAATCCAAGCATAGTTTTTCGTTTCAAGCTTATGTAAACATGAAATTGAATCCAAGCATAGTTCCCTATGGTTCAAGCTTGTGTAAAAATGAACCCATCTCTATTTTAACCCTTGTGATTACCATTCTATTAGCCTCTTCCATCAGATGAGCCCTGGTTTTTCTCCTTCCATCGTCACTATCTACTTGTCCAATCATACGCTTTCACTTGGTTGTTTTACCCTTTTTGAGGAACAGTTGCAATGAGTGGTCTTATTAGCCAGACACTTCACATAAACCAACATGTTTCAAGAAGTTCCAACATCACTAGAACCCGTTGCTGCCCTAGACACCACTCGTTCCTCTAAAGTGGAGTCCTCTTTAAGCTCTTTCTAGACTCTCAAAATATGAAAAGATTGTTGAGTGCTTGTCCTTTTCAACTCATTAATGGATTGGAATTGACATCTACTTAGTATAAGTTTAACCCTTTTCTGGACTGAGATAGATTATTTACGAAAAATGAATACGTTGATCAAACATGGTCAATAGGTTCTCTCTCATATTATTTTACACTTTTTCGGACTTGAGAGACAAAACTTACAAAAAAGAACTTGTGGAGTTTTCTTTTTTTCCCTTTTTAAACTCTCTAAACATGGAAAGGACCGAGTTATCATTGTCATTAAACTCATTAGAACATCAAATAGCGACAAACTTGTCCATCATGAGAAGACCGAGTTTCACCTTTTCTAAACTCGTTAAAACATCACATAGTGATGGATTCACCCGAACTGTGGAATTATACAACAATCATATGTTATCCTCCTCAAGCTTGATAGAAAATAAAGAGGTATTGGTTAGCAATGACTAGGGAAAATGGGAAAAGGGGTAAACCACTTTATTGTGGCAAGTTGCTCTTAAACATGACACTTTCACTTCATCACTGTGACTATTTCGGTTGGGTTATCTGCTTGATGGTTATCATACCAATGGTAAATCATACCATCCATTACTTTGATTTTGGGTCAATGTTGCCAATTCATTCACTTTCGTCGACATGTTCAAGAGAAGTCACTCAGTTCAATTCATCCTTTGCAATACTCATAAACCTTCATTTTCATGACTACCATTCCTAAACCTTGTGTTGTCAGTCACATTCTGTCTCCAAAAATGTTTACGCTCATTGTTGGCATTATGATACAAGTGCTGTCCTTGATGGCAACTCACTCAGATGTTGATACAGGTGATGGTAACTCAATCAGAGGATAGATATTAGTATAGCAGGTCAAGAGAGAGATATACGCAGGTTCATTGTGACAAATACTCATATACACGCGGGTTAGACATTCCGAAGACGCGTATGCATATACACGCACTTTAACGCAAGGAAAAGCATGTACATGTGGGAGAACTTATGTTTTGGTCCGTGGTATTTAGTCCTTGATATTTGAACCTATGGTTGTGGACCATGGTATCTCGTCTAAAGTGTTGATCCCAAGTATTGGGTCCATGGTATTGTTTCTACATGGTTTTGGACCATGGTATTGAGAGAAGCATAAACCTATGTAAGGAGAAGATCATTAGTCAAAGGGGGATGAGCAAGGAATGTATGCCTGATGAAGTGTGAAGATCTAGTATGCTGGTTATGGGTTTGTGATGCTTGGCTCAAGTTGGAAATGACAGCGAAGGTATGAGTAATTATCTTTAGATCTGTACGCGGGTTGTCTCTCGTGAAAGTGCGTATACATGCGGTTCTGATATATTCAAGTAGCGTATGAATTATGAGATTTGGTGTTTCAGGTTGATGTTAGTTCTAGTGGTTGTTGCAGAGTTCTAGGCTCTGGTCTGTGTTCTGGTAACTGTGTTTTGATGACAGGGTTTCAGTGATTCAGTATTGGGTGATTTAGAGATTTATGATACAGGTATAAGTTGATGATGTATTGTAGCAGTGATTGTTTTGTACTTATGGATCTAGTCTCAAAATTGCTGAAACGTGGTCCCTGGAAGAAAAGAGGGTTGTATCCCTCTATAGGTTGCAGCCTACGTGTTGGTAAAGGACTGCACCAGTACATTGTAAAAGAAGTTTCTTATTAAAGGAAGATAGAAACAAATTGCAACAGGTGGTTTTCACCCACATTGGGTTTCCACCTTATATCATGGCGTTCATATGTGCTCTTTATGTGTGATGATCTATTCTGTTTACTATTCATATGGTTAATAATGTTCTGATGCATTCCCTGAAGATGATCTAACTAAATCATAAAGTTCACTGGATGTACGCTAGTTTCTTTTAACACAGTCACATATATACGCGGATATCCTTAACTGAAGTAGCGTATATGAATCAGAATATGAAAATGGAAAAGTGTTTGATTTTCTAATACCAATTCAGCCCCCCCTCTCAGTATTATTTCCAACAATTGGTATCAGAGTGGGTCCTTTAGAAGAAGCTTGATCGCTTGAAGGAAAGATCCATCAGAATGGCTAATCTAGAAAGAGAGGCATCCATCAGGCCACCAATCTTTGACAGGAACAACTTTACCCACTCAAAGATAAGAACCACGGCATATCTACAATCGCTTGGAGCAGAAGTTTGGGGAATCGTGGAAGGAGGATACACATACCCATCAACAATTCCTACAGATACAACAGAGAGAAAGCAATATGAACTCAATTCCAAAGTTGTTACTGTCTTATTGGGAAGTTTGACACAATCAGAATTTATGAAGGTCATGCAATTCAAATCATCTAAGGAAATATGGGACAAAATAATTCTAAGCTACAAAGGAGGTGAACAGGTAAAAAGAGCAAAGCTTTAAACTCTCAGAATTCGGTATGAAAATCTTAAGATGCGTAGTAATGAAAGCATAGCTAATTACTCCCTGCGTATAGATGAGATTGTAAATTGTATGAGGAATCTGGGTGAAGAATTTAAGGAAGTTGTCTTAGTTGAAAAGATTTTGAGATCCCTGTCTGCTAAATTTGATTCCAAAGTGTTTGCCATAGAAGAAAAGGAGGATCTGCAGAAAATCACCATGTCGCAGCTTCACGGAATCTTAACTGCTTTTGAGATGAGAAAAGAGGGACCATTAGAAGCCACATTCGAAGCATCAGGATACATGTCAGAAGAAGAAGATGAGGTAAATTTTGGCAAGAATCTTGAACGGGGAACTAGATGGCTCAAAGGTAAGCTACCTTTCAAATGCTTTTCATGTGGTAGAGTGGGTCACTACGCTGCTAGATGCCCTCATAACAAAGGAAAGATGTCCGAAGAAGGTAATAGAAGCTATTATACCCATGTTAAAAGTAATGACTCATTCAATGGTAGTGAATAATTTAGAAGTCTCATGGCATATGAAAAGAAGGATGCAAAAACAGAATAAGTTACCAGATTAAATAAACAATTGGAGTCAATAACCAGAGTAAGGGAGCAATTGTGGGATATAGTAAAAGATCATAGCATAACAATTTAGAGACTTGAATTGAAGATACTCTCTCTAAAATAAGATCTTGAAAAATAAAAGAAGAGGAATAGAGAAGCTCTTGAAGAACAAGAACAAGAAGTGATCGAATTAAGGCAACAAGTGGAAGAAGGAAGAAAAGCCGAAGAAAACATAAGGAAGCAATATCAGGAAAAGGAAGAACAACATCAGGTTGAGGTAAATATCTTAAAAAGTAAATTAGAAGAAAAGGATAAATTGTTACGATTTCAAGATAGTACTAAGATCTTGGATGAAATTCTTGGTAGTCAAAGATCCCCTACTATCAAAACTGGTCTTGGATTTTATGAATCTGTTGAAGGTGAATCTAGCTCACAAGGTGAGGCAAGGAACTCTAATGAGATGCTCAACAAGGAACAGCCAAGGAAAGAAATTCCTCAAAGAAAATCCTTTGCTCCTAACTATGGAAGTGATAGACGATTATTTCCTCCATTGAATAATATTGAATGTTATGTATGTCATAATCTTGGACATGTTGCAGCCAGATGTAGAAGTAGAATGGTTCAAGACCATCACACAAGATCATCACATTTCAGAGGATATTGTTTTGCCTGCAATGTGTTTGGACACAAAGCAATTGATTGCAATAGAAGGAACATGAAATATGTAAGATGTTATACATGCAACAAGCTTGGACATAAAGCAAGGGAATGCAGGAGAAAATTTCAAAATTCAAAGCAAGAGGACCATACATCATCACAGTTCCAGGAATTGAAGAAGACAGAATTAGAGACAAAAAGGTGTGACATAACTCAGTTAGCTGACATAACAGACACAGGGGAAACTGAAAGTGAAGACCTTCAGTATTCCATCTTGCATACACTCATATAATGAAGATAAGTCGCATATATATGCGAGTTAGAGGCTGCAGAGTCCTGTATATGGAGTTAAGAAGAAAAGGCAGTAGAATAGACTCAGGAAATGGTTCGTTCATGTATGTAATGGTTGGCACAGGTTCAGGGGGAGAATATACTTCAAATAATGCATTGTTGGCATTATGGTTAGAAGTCTTTGGTGATGATGCTTATTGACATATCTTGCTTGACCAAAAGAATGGATTGCAGGTTACAGGTCTAGATGCTAGATGCTTATAATGTAGATCATATGGTGTATGATAGCTACTGATAACTATCATGGTCTTGTTTAGGTCCTTGGTCTTTGTGAGTCATATGATGTATTTTGTTACCCCACTATGCATGGGATGGATGATGTAATGAGTCATGTATAAACATTTGGTATATCCCCACTTGGTTGGGTGGATGAGTCAAAAATGGTGTATTCCCACTTGATTGGGAGATTGATGTATGTATAGAGTTATGTTATGCTTTTGCAGACCTTGCATGTGCTCAGGGGGAGCATGGACGGATTAGTACATCTTGGCATATACAAAGGGGGAGCTCAATCAGAAACTTCAGCATGTACTCAGGGGGAGTATGGACAACAGAATGTATATCAAAGAAGAGAATATCTTGGTCCGCACTTTGCCCTTGATGTCAAAAGGGGAGAGTTACTTGGTGTGGTGGTTGCCATCAAGTCCAAATGGGGAGATCGTTGGAATTATGATACAAGTGCTTTCCTTGATGGCAAATCACTCAGAAGTTGATACAGATGATGGTAACTCAATCAGAGAAAAAATCTTAGTAAAACAGGTCAATAGAGAGATATACATAGGTTCATTGTGACAAATACACATATACACATGGGTTAGATGTTCTGAAGACGCGTATGCGTATACACGCACATTCACACAAGGAAAAGCGCGTACATGTGGGAGAACTTGTGTTTTCGTCCGTGGTATTTAGTCCTTGATATTTGAACCTATGGTTGTGGACCATGGTATCTCGTCTAAAGTGTTGATCCCAAGTATTAGGTCCATGGTATTGTTTCTACATGGTTTTGGACCATGGTATTGAGAGATGCCTAAACCTATATAAGGAGAAGATCATTAGGCAAAGGAGGATGAGCGAGGAATGTATGTCTGACGAAGTGTGAAGATCTAGTATACTGGTTATGGGTTTTTGATGCTTGGCTCAAGTTGGAAATGATAGCGAAGGTATAAGTAATTATCTTTAGATCTGTACGCGGGTTGTCTCTGGTGAAAGCACGTATACACGCGGTTCTAATATATTCAAGTAGCGTATGAATTGTGAGATTTGGAGTTTCAGGTTACTGTTGGTTCTAGTGGTTGTTGTAGAGTTCTAGGCTCTAGTCTATGTTCTGGTAACTGTGTTTTGATGACAGGGTTTCAGTGATTTAGTATTGGGTGATTTAGAGATTTATGATACAGGTATAAGTTGATGATTGTATTGTAGCGGTGATTGTTTTGTACTTATGGATCCTGTCTGAAAATTGATGAAACATGGTCCCTAGAAGAAAAGAGGGTTGTAGCCCTCTGCAGGTTGCAACCTGCATGCTGGTAAAGGACTGTACCAGTACATTGTAAAAGAAGTTTCTTATTAAAGGAAGATAGAAACAAATTACAGCAAGTGGTTTTCACCCCCATTGGGTTTCCACCTTATATCATGGTGTTCATGTGTGCTCTTTATGTGTGATGATCTATTCTGTTTACTGTTCATATGGTTAATAATGTTCTGATCCATTCCCTGAAGATGAACTAACTAAATCATAAAGTTTACTGGATGTACGCTAGTTGCTTTTAACACAGTCACGTATATACGTGGATATCCTTACCTAAAGTAGCATATATGAATCAGAATATGAAAATGAAAAAGTGTTTGATTTTCTAATACTGATTCACCCCCCCTCTCAGTATTATTTCCAACACTCGTTTCGTGTGGTTGATGTGGGATACATCAAGGCTCTCCTACGACAAGTCACTTCTTGTCAACATCAGCACATTATCTAAGAAGTTGACTTAGAAACACCCTTCCAGTATCTTGAGGCTTGCATACATCAATGGCAGGTTTCTCGCTTCCGGCGGTAGGTTGAAATCACTGGCCTTCGACCGAAATACTTTGTATGGTGTTCGACATCAAAACATCCATTCATACCATGCAGAATGTACTGTAGTACCTTGAGGATGATTATCATTATCGATGATTTCTCTCGCATCTGTTAATGACTTACATCATTCACTCGTAATCAAATGGTGTCTTCCCATGTTCGACTTCAGATCACATATTCACATGGTTAGACTCGTACTTGAGCAAATTATGTATTATAATTGATGCAGGTCACCATCTGCTTCAGAACCTCCTCATCACATCATAAAGCATATCACTCAACATTATCATTTTCAACTTCATTCTTTAGGAGGTAGTTGTTACAGATCTATTAGGGCACATAACTCCCAACATTCATATCAGTACTATTAGGGATCATCAAACCCTAATCGAGTTGCTACATGCCCTAGACAAGTCATCACTTTGAATGCCTCCTTCCCTAAAAGTTTCATGGTCTGAAGCCCTCCAGAAAGGCCTCATTGAGGGACCAATGTGGCCTTGGTCAGGGGTAAATTTGCTTCAGTGGAGGTAGGCCCATGTAAGGGTGCATTTTAGTGCACTTAGGCCCACTTTGACCTGCACTGGGTGAGATTGAGTGAATTCTTCATAGGGTTCTAGGAATATTATTATCTTCTGGAGCATTCTAGAATATTCCCACACTTATCATCTCCTATGAGCTCGAAATTGGATAGGGAATGAGTTAAGTAACCTCCTATCCTCTCATCCCTTCCTCCATGGAAACTAACTCTAAGTTTGGAAGGCCATTCAATACCCTCATTTATGACAAAACCACCTCCATTTTCCTATAAACTGAGCACTCATCTAAGTGATCAGGGCCTGGACTTTGAGAATTTGTAAGGAGAAACTATTGGTGTGAGGTTTGATATTTTGAGCAAGTATTGTTACGGTGCCGGAGTATTGTGCTTATGGTGTGATGAAGGATGGAACTGAAGCTGGATGAGTGACATGGGATCGGACTTCTTGGTTGTAACTCTTCTTTCTACTTAATAGAATTGTTTACACCTTTTCCAATATTCTTGTCTTTATGTATGATGATTATATGTGTAAATGTTTTCGATTCCATTTTCTTATATTAATAGATCTCTTGCTTTGATTGTTTTTTTTCCTCTATTTATGATTACAAGTACTTGTTGAGTGGATTAAGTTTGAGAAGGAGTGATGGGAGCCATACAAAGGAGACAAAGGGAAATCAAAAAATAACAAGTAAGCCCCTTGTCTTATTTATATCCTATAGAAAAATGTTAACTCTTTAAATCTATTGTTCTAGGTGTAGCTAGCCACCTAGGTGTTGTGGGGAAAAATGCCTATTTAGGATGATCCTATCCACCTAAGGTGTGACAGCGCCTTAGCAACAAACGAATACAGCTATTATGATTTCTTCCTTTATGAAATGTGAAAGAGGGGAGATTGGCAGACTTACCGTTGTCTTCCGGTTGTCCCTCGATCTAGATCCTCTTCCCCTTTGTGTGTCTACAGCTACTCACCTCCTCACTTGCCCAAGAGAACAGCTACTTGAATCCCACGAGGTCACAAGAGAACAGCTACCTGTGACAAGAGAACAGCTACTTGCGACAAGAGAAGAACACAATACAAAGGCAAATGTACATATTCATAAATGATTCAGGATTAGAAGCAAATCAAATACACTAATGCAATCATACAAAGTACACCAGCATATAGGAAAGAATCAAGATAGCTTTATTGAAAGTAACAGGGTTCAGGAAGAGATACAACCCATGGGGCTCCAATCCAGCATCTCCTTCCCAGCAGAATGGAATTCCCTCTTCAGCTCCCTTCAAAGCATAAACACCCAATGTATCCAGCCACAAACCAACAGCAATTCTTTACATTCACAAAATTCCAGCCTCTAGATCCCATGAAGGAGAGATCTATATATAGTTATTTGGAGAGAGGATGAGTCAGCTTGAGATCTGACTAGTGTCCTCTCCCTCTGTCAGTTCTTGAGTCCACTTGGAGGTTCTTGCTTCCACTTGGAGATTTGGAACCTCTTACTCATCACCAGTCGAATTCCCTGATACAAGTGTCATTTTGGAAGCTTCCTGGGCATTGACACCTTGAGAAATGAGCCTGCCACTTGTCCAGTTACGCTCAGTGCAGGTAGCCTTTGTTGCCGTTGACATTCAATGCAGGTAGACAGTGGAGCAGTTGACATTCAGCGTAGATGCTCAGTGGAGCAGTTGACATGATCCAGAATTGGCTTGTTTTTGAGTGTTTTCAGGTGGAGAACTTCTGTGAATTGCTGTGGTTACTTGGCCTTGTTCCTCTAGGGGTAGGAACAACATGTTTAGGGACTTTGGATCCCTTGATTATCGACATTTCATGCTCAGTGATGCAAGGCACAAAAATGTCTATAACAGTTGCCCCCTAAAGTATGAGGCCATTTATCGGGTGAAATGCTTTATCCAGGAGGGTCCGAAGTTCATCCATCTGCTGGGGGGAGACCTATAATAAAATACAATACAATACATTATGATTCATTCTGCTTTCATGATCTAGCTGAGGCGGGCATTCCCATGCTCAGCTTTATAAATTCATTTTTGTACATAGAACAGATGATCGTCTGATGGTAGACTGATAATTTTGGTGAAATTATCATCCTTTGAGTAGGATGATCATCTGCTGCAATGATGTACATGTCAAATGTCTTTATTTTTTCTGAATATATATCGCAGCCCGGATGGATGAAACTAGATCCAGGGTCTTCAAACTTGTTCGATCTTCACTCTAAGTACAAGTCGATCCATGTGAGAATTGCGCTGAAGTCGAACATGGAAAGACATCGCTTGATTACCGGTCAATGATGTAAACCGTTAACAAGCACGAGAGGAATCACCGATAATGATAATGACCCTCAAGGTACTGTAGTACAATTCACGTGGTGTGAATAAAGGACTTGGCGTCGAACACCACGCAAAATCTTCTGGTCGAAGGTCGTTGATGTATACCTGTCGCCGGAAGTGAGAAACTTGCCATTGAGGCATGCAAGCTTCAAAGTACTTAAGGGGTTGTTCCTAGATCAACTTCTTGGATAATGAGGTGATGTCGACAAGAAGCGATCCGTCAAAGGAGGGCCTTAATGAATCCCACATCAGTGACACGGAACGGAGCTAATGACCTTAATGGAGGTGAAAACGATCTGTGACATATGATTCAGGGTGGCGGTCATGAATGGATGAAGGATAATGTATGGCAGTGGATGGGACCCGGTTGACTCTTTCTGAACGACTTCTCTTGAACATATGGTGACACTGATGCGATGGATCGGTAGCATTACCCCAAATATGGATGCTATGGTGAGACCATGGTGATGTGACCGGTGAATGAAACAACCCAACCCGAATGTGGTACGGAGGAAAAGTGTCATGTTCAAGAGCGACCTGCTACCATCAAAGTTTTCTTGATTTTTCCCAAATTTTCCCCAGTCATTGCTGACCAGTACCTCTTTATTTTTGTCAAGCTTGAGGAGGATAACATATGCTTGTTCTATAACCTGCCCTTTGGGCAAGCCCATCACTATGTTTTAACGAGCCTAGCGATAGGGAAACTCATTCTCGTCTAAAGACAAGTTTGTCGCTATTTAATCATTTTAACGAGTCTAACGACAAGGATAACTCGCTCCTTTTCATTTTTAGAGAGTCTGAAAAGGTACATAAAGTCAACTCCAAAATTCCTTTTTCGTCATCTAATCCCTTAAGTCCGAAAAAGTATAAAACAATACAGAAGGGATGAGTTTTTGATAACTTTAACGAGCCGAATAAAACAAGCGCTCGACCTTTTTGTGCAATAATCCCTCAGGTCCAAAAAGATTAAAATCTAGAGGAGGGATAACTCTTCCTATCCTTTAACGAGCTGGAAGGCCAAAACTCAGAAATCTTTTCATATTTTACGAGTCAGTTGAAAAGAGCTTAAAGAAGACTCGTCTTTTGAGGAACGAGTGATAAACAGGGATAGCAACTGATTCCAGGTACAGGTTGGAATTTTCCAATCACGGCAGTGTCACAAGGATGGCTAGGTGAAATCACTCTTCACAGCTGTTCCTCAAAATGGGTAAACAATCATATGGGGGTGGACGATCGGCCAAATGAAAAGTGGAGGTGGCAGGTGCAAACACGACCAAGGATTTAACGGCTGATAAATTTACGATCACTGTGGTTATTTACCGGAATAGGTTCATTTTTTAGATAAAAATGAGCTTAAACACTGGAGGAAACTCTACTCACTGCTTTTATTTATTTTTTAATGAGCATGAAGACCGCGTTAAAACTGCTCAGATCTTGCGTTTATTTTTTAACGAGCATGAAATTTATGCTAAAACTGCTCGATTACCCAGTCATAAGATAAGAGTGTCTCATGAAAGATCCCATTTTTTATAGAGCTTGCGCCTTACCAAAGCTATGGTCCCTCTCCTTTCTTTATGCAAGTTCGGAAACGACTAATCCTACGAGTTTAAAGGGTTAGACCTACAGGTTTAAAGGGAGGACCTAAAAATTTAAAAAATAAATAGTCGCCCCTTGCTTGCACTCCAAAAGGTTTGCATGCCCCCAGGTATAAAACAGAGTTTCAAGGTTACCTCTACTTACCCTCCGCCAAAACATGTGTTTTAATCGAGAGAGGCTTACCTCTTTTAGGTTACCCAAAGATCGTCTCGTTAATCTTTCAAACAAAACACTTCCTCGGCAATGTCTACCGAAATAGACAAGGGTGAATGACTGGTGTCAAACACGTAACTTTGACAAAAGAATCCTATTCTAGAACAACCCCTCTTCCAACCACGGACGGGGTACGGACTAGTCATACTCTCCCGCGGAAACCTACCCTATACCCAAAGTTTCCCTGCCGAAGCAGGCCAGGATGCATGCCCCCTGTGTTCCGGTCATATCCTCCCGGATTACTCACGCTCATCAGGAGGACGGACCGTTGGTTGAGACACTTTTTGCGTGTATAGACCATTTAGGGATGGTACATGACAATTTGCGATGTGTGATCCGGGAAACGAAAGTTGGTCCACGAGCTTGACCATTCTTCCTTCATGCGGAAAACACATTACTCTAAAGAGTGAGGAGACTATAGCTCCCATGCAATATATATAGTCTCGTCCGAGGAGTAGGTTATAATCCAAGGGTCCTTGAACGACCATCACGTTTATGTGAACGGTCTTCCCTTTCAATGTTATGGGCACATTGGGGAGGATCCCTAAAGGTCGACTGGTTCCTTTATCAAAGCCTGATAGATTTCTCATTTCAGGCAAAAGCGCTGGCGAACCAAGCACTCTCCAAGCAATAGAGGAAAGGATACTCACAGATGCCCCCTCATCAATGATAGTGCCAGCCATTACCATTCTGTATATTTGACAAATAATTCTGAATGGTACACTGGCTGGCAACTGGGGTCTGCCTAGTTGGTTCCAATCAAAGGATACAACCAGGTTGCTTGGTGGTGGGACCGAATATACGGCCGGATAATGCTCTGATGAACTTCCTTCCTACGATAAAGGAATGGTGGCATTGCCCCCTTGATCATCAGAGTCAGTGCTGATGAAGAGAATCTGGACGGTGTCGTCTTGATTCTCCTCTGTGATGGTGTCATTCGAAGATGGAGCCTCTGAAGGAAAAACCGGGTCAACTGCCGTATCAACCTTTTGACTTTTGTCAGGCATGGATCTAGACGGTTCATCTTCAATGACAGGTGCTTCGGCTGACCAACTGAGTGGCTCAGCCGGATTCTCAACTAGTGAGGGACTTGGCAGGAGTCTTTGATATCCAGGAGGAAGATTCGCTCGTAAAATCGGGCGATCTTCCAGAACTCTTTTTGCCTCATCTAAGAAGGGACAATGGTGGATGGCGTGATCGCCTTCACACAGTCTGCAGGGAAATTTAACTTTCCCCCTCTGTCCTGGAGCTTCACTCCCACTAGTTGACAGCGAGCAGTCGACATGACCATCAGAGGTCGATGCTCCCGAATTGTGCAAACGGGGGGACCAGTCTCTTAGTATCTGTGGGATACAGGGACAATCTCTATGGAAGTGGTCTCCCCTGCAGATGACGCATGGCGATTTAGGCCTTACGAGTGCGGTGTGTGGATTTTTGTCAGATGACACTTGTTTGCCCCCAATCGCCTTAGGCTCCTTCTTCTTCTTTTCCTTCTTCTTCTTCTCCTTCTTCTCCTTAGGTACACGGTTTTTTGATTTACCAGTTCCGTCAAGCGAAGAGGAAGGAGGGGAGGAAGATGAAGTTGAAGGCTGGGAGGCAACTCTTGTCTGATCTAACTGTTGACTCGACTGTTCAGGAATGGTGGTATTCTGAACGACATTTGTTGAAAAGAGCCAAACTGGTAGGCCAATTGTCAGTCCTGGAAGCGACAATGTGGCGATGTGGGGCGCACCAACATCTCCCCAAGAGGAGAAGGGACTAGGATTTCCACCAAGAGGAATTCCTTGGTTGGTTTGCTCCATCTTTTCAACCTAAAGATCAACGCAGGATAAAAGGGTGATTGTTCCGTTTAAAATAAATTGTTAACGACGCTTTAGACACAACTTGTTTTTTCAGTTTTAAAGAGTCGAGAAAAAGCTAAAGATGACTCTAGTCTCCTTCGATGTTTTAACGAGCCCGAAGTGACAAATGCTCGGATGGAATTTTTCTGTTATAGAGTCTGAAAAAGGCCAAAAGAAACTGCTCTGGAGATCTAGGCAGAGGGTGTGCCAAACTTTTCGCAAAACCACAGAATACTTTTTACGGTACGGGTGGTCGATCTTCGTGAATGCTGTGTTCACTGCATTGCGATCAGTAGGGCGGCTGACACGGCTTCCTAAGGATAAAGGATATATGCCTATAGGGGTATCCCAATATATACGCGATGGTACGTGGGAGCACAAATCCGTATTAGCGCTACCGTCTCTCTGGAGGAATCACCCACCTTCTTCGAGATCGACAGTCACTATGTTTAACGACGCCGGAACACGTCTCTAGCCTAGACCTCTATGTTGTGCGTTATGCTACAAAGCGTTGTTAGGTTCATTCAGTTTATTTTAGGTTGATCTTTTTAAAGTTTGCCTTTCAAGGTTCACCACGAGATGTATGATACAAATTCCTAAATGCAGTCTAAGATGATAAGCAAGCTCTATTATCTTTCAACTTTGAAAATCCTAGCTACTAAGGGAAAAGAATAACACTATCTTTTCTCAAAGAGCAATCAGCACACTCTAATGCACTTTCCCTAAATCCAACATGCAAACTTATCAAATGCAAAATGCACAATGCAGATGTTTGTTTTCCACTTTCTTAGTATAAATGCCTACAAAGAAAGCTTTTTGCACAAATTTGAATTTGCTTTTAAAATGATCAATACAAACAAGTTCACTTTCTTCGAAATCAACAAGGGTAGAAGAGATTACAATCACTTTGCGATTTTCGAAATAAAGACTTGTTTTGACACTTAAAAGACACAAATTCAAACCAATAAGAAAAAGTAAATCTATAATCAATCTGCAATCAGCCAATGAACTCTCTTCTAAGATCACAATCAAATCTGAATCAAAGGCTACAGGATGACTACTTTACTCATGCAAAGGAAGACTGTCAATGACGCCACAAACACATAAAAACATTCACAATCTTTTTGTACAAAAATGAGGCGGAATCAAGCAAAGAAAAGCTTATCAGACTGGTACCTATGCTGGTCAAAGGCTGCAAAAAACAGAGATCAAAACAGGGCAACAAAGGACAAAGAACCCCAGCTGCACAAGGCCACACTGGTTCAGCGCAGGTCTAACACTGTCAGTTTGACATTCAGCGCAGGTAGCCCCTTCGGGACCTGCGTTGAAATGCAGACTGCCTTCACAGTGTCTGCGCTGAAAGGGAAAACTCTCGTTTCCCTTGGTTTCTGGGTCACAAAATGCTCAAAAATCAACTGTTTCAGGCCAAATCAGAAACACAAGCAAGGTATAAACAGAGGGATACTTTGATAGGGTACTAAATACTATCACAAGGATCATCAAATCATTTGTGGATCTAGTTTAGATCATAGACAAGTCCAACAACTGGATCAAAGCAACAACTTTCTACTTTGCATCCGGGAAAGATGCAGTTCAAAGTTGTTGTCAAGTCTATGAAGTAAACAAATGACGGAAACACAAATGAAATGAATAAACAAGTTCTTCCCCAGCGGAGTCACCAATTTTGTTGTGGGGAAAAATGCCTATTTAGGACGATCCTATCCACCTAAGGTGTGACAGCGCCTTAGCAACAAACGAATACAGCTATTATGATTTCTTCCTTTATGAAATGTGAAAGAGGGGAGATTGGCAGACTTACCATTGTCTTCCGGTTGTCCCTCGATCTAGATCCTCTTCCCCTTTGTGTGTCTACAGCTACTCGCCTCCTCGCTTGCCCAAGAGAACAACTACTTGAATCCCACGAGGTCACAAGAGAACAGCTACCTGTGACAAGAGAACAGCTACTTGCGACAAGAGAAGAACACAATACAAAGGCAAATGTACATATTCATAAATGATTCAGGATTAGAAGCAAATCAAATACACTAATGCAATCATACAAAGTACACCAGCATATAGGAAAGAATCAAGATAGCTTTATTGAAAGTAACAGGGTTCAGGAAGAGATACAACCCATGGGGCTCCAATCCAGCATCTCCTTCCCAGCAGAATGGAATTCCCTCTTCAGCTCCCTTCAAAGCATAAACACCCAATGTATCCAGCCACAAACCAATAGCAATTCTTTACATTCACAAAATTCCAGCCCCCTCTAGATCCCATGAAGGAGAGATCTATATATAGTTATTTGGAGAGAGGATGAGTCAGCTTGAGATCTTACTAGTGTCCTCTCCCTCTGTCAGTTCTTGAGTCCACTTGGAGTTTCTTGCTTCCACTTGGAGATTTGGAACCTCTTACTCATCACCAGTCGAATTCCCTGATACAAGTGTCATTTTGGAAGCTTCCTGGGCATTGACACCTTGAGAAATGAGCCTGCCACTTGTCCAGTTACGCTCAGTGCAGGTAGCCTTTGTTGCAGTTGACATTCAACGCAGGTAGACAGTGGAGCAGTTGACATTCAGCGTAGATGCTCAGTGGAGCAGTTGACATGATCCAGAATTGGCTTGTTTTTGAGTGTTTTCAGGTGGAGAACTTCTGTGAATTGCTGTGGTTACTTGGCCTTGTTCCTCTAGGGGTAGGAACAACATGTTTAGGGACTTTGGATCCCTTGATTATCAACATTTCATGCTCAGTGATGCAAGGCACAAAAATGTCTATAACACTAGGGAAATTATATTTATTCGTAGATGAAAAAATCCACATAACAGAACTGAAATGGTGAATAAGTTCTCATCCGGTAACTGATCATCCACCATTGCTTCCTCCCCTACAGGAAAGGTTAATCTAGATAAAAAATATGCAACATTCTCCTTTCTAGGCTTATGAATAATAGTTAGATCAAACTATTGTAATACAAGTAACCATCTAATAATCTAGGAATTTACATCAGGTTTATTCATCAACTAGTTAATTGCAACATGGTCAACAATGAATGCATAATAGCTAGGAGCTCATTTTCAGTCACTATGTAGTTAAGTTCGGCTTTTGATAGATTCTTATTGATGAAGTAAATGGCATAAGGTAACTTGTCATCTATCTAGCCTAGAGTTGCTCTTATGGCTTTATGAGAAGCATCAACATGTATATGGAAAGGAAGGGCCCAATTTGGTCCTCAAAGAATAGGTGCAGTGGTCAACCTGTCCTTTAGGATGTCCACGGCCTCTTGACAACTTTCTGACCATAAAAATTCAGAGTCTTTGGCCAATAACCAAAATAAAGGGAAAGCTAACTTGTTGAAGTCTTTTATAAATATTCTATAGTATCCATCTAATCCTAAAAAACTTCTTACATCCTTCTGCTCTTGCGGAGGTGGGACCCTTTGGATGATGGATATCTTATTTGGGTCCACCTACAATACTTATTAGGATATTGAATGACCAAGAACAGTCCATGCAATCATCAAGAACTCACATTTTTCGGGACTAAGGGACAAGTTCATTTCAATGCATTTCTTCAGTACCTTACCCAAGTTGGATAGAGCCTCCTGGAAATCACACCCATAGGGTGTAAAATCATCCATATAAATTTCTACTGCATCATGGACTAGCTTGGCAAAGATACTTAGGACTGCCCTCTAGAAAGTGGCAGGGACATTGCATAGGACAAAAGGAAGAACCCTATAAGAAAAAGTACCCCAAGGATAGGTGAAGGTGGTTTTATCCTAGTCTTCTCAGCTAATCTGGATTTGATTGTACCCATTGAACCCATCTAGGAAAGAGAAAAGCTTCTTCCCTACGAGGCCATCTGGCACTTGGTCAATGAAAGGTAGAGGGAAATGGTCCTTCTTTGTTGCTTTGTTTAACTCTCTGTAATCGACACAAATCCACCACCTCCCATTTTTATGTGGAACCAACACAAAAGGAGAAACACACTGTCTGAGATAGGGTAAATGAACCCTGCATCCAGCAGCTTTTGAATCTCTTCTTTGACTATATCCTTGAGAGTTGGATTCATTATCCATTGGGGTTGTCAAACTGGTTTGCAACCTTCTTTGATATAAATGTGGTGAGTAGACACCGAGGAGTGCACTCCCTTCATTTCCTTGTAACTCCAAGCAAAGGCATCTAGATGTTCCCTTAGCATGTTGCACAACTTTTCTTCTTGGTGTACAGAAAGAGGGGTTGATTTTCAAAGTTCTTTCAAGGCCAAATTCTATTTTTTTGGCATGGGTAAGGTTTGAATTAGCTAAGCATAGATCAATCTGTTGGTTTCTCTTAGTTTCCTTTACTACTTCTTTTAAGGACAAGGTGTTGGGAGTTGGACTTTGGAGTATGTGTTCAATCAAATCATCTTCATCTGGCTGTCCTCCTCCCATGGCAGTCTCTAAAGTATAGAGTTGGGTTGAGTAGATTTCATCTTCTTCCTCCTCTTCTAGCCATAAAGGTTAGTCATGTTCTAGAGATGGTTGAGAAGGAGGGTACAAGACCAACTTCTTGGACAGATGCCCATTTTTTATAGTCATATTTCTAGCCCTGTAGCTGATGTAGGCCTCGGCAGTGGCTAACCAGGGCCTTCCAAGTATGAGAGGATAACGAGTCAGCTTGGCCTTAGGCTGGAGAACTAGGAAGTCTAAAGGGTAGTCCCAGGAGTCACTGAAGACCATCACATCCTCAGTAATCCCCTCAAGGGTTACTGTGGAATGATCTACAACTTGCAAGATTGTTGCGGTCTTTCGTAATGAACCCTGGAGATTGAGTTTGAGCATGGTGTCCTTAGTAATTACAGTAATGGCAGCCCCAAGATCAATCAAAGTGTGTGGGACAATGTTTCCGTTGATTTTCACATCTACTACAGGGCTTCCAGGGTCCAAATACTTTGGGAAAATTACCTGCCCTAGAATTAAGTCGGACAACTGTCTAATGACATTAATTGTAGGGGTGTCTCTTTTTCGCCTCCTTGGATGTTTGAAACACTTATCTTTACTCAATTTGTTGTAAATAGGTATATCCTCGATGGCTTGGAGAAGTGGAAATTTGACACATAGATTTTTCAATTCACCCAGAAGTTCATTCTCTTCTAGGATAGGCTGAACTGGATGAGTTAATCTTTCAGGAAAGGGTGGTGGATTCACTCTAAGCATGCTTTCCTCTATTTCCTTCTCACTCTCCCTAGGTGGAGTTTGAGGTTGGTTTTCTGGGAGTACTCTCTGAGATCTTAGGTTGATTTCCTGAAACTCCACGGCATAAGTAAGATAGGATGGCTCTCCAATGTACACTTGTTGTGCATGTCTATTGTTCAAGTTCAGATATCGCTAGGCATGTATCTCCCGTTGTTTAGGTGGAGCAGGGTGTAAAAGTTGTGGTTGAGTAGGTGGTGAAGGCAATAAAGCTGGAGCTTTATTGTATGGGGGCCTCCATCCTTGGGGTAGTGCATTCCATTAAGGTTGTGGTGGAGTATATGGCTGAAATGACTCGCTGGTCGGCTGGGAATGGTACTAAGGTGCAAAAGACCAAGGAGGGGGTTTAGACCACGAGGGATGAGCAGGGGGGGCCCAAGAAAGAATGGATGTGTTCTGGTTATGGTTGTAATATGCATGGGATGACCCTTGCATGCCCTGCTAGTATGGCTGAGGCCCATGGGGTCTCCTTTGATTTATGTAATAGAGTTTATCAATCGCCCCTTTAGTTCCCTGAGACACGACTTTTAGTCCGGGTAGAGAACGGTAATTGTATGTGGAGTGGTTTTCTTTATAGACCGAGCAGATTTCAATCAGGTTTAATGGAAATTCATTCATAGGGTGCCTCCTTGTGCATCTAGGGCAGAAGATGGCTAATTCTCTCTCTACTTCCTCTTGCTTTCTCTTGATGTGCATATTGTCAATCTATAGGGCAAGGGTTTGCAACATTTCACTATTGAAATCTTCCAGCATATTTCCAATTTCACCTTTTATGGATGTGTTGAAACATGATGGGTTGGCCATTGGTTGACTACCCCTACCCTTTTTCATAGCTGCCCTAGAATGATTTCTAAAGATAGTCTTGATATCGTCATAGGGTAGTTGTTAGATGTCCCCTCCTGCTAGCAGGTTTAGGGTATCCAGAATATCTTCCCTTACCCCCCGAAGTAGAACTAGCTTCAGTGACTCAAAATCGACTGTGCACCTGGCCCTTTTGTAGCTAAGCTAGAATATTTCTTCATAATCCTCTATGGATTCATCATGCCCCAAGGTCATCCTAAAAATTTCCTCTTTAGTGTCTTTGGACCTGCAGTAGTCTCGATACTTGTTGTTGAAAGCTTGTTGCATCTGAGCCCAGGTTGTAATGCTATCCCTAGATAAACCCATGAACCAGTGCAAAGTTGCATCCTTGAGAGTAGATGGGAGTAATTTCAACTTCTTCTGATCAGTGGTGTAATCATAAGTTCTGCATATGATAGAAAAATCAAACAAGAAAGTTTTTGGATCTTCTGAGGTCAGTCCATGGAAATGAGGAAGAGCAGAGGGGCTTATGTTTTTCATCTTGGTATCCCCATTATTTTCTCTGATGGGAAAGCACCATCAACTCTTTCTTTATCTCCTCTGTCATTTCTATTTTCAGCCATTAGGTCAGTTGGATTGGGTTCTCATTATTCTTCTCCCCCTATAGGCTCTTCAAAAATCTCTAGTTGTTCGCCTAAGGGGTCCTCCAATTCATAGCCACCAAAGAAGAGGGAAGGTTGGTTGATTGATGTGGTGGGGGTATTTGGTAGAAATTTTCCTAAGTTATCCCTATTCCTACGAGGCATGAAAGAAGTTTTTTTGCTTTGTTTTGCTGTTTTTTCAAGCTTTGAGACTAATTGCAGAATTGAAATAACAAATTGAATGGAAACTATTATGTACCTAGGGGGGATAATATGGGGTACCAAGGGAGGTACCCAAGGTAATAATGTAATAATGGGATGGGCCATAGTAATAAATAAGGTGGTTAACCCATGTCATGTAAGGGACCACAAGTAATTAATAATAATGTAATGGGCCCATGGTATTAGTTGATGGTATGAGGAAACCATGGTAATGATGCATGGTATTGTATGTATGAGGCCTATATAAAGGCTAGAGACTCCACATATGAAGATGAAGAGAAGGATTATTGTATGAACAGGCATATGGCTTGTGGAGTGTTCTCCTTCCTTAAGGAGTGAATGTATGGTGTTGCCCTACCATAAGGGTTGATCAATAAAGAATCATTTCATCTTATTCTTGGGTTTATTTGCATTATCTTATATTTTCGTATTTGATCTATAATATCCCATATTCGGACTTTATTCTTTGTATGATAGGCCTCATACATACAATACCATGCATCATTACCATGGTTTCCTCATACCATCAACTAATACCATGGGTCCATTACATTATTATTAATTACTTGTGGTCCCTTACATGACATGGGTTAACCACCTTATTTATTACTATGGCCCATCCCATTATTACATTATTACCTTGGGTACCTCCCTTGGTACCCCATATTATCCCCCCTAGGTACATAACATTCCACCCCCCTAAACATGTTTTGTCCCCGAAACATGGGAAGAACATAAATAATAAGATCTACTCAAAAGAGTAGTCCACTGATACCATGCACGTGCATCTAGCCATCCAAGAGAAAGGTGAACCCTCGATCTCGCTGGTGCCTCGCTCGCTTGAGATGGAAGTTGACTGTGGTAGCTCTTCTGTGTGGATGTGTAGTAGGTGGATTTTTGTTCCTCTCGATATGTCCTGCGGGGTTTGTTGTCCATGTGGCTAATTGGTTGCCATATTGATTGTTGTCTTGCTGGGTGATGTGGGTGATGATATGTTGAAGTTTTAACCCACGATGGCTTTTTCTTGACTTCACCCTACTGTGGTGCCTGTTGTGGTGTCTTCTTTGTCAATATGACTTCAACCACTGAGCCCTCCTCTGATGTATCATCACTTGTAACCTTTTCTTCTGCAGCCTCTGTTTGTGTTTGATTGTCGATCATCAAAGGCTCATCATCTGATATGTCAGTCCCTTGAACATCTTCTGCTTCAGCCTCCATGTGCTCTACCTGTTTATGGATGGAAATATCCTGTAATGTAATTTTCTTCTTTTTATACCATAGCTTTAGGAATTTTTTCTGCACATTAATATTGATAGTACCCACGGATTCCATCCAAGGGTATCCCAAAACAACATCCATGTTATCCATATCTGAAGCATGAAAATCACCATGAACCACATACTTATCCATTGAAAGTTTCAAATCCTTATAGATTTGAATATCCTTATCATCAACCTGTGTATGTTCAATTTGTTTTGCTGGGACTTGCAATTTTTTTGCCAAATTAACATTGATAAAATTACGTTTACAACTAAGATTGATATAAACAATGATCTTCTCTTTCTGAAGCAATCCATGAATCTGCAATAAAGATATACCTGTAGGAATTAACCCCTTATATGTCTCATTGTCCTTTTTCCTAGCCCGAGACCATTTGTCCAAAAAGACTTTTTCAAATTCTGCATCTGAAATTTTGTTCAACCAGTCGTAGTCAAGTGATAATTTCCATTTTTGAGCCTCACCTCTAAAGTTAGACAGCATTTGAAACTTCCAAAAACAACCTCTTGTCCCAAATTTGGACTTGTATATTTGTATGAATTCTTCAATAGTAGGACCATCATCTTTTCCTGTAAAATATAGATCCTTGCTAGAAGCCATGAATGGTTTTGAAAAAACTTGGCGAAAATTTGAAATGGCCACAAATCCGTCAATATTGCTCAGAATCTCTATTATAACCTATTTTTGGAAATGGAAAAATCATTCTGCATCTTCCCATATGATAAAGATCCTGATCCAGGCACTAGAATTCCAGATCTGCGCTGCAACTTTCCCGCCGTCACCCAAAATTTCTGAAAAAAGAGCTAATTTTAAATCAGCGATATCTTCCTCATCCGGACTCCAATTCGCCTGATTTATTTTTTGAAATCAGGTGTTTTGTCACAAGGATTCCAGATATACAATTAGATCTTACAGATCTGGCACTAGGACATCCAGATCTGCGCCGCAAATTCGCTGCCCCGAAAAATTGTCTGCAACCCTACTGATTTTTAGATCAGCGATATCTCCTTCATCCGGACTCCGATTCAACTGATTTTTTTTTTGAATTTGGGTATTTTTTCACAAGGAATACAGATCTATAATTAGATTCTATAGATATTTCACCAAAACGTACAGATCTGACCTGCAACTCGCCGCCCCAAAAACCCTAAAAAAATGAAAAAAAATTCTCCACGGTTTGCCCAAGAAAGTGCTCTGATACCAATGGGTTATTATAGATCAAATACAAAAATATAATATAATGCAAATAAACCCAAGAATAAGATGAAATGATTCTTTATTGATCAACCCTTATGGTAGGGCAACACCATACATTCACTCCTTAAGGAAGGAGAACACTCCACAAGCCATATGCATGTTCATACAATAATCATTCTCTTCATCTTCATATGTGGAGTCTCTAGCCTTTATATAGGCCTCATACATACAATACCATGCATCATTACCATGGTTTCCTCATACCATCAACTAATACCATGGGCCCATTACATTATTATTAATTACTTGTGGTCCCTTACATGACATGGGTTAACCACCTTATTTATTACTATGGCCCATCCCATTATTACATTATTACCTTGGGTACCTCCCTTGGTACCCCATATTATCCCCCCCAGGTACATAACAGAAACTAACTGTTGAATAGAATCTCACTTGTAGAATGGAAAAGGAAGCAAACTAACTTACAATTACTTTTTCAAAAATGAAGCTAATAGAAAAATGTCAGAGATAAGAAATGGAAGAAAGAAAACAGAAATCACATCTTACTCAGAAAACTCCCTAAAATTGATGCCTGAAAGTGATGAGCACCAGTATTGCAGCAACAATGCTGGAACTCCCGAGGCTACCAACTTTACTTTATTATCCTGCGGTTCGTACAAAGTTGGAGGTGACAGTGTTGTATACACAAGCAGATGTGATGGGTCCACTTTTTTTCACTTCTAAGCTGGTGATAGACCACTATGGTTTCTCAAACCAACCTTTTATTGATTCAGAAGAAGCTTGATTACCAATGAGGAAAGGGGAAATTTTCACTAACTCAAATATTGTCTGCTGTAGTAACGAAAGACTGAAATCAAACGCTCAAACACACCATTCATCTAACTAATTGCTAAGAGGCTTTGCTTCAAAAGAATGTTAAGTTAACATGTGTGTAATCCTACTATCCTAAGCATGCAATCTAAAATAACCAAACATTGTACTGTTGTGCATGTAAATGAACACAATAACTTTTTTCCTTTTTGTCCTTTTCGTATGAAATGTAAACGATAAATCCTCTTGGTGATGTGGTAGGTGGATTAGAGATGGTGGTGAAAGGTTAGATGGCTTGGGGGCCAAGTAGGGGTATTTTTATATCTTCTTGGATGCTTTTTCCACAATTCAGCCTCAAAACGAGCCACTAGAGGCCATCCTACAAGATGTCCTAATGCTCCTACAAGATCCCCTATATTCCTATAACATCTGGCCTAGAGAAATAGGAGTGATTTGGAAGGTGGTGTAGGGATTAGGGAAGGTGAACGATGGGAGAAATAAGAAAAGGGAGTGACCAAGACTTCTTTAGAGCTCAAAACAGAGTTTGTATGATTGTTGGATTTTCTCAACAAATCTGGAAAGTTGTTCTTATGGAAGGATGAATTGTTTGAGGGATGTAGTGGAAAAAGTGATGATCATGGATGGATGAGGTTAGGATGGGGTTGCTGGTTATGAGATCTCCATGTACTGTTGGAACTCCTGCACTGCATCAATCATCACATTTATCCATGAATCATGTGAAATAAGGAAGATTTTTAATCAACTAAAGAAAACATAATTTCATTATCTAGTTTCCTAGTTTATGCATGGAAATACTTGCATAATAATGTGAAACACTATGAGATCTAATCCAAGGCTAAAGATATCCAGAATGAAAATTGAATCACATTCTTGAAAACTAAAAATATGTTGACCTAAGTAGCAGAAAACCCTAAATTCCATGAGAAATCAGAATTCTGAATTTTTGGGTTGGATAGGAGTTCATTCCTCAAACCATGGTCCATGAACGGATGAGTGAGGCCAAATCCACCTGCTAATGGATTTTTTGTATTTCTTATATTTCTAAGTTACTACTAAAGTAAGGAACAAATGGAAGAAAACTAATCCAAATTCACAACTACTTGCAATGAAATAATGTTAAAACCAATTCAACCATTAATCTATGAAATCAACTAAGCATACAAATACAAGAATAGGAGCCTTCGCTGCTAGGGTTGGGCCCTAACCCAAGAGCTTCAACCGTCTGAGTCAACTTAGTGCTGGATCAAGGAAATGCTCATTCTCATTACCATATCAAAAAAATTACATAACAATGTCTTCCACAAGTCTTGAACTTGAAAATGCTTAGTGCTCTTACATAAAAAATCCAAATTCTAATGACGCTCTAGGCCTCCTTATTTATACAACTTAAGTCTCCAACAAATTCCTTAAATCTAGGGAGGCTTGGCTCCCAAACACAAGATGAGTTGGCTCTCTAATTGTCATTAGCTCAACTACCTTTTGATCTTCATGACTCGGCTGCTTACAACTCCAAGCTAGTGTGATGTGATGGCGGAATATTCGAATGAGTGAGGATTAAATGAGGAGGATCTATCTCCTACAATCTCTCCTCCTTGTCGCATTCATGTTTCTGCCTTTAATTGGCCAAAATTTCCATGATTTTCTCTCAAAAACCTGCAATCAATGCACAATAGTCTACTAGACATAACATCTTACTTTTACTCATCTCATTAAGCAAAATATGATTAAAATATGCAAGGAATTGTGAGAAGAGTTTATTTAAATAAGATTGGAGGTTTATTAAGGTCCATATAGTTACCCAATGATGAGGCTCATCAGGTATATTGGGAAATATCAAAGAGAAATTACCTCTTCTTCTTGTGGCCGACACACAACATTGACACAACTTAAAAATGAGTTATAGAAATGGTGGAGAGGAGGAAAGGAAGGAGGGAAATAGATGCATAGGGTTGTAACAAATAGAATCCTAAGCAGCAATGTTCCAGTGGAAATATGGAATTCAATGTATAGGGTTGTAAACAAGACAAAATCCTAAGCAAATATTTTCTAATAGAGATATGGAAGAGGGAGGAGGTAGAGTGATAGAAATAATGGAGTACTTATTGAGGTTTCATGCCTATAACATGGATACCTCTATCACCGAATAGTGTGAGAAAGGTTGTGCTCATACAGGTACTACAGGACAATCTAATAACACAAGTAAATCTATAGTTACTACAGGTACTGTAGCCTATTGAACAACACAAGTAAATCTGTAATACACACAAGTATCATTCTCTATTTAGCAGCAAGGGTAAATCCATGAACCAAGGAGAAACCAACAATATCATTACACTATTTCAGAGAATGAAAAACATCTTATGAAATGAGGTTACATTAGTGAAAACATATTGCACATCGATCATGCTTGGAATCAACACGGAAATTCCATTTATCTTAAAGGGTCCAAATAACAAATCCATACATTCAACATGATATCAATGAAGCCCCCATAAAAAAAAATTCAACCAAAACGACATTTCAGAATTCAGACCTTGCAGGTGACAAATTTCGGAACCCACCACCCCTATTAAAGTGTTGCTTACCCCTTTTTATAAGAAAAGGGGGAGCTAGAATCATAGTTTAAAAAATATCTCAGCTCAGGGCCATCTTTCCGATGGACTAGCTACCTAGGCCTGCGATGGTACTGTTGCCCAAAAACATTACAATACGGATCTACTCCCTTTCTTGGAAATATTTTTAAATTCCAGAACTAATGAAAGAAGGAGGAAAACAAAAAGATGAAGGAGGAGGTGTCCTCCTATTGTTCCAGTGGAGGACCCTGATCAAGCCATGTCCCTGTCGTGATTCGCTTCCCCTGCTGCTCGATCGGTTTCTGTCAATTCTTACTTAATTTCCTGAGTAGCTCATTCACTGGAGTAGGGAGTGGGTCGACTATGAATTCCTATCGTGGGGTGGGAATGGAGTGTGTCTTGGTAGTCCTTTGCTACGTGACGGAGTCAAGCACCATGTCATTCCATTAATTCTTCGTAATTCCCCCCCATACTGATTTGTTGTTGCACCATACTTCATTCACTGCTTCAACTGTTGACTCATATGCCTTCAATGCCCTATATTGTGCTCTCAGGGCTTTGTTGTAATCGGGGAATTTTCCTTTGAGAAATTACGAATCTGTGGGCTATGATCCCCCTCAACCCCCTTTGGTTTAGCCCCTTTCTTCTTTTCTTATCATATGACCCGGGGCTTAGCCCTCGGGTGCTAAGGCCTTCAAGCTCCTGTCCGAGGGGGCCTTTTCGTTGGTTACACAGAATATCGCATCCTGGTGAGTTATAGTGTTTTGCCTATGGAGTTACCCTTTACCCTTGAGATCTTTGATCTACATGATCAGGCCCACCAAAGATATCATAATCGCAACCACAGAGAGGGGGACCTTTTACCTTCTCTCTTAGCGTTGTTCAATTGTCCGAATGCGAGATATTTATAGGCCCAATCACATAATATATCACGTCTGGGAGGATCCCCGCTTATTGCAATCGTAGGCCAGGAGAGATTGGGGTGCAGGAGTGTCGTAGCCTGTTTGATCATTGATTGCCAATCTATGGGGGGTAACGTCATTACTGCCATGAGTCACCCTATGAGTGGTGACATGTGTCACTAAGAAATGCCCCTATAGGACCCTTGACAATGCCAAAATTGAGTGACACATGTCCCCCGTATGGCCGCATCACCTTCCGTACTACCACGTGGAGGAGAGAGAAAGGGTCCGCTCAGTGTTGGTTTTCTCATGAATTCGTTTTTTAAATATAATCATCCCCTCCCCAACGATTTAACACTGTATAGAAAATCGGCGATATCACAAGGTTTTTAATGTTAGAACCCCACCACCACATCGAACGTCAATTTTATGGTATGCAGGTTTTACTGCGATGTTGCGGGATGTGGGACTACAGGACTGCAGTACTATGGGATTGTGGCACTACAGGATCACAGTAATATGGGACTGCGAGATCGTAGCACTATGGGACTGCGAGATCACAGTACTGCGGGACTACGGGACTACAGGATATAGCCGATATGCGGGATGCGGGACTGTGATATAGCCGATATGTAGGATTTACTGTGCCCGGGGGGCACTCCAATGTGCTCTTCTCTTTCATTTGAAGGCGATGAAATCCCCATCTTCAAACTACTCTAACTTCTTATCTAGAAGTCCATTTCTGGACTTCTATATATCGTTGGAAATATTATGATGAGAACTATGTAGTGGAGAGGATACAATTCGACTTTGAGATCTTCAATGACTTAACAAATGGCTTCAAACATGACTGCTTTTCTACACTCTAGGCAACTAATAACTTTATAAAACATTTAGTGATAACAAGTATGATCACCCTTGGTCTGAGATATTCCACTGGATATGTTCGACTGCATGGATATACTGATGATGATTGGGTAGGAAACGCTATTGAAAGGAAAATAAATTTTGGATGTTTTTTAGCCTTAGATATGCCAACGTATCTTGTATAAGAAGGAAACATAAGTTTGTAGTAATAGGTACCACTGAGGTAGAGTATATTTCTTCTACTATGGCTAACTATGAAGCATTCTTGTTGAGAAAGCTCTTTGGAGAGTTGTTTGAGTAGGTCCTAGAAACTGCAGTGATATACTGCAACAAAAAGAGTGAGATCTGATTGGTACAGTATCTCATATTTCATGACAAGTCCAAGCATATAGAGATATGATATCATTACATTCAAGACATGGTGCAAATAGGATTCATTAGACTCCATCACACATTCCCACCAAATCTTTATCGAAACGCAAGTTCTTGTTCTTAAGGGAGCATCTTGGACTAATGGATGTGACCCCTCCTGATAAGGGGTATCACTAATAGGGGACACTGAGCCAAATCTTCCCCTCAATCTTAGCCCCCAAAATAAGGAATTTAGATGAAGGGCTCTTGAGGTTGAGGGATCCCTAGACAATAGGTTATCAACTGTATCTGTCACCCATAGGGTGGAAGACGTTTCCCTATCTTAGTCTAGTAGAGTATACCCTAGTTTGCATCATACACACAAGCTAGGCTTGATGGGATTATAGCTCCATGTCTAGCCAAAGTGTTGAGAAGGGCTTAGGCATGTGTGATCCTTAGCTTTGGTAAGTCTGGTATTCCACTTAAGCCCTATGATTTAAGGTGTTCTATCACATGAATTTTGATGGTCATTTCTCGGAAAACCAGGAATTAATAGGATGGATGAGATATTGTATCACGCCTATTGCTCGACATAGCGTGGAAGATGTTTTCTCCCCTATGAGATGACTTAGGGTGAGAGTGTCCATAGGACCTTCCCCACTGTCATGGACATGAGGTGATAGTTTCCAATAGGACCTTCCTCATTTTCATGAGAGGGAGGTAGTTGTAGCTCCCTTATGGTTCTTCTTCTTTACATTCAACAATGTTTCAATAGTTAGAGTTGAGCATGAGATGACGACAAGAATGATTACATAATGTAGTTGGAATTTCTCCCTAGTTTAGAGGGAGTGTTAATTTGGCATCTAAATGACAAATTCCAATCGTGGGACAAGATTCCTCTTTTTGAGGGGACCAATTTTGACTTTTGAAGCACTCAATTTGGGCAAGGGACAGTGTATTTTTGAATTAAAGCCCACAATGTCACATTTCATCAGGTCGCCCCTAACAGGAAATTGTACACCCTTGGAAGCCTATAAATACAAGTGACCCCAAGCTCATTTTATCATCATCATCTTCTTATTCTCTCTCTTTATTGGATTGGTTCATACAGGTTTGTCGTGTGGTGTTGACGGTGTTCGACCTGCCAACATTCAGGGGATCTCCCCAATATGAAGCCCCAACTCGACGTCACACTATTTGGAGTAGGAGTCCCAACAATGGGTGGTAGTGTAATTCCTTGACTTTGGTAGCGCACAGATGAAGGTATGATAATTGTGGGTGAGAGAAAGTGTGTGACCCTGCGGAGAGTCAAGTGTGATGCATGAATATTCTAACACTTGGAGGGGAAAATGAAGCTCGCCCCTTAGAAGCATGTAATAGTACGCAACTTGAAAGGAACACATGAGCGGAATGACATCACAAGCTAAAATGCAGAGTAGTCCACAAGTTAAAGTGATGAGTTAATCCAACAACACACATTCAACAAGATTCGTATAAATGCATACAAATTAGTTGATAAGAATATGCGTAAGTTAAATAACATGCATTTCCAACACAACCAGAATAGTCCAACTACATTAACAACATATGTATGAAAGCGTGTTGGCTCTGATATTATTATTATAAGTGAAAGTTCCATCCATACATACACCATTGATGACCAGTAGGCCCAATAGTTGAACATTACAGTCAAGAACACCTGCTCCTCCAAATAAGTATACTAACTCTATTCTATGGAGAAGCCAATGCTCTTCACAATACTCTGAAGCCTTTTCTAAGCCTAAGCCTAGCCAAAATCTTGGCTCTCAAAAGTTTGTTCTATGAGTTAGGAGGTTCTATTTATAACAAAGAGTGGGGTTTCCCTTAACATTCCCCTTTGTGAATCTTTGATTTCCCTCATGACTCTTCAAATCCTTCACTAAATGACACATTACATTACATGATGACTTTTCATATTCCAATATCGAGACTTGGAATTTCACTTACAAGATATTTGTAAATAATATTGCATTTTCCACATGTACTGATATAAGAAAAAATAGGTTAGATACAACCTAACAAGACACAACACTATGACTCTGGATTTTGGGGAAAGTCCAGCTCAACAACATCCACTTGATACTTCTCGGTCACATATTGGTGCCAAGCTCGGTACTATGTGATGGTGTCCCCAAACTATTTGATGGTGTCTTTTTGAAAGTGGACTCTTGCTTCCATGGCATCTGTGTATATGGTCTTGGAACCTATATCCAAATCGTTTCGAAGCATGAGAAACATGGTGTTTCCCTTGACAGGGCCACCAATGTAATTTTGCATGTTGGGTGCGTTCAAGTACAAGTCTTCCCTAGTGGCCTCTTGTCTTAGCTGCTCTTTGTACTCATCGATCTCTATCTAGACTTAGTACTTCATTTTAGCATCAGTGAGGGAACCAATTGATTGCATCCTGTTCTTTCTCACTATGACATCCAAAATATTGTATAGCCACGCATATGAGGCCTATATGCTTCTGATGAATGGGGTGAGTTTCTCATAGTTTTGGATCAACATTCAAAGATTTTCTTTCTCAAACTTTGCCTATGGCTTCATCTTATTTTATAAGTCAAGCGGGGCCCCTTTGTACCTCATTGTCCACTCTTGTACATGGTCGATGACAGCATGTATGTTATTGAGAGTTTGAACAAACCCTTTGCTCCATTTTTGTAGGCCATGCACACGGACAACTGCTTTATGCACGGTCACAGATCCATCATAGAGCTTCCACATGGTATCACCAAGTGTTTATACTTCAACGAGTATCAGTGTCCTCATTTCCCCTAATGTGGAAATTGCATTCTGTGCTGATGCTAGGAGTTCTGGCTCTTTCCTGGCAACCTGCAAGTTCTTTTCCTATTGTTCATTCTCGACCATCAGGTACTGAAAATTTGAGGTTGTTTCTCTTGCATAGGCCAAGCTAGCTTAGAAAATGGAAATTGGATGCTTCCTAGTGTCTAGCACTATCACCCTTTCCTTGATGAATATAGGTGATGCGTGATCATCCAGAAAGTGCTTCCTCCTTGCATGTATAATTTTATTCTGCAACTCATCAAATGATAGATTGTACACATCCATGACCGGATCATTATTAAGGAGAAAAATATCTCGCTCGAGATTGGTTCTGACACTGGAGGTGGTGGAGACTGAGAGATGACATGTGGTTCTCTTGAAATAAGGTGAGTGTCTTCATTATGTGGCTCTTGTTCCAACTCCATGTCTGTCACTTCAATCAACTTCTCATTCTGCTAAGAAAGCTCCCAATCTTGCATCTGTTCACTTTCGTCCTTAGTTGTTGGTTGTTCTGGCTCATCAACCTGTATTGGTGTTGTTCCTCTGTCATCATGCCTTTCCTTTATTCTTCTTCCTTCTTTTGCTTCTCTTCTCTTTCCCTCCTCCTCAACTCTTGTTCTTCCTGCAGCTTCTTCTCCGTCTCCTACAACTACATTCCTACTTCCTGCAACCTTTATTTTTCTCTCTTCCTTCGCTCTGCTCTCTTCATCTATTTCTCCCTATTTGCTTCCGTTGCCAAATATTCCTTCTCCAGGATAGGATTTGCCTTCATCTTGCCACTTTTCTCTCCCTCTGGGTTCTAAGCAACCTTCCTCTTTCCGTTGTCCTTCAGTGGATTACTTCCCTCTGTTGTTATTTTTGTTGCTTCTGGAGTTGTTGTTGTATGTAGAGTATCCTTCCAAGATTTTTTATATTGACCATCTCATTAATTCTGGAGGCATTGTAGAAGTATCTCCGAGGGTCCTCCTTTGACCAATGAAATGTACCATGCATCCATGGAAACTACAACCTCGCATAGTGATCCTTACAAATACCATGGGGATCATACAGATTAAAGTCCTTGGTGCTAAACTTGAATTTCACTACATCCTTGGCCTCTGCATCTGCATCTTTCAAGCTCTTAATCTCATATAATCTAATCTACAAAGGAAGAGTAGGCCATGATGCTTTCTTCTTCATATGAAGTCCTATTGAAAACCCTATAGCGAAGTGGCATGAAACTTCTTGCATGATCATGTTGTGAGTAGCATACCTTGGTAGAACATGCAGAATCTTCTATTTGCCAAACACTCTAATGAAAGTGCCACCTGGTGAGGCATAGTAGTCTACAATGTTTACTATCGTCTCCATTTCTTCTTGAGACATGCAAGGTGGATCTTGCTCAAAGATAAGCTTGTACAACATGATGATAAAATGGTCAGTTAGCCTTACCATCACTCCTCGATAGCTGCAGTCGGAAAGAAACTTGCAATAGATGTTGATAGTAGTCTCTTGTTGTGTCCATGTCTAGCTCATGCCAAGGAACTGTTGCTGGGCACAAATTCCATCCAGTAACTATGCAGACATATAAAACCTTTCTTTCTTATTCTTGGGTAGATTCCAAGCCTTAGCCACATGGGTCTTCAACTGATGAGCCAATGAATCCGACCAATTGAATGCACTCCCATCATTCACCAACTGATCTAGTAAGACCACCCATCCTTCAGGAAAGGTTTTTGTTTTCTCTTGACGATATATTCGGTAGGCAAAGATGATCAAGAACTAGTAGGCCTTTGTGAGGGAATTCATCTTGTAAACATAGGTAGGTGTTTGTATAAATTTTGATGGCTCATTCACCCAACGCTTGACAATATCTCTTTTGTTCACATAGATATGGGAAGCATAGAACAATGAGTCCACGCACTTCATCGGCTCGGGTAAGTGATACATATGCTGAAATTTCTCTGCCCTAAAGGTGGAAATCTCTCTCTTGCTCGCACTGCTCAATGTCATAGTTTGTTCATCCGTGTGTGAGACAATCCATTTGATGATGTCCACACATGGGAAGGTGGAGTACATGCATGCAACCTTGTATAACCCTTACGATGGATGCTAAGATAAACCTATTAGTCCTCTAATTATTCCTTGAAGTCCTTTGCAAAAGTGTCTTTGATATGTTGCCATGTCAGTGTTGTACCCTTCTCAATGAATAACTAAGTATTTTCATAGACTAGAAAATCCATTGATATCTACTCAACTACTTCCATGTTCCTTCCCCAACAATGCTCTAGGTGGTTTCCTTTAATGCAACTCTCTTTCATGCCATGTTAAATGTAACTTCTAAAGATATTCTCAACAGCTATTGTACCTATGGTACATGGAGGACACTGATAGAAAGCAAATGTCATATTAAAAATCAAAGAAATTTCAAGACAGGATCAAGCAGCAAGTCAGGCCCATGATGGGAAGGATTGTATAGTTGTGGCTGACAGAGGTCACTAGTTGACTGTGGGAAGTGTGCACTACGTAGTTCCTGTAGTCAGTCGGGAATCTTGATGACTAGAATTGCACAATGTGTAGTTCAGTTTGGGCCAAGGCCGAGAGAGACTGCGCATTGCAAAGTCTCAGTGGCCAAGATAGGAGGAAAACTCCTAGAACTTCATAGTGCATTGTTGGAGCTAGCCCAGGCCAATCTCTATGCAATTATAAAAGCCAAGGCAGAGGCCTTTAGCTCCAATATTGCACAGTACAAGTAGTGAAGTGTGAGATCCGGGAAAGGGGACCGAAATCTTCCCATGGGGAGTATGAAAATCAAGCAGATCCGAAAGATTATGTGATGTTGGGTGTATATCTAACTATGTCTTGATGAATGCATGTGAAACAATTGTAGCAATTGATTGAATTGAAGGAAAATGAACCATGTGAAGAGAGTCACCACAATGAGGACCGTTGGTGCAAAAACGGGAAAACTCATGCAAAACTTGGGAAAGGCAATCTAAAACTTGAAAAAAAACTTATACAAGCTAAAACAAGTTAAAAAACTAGAAATGATGCAAAGAAACAAGTGAAACAACACTCTCACAAGCTAAAAAGCAAAAGGCAATAGAAAAAGTGGCAAAAGAAGAGAAAATAAAAACTCACCCGGAAAAGTGACGATGATCACATTGAAGGCTCCTTGATCTCCTCAGGTATGCTAGAGCTCTAAGATCAAGTGTGAAAATGATCTAGAAGTGTCAGTTAAATATATTTTTTCAAGTTAGGGTTTATGATGTGCATGCCTAAAATCAAGGAAAAAGCGACACTCAACAGAAGTTTCTAAAATAACTCAAGTGCCTCCTTTGGGTTACTAAAAACAGATCCCTATTTTTTAGGGATGCTTTTTTCTTTTTTCTTTTTTTTTTACTTTTTTAGGAAAAAATTCCATGCATTTCCTGGAAATATTGCACAGTTCTCAGAAGCACTAGGCAACTCTCAAGCTCACGCACTGCGCAATTTCTGAGCACAGTGACGTCCATGCAATTTTTGGGCTCAGTGGCTTTGGGTTGCCTCTCATGTCTACACAATTTCCCAGCTCAAGGCTGGCTACCTTTCAGTACTATGCATTTTGTGAGCTTAAGGCTCACTGGCAGGTAGGACTATGCAATTCCCAAGAGCAAGGTCAATTTCCCTCAAGAATTGTGCAGTTCCCTAAGGCAAGCCTAGAACTATCAAGGGACCAAGTCAAGAGATCAAATTGTGGGTTAGAAAATGAACTAATTGTGAGAAAACAAGCCAAGATGGAAATAATAAGGTGAAGTCAAAGCACAAGTACCTGGATCAATGCAAGATGATTTTTTGTGGTTTAGAAGGAAGGCTCCAAAATTGAAGCATAGGAAAAATTTTGGAGGGTGTTTGTAGCTGCTACAACATGTGGTTCATGAAGTTTGGTTCATATAGGTCCAAACTTATAGGGTCCAAAGGTCACACGTGTGATTAGGGATTTTGGTTTCTAACCATAAGGTGACACAAACATTTTTCAATTATAATCACAGGTACATAGGCTCATGCATGCGATTCGAGTAGCTCAACTGCACGCATAACCCTTCCTCCATGCGACTAGGATCAAGGGTTTCATTTTTACAGTTGATCGAAGTTTGGGAAAGCTAAATCTTATCAGTATTATTGTTGGGATCATATTTCTCATATTTTTGGATATTTGTGTATGGGGTCATTGTACTCTTTGCTGAACATTTTATGACAATCTGCTAGAAGAATAATTTCAAAGGGTTTTCCTTATAGTGGGTTTTCCGCTAGTCTTTGACCAAGTCTGGTGTCTCGTGTTGGTGTGTTGATTGTCTCCTATTTTGCATTGCATTACTCTTCTATCTTTAGTTACAATTGATTGATGAAAAGTATTAATTATTGAAATATTTCTAATTGAAGAATTGAATTGCACTAAAGAAATTGAAACAACATAGAGTAGTATAAAATGTTAATAGGGTCCATTTTGGATCACACCTCACCAATGAGGGGGTTTGGTCTCTAAAATTATAGAGGAAATAAATTTAGATAAATGTGCCTTATGTTTTCTTCTTTCGAACATGGATTTAGCTTTGCCTCCTAGTTATAGCTCTTCCTCTAACATTGGTTTTGGCTCACAACTCTATCTTTTGGCTCTATCTTTTTCTATAGCTTTGGCTTTAGTTCTTCGATCATTTATTTTTATATTAAAATGAATTGTGAATTGACTTATAGCTTTAGGAATTCTTCAAATGAACTTTGCAATCATGAATTAATCCCATATTCTGCATGAAACTCTCTTACATTATTATATTTGGAGATGGTCTTTCCTAGAATCAAATGAAGCCCAATTTATCTCCCAATATATTTTTGTTTAGTGGGATCCTTGTAACAATGCCATCAAGGAACAATGCCATATGAGGAAACATGGAATACCCTCTTCTACTAGGATCAACTACTTTCTAGCAAGGAAAATATCCTCTATTGATTCACAGTCTTGAATAACAATAAATCTCTATAGCAATTTGAATCAAATGATAATGCCATGTGTTGTGGGGAAAAATGCCTATGCAGGACGATCCTATCCACCTAAGGTGTGACAGTGCCTTAGCAACAAACAGAAACAGCTATTCTAGTATTCTTCCTTTATGAATTAAGAATGAAGAGAGATGGATGGACTAACCGGTGTCTTCCGTTTGTCCCTCGATCCGGTTTCTCTTCTCTTTGAGAGTTCCCAGCTACTTGCCTTCTCGCTCGCCCAGCTTCAACAGGTTCCTGCAAGATCACAAGAAGGGAACACTACACAAAGACATAGATTCATATTCATAACTAGTTCAGGATTAGAAATAAACCAAATACACTAATGCAATCATACATCAAAGACACATCAGCATATAGGAGAAACCAAGATATCTTTATTGATGAATAACAAGGTTCAGGAGGAGATACAACCAAGAGAGTTCCAATCCAGCGTCTCCTTCCCAGCAAATGAAATTACTATCTTCACCTCCCTTCAAAGCATTAAGCACCCAATGATTCCAATCTCAAACCAACAACAATTCTTTGCAATAACAAAATTCGAGCCTCTAGATCTCATGGAGAAGAGATCCATATATAGATGTTTGGAGTGAGGATGAGTCAGCTTGTGATCTGACTAGTGTCCTCTCTCTCTGTCAGTTCTTACTTCCACTTGGAGACTAAGAGCCTCTTACTCATCACTTAGTCGAACTCAGCAAGGCAAGTGTCATGGAGGAAGATTCTGGAAGCTTCCACAGTCTTGACACCTCTCACAAGAGACCCTGACATTTGTCATTTCCTGCTCAGCGCACCCTGGTAGTGCTTCCACCTGCGTTGCAATGCAACTAGCCAGTGTAGCCTCCGCATTTCAACGCAGGCAGCTAGTGGAGCTTCTGAATTGATCCTGAATTGACTTTTTTTTGAGCAGTTTCTGGTGGAGAACTTCTGTGAATTGCTGTGGTTTGTTAGCCTTGTTCCTCTAGGGGTAGGAACAACATGTTTAGGGACTTTAGATCCCTTGGATTATGGACATTTCATGCTTATAGCTGTAAGGCACAAAAATTTCTATAACAGTTGCCCTCTAAAGTATGAGGCTGTTTATCGGGTGAAATGCTTTATTAGGAGGATCTGAAGTTCTTTCATTGCTGGGAGGAGACCTGTAATACAATACATTATTTTCATACTTTTTTCATGATCTAGCTAAGGCGGGCATTCCCATGCTCAGCTTTATAAATTCATTTTCATGTACATATAACAGACAATCATCTGATGATAGACTGATGGTTCTAATAGAGCCATCATCCTTTTGGTAGGATGATTATCTGTGTTGCAAAGCTGTACATTTCCATGTCTTTATTTTCTGAATATATATCGCAGCCCGGATGGATGAAACTAGATCCGGGGTCTTCAATCTCGTCCGATCTTCACTCTAAGTACAAGTCGATCCATGTGAGAATTGCTCTAAAGTCGAACATGGAAAGACATCACTTGATTACCAATCAATGATGTAAACTGTTAACAAGCGCGAGAGGAATCACTGATAATGAAGATGACCCTCAAGGTACTGCAGTACAATTCACGTGGTGTGAATAGAGGACTTGGCGTCAAACACCATGCAAAATCTTTCGGTCGAAGGTCATTGATGTATACCTGTCGCCGGAAGTGAGAAACTTGCCATTGAGGCATGCAAGCTTCAAAGTACTGAAGGGGGTGTTCCTAGATCAACTTCTTGGATAATGAGCTGATGTCGACAAGAAGCGATCCGTCAAAGGAGGGCCTTAATGAATCCCACATCAATGACATGGAACGGAGCTAATGATTTTGATGGAGGTGAAAACGATCTGATGACATATGATTCAGGGCGGCCGTCATGAAAGAGTATAATGTATGGTAGTGGATGGGACACAGGTGACTTCTCTGAACGACTTCTCTTGAACATATGGCGACATTGATGCGATGGATTGGTAGAATTACCCCAAGTATGGATGGTATGGCGAGACCATGGTGATGTGACCGGTGAATGAAACAACCCAACCCGATTGTGGTACGGAGGAAAAGTGTCATGTTCAAGAGCGACTTGCTACCATCAAAGTTTTCTTGAGTTTCTCCCAATTTTTCCCCAGTCATTGCTGACCAGTACCTCTTTATTTTTGTCAAGCTTGAGGAGGATAACATATGCTTGTTCTATAACTTGCCCTTCGGGCAAGCCCATCGCTATGTTTTAACGAGCCTAGCGATAGGGAAACTCGTTCTCGTCTAAAGACAAGTTTGTCGCTATTTCATGCATTTAACGAGTCTAACGACAAGGATAACTCAGTCCTTTTCATTTTTAGAGAGTCTGGAAAGGTACATAAAGTTAACTCCAAAAGTCCTTTTTCGTCATCGAATCCCTTAAGTCCGAAAAAGTATAAAACAATACAGAAGGGATGAATTTTCGATAGTTTTAACGAGCCGAATAAAACAAGCGCTCGATCTTTTTGTGCAATAATCCCTCAGGTCCAAAAAATATTAAAATCTAGAGGAGGGATAGCTCTTCTGGTCACTTTAACGAGCTGGAAGGCCAAAACTCGGCAATCTTTTCATATTTTACGAGTCAGATGAAAAGAGCTTAAAGAAGACTCGTCTTTTGAGGAATGAGTGATAAAAAGGGTAGCAGCTAATTCCAGGGAAGGATTGGAATTTCCAAATCACGGCAGTGTCATAAGGATGGCTAGTGAAATCACTCTTCGCAGCTGTTCCTCAAAATGGGTAAACAATCATATGGAGGTGAATGATCGGCCAATGGAAAAGTGGAGGTGGTGGGCAAACACGACCAAGGCTTTAATGGCTAATGTCGTTACATTCATGGTGGTTATTTACCGGAATAGTTCATTTTTTAACGAGCTTAAACGCAGGTGGAAACATTTGTTCGGTCTTATGTTTATTTTTTAACGAGCATGAACTATGTGCTAAAACTGCTCGGATCTTGCGTTTATTTTTTAACGAGCATGAACTGTGTGCTAAAACTGCTCGAATCTTGCGTTTATTTTTTAACGAGCATGAACTGTGTGCTAAAACTGCTCGATTATCCAGTCATATGATAAGAATGTCTCATGTAAGATTCCATTTTTTATGGAGCTTGCGCCTTACAAAGCTATGCTCTTGGAATCCTTTCTTTATGCAAGTTCGGAAACGACTAATCCTACGAGTTTAAAGGGTTAGAGGTCCTAAAAATTTAAAAAATAAATAGTCGCCCCTTGCTTGCACTCCAAAAGGTTTGCATGCCCCCAGGTATAAAGTACGATTTCAAGGTTACCCCTCAATTTGCAAGTAAAACATTTGTTCTACCAGGAAAGGCCTACCTCTTTCAGGCTACCCAAAGATTGTTTCATTAATCTTTCAAACAAAACACTTCTTCGGCAATGTCTATCGAAATAGACAAGGGTGAGAGACTCTGTCTGTCAACTCACATAACTTTGACAAAAGAATCTTATTCTAGAATAACCCTCTTCCAGCAAGGGCGGGGTACATACTAGTCATATTCTCCCACGGAAACCTACCTTATACCCAAAGTTTTCCTGCCGAAGCAGATCAGGACGCATGCCCCCTGGCTTTCAGTCATATCCTTCCGAATCGCTCGCGCTCATCGGGAGGATGGACCGTGGGTTGAGACATTTCTTGCGTGAAGAGACCATTTAGGGATGGTATATGACTATTTGCGATGCGTGATCTGGGAAATGAAAGCTGGTCCACGAGCTTGACCACTCTTCCTTTGTGCGGAAAACACATTACTCTAAAGAGTGAGGAGACGATGGATCCCATACAATATATATAGTCTCGTCCAAGGAGTAGGTTATAATCCAAGGGTCCTTGAACGACCATCACGTTCATTTGAACGGTCTTCCCTCTCAATGTTATGGGCACATTGGGGAGGATCCCTAAAGGTCGACTGGTTCCTTTATCAAAGCCTATCAGATTTCTCATTTCAGGCAAAAGCGCTGGCGAGCCAAGCGCTTTCCAAGCAGTAGAGGGAAGGATACTCACAGATGCCCCCTCATCAATGATGGTGCCAGCCATTACCATTCTGTATATTTGAACGATAATTCTGAATGGTATGCTTGTTGGTAAGTGGGGTCTGCCTAGTTGATTCCAGTCGAAGGATACAACTAGGTTGCTTGGAGGTGGGACCGAATATACGGCCGGGTATGACTCTGATGAAGTTCCTTCCTGCGATAAAGGAATGGGCAAATTGCCCCCTTGTTCGTCGGAGTCTGTGTTGATGAAGAGAATTTGGACGGTGTCGTCTTTATTCTCCTCTATGATGGTATCATTCGAAGATAGAGCCTCTGAAGGAAAAACTGGGTCAACTACCGCTTCAACCTTTTGACTTTCGTCAGGTATGGATTCAGATGGTTCATCCTCAATGATAGGTGCTTCGGCTGACCACCTGAGCGGGCCAGCCGGGTTCTCAACTGGTGAAGGACTTGGCAGGAGTTTTTGATATCCAGGAGGAAGTTGCACTGGTAAAACCGGGCGATCTTCCAAAACTCTTTTAGCCTCATCTAAGAAGGGACAACGGTGGATGGCATGGTTGCCTTCACACAGTTTGCAGGGAAATCTAGCTTTCCCTCTCTGTCCTGTGGCTTCACTTTCACTAGTTGACGGTGTGCTGTCAACATGGCTATCAGAGGTTGACGCCACCGAATTGTGCAAGCGGGGAGACCAGTCCCTTAGTATCCGAGGGATGCAAGGACAATCTCTGTGAAAGTGGTCTCCCTTGCATATGACACATGGCGATTTAGGCCTAGTCAGTGCAGTGTGTGGATTTTCATTAGACGCCATTCGCTTGCCCCCAGTCGCTTTTGGCTCCTTCTTCTTCTTCTCTTTCTTCTTCTTTTCCTTCTTCTCCTTAGGAGCTTGGCTTTTGGCTTGGCCAGCTCCATCATGCGAAGAGGAAGGAGGAGAGGAAGAATTATAGGAAGTGGAAGGCTGGTGGGCAGCTCTGGACTGGTCTAACTGCTGATTCGATTGTTCAGGAGTAGTGGTGTTTTGAACAACATTAGTTGAGAAGAGCCAGACAGGCAAGCCTATTGTCAGTCCTGGAAGCGACAATGTGGCCATATGGGGTGCTCCAACATCTCCCCAAGAGGAGAAGGGACTAGGATTTCCACCAAGGGGAATTCCTTGGTTGGAGGACTCCATTTTCTCAACTGAAAGATCAACGCGGGAATAAGGGTGATTTATTATTCCGTTTAAAATAAGTTTTAATGACGCTTTAGACACAACTTGTTTTTTCAATTTTAAAGAGTCGAGAAAAAACAAAAGATGACTCTAGTCGCCTTCGATGTTTTAACGAGCCCGAAGTGACAAATGCTCGGATGGACTTTTTCTGTTATAGAGCCTGAAAAAGGCCAAAAGGAACTGCTCTGGAGATCTAGGTAGAAGGTGTGCCAAACGTTTCGCAAAACCGCAGAATACATTTTAAGGTACGGGCGGTCAATCTTCCTGAATGTTGTGTTCAGTGCATTGCGATCAGTAGGGCGGTCGACACGGCTTCCTAAGGATAAATGTTTTATGCCTATAGGGGTCTCCCAATATATACTCGACGGTACGTGGGAGCACAATCCATACTGGCACTATCGTCCCTCAGGAGGAATCACCCACCATCAGCGAGATCGACAGTCACCAGGCTTTACGATGCCGGAAGACGTCTCTAGCCTAGACCTCTATGTTGTGCGTTATGTTACAAAGCGTTATTAAGTTCATTCAGTTTATTTTATGTTGATCTTTCTTAGAAGTTTGCCTTTTCAGGTTCACCACAAGATGTATAGACAACTTCCTAAATGCAATCTAAAAGATGATAAGCAAATTTTATCTCTTTTTCAACAATGAAAATCCTAGCTACAAAGGGAAAAGAAAGACACCATCTTTTCTCAAAGAGCAATCAACACACTCTAAATGCACTTTCCCTAAATCAATCATGCAAACTATCAAGATGCAAATGCACAATGCAAGTGTTTGTTTTCCGCTTTCTTAATATTGATGCCTAAAAAGAAAGCTTTTTTGCACAACTTTGAATTTGCTTTTAAATGTCAAATACAAACAAGTTTACTTTTTCGAAATTAGCAAGGGTAGAAGAGATTACAACACTTAACGATTTTCGAAATGAATACTTGTTTTGACACTCAAAAGAGACAAACTCAAACCAAAAGCAAAAATGAATGTATAACCAACTGTAAACAGCCAATGAACTCTCTCTTAAGATCACAATCAACAGATCTGAATCAAGGGCTATAGGATGACTATTTCACTCTTGCAAAGGGAAACTGTAAATGATGCCACAAACACATAAAAACACTCACAGTCTTTTGTACAAAAGGAGGCAGAATTTAAGCAGAGAAAAGGGGTTATCAGACAGGTACCTATGCTGTTTACAGGCTGCAAAAATCAGAGATCAAAACAAGGAAAAACAGAGCAGAGAACCCCAGCTGCACAAGGCCTAATTGGATCAGCGCACCTGTATAACAGGGAAACTGAACTTCAATGCAGGTAGCCTTAACAGGAACTGCGTTGAAATGCAGAGTCTCTTCACAGAACCTGCGCTGAAGGAGAAACGAGAGTTCCTCACTAGGTTCTGGGTCACGGTTTGCTATTTAATCTACAGTTTTAGGCCAAATCAAAGCAACAAGCAAGGTACAATCAACGGGATGCTTTGAAGGAGGACTAAGATCTATCACAAAGGATCATCAAATCATTTGTGAGTCCATTGTTCAGATCATAGACAAATCCAGTGATTGGATCAAAGCAGCAGCTGTCTACTTTGCATCTGAGAATAGCAGATGCAGTTCGATTGTTGTTGTTGAGTCTATGAAACAAACAATGATAGAAACACAAATAAAATGACTAAACAGATATCCCCAGTGGAGTCGCCAATTTGTTGTGGGGAAAAATGCCTATGCAGGACGATCCTATCCACCTAAGGTGTGATAGTGCCTTAGAAACAAACAGAAACAGCTATTCTAGTATTCTTCCTTTATGAATTAAGAATGAAGAGAGATGGATGGACTAACCGGTGTCTTCCGTTTGTCCCTTGATTCGGTTTCTCTTCTCTTTGAAAGTTCCCAGCTACTTGCCTTCTCGCTCGCCCAGCTTCAACAGGTTCCTGCAAGATCACAAGAAGGGAACACTACACAAAGACATAGATTCATATTCATAACTAGTTCAGGATTAGAAATAAACCAAATACACTAATGCAATCATACATCAAAGACACATCAGCATATAGGAGAATCCAAGATAGCTTTATTGATGAATAACAAGGTTCAGGAGGATATACAACCAAGAGAGTTCCAATCCAGCGTCTGCTTCCCAGCAAATGAAATTCCTATCTTCACCTCCCTTCAAAGCATTAAGCACCCAATGATTCCAATCTCAAACCAACAGCAATTCTTTGCAATAACAAAATTCGAGCCTCTAGATCAAATGGAGAAGAGATCCATATATAGATGTTTGGAGTGAGGATGAGTCAGCTTGTGATCTGACTAGTGTCCTCTCTCTCTGTCAGTTCTTACTTCCACTTGGAGACTAAGAGCCTCTTACTCATCACTTAGTCGAACTCAGCAAGGCAAGTGTCATGGAGGAAGATTCTGGAAGCTTCCACAGTCTTGACACCTCTCACAAGAGACCCTGACATTTGTCATTTCCCACTCAGCGCACCCTGGTAGTGCTTCCACCCGCGTTGCAATGCAACTAGCCAGTGTAGCCTCTGCATTTCAATGCAGGCAGCTAGTGGAGCTTCTGAATTGATCCTGAATTAACTTGTTTTTGAGTAGTTTCCGGTGGAGAACTTCTGTGAATTGCTGTGGTTTGTTAGCCTTGTTCCTCTAGGGGTAGGAACAACATGTTTAGGGACTTTGGATCCCTTGGATTATGGACATTTCATGCTTATAGCTGTAAGGCACAAAAATGTCTATAACACCATGAATTACATAGTCTTTCTTTAACACCAGCCATTCCAATTGTATCCTCATTGGTAATGTAGTTAACCACCTCGTAGGTTATTATTCAACTAGGTTGTAATGAATGAAACATCATACGATGTTTCATATCCTTCTCTACTCTCTCCTACTTCCACCAAACAACTAGATACTTCATTAAGGAGGTTGAACACCTTTGTTTCTGTGCATTTGTGGACACTTTCTACTCCTTGGGCTACCAAGAAAAGGATATCTCCATACCCCTTATGCTTCACTTTCTACAATATTATCATAGTTATGTGCCTCATAGGGTGATCTTTTGGTTGAAGTCGCCAACACGTCGCTTCCCAGTGCCTACTCAAGTTGTGATGGAAAAACATCTTGGCACTAATGTGGATTCCATAACATGCTCTATCTCTCTCTCTCAATATATATATATATATATATATATATATATATATATATATATAGAGAGAGAGAGAGAGAGATCCTACTTGTATTAGTGTTATCACATAAAAAATGATTACATATCCATTATTAATTAGGTGGATTAAAATATGCCATGTACTATGGGTTTTACACATTTAAACCCATTTTCACCTTAGGAAATATCCTAGGTAACCACTTTTCCGAAGTTATTTTTTAATTGATTTACCCACATGAAAATAAGTCATAAATTCATCGATTTGATGTTATTCTCATATTTTTACGCATTGAAGTGAAAATAATTCAAAATATTTTCACTCACGTTTTCTGTTTCCATAGGAATAACTCAATAAATTGTTTATTTATTGACTATTCCTTAATCCTTTAAACATCATCATAGAGATAATTTATTAAATATTTTTTTATAAATTACTTTTAGCTTATTACCATTTCACCTATAATTAATTTAATAAACTCATTTGTTTATCAATTATTTCTTATCATTTTACCCATTTTTATCAATTAACTCAATAAATCATTGTTTTTTCAGTTAGTTATCTAAATAAAGGATATTTATCATTTCTTTGACCTTTTCGTGTTACAAATAATAACAAAGTATCGAAATTGGTTAGATATTGATTTGGTCCAACAAATATTTTATTATTTGATCTTATCAAATCTAACCTAGCATTTTATTATAAATGGAGAAGTTTTCCCTTCTCATTCCACATGACCATTGTTTTCACTGAAATGTTGATCCTATGGCATTTTAGTGTTCTCCACTAGAGCCTCGTCATTTTTCTTTTTCATTTTCATGTCTTTGGATTGTACAACCCATTCTAGAGATAGGGATTCATTTCAACTGCAAGAAATGATTATAAAAGAACCCTCCCAAGGAGGAGGCCCTCTTATTCCATTATCGTAGGGAGCTTCTCAGCAAGTGGAAACATTTTAATAAAAATATTTGTCTTTGGTTAATGGATTTGGTAATTATTATATGACCTAGATCTATGTTCTTCTTCCTACTTTATGTTTTCAATCTTTTATGCTCTTATGTTATTAATCACATGAATAATTGTTGTTTCTTGTGTTTAACCCCCATATTTTTTTGTTATACTACAATCCAATTTAGAAAGGTTCTTCTTTTCTAATGCTGTTATGAAACCAACTCACAAAAAGATATAAAATATAGATCAACGACTTATAAATCAACCTCTTCGATGGGGAAACCTCCTTTACATTACACAAATGAACAATTCTTAGTTGATACAAATGACAAGACCTCCTTTCTATATATAGGAGTCTAAGTGGTCCCAATACAACCAAAGCCTACATAATAATAATATTGTAGGGGCACAACAATAACAATAGTGCGCTTCTATGGGGTACAATAATAACAACATGGGGACTATATCGGCACAATAATACAATAAGGTGGCTGCACTAATAACAATAAGGGTTTACACTAGTTGTATAGGGACCTAACATGCCCCTAGCATTCAAAAAGTGTTGTCCTCAATGCTTGAGTAGTTCTAAATGCTTTTGTATAAAATTCTCATCCCCCCATGTGGAACATTTAGCGGGTAAGTTCTTCCACTTGATGAGATACTCTGAAATTGATCGATTTCTTAGCTGTCGATTTATTATTTCTGTGACTGCTTCGGGTTCCAATATGATTTGTCCTTCTTTGTCAAGTTCAGGAAATATTGCTTGAACTGAGTTTTTTTGAAAATTTTCAATGAATGTCCACACTTCTTCATCATCGTTCCATTCATCCTTTTCTTCGTTTATCCAATCTATTTGGATAATATAAATGGCACAAAATAATGCTTCCACATCCTCATCCTTTCTTGAGAGTGCATCTACAACAACATTTTTCTTCCCTTTCTTATAGATGATTCCAAAGTCATAACCCAACATCTTTGTGACCCATTTTTATTGATATTCTGAAGATAATTTTTGTTCTAAAAAGTATTTAAGACTATCATGATATGTTTTTACTTTGAAGTGTCTTCCCACTAGGTAAGGTCTCATGTTTGGAGGAACACCTCCTAGAATCAAATGAATAGCATGATCATGATCACGAATAGGTGAGAGGCCTTTGGGAGTATCAAATACCTTGGAATGACTGTCCAAGACTTTTTGGAGATCTTGAGAAATAGATGATTTCGATGTGGGAACCTCTATAGAACATAATTGTGCAATTATGCCTTGTTGTTCTTTCTTTAGAAGCTTTGTCATTCTGTTAGAGCTTATTATCTTTCCTGATTTCCATGTGATACCCCTTAATTCAACTTCCTTTCCTTTTGAAAAAATAAATTCATGAAAATTTCTTGAAAATTAAAAGCTATTGTACCCAAGGATTGTATCCATCGGACTCCTAGTACAACATCAACACCACCCATTGGAATGGAAAGCATTGAACTATTCAATACATATTCTCAAATGGATAGCTTGATATTATGGCACTTTGTAGAGAAACTTACGGTTCCTCTACTTGCAACTCTCACTTGAAACTCTGGTGCTGGATATAGGAAGCAATTCAATTCATTCGCTATCTTACAGTGAATAAAATTATGGGTACTACCCGAATCAATCAACACTATTACCTTTTTCGTCTTGATATGTCCTTCTATCTTGATAGTTTGAGGAGTGGTAATTTCGGCCAATGCATTACAAGATATGTTCGGATTCATTTCTTCATTCTCTAGGTTTTTTTCATGGTGTATATCCTCTTCTTTTAATGTTTCTTATTCCTTTTCTTCCTCTTCTTCACAATCTAAGTAAAATAATTTCTTCTCAACACACTTATGGCCTTTAGTGTATTTTCTATCACAACTGTAAAAATTCCCTTTTGCTCATTTTTCTTCCAATTGTTGTGGTGTAAACCTTGTAGGTTGTGGAAGACTAGGGGAAACAACACTTCCATCTTTATAGTTTTGAGTGGTCGGCTTCCTTGTTGCCATAATTTTTCTTTCCATTCTTCTTGCTAACTTGAATGCCTTCTCCAATGAATGAAGTTCCCAAAGACGAACCTCATGTTGAATGTTATCCTTTAAATTCCCTATGAAGCAATCAATCCTCTGCTTCTCTAGAATATCATTTACCCTTATATTCAATTTTTGGAAGTCCTCAATGTGCTCTGCCATTGAACCCTTTTATTTGAGATTTATCAATTGGCTAAAGAAAGTGGTTCTCTTTGTATCCTCATAATGTGTTATCATTTAATCCATAAAAATTGACCAAGTGAAAATTTGTTTACGAGAGCAAATCCATTGATACCATACAAACTGATTGGGTTCCAAATATAAAGTTGCAATGCGTACCTTTTGTGTGTTTTTCACATTATGGATATGAAAATATTGTTCCATATGTAGTATCCATGTTACAGGATTCTTGCCATCAAACTTCCTCATATTGATCTTTGAAATGTGGTGGGTCTTTATTCCAACATTAGATTCTATGAAATCATGATTAACATTTCTTTTGTTCTCATCATGAGTTTTTTCTACTACCTCTTCACTATTAGGAAGCCTCTCTTGTAGCCACTTTATCAAAACTTCCTTCAAACCTTCCACGTCTTTCTTCAAAACATCAATGTTGTCATTCTTTCAATCATGATTAACATTTATTTTCGCCATTAGGAAACCTTTCTTGTAGCGACTTTGTCAAACCTTCCTTCCAATTTTCCATGTCCTTATTCCAATCTTCAAAGTTGTCTTTCATACCATCCATCTTAGCTTCAAAACCTTTCTTTAAACCATCCATATTATCTTCCACATCTTACTTTAAACCATCCATCTTAGCTTCTGGTAGTTTTTGCGAGAGTGAAATTTGTTGCACTTGGTCTCGTAATTTTGATATATCATGTTGCATTTCTTCCTCTTCTTCATGAGTCATGCTAGAGATTTTAGGTTTCTTACTATTTTTTTCCATTTTATTTCTCTGAGGCATCAATTAATGATAATTATGCTTCACTATGCCCTTTGAATTCCTTCAAACTAATTTTTCAAACTAGACTTATGCAAAATTTAAATAAACTACACACCATTTTTCACTTTGTAGGAGCTCGATATTGAATCTGATGTATCTATGAAATTTCAGATCTCTAAGGTCCGAAATTATGAACTGTGGTAGCCCTCTGAGTCCTCTTTCCAATGCAACCAGTCTGATTGAAATTGAATTCTCCACGATAGGGTTATGCCCAATCTCCCAAGATGACCTGATTATACAATTTTTCAGTAGAGAAAACTTGTACGAAGTGCCACGTGTCACTGTTTCAACCTTCGGACCTGAACAAAAGGCTCAGCAAACTTAAGTCCATCCTCTTTCTTTAAATTCTTACGAAATTTCAATCTAATACTCATAGAGAAAGTTATGATAATTTTCCCAAGATCACCTATTTGGGATGTAATTTAGGAGCCTACAAAAACCTTAAATGTCTTGAACCATATCTCCAAACATATAACGAATGAGACATGAAATTCGGGCCCAACCTTAATTAAGATTTCAGATCAAATGGATTTTATTTTTTATGTCTTCAACTTCGTTGAACAAAACCTATAGCAAAAATTCCACAATGACCTTTTGAGATGGAATTCTAGAGCTTGCAAAAACCCTAACTTCCTTAGATCATATATCCGAAAATATAGGGAGACAAGATCTAAAATTTGGACCTGAGGATCATCGAGATTTCGTCTCAAATGGTTCTTTGTTGTAGCTTATGAAACGTTGCAGAAAAAATGTTATAGCGAAAATGCCACGATGACCTGTTTTGGAGCAGCGAAACCCAGAATCCAAAGCCCTAATACCAAATGTTACAAAACCAGCTCACAAAAAGATAGAAAATATAGATCAATGAATTATAAATCAGCCTCTTATATGGGGCAAACTCCTTTACATTACACAAATGAACAATTCTTGGATGATACAAATGACGATACCTCCTTTCTATATATAGGAGATTAAGCGGTCCCAATACAATCAAAGTCTACATAGCAATAATATTGTAGGGGCACAACAATAACAATAGTACGCTTATATGGGGTTCAATAATAACAACATGGGTTCTATATGGGCACAATAATACAATAAGGGGGTTTCACTAATAACAGTAAGGGTTTATGCTAGTAGTATAGGGACCTAACAAACCCTTAGGATGAGATCTAACAATTAGCGAGGTTTTATTTCATTCCTTACTTTAGAAATAATCTAGCATGTGGAATCCAACTTGCTTCCCCTAGAAATATTCCTTAAGATGGCCTTTATTTTTACAAAACAAGCATAGTTTTCCAAAACAGTAGTTGGTTGTGTTATGGAATTTCTTCTTTTAGTAGTGACAAATATGGGGGTTATTCCTTGATGCATACCTATTTTTCTTCTTCTTGTTGTTGTAGTTCATATTATTTCTACTTATTCTAAGGGTTGGTTTAGGCTAATCTTCTCAATCTTTTCTGCATGATCCCTCTACAATCTAGCACAAAAAGGATGGAGAGGAAGCATGCTTCCCTCTTTCTTCATTGTTTCTCATTCTCTAAATAAGTAGTCCAACTCTGCCATGTATTTTTCCTTCATAAATGCGATCTTGTTGTTCATGTTCTTTTCCTCTCTATCAAAAAACCATATGCCTCCATGCTTAACCCTCTATTGAGCTATAATATAGCTTAGGATGTATTTCCTTCTCTTTCCTAACACTCATCAATTGTATCCCATATTCCTTAACAATTTGGAACCAATGCATTTGATATTAATTTTAATTTGGCAAAGTGTTATTAATAAATATATAAGGAAGTTGAGTTTACCAAAGTTTTCTCATTCATGACGCTAGTCTCAGCAATGAAAATGAAAGGTGGAATTGCTTCCTTTGTCTCTTGGGAAATTACTTGTAGCTTTTCCATTGCCTCCTCCTTAATTTTCAAATTTCACTATAGTCGATAAATTAGTGGAGTGAGCCTATTCTCATATAAGGTATCTATCTTCTATCCCAGTTACACAAGATGAACTTTTCTCTTGTCACAATATACCATCACCATAGTGAGTGGTTATTATATTTCATCAAATCACTTATTTAGAAATGGAAATAGTATTATAGAGTCTCAATCTTCTTTTCCATCTATATCATTTGTCAATCATACATTTGGACCCTCTCCTTGAGTATTTGTTTATCTTCTTGAAGTTGAACATTGATGGCTTGTAGGTATTCCAACCTTTTTGTGTTTTATTTACCCATTATTAGTCTTTTTTCCCTTCCAAATTCTAGCATCTACACCATAATAAAGGGTTAAACTACTAATATGTCTTATTATCCATAAATGATAGAAATATATCATTGTCACTTCACCAACATGAATACTTTACAAAATTTAATTCTAGTCTCAATTCTTAAGTATGGAAGGGATCTATGTCTTATGAATGGTTATAGGGGCTCTATTCTTAATGTATTTTTAAGTACACACTACTATGCACACTAATAATGATTGGTGAGGTTCATTGTTCTTTAGTATAACTTGAACATAAACAACTGGTTTACAATGAAACCAATAACCAAGAATTTTCAATTACTTTTCACTAAAAACTATGTCTTTAGTGCAACTCCTTTGGAAATTTATATCCAGTTGAAAAATATGTTTCAATATTGTTAAGGTTGAGACAAAATCATGGTTTCACGTGAGTTAAGTTTTGATTTTAGTGTCTTTATTAATGAGTTGTCTACATGTCTTGAATGCCCAATGAAAATACAACAATAAATTATTACAAATGCTTTATAAACCCAACACTTACCTTTCTCATCAATCAATTAAAAGAAGAATTATGGTTATCCTCTAATCATCAAACTAAATTCCTTTAGGGTGATACTGTCCAATTAATATCTAGGTGCTTAACACTTTATATGTTCATTGGAATACACTTGTAATCTCTAAACTATGAAATCATTCAGTCCTTAAAATAAAAAGCTACATTTCAAACCTTGAACACCAGTGGAACACCATTCATTAAAATATACATGAGATAGCTACTATTTAGACCATATATGTGAAATGGGAGCAACATAGAGCATGGAATAAAAGGTAATGCATCAAGACATATATGAGGCCACTCTTTGAAGATATGAGTGAAGCTAAGTATAAACCATAGTTAAATACTTGTATTTACTCCATGCAAAATAGATAAATCATGGAAATGTAAAATAACTAAGAAGATATGTAAACTTCCATGGATATTTCACTATAAAATTTCATCACAATAGATTGAATAAATTACTAAAATATTTCCCCGATCGGGCGGTAAGCTGATAGTTAAGCACTCAGCCAAATTAGTAATGGTTTGTACAACAATGTACAATACCACCACCCCCCACATGCTCGAGGTGATGGGTGCGGTGGCCCTTTGCATGATGGCATGCAATGTACAAGAGAAAGGTGGCAGAGGGAGTAAAGAAAACGTTGGTTTTTGTAATAAGGAAGGAGTGAAAGTTGGTGTCGATCGGAACGTCCGCGAGTGTGGATACTGGTGCAATGGGAGGGATCTATGGCACCACCAACTGCAAAAATCCTACCAACTATGCACGAAGGGTAATGGATATGTACTTAGACATATTTCCACTCTCGTTATGTTGTCCTTCTCTAGTTTTAGTATGGGGGAGAATTTGCAAAATTGAGAGGTGCTTGGGGCATAGGCTGGTGGCATATGTTTGGTTCTGTGTACGCCTATTTGGCATGCTATATATTTCACTTTGCTTTGAAGTTTTCCTTTTCCGTATGGGAAAATTCTATTGGCACTGGGTAGACGGCCATGTTTTGCAGTTCGTAAGAGTCATTCTGGTAAAGCTGCGGAGACGATCCTTAGGGATAGAGCTAGCTGCCCATATACATGCTGGGTGGTAGCCTATGGTTTATTTCCATGCGTAGCCACAAAGAGGTAGGCTGCAACCATGGCATGAGGGAGAAGGATGTGAACTACTAGCAGGAAGTCTGGCAAGGGAATGGCATTGGCTATGGTAGGCAGATTAGCGATAGCGACGTCTTGGTGCTCAAGGAAGGGTGGAATATTGGGTTGGGTCCTCCTCTCACATCTTGGGCAGAGGGTAAAGGTTATGCTAGCCATGGCTTCTGGAGAGCTGGTAAGCAGCGGTGTTTAGAAACCTGTAACCAAGGGGATGAAACACACTGAATTGAGGTTGAGAAGAGGTGTCTTAGGCGAAGTGTATCAGCTAGTGTTGGTTGTGGGTTGGCCCCCTCCAGGAAACTAACCTAGGACCATGAAAGGTCAGCCATTAAAACTGGCAGGGGAGGGTTTGAGAAAGGCGAGTTGGTGTGCGTTAATCCTACCACCTATGTGAAATCTCGTTGTCATATTTTGTTGAATTTTAATTGGATTATGGTTTGTTACAATGAGCAGGGTGGGGTCAAAAAACCCATGGATCATCCTGCAAAAACCTATGGTTCTGGAATGAGAGCCCAAGCGACCAGGAAGGATACGAAACCAGACACATCCGAGGGAGGCAAAGGCAGAAAATATGTTGAAAGGATTATAAGTGAAGAAGCAGTTGCCTACCATGAAGGCACCAATGAGGAAATTCATAAACTGTTAGAGGATTTGGAAGAAGAAATAAAACCAGAGAGTGAGACAGACAAGGATATGGAGGATTAGAGAACCCTTGTTCCAGACACTGGAAGCATGAGAGGTAGAATCACTCAATTCAATCAAACCCTATACCTGTATTGGCTGATGAAAAGTATGCTCAATAAAGTTATGGAACAGATTTCGGTGGGCATGGTTGTCACTGTTCAAGGCATGCTGAATTAAAAACAGGAATTCCAGAAGGTACAGTTCTAACTACACAAATAGGATGTTAGACTTGGCCGAATTGAGAGGCACCTACCTTATATACTGGTCCAAACTAAGATGTCAAGGATGAATGTCAAAGATCCAGCACCTGTGGAATCCGCTTCTACTGAGCCGCATGAATAGATAGTCTAATTTTATGGTTTTTTTTTTATATATGTCAATAGATTTTACATTTCCATATGCAAATATATATGTATGTAGATCTCTAGAGAATGGACAAAAAACTAAGACTTATATAGCTTGGATAGAAAGACTGAATTTTTTTTGTTTCTGGATGGCATATAACGTGGATAGGTGGCCAACGGACTTGTTTTTTCATCGGGAAAGTTGAGGCCACCTAGCCAATCTATGTGGTGTAAATTTTCTTTATAATTAATGAAAAAATGAGGATCTACAAAGCTTACAAAAAAAAATACTAAAATATTTATTGTTAAAATTTCTCTTACATTTCATATTATTCTGTTAGTTTATTTTCTACTTAATTATTTAAATTAGTTGAAATATGAAAAATAGAAAATAGAAATAAATATGCACACAATCCACAATAAGCACATCAATTTTCCTTGGGAAACTATTATAGGAGAAAACTGAGCTAGAAACTAAAGGTATTTTTCTCCCTTTTATTTGGTATGGGAAATATACAAGTACAAAGAAAGAAGTATTTTTTATGGAGTTACCTTAGATTTGAATCCTATATGGATGCTACAGAATCATAACCCCCTCGATTTTTGTCTCTTACTTCCCACTCTTATATACTCTTCTCAACTATGCAACAACAATATAAAATAGCAAAGAATGGAACCCCTACTCCTCCTAGTGGCTTTGTATTTAACAAAGTCCAATAGTGATATAGGGGTAAGTTTTGACTCCCTAAACCCTCAACTAAAGTTACATATTTGAAACTTCTAGATTCTTGCTCAAATTTAACATGCAACTAGGCCTATATGCATGAGTAATAGGGACTATTATAGCATTCACTTGTACCAAGGTGGTCAACACAGTAGGTCAAGTTGTGTGAGTTATACATTTCTCATACAAGCTATGATTGATGTGATCCTAAACAATTAGAAAGCTATTAGTGTGTATAATATATAGTCTTGGTCAATACTATGTTTTAGACAACAAAATTTTTTCATTTAAGGCTTCAAAATGGTTTTAGAATTGTTTCATCCCTAATTTTCCAAAACCAGGATAACCATTAAAATGACATTATAAGCCATTTCCTTCATTTTTTTCCACTCTAAAAGCATTGAGATATTAAAAATAATATAATTATATAGTCCATGTTACAGGAGGCTCACGAAATACCAAAACATTGAGGAAGCAGTAATTAAGAATCTAAGGTTTGATTTAGCTCCATTAACTACCACTTGATGGACTATCCTATGGCTAAAGTAGCATCTAGCCAATGATACAAGTCCAACTAGTGAGTCATATAGCCCTAGAGAAGAGGAGGTAGTATGCCTATGGTGCAAATATCCTGCAAGGCGATCACATATCTCCAATTGGAATTCAACAAGGTGTACAATAATTCAAAGTGATAAAAGGCCATTGTAAAACCATAGTAAGCAAAGAAATTGCTTTGTCTTCCCTCAAGAATCACTAATCCTGACAATCAAAATTAGAAACCCTATAGAATAATGCAATAGTTTGTTAATAGAAACCATATATTTATATCTCATAAACAAATGAATAATGGAGGGTTCAGAGAACCATTAAGATTCTTTAATTTCTCATGAAAAATGTAAAGCTAAAAGAAATCATCAACTTACAGATGGGAATGAATTCTCATCATTAAAATAACCAAGAAACTATTAAAATTATAGAGTAGATTTTATTTAAACTCACATATATAAAATAACTAGAGAAGTTCATTAGATAAGAACATGATATTTACCCAAGGAACCCAAAGCGAAAACAAAAGGACTAGCATCAAATGGTTTCTTAGTTTTCATTTTGACAATCTTGGTTTAAAATCTAGGTTGTAGGCTCATAGGCCATTCAAAAATTTACATAACTACTCATTTGTATCCTTACCTCATAGCAAAAAAAAACCTTTTAGAGTAGAAATGAAATAATTTATTGGTAAAATTGCGTAACGTGAAAGCCAATATACTTGACCTTTCATTTCACCTCACCAACACTCTTCTCTCTCACTCTTATTTCTTTTTTTGTCCCCTCTTCACTTAAATTTTTGGTCTCCTTTTTCTTCATTTAAATTTTAATGTTGTAGAAATTTGATAGAATCACAACTGCTCAAGAAATTTAATCTAAAATCAAGCGATACAATTCTTCTCTACTGATCTACAGGATATTTCATAATTTCAAACAACATGCAATAAGAAAAACCACAAATACATAGTGATTTCTGGGGGAACCCAACTAGGAAAAGCCCCTCAAGCCTCTTTACATTAATCAGTTGAATAAAGAATCTATTACAATTTCTAGATCCAGCTTTGAGTTCATCCTGTAAAAGAATAATTGTTCTCTCTGCTCAATGAAAAACATTATCCAACACAGCCAAATATTAGCTCACCTACCCTCCTATTTCCTTGTGCAAATCCTGATGAAATTAGCCCCTATTATTTAGGAATTTGCTCCAAATTGATTATGCAATTCCCAAGGATGGATCACCTGGCCTCATGCAACACTTGTACACTCACACTAGTCCACCTCAGTTGAGGAACTCGAATTCCTTACATGCACTGGCTATTTGGGCTAATATCAATTAACTGATACATCTCTAAGTTAATTTGGTTTCCCACTACACAACTAACCTTCCACTGACTCTATCAATAGTTAGAGGTCAGTTAACTGAATACAACTGAAAATAATTGAACTAGATTACTAAAATTTAGCAATCACACATGCATAACTAAACTCCAAGACCTTTAACTTGAATTTACTAAGCTAATTGAGTGACAAGATCCATGTCACACTAGTTAACTGCCTCCAAGTTGTTTTGTTGATGTGGAAATTCGATTTACTCAATTTGACTAAGGCTAAAGTCAAATTAAGCCTTTCTTGCTACATTTTTTCAACAAATGTTGCATTTTATTTCTCTTAACCTTTGTTAATTGTGGAATTTATTTTTCTGTGTTGATTCTTACTACTACTTTCTTGTCTTGAAATACACTTTGGATCAAATCCTAGCATTACATACGCAACTACGAATAGGAACAAAATTATATATCCATCAAAGTTGTTCCAATTATCGAAGGCCTAGGAAAGAATTACTTACAAGTTCGAGTTTTATCAATGATTTAATTTCAATTAAATGTTTTCAAAAGAATTTTTCGACAGTGTAGACTAGAAGTATTCATCAAAAGAAAGGAATAAATACATTTTAATAAATAAAAACATGAAAAACTCATATTTAGTGGGGTTCTTAGTATCTATCCTGTTACATTATTATTGTGTTGAAATTTTACTATCATATAAAATACATTAAACAAAATTCACTCAGGGAATGATAATTATTAATAAGGAATTTAAACAACACTAGAAAATGATCCTATATTTTATTCAAAAGTTCATTATTTTTTAGACAATGCACTTATTTTCTATGCATGGATAACTTTTATACTAGATACGAATATGGTTCATATTCTAGAAAATGTTTGTATAACCAAGAAATTGTAGTGCTTGTTCTTCTCTTCAAGAAAGAAGGGATAAATAAAAAAGGGGTAGAGAAAGGCGTGTCTTTGCAAAAATACTTGTTCTATTTTTTGGAGAAAAAAAAAAAACAATTTTCATTCATTGAAAATTATAAAAATTACATTTTGTAGACACATAAAGCTGTGTAAATGCATGAAAATGTCAAAACAATAGTTTTATGTGAGATAAACATCTCGTTGAAATAAATTCTTGTAAATACTATAAGTCAAAAACTAATACTTTCTTCTAGAGAATTAAATATCCATTTATATGTCCATATACATATTAGGAAGTATAAGTGCAAAAGGAAGCCAAAATAGTTGTAGATAAGTCCATGCATATACTAATCACTGGGGATCCCTATCAACCTATACAAAAGGATCCTTGAAAGGCCTATGGTAGTATGTGTGATTGTTTCCCTCTCATTCTTCTTTGATCCACCACAACCCTTGATCAAGATTTAGTCCATACTTGGAGAGTTTATTTGCATCTCAGTTTCATTCTCTATAGGGTTGTTGGCATGAGAAAAACTCAAATGAGTTTTTTAATCTCAGAGAATCATTCAAAATAGGATTAAGTGTGATGTTTCAACAAGACTTAAGTGTTGTTAATCCAATTAACTACAATCATAGAATCACTAAATATTTGTATGTGTGAGACTTTCTTTGCTAAAGAAAACATTTTCATATTTCTATAGGCTTGTATCTCATCTTGATTATTTGTTCAAATCCCAAGTCCCATCATTACATAATAAGAACGATTTGCAATAATGTGGAGAATGAAACCACCCCCACTCTTCTACCCGAAGTCTATAGAGGCCCCATAAAAAACACCTCAGGGTTTTGTGTGATCTGCATCTTCTACTTCAATGGATCTGGCATGTATGATGCCTTTCTATTGAGGTAATTGGTTCAATATTTACCATTGCTTCAACTAATATTTTCATAGGGACTGAGGGCTTATCTTGAAAAATACCAGGATTCCTAGCTAACCACACCCCACAACAGATAATAAATGGGATAGCTTTAAATACATAGTATGATGGGTTTGAGATCCAAGCTTATGACACATCCTCGATATTCTAGCCAACCCATCATCCTATTTGTGCTTTTGTTGTCATAGAAGCTTACCATACTTGTTGGCATAAAGGGAAAGTGAGAAAGATGTGTGATAATGTTTCTTCAACAACCTTACATAGAGAGAACCATCCTAGTCCTTGCATAAACCTTTTTGGAAAAACATATTAGGTTGGGACCTTATTCTCAATAATACACCACATGGTTTTTTTTCCTTTGGGGGACATCAGGACTTTCATGCAGTCTCCCACAAGCACCTAGGATCTTATGGAATTTTCTCTAAACTTTAGAGGTATATCCCATCTTGGGTGTGTATATGCATATAAGATAGGAGCACTAGAATAATTCATCATCCCTATCTATTATTCAGATGTATCCAGTCAATAGGGAATCAATATAGTTTCTCCATATTTCCTAGTAGTCCTCAGTCATACCAAAATCTTCAACAGAGAAATATCCTTGATTCCATATAATGGAGATGGTTGGGTTTACCATGTGTGAAAAATTAGTGACACCCCTTACGCACAACAGTTAAACTAAGGGTAGAGGTATAAAATGACCTTGATGTGTTGCATTCCTAGGGGTCCTTTCTAATTCTATTTTTATCACCTTTACCAACCTTCTAGGAAAAAATAGTTCTAATTACATCAAAGGTCTTCAAGGCCACTTTCCATATTATAGACACATTCACCCATGACTTATCTTATCTATGAATCCAATCTTCCATAGTACTTGGTGTGATATATTTTTTAATTACTGCCAAGGTCCATAGATTTTAAGTGGAGATTAGCCTCCAACTATATATTGTTGTCAAGACCTTGGAGAATAAGAAAATATTCTTGAGGCCTCATACTTCCAATGAGTTTGGACATCCAATCTTCACCGATCAACCCCACATTAACACACCTTCCTCCTTGGTCCTGAACCAAAGGAAATTGAAGGAGACTCTTATGATTTTCTCCAATACATCTTTGGGAATTTAGGTCAGGCACATTCAATATATAGGAATTTCTTCCAAAACAAACTTAACAAGGACTGGGCAACCTTTTGTGGATGCAGGAGCTTCACTGGGGGAGCAATACCATACAACGTGTGTTCATATTGGGGGATATATATTGAGGAAAAAATGACATAATATATTGAACATATAATAGGGGGTAAAGGGTTTTTATATATTGTGTATAAAAAATGGAGATCAAAGTTAATGAATAGATATAAAAGGGTATAAAAAGTCTAATGAAAAAATGGATACCTACAATATCTAGTGAAAGTAGGGGTTCTTAAAATTAGAAAGGCATATTGCGTTCATATTGGTAGGGGGTTAAATAAAGTGAATTTTAGAGGTATTTTCTCGTATGTAGTAAAATTAAGGGTATTGTTTAGTATGGCACAATGTCAAAGACTCATTGAGTGAAGCCCCTGTGGCTATGGAAAACCAGCTATGGCTCCAATTTTTAATTCTCATCTCGACCTTAGTTATTAACCACATCCAATCCTCCTTGCTATATTTATTTGTATGGAGGTGAAAACCCAAGTATATTAGTCCCTTGTCCTTTATTTTAGGCTCAAAAGGAATAGAGAGTGAAATATGATGGAGCTCAACCTCCTCCAATTTGAGACAAGCAATGAAGACTTTCGGTACAAAAATAATTGTTATAATTGGAATTGATATATTATAAAAAATTACTTTAAATATTTTCACTTTATGTTATTTCCATATTTCATTATTAAACAGCCTAAAAAATGTTTCATTCAACACTCCAATGATTGAAAAAAGTTTTATAGGCATCAAAATAAGTCATGTGATGCTCCAAATAAATATCTAGCTTTTGTAATTAATGGCATGGATAAAAGATGACACTTTTTCCACATTTTGTCCATACATCAAATTCAACAATCCAATGATTGAAAAAAGTTTTGTAGACATCAAAATAAGTCATGTGATGCTCCAAATAAATATCTAGCTTTTGTAATTAATGGCATGGATAAAAGATGACACTTTTTCCACATTTTGTCCATACGTCAAATATTTTAGAGGGAAATTTTATTTATGTTCTTGGGCAAACAACATGATTTTTAATGTTTTTCTTCATCTTTGGTTTTTAATGTTTTTCATCATGTGCTTACTCATCAGTGTAATAATACTCCTTAAATTTTTTATGTACAATTCGAGAACACTAGCCTTGAAAAGAAGAATTAGGATGCTTTTGGATATTTAAGCATGTTTGTTGAAAGGATAAATTTCAAAAGGGAAAATTTGGTTTCCTTGTTCTTCAGCACACACATGACGATATGGATCAAATGCTTAGTTGTTTTGCAAAAATATTGAAGAGGGAGAATGTTGGGAATTTTCCATCACTAATTGAACCTAATAAGAAAACATATTATCTAAAGCCAATTTTTCACACATTGGGATAAATTCTTGATAGAAAAATATTTATTTAGGGATATCATGGTGAATAAAAGTGCAATTAAAATCTTAATCACATTAACTTTGAGTGTCAAATCTAAATAAAAATCACTTATATGAGACAAGGAGTATTAATTGAAATGAGGGTTTTCATTAAGTTTGGCATTTTTGAAGATCATCAAATGTATGCATTAAAGTTATTTTTAATGTAATTAATGGATGAAATCCATAATGCACAAACACATACTATAGTTACACATTATTTTTATTCTTTAGAGGAAATAAAAAAGTCTATTAAATATAAACATGAGTACTTTGGGGTTGATAATTTACAATAAATTATGTTTATTTTAGTGTATTTTTTTTTATGAATAAGTAAATAAATATTTAGAAGTCATGTTGAATTTTTAAATCATATGGTGAAATCATCATGGAATTATTTATTATTTTGTTCTTGGACTAATAAATTAACCCTAAAGGGAATTATTTATTGTTTTGTTCCTGGAATAATAAATTAACCCTAAAGGAGTGGACCTTTTAATGTTGATTTTATGGTTTTATTTGCAACAGTATCTGTATTTTATACCATGGTTTTGAAAATGTTAAATACTACAATTTTAATAAATGTGTGTAGCCACTTTTCTCCTTCATCACCCACTCCACCATGTGTGCACCCTAAAAAATAGGTGTTACTTACAACATTACTTTTTTATTGATGGTTTTATTTTAGATTTTGATTATGATTTTAATTTCCTTTCTAATTACCCATATTTTATAAATGGAATTAAGACTATTAATGTTGGATAATTGGTATGGATATCATGTCACTTTATCATGATGCAAAGATTCTTAAATGGATGTATTGTTGAAACTAAAGAACGAGGTGTAGTACATAGATCTTGCTGCATATGAGAGAAACTTCACTAAGGGAAATTTGTGAGAGCAATGGAGAAACTAAGTCCATCTAACTAAATTAATTTATTAGACCCTTGGTGTGGCAGTTGAACTACTTAAATAACCACAAATTATTAGGGAATAGGGATATTCTTACCAACTAGCCTAAGATATGGACTATGTACACCATTTTCTAGGGACTCTTAATGCCCAGATAATACCAACAAGGGATAGATGTAAGGAAGAAGGGAGAGGGCATATGAGAAATTATAAGAAAAACAAAGCGAGTGCAAGGAGAAAAGAATAACATAGAAGGAATGATAATAAAACCAGAGACAATTGGTTACTAGAGAAACAATATAACTTATGAATTGGGTGAACAAAACCTTTCCACATGTGAGTAAAAGGAAGTGACTCTGAATAGTAGGAAATTGGATGCCTCTTGAGTCACATCCACTTAGTGTGGAAGTGAATACTAAGGTAAATAGGGAAGGGAATTAGAGAGAAAAATTCCCTTGAGTTTCGGGGCCTGAAAGAATTTTGAATGATTGGTTGACTGAACCATGTAATGCACTAGTGAATGGAAGCACTAAGGGACTATTAGATTAGTGAAGGACTTCCTTTCATGTTGTGCAGGCTTTGAATGGCCATAATTAATGTGTTAATAGGTCCCAATTTATCGTTGAAGTAAAATTCTTGAAACCTATAAGTGAAGGAGAGTGACCTTCACATTCCTTACTTGATCTGTAATCTTGATTAGTTCTTGAGTTAAGTTTTCTCTATGGAATTGGATCTAGAAAAAGGTTGTCCAACTGTAAGAGATATTACAGTGTAGTTGAACCTATGTTTGGGTGGAGATTGTCTCACCCTTGTTCAGTTACCAACAACTTAACTATAATAGATAAGTATATTTACCTCTTATGAATGGAATGTCATTATTGTTAAATGTCTTGGTATATTGTTATGTTAGTTACTAGGATTGCTAGTAAAAATAGACTAATATATGTTATGAATAACTAATAAGCGTGTATGATCTAAATATTGTTTATTGTTTCATGAACATGAATATGCTAGGTTCCTCTATATAATATAATATTGAGATGAGATTGCATATAATATGTTGGGACTCTAGTTGTTATTTCCTCCCATGGCTAGATTATATGCAAGGGAGTATACATTTGGGCATGCTATTCATAAATAAAAAATATGTGTGATTGGAAGTAATAATTCATATTTAATTTAGGGCCAAATCTCTTCCTTTAATTTGTTGGAGTGGTTGGTCTTTCCAAAAATAGTTATGGGATGTAAAAACAAGAATTTCATCCCTATTGAGTATGAGAGGACTTGAACGTCCTCCTCTTTTGAAAGGACTTTAGTTTCCTTGGGAGGAATGCTAGGCTACTAGTTACCTATGTGTGAGGAAGATTGAAATCTAAGGTGGTGAGTTTCAATCTTACGTGAATAAGGAAACGGATTTTAGCTAAGTAAATTTGAATATTTGGATTTAGGCTATCTTCCTCTCTTCTTCTAGAAGATGCTTAACCATAGAGAGTGACCTTAAGAGGATGTTGTATGTTGGAGAAGAATGATGTGTCTTCAGGATCCTTTGGGGCTAATATTATCCTTGTCAAAACCAATGTTTAGACCTCAAAGTGGGCCTAGAGAAACTCTCATGATGTTTTCGTAAATTTTGAGATTAACCCTTAGGAATTTTAGGGAAGTATTTGGCTTGGGCCTAGTCATATGGCCATCAAATACCCTGACCAAAATCTATAGGAGAAAGTGTGGTTAAGCCATCCAGTAATCAACATTAGAGTACTAGGCTATTGAGGGTCGAGATATCAGGAGTTCATGTTGGCTTCAGAGGCTTAGGCCCAGGTTCAAAGTTATTTTGTGCTAACCAACAAAATCCTATACCACTAACCCTTTCAGCAATGACTTTCTTGCGCAGATCGTGGTCTCACTCGAGGTGATATTGAGGGTTGTTAGAACCAGGTTTTTGCATTCAAAGAGACTATGTAGTGTGGTTGTAAGGTTTCTTTAGATTAGGGCTTAATCTGACCTTCACGAACTATTAACCTTACTGTCACAATTGTAGAGTGTTTTCCTACTTAACATACTTTCAAGTTGCGCATAACTAGTCCAACATGTATTATTCATCACATAAAATAGTATTTGAACCTTCGCAATGCAATTATAGAAGAAATATATCAAATATATCTCTAATAATGAAGAAATACAAAAGCCACGTGAACATACAAAAGTAAAAAAATTTGCCCCAATTTCTTCTTTATTAACTCAAATCTTCTCAGATACAATCTTCCCGACCCTACAACCGCAGACCTACCACAACTACAAGGGCCTGCACACACAACTTCAGACCTACCAAGGTCTCCACATACATAGCTATAGGAGCCTTCCCCTTTGCCCGAATACAAAAAGAGATCCAAAACATATTCACAACGTTACATTCCTCATTGCCTTAGACTTGCTAAGACATCCCTTTATATATCCTTTACTATTACAATACCATGGTCCACAAACCATGGGCAGAGCTCCAAATATTCTAAATAATCCCATCCCTTTACAAAATAAGGGGCTTTTACCTGTCCTAAAGCCCCTTTGACGCTTAGAACTCTACGCTAATCACACTCCGCTCCTCAAAATGTGGAGACTTTACATGACTTAGACAAAACTTGTACCTAAGGGACCCCTACCCAACAGTTCCTAAAAATAGATATATTGTAAACCCCCAATGCAAATAGAACCCACATTTCTAAAAGGTAACAAGATTTTTTAGTAGCTATCGTATGATCAGGGATTTTAGCCTTATCCTCTAGATATATGCCTGTCGATATATGGTTGAGTTAAAAGGGCCCATGATCCATCGATTGTTGATCATCATCCTTTTGGCTTTAGGTGATTATCACTGCATTAGAGTCAATCGAGCAAAGACCCTTTGATGTTAACATAACCCAAAATCTATGCCTAGTAATGAGACGATCAATAGGCATCATTTGATGGGTCGGCGATTGCAGTAATAGATGATCGAGTATCAATCAAAGTTGAACTCTCTTGAATCCCTAGTATTAACAAGAACCAATAAGTTATTTAGTTGATAAGAATATTGCCATTAGTAGGAGTCCTTTATCAAGCATCGGGTGTTACTCACTGAAAGGATGGACCTTTTGTATAAGGCTAATCCTTTGGTACGCACAAGAACCAAAACCTCATCAGTTTCTAGAGAAGCACTTTTCGTTACTTAATGGTGACTTAGTGGGGTATTAAGGATAGTGTGTTAAAGAGAAAAGGCAGGGCTTTTAAGGATTCTTCCCAAAAATTCCAAGCCCAATAAAGGCATTGACATGGAAAATGCTGACATGGTGATGACATGGTGTTGATGTGAAGCTGATATGGCATCGATGTAGGCCTAATGTGGCACTGATGTGTCTAGATGAGGTGACAAGTGGCGTGAATATCAAATGTTGGAAGATTGGTTTTTATTATTAGGATTTTAGTAGGCTTGGACCCTCGTATTATGCCTACCCCTTGATACTAAAAGAACTCAAAAAGTATGTTAGGTGACAAGAATATTCAACTTTGTCAATTCATGGCCCAATAGTGGGTTAGGAAGAGATCGAGTTAACCAATAAAGTATTTCCTAAGAGGTTGAACATTGATATAATAGCCAACAGCCTGGATAGGTCATTTTTGCAATTGATAAGGCATTGTACAATGATGAGACATGGGAAAGCAGGTGTCGCATGTTTGTTGAGTGGCATAGTATTGATCATGATGTGGGTTTGGAGGACAATCTTCAAGTGGGCATAACTATGTATTTAGAAATCGGATTTCGATGAAGTTTATATTGTTGGAAAGCTCTCAATGAACAGAAGATGATGGTGATCTCACAAATGAGTTTTGTATAGATCAAAGCAATAGGAAATTTTGTAACCCCATCTTCATATTTAATCTTGAAGGTTGGGTCTAGATAAATCATGTAGCTTTAATAAAGCATTAGGAGGCTGGGTATGTTAGAACAATGATACTAGTTGTCAAATGCATCGTTTCAAACAATTTACGATTTTAACTTTGAAAAGAAAAAGAGTGCTATTGGTAGCACCATATTTTGATTTGGTGGTTTATTTCAAGGTTTTTGTTAACAACATTATGGTTTTTTTTAGACCACAGTTGTGAAAAGGTTGTAATTTTAATCCTTAAAAAAGTGATAATGATAGCCCCATTTTTCAATTTTTGAGTTAATTTTGGTGATTTTGATGCAAAGTATGAATTGGTGGGGTACATTTTCTATGTTGAGGTTGAATTCTCGTGAATTCAGTAACTTTTTTTTTTTGGTGTGCTTCATGGACACCCTAGTCACTAGGTGGCCGCTACATCCACGGAAATAGCTGGGTTGATCAACCCTGAAGGGAATCAAGCCATGCTGCCAATAACTAGGCCTAACCCCAAGGGCTTCGAGGAGAATTGACCATGTGAACTCCTGGTTGGAGAGGCACTGGTTTGACTGGTTGAGCTAACCCTTGGGGCTCGTGAATTCAACAACTATATTTATAGTGTCACTCGATTAATTCATGTGCTAATGGTTAACGTAGGTGGAGTGGTTATGTGTCTATCTTAGGTCAATATTGATTGAAGTTAGATATTATGAGATAAAGTAAATGCGTTTCCTTCTACATCCATTACAATTACTTATGAGTACATGTATTGGTAATGGCAAAGTATCAAAAATATTTCCAATAATCTATCCTAATTAGTTAGCTCAAATCAAATTAATCATTTCAAAATAAAATACTCATAATACTACTAAAAGTAGTTGAATAAAATTTGAAAATAAATATAACATATTAGGGTACCAATTATATTATAGCTAATAATTAAACCATACTCCATACAAAATATAACATAGTCTTATTGGATTACTAGCAACTACTATAATGGACAATTTAACCCCTTCTTCCAAATATTTTACAAAACTTTCTTTAAAAAGAAAATAACAATGTCATTTTATGACAATTACTTAATAAGAAACTTCATTGTAATAATGTCATCTTATCTCAATCATTTAACTACAAACTTGATTATAATGACACGATACATTAATACTAATTATATTGAGATAATGGGGTATCCGTAAATATTAATGGAAATGATCATTTGTAATTTTTGGGGGTTTCAAAATATAGTCATCACAATAATATAATGCATTCATGCTATGTGAACAAACAACCAAAAAAGTTTAGATATGCACGCTCTTTGAACCAACACCAAAAAATTAGATATTTATGAAAATGAGAATGAAAATATTATAGCAAAATGTAAATTAATGATGCCATAAATTTATAAAAAAACATTAGAAAAATGTTGCAGAATTAAGCCCGCCAAACCATTGAAATGGATACGTAGTCATAAGGCCAAGTCCAAGTCTAAGTGGGATGTGATAGGTGAAAAATGAGATTATTAAGGTGACGAGGACAGCTCACCCATAGTCAACTTCGTCGGTCTAACAAACACTAACGTGACGTATGCAATGATCTCATCTTTCAATGAGCGACTTGAATATCCTGTAAAAATTGCAAGGGACCCACTGGTTGAGAGGAAGTATGCGGAAGCTCCTTGAAATAAGTGGGACCCTCCATCAGAGTTGTTTAATGCAAGGAAGACTTTATTGAACGAAGAGTGTTTGGTAAGTTAGAATTATAACACATGGACTCTCTAACCTCCTTTCAATATTTATTCCCAGTCAAATCAGAGTCTCGGTGAGCGGTCCTCATAAAATGTTTCGAACAAAAAAAGGGCGTAGTCTAAAAAATTATGATTTTTTTGCCACAGAAGTTATGGAAATTTTGGTTATATTTTGAAAAAAAATTTGTCAGGAATTTTTGTAAATTGAAGTAAAAATTGTTAAAATTCACAATTTTAGATGTTAGAGATGTTTTTGATGGTGCTGAATTTATTTCCATCATTAAAAACATGATTCAAATACTGCATCTACAAGATTTTTTGAAATTATTTTACCGAGATTCCAGCCACTTTTCACTGTTGACGCAATTTCTCCGCCACCATAGACAACTCCAAAAAAACAACTTGTGAATAAATGTTTTATTAATATTCTACACTTATTTTGTTCAAATAAATGACCATTTATATCACACTTTTTGGATATAATGATAATTAGTTTTTATTTTTACTTTTTGTAATTCAAAATAATTTGATTTAATTTGTTAAATTTATGTTAAATATTGGTGACAGTGACTAAAATTAATTTTAAATAATCAAGCAATTTTCCACACAAATACATTAATACAGTGAAGACATGGTAACATCATTTCAAATGAAAATGTGATAGTGATATACATTAATTAATACAATGGGGATATGGCAACATGGTTTCAAATAATGTGGTTATAGTTAGTTTATTTATTTATTATTTTTATTTTTTATTTTATTTCTGGAGGGGTGTGGTATTGTTGTATGAATTTTATTAAAAATTTAATCTAAAGTTGTTAGAATGGTAGATTTGAGATATCAAATTTGTATAAATTAAATATTTTATTGGTTTATTAAGGTTTTGATTTTATTTTTGTATTTAATAATATTTCGAGTAATGAAAATTAATAATTTCATCAAAAATGATATTGTGAGATTTTAATAGAAAAAACAAAATTATAATATAAATAAAATCTCACCAAGTATATTAATAATAATAATATAAATATAACCACTCACATGTTGATACCATTGTCATAATACAAATAATATATGTTCTAATATAATGATACCATTGTCATGATTAAAATAATAATGTCATTATGTTGGTTAATACTTTCCTCAAAGACATTTCAAGAAAGATGACCAATATTTCTAAATGGTAATTTTTATTTTTTGTAATGAATATGAGATGATTATCTATGTAGGTTATTGATTATGGTAATTTAATTTGTTACGGTAGTTGTTTTAAACATGGTTTTATTATAGATCCAATTTGATTAATTTATTAATGGGTTTATTTCTGGTAGTTTATGGACTAGAGGTTTTGGTAATTCATGGTTTTTCTCATGATAATTTAATGTCTGGCTTATTTAAGGACACTTTGACTCCATTTTAATAATAATAGAACTATTAGGAGTTACTTTTCCCACAAAAGTTACCAGGATAATTTGTGTCCATTTTCTATTGCATTTATGTGTTGTTATCATGTTTTTATTTCTCTTTCTTTTTATAATATTTATATTAGAGCTGTAGGAAGAGCACTCTATGCATTATAGATTGTGTGTCTATACATGGGTTGAGGAGATATAGGTGTAGAATATTTATGCTACACTAAGGATAGTCAAGTTGTTATAAGGAGGCTATGTAGTTGAATGGACAAATATCTGTAATGTAACCATCAAATATGTGGCGAGGCGTTTTATCGAAAGTGGTAGCAAGATGCATACATTGGCATAGAAGACATTGTGAAGGTTGATGATAATTCTAGGAAAGTGCAGGGCACGGTGAGAGCCTTAGTGGGTGCGTGGAAAACTGCATTGAGCACAAGGGGACAAGTGGCGCAATGATATCTGAAATGTGCACGTATTCCATGTTTGTGATATCTATTGAATCACATGATTTGAATTGAATCCTAGAGTGAGACACTCATCTCAATTGATCTAACTAGATGAACATGGAGATCTGCAAAAATTTGAGATGGAGTTGATGGTGCTAAGGTCGAGTGAAGAAGCCAACATGTTATGAAGAGCCACAATAGTGCATGAACACCTTAGAGTGTTTGTTCCAAGTTGTAACTCCTATCCATAAGAAATTTGTGTTCATTAAGGTTGTTGTAATACTTGTTATTTAGCCATACATGTTGTAGTGTGATGGCATACGTTAGAGGATTAGATTGTGGAATGAACCATTTAAACAGGTATGAGGGTGGCAGGTGCACTCATATACTAGCTTGAGGTTAGTTTGTTGTAAGAACTATTATTCAAGCATACATGTTGTAGTGCAGTGGTGCATGGATTTGTTTATGATGAAGCTATAGTATTATGTTATGAACTTCTTGAATAAGTACAAGGGTGGAAAGTGTACTCATATAGTAGCTTAAGGGGTGAATGTAAGATCTTAGGATATTAGATGGTTGATGAACCTTGTATGAGATAAAGTGTCAAAGAAAATTGGTAGAGACAACAACTAGTTACCTTGTATTATGATCACTTTTTTATATGAACTTCAATAAAGATATTGGGGTTGAGTTAATTTTCCCAAGTCAAAGATAAGGGTGAATTGTTAGGGTAGTCGAGGTAAACTTGAATTATTCTAACTTAGTCATAAAATCAATTTGATACAATTAGAAGACAACTTTACCATGAAAATTTTCAGGATAATTTATGTATTCATATGCTACTACCTCCATATTTCACTAGTATATTTCTTTTTTTTTATCTTTTTCCTTTTACGATACAATTTGATTTTAAAAATTAATATCAAATTTCATGTTTTAGATTCATCTCTACTAAGCATCCTATACAACCTTCTAGGATCTTAATTTTTTAAATATTAGCATAACCACATTAATAAATGTGGTTGATATATGTTGATAGGAGTATATCAATCACATGCACAACCACATTAGTAAATGTGGTTGATATACATCGATAGGCATCAATAATATGGATTTAATATTAATACTAATATTAATATCAATAAATGTATAATAATAATAATAATATAAAATTAATTGTTATTTAAAAAAATATTATTATATTATAATTATGAGAATAGTTATAATAATTAAAATAATAATTTACAATAATTATTATTATATTGTAATAATATTATTGATATTAACAATAATATGATAAACTCAAGGGCTTTTTGACATTATCAATCCAATGGATTAACAAACCCAAGGGATTAGTAATATTATAAACCAAGGGATCATAAACCCAAGGGAATAATAATAAAAACATTTGGGATCAATATTGTAAAGCCAAGAGATTAATAAACCCAAGCAATTATTAACATTATGAACCTAAAGGATTAATAAACCTACGGGACTATAAACCCTAGATATTATAAACATAAACAATTAATATTACCCTAGGAATATAAATCTTAATATTAATAGTATAAACCCAATGATTAATATAAAACCCTAGGATCAATATTATAAACCATAAAATTAATATTATAAACCCTAATATGTAAAACCATAATATTATAAATTATAAACTCAATATTAAACCTTAATAATATTATGAACCTAATATTAAGAAGCCTAATATTATAAATGTTCTATGAAACCTCATTTTTGCAATGTAACAATGCGACATTGAATAAATTGCAATTTCATGTACATTGCGACAATGAATGTGAGATTGATTGTCATATTGAGACAATGTTTGTCACAATGCGATGTTGGAAAAAAATTTGTACCATTCCAATGTCACACTATTAAACCATAATATAAAACCCTAACGCTATAAAACCTTAGCATTTAGGTTTTATATTAATCGCTTAGAGATTAATATTATAAACCCCAATATTAATATTAAACCTTAGGATTAATATTATAACACCTAATATTAATATATCAAAGCTAAAATTAATACTATAAACCCTAATATGTTATTATACATATTGTAGATTTATATTATAAACCCAACAAATTAATAATATTATAAACTCAAGGCATTGTTCATATTAAAAATCTAAGGAATTTAAATTATAAATTTAAGGAATAATATTAAGCCCTAGAATTAAATATTATAAACCAATAGATTATAAATCATAGAATAAATATTATAAACTCAAAGGATTAATATTAAACCTTAAAAATATAAACCCTAAAATTAATATTATAAATTCAAATAATTATAAACATTACAACAATAATTATTAAATTAATTAATAATAAACTCTAAAATTAATATTATAAATTCTAAAATTATAACTAATATTAATATTTATAATTTTATTGACTTTCCAACATTATATAAAAATTTTAATTTTAAATTCATCTCTACTCAATATCTTATATAGATTTTTAAAACTTTAATTTTTTAAATATTAAAAGTTGTGTGAATAGTTCAAACCTATTAAACTCAGAATTTTCTTTGTTATATTCAAAATCGAATAGCTAAAATTAGTTTCATAATATATATCGTTGGGTGTCTGCTACCCATGGCTAGGGCTTGCGCTTCGTCTGCCATTTTTTTTTCAGCCACAACAAGGTTTTGGATTGTTTTTTAAATTTCAAATTATAACCTTTATTAATAAAAACAATTATTTTAATATAAAAATAAATTTAGATCAAAATAGTTTATTTTTTTATTATTTAACTTTTATTAATTAAAAAAACTATTTGAAAGATTATATATAATTTTGTTATGCTAGAGAAAGTAATCATTGAATGTTTTTTTGGGAGACCTTCTCAATTGGGTTAATTAATAGTGTATTGTTTCTATATATATATACACTGAGTAAAGCAATATGGAAATTGTGATAATGAAAATTTATATTTAGTTAATCATTAAGAAAAAGTGATAATGAAAAAGTTGCAAAATGAAATCCATGGAATTTATGAATTGGGTTAATTATTAGTGTATTGTTTATATATAATAAAGCAATATGGAAATTGTGATAATGAAAAAGCTCCAAAATAAAATCCATAGTTATTAATAATAAAAAATAATTTCTTTTCCATCATCGAATAATTAATATTTAAAATAAAATAAAAATATACACATTTAATAAAAATAATATCATAATTTCATAAATCTATACATATTTATCCTTCACTAGCCAACACCAACATCCACAAATATATTCATATATATATTCTTTTTCAGAGAGAAAAAAAGCTTAATATATTATATGAGGAATATAAAGTCCAAAATTTGCTGAGATACATCCGCTTGGTATGATTCAGATCTGTATGCCACAATAGTCTCAAACAAAAAAACCTATGATCTATAGAGAAAAACATAATGTCTATGAAGCGTTCTGAAACTATCTCTGTAAATGGTGTGGCTAACTTGCAAAACTTGCAAAACAGAGCACTAAAAGTCTGGTAAGACAAAATCATTGATCTGATAAGTGGAATCATCCGATACTATCTCAAGATGCCAGAATCCAGGTGAGGAAGAAAGACCCATTTTAGAAAGTGCATCGGCTGTTGAGTTTTTGTCCTCGTTGATGTGCTGAATAGTGCAATTCTCCATGCGGCTCGAAGTTGATCTTGTCTCTCCAACCGGTAAGGTGCTACGCCAAAATGGTATTTTTCCTGTTTACCGAATCTACCAATAGCTTCGAATCTCCATAGATTGCCACCTGCTTAATGTCTAGGAATATTCAAAATTTTAAAAGACCTGTGAGGGCTAATGCTTCAGCCAGATTGTTGGAACCATGACCACCCTGCCAGAAAGAAGAAAAATGAGACTTTTCAAATATCTTGATGTGGAATCCACATCCACATTGACCCTTTTGAGTTGCCCCGTCGAAGAATGTTGTCGGCAGAGTAAGCTGAGCAGAAAAAGACTTGTCTGGGGAATGATATTGGTTCTTTATTTTCTTCTGAGGGAGCGATTTTAAATATATATGTGAATATATATTCACATATATATTCACATGACTTACCAACACTGATTTCCACCAATACATTCACATGACTTACCAACACCGATTTCCACCAATTTATTCACATGACTTACCAACACCGATTTCCACCAATTTATTCACAACTTGACGCTGATACATTAATATAGATTTATCCTTCACATTGATATATAGGTACCTTTTAAGGACCATTGATTCTCTTTTGCATATTGATTCTCTTTTGCATTTATCTCATGCATATTGCTTACAACCTCCCATGCCTCATCATCATATGGTTGTCATTTATCCCATTAATAAACTTAACACTCTCACTCTCCCATTTTTAATAAATTGCATATATGTTAGGATCTCCCTCTTTAACCATTAATCTAATTTCTGCTTATCAACTTTTAAAAGTATCATAATTTAATAAAATTTTAAATTTATAAAAATAATTAATTATATAAAAATAAAAACAAAAAATATTAATTACTAAGTTAATATAAATTTATTTTAATTTTAGATTAATAAATGTTTATAGAGATTAAATTTCTTAAAAAAACATTTTTTAGTATGAATGTTAAGAAAAGATTTATAATTTGAGAGATTTGATTTTTTTTTTTTTCAAAAATTTAAAATTAGATGGATCTATGTTGGTTTTAGCAAAACACTAATAAAATGTTTTAACTATAAGGATTTATTTATTTTCACTCATTATATATAATATATACATAGCTCACATTGAAATATTTTTTTATGATTCACATTCTAGACATTAAAATGTGAACGCATAGTCCCCTTATACTCATACTCAGAGGTATCAATATGATATAATCTCTCTCTATGTATATATGTTTGTTATTAACATTTTTTTATATGATATAACCTCTCTATTTATATATGTTTGTTCTTAACATTTTTATAAGTGTTACATGTATTTTTGTTTTCACTCACCACACACATTGAATTGCCTTTGTTATTAATGTACTTTAAATTGTTACACTTGATTTCTCCATTAAAAATCTCCCTCACTCTTTGAATTAAAATGAACCTATTAATGAAATAAGAATTTCCTCTCTTTCTCTCCATGTATATTTGATGATAAAATATTTTATTCAACATACATATTCAAGTATTTGCTTTATGATCCATATTTTTTTTTGTTATTAATATGTTAATATTATATATAAACTTCATATTAAAAATGAAATATATTACACATCTCCCTCACAAAAAAAGCTGAAATATACTAAGTTTATTAATTTAAAGAACCTTGTTTTTTTGTATATACACTTGGTATGAAATTATGTTATTTAATATGGATATTCAAATATTTTATTTCTAACTCACACTATTTTTTTTGCTATTAATATAATTTTGCTTTAAATATTACATGTTAAATGAAGATATAATGAATTACCCTGTTTCTCTACATAAATTTGATGTAAAATTAAAATATTTTATTTAATATAACAACACAATTTTATTTTATTTTGTTAATGTAACTATTATTTTATTATTCTTAAATATGATATTTTTAAATATAAAATCATATCATAATATCCACCTCTACATGACACATGCTTTTATTTACGTTATAGCCATATATCTATATCTATGTAAATGTGATATTAATAGAATATATATATATATATATATATATATATAATAGTATTTTTTTATTTTTTATTTTATTTTTTTTAACAAGGACGGTTAATGTATTTAATGCTAAAAGTGGAGCAAGCTCCTATTACAATCGACAGTAGCTTTTAAGAACTGAGCAATGAGAATGAGCTTATGGTAGTCCCTTCTCCTATGCTTATGTTCAAAAGTTTTGTGGGTTATTTGGCTATTCTTGTTTTCTATCTTACATTTTATCTCAGGGAGAGCAAATTGTGCGACCTTTTCCTTATGCTTTTCTTTTTGTGGTTCCTTAAGTTTGTCGTTCCTTCTGCTATTATTCGTTCTGCTTATTGTTCCTTCGGCCTGCTATTCCTTTGGTTGATGTTCCTTTGGCTTGTTGTTCCTTCAAGTGTTGTTCCTTCGAACTGTTGTTTCTTCGGCCCGTTGTTCCTTTAGAGTGTTGTTCCTTATGATGTTGTTCCTTCGACTAGCTGTTCCTTCGGATGTTGTTCCTTCGATCTGTTGTTCCTTCGCCCTGTTGTTCCTTTGGCTTGCTATTCCTTCAGCCTGTTGTTCCTTCGAATGTTGTTCCTTCTGTTGTTGTTCCTTCGACTTGTTGTTTCTTCAGGTGCTATTCATTCTGCTGTTGTTCGTTCTGCTTGTTGTTCCTTCTGATGTTGTTATTTTTTATTTCTATTCTTTCTACTGTTGTTCCTTAATCTACTTGTTGTTCCTTCAGCCTGTTGTTCCTTCAGAAGTCGTTCCTTCTTCTGTTGTTCCTCCTGCTTGTTGTTCCTTCTAATGCTATTCCTTATGCTATTGTTCATTCTAGTTTTTGTTCCTTCTGTAGTTATTCCTTCTACCATCTGTTGTTGTACGTTCTGGTGCTATTTGTTCTCCTTGATAGTCCTTGTTCTTGTTGTTCCATCTAGTTGCTGCTTGGCGATCCTGAATGGTGACTTTCAAGGTACCAAATACCACTCTCCCTCTAAAAAGAAAATATACCTTCTGTAGAATGTCTAAGGCAAAGGATGAATCGATCACGGTCCTCCATTAAGGCTAAGATTATCTTGAGGCAACAGGCAGGGTTTCTTTTCCAGTGAGTCTGCTTGTTTGTTTAAGTCCTGCAGAATATGATATGAGTCGATTGTGTCAAAGTCTTTCAAATTGTTTTGAATTCTCTGTAAGGTTTTGTTTAAAACTGGGTTACTAAAATAATCTTCACAGTTTAAGAGCTTTATTAGAAGCTCCGAGTCTCGGAATATTTGGATTGATTTGTAATCTAACTCCTTCGCAATCTGGCAGGCTTTTAGGAGGCTGTAACTCTCTTCTTGATTGTTCGAACTTATGCCTAGGCCCCAACAGAAACTGGTTTTTTATGATCTGTCTGGGGAAAGAATCAATCCCCTTACACTTGCAGTGCCTGGATTCCCCTTGGATGCTCCATCAAGGAAGATAGTGGCTTTTGGGGTTCCCTACCACCACTTAAGAAAGTCACCTATAGTGAGACACAGGCACCAAGTAGGATCTTTCATCGGTTTTTTGATTGAATATTTCCTTTCTCCTGGCACACAAGGTCCTAACCACGCAGAGACTTCTGCCGATAATGTAAAGGCAAAAGCTGATTTGTCTATTATTTCCAAGAATAGAGCTTTTACTTTAGCAGCCACTTCCACTGATTTCGAGATCCTGTTGTTAAAAATGCACTCATTTCGAGCCAACCACACTTTCCACCAAAGGCATATTGGGATAGCTTGCCAAATGTTTTTCCAGCTTGCATTTTTGGATTTTTTCTCAGGGTTTTGATCTACCCAGGAGGTGTGTAGAGTAACAACTGAAATCTGGGAAGAAGTGGGTATGCTAAGTCCATGTAGGACCATCTTGCAAACTTCTTGTGTGAAAACACAGTCTACCAATAAATGGTTAGAGGTTTCGATAGCAGAAGTGCATAGGCAGCATCTGAAGGGCCTGTGGAAGCCTCTTTTATTCAGATTTTCTCCTGTTAGTGCCTTTTTATGCATGAGTAACCAAGTGAATAAATTCACCTTTGGAAGGCAAAAGGGAGACCATACAAATTTCCATAGCTTTGGGGTCAGCAAAGATGCGTGTGTGGCTTGTAATGAGGAGAATCCTTGAGCTGCTATACAAATTCTGGTCCTTCCCCACCCCCATTTATCTTTGGATGTATAATGGACTGGGGCGAGGCCAGAAAGTGTTGCACAAAGCAAGTTTTTTTGTCTTTCCAGAGGGTCAAGAATCCCTGGAAAAGTCCATCCTGCCCAATTCCCTTTGCTGTCCCAAGAACATATGTCTGCAAGCCGGAGAAGTCCTTTGTTAACTAGCCAGATTTTTAAATCATTACATGAATTTAGGGTGGCCAATGGGGTGTTCCCTTAAATGGTGTCCTCCCAAAGTAATGTTCTCTGCCCATTACCTGGTATTCTGTATAAATGATGTTGTATATGGTCGATGCTTCTTCTAACTAAATTCCATGTTGTTGTTCCTATTGGAGTAGAAGTAGTTGTGAGGTTTCTCAAAGAGCCTCCCTTTAGGTATTTCTTCCAGAGGATCTTGCTGATAGGATGATTTTTATCTGCATATAATTGCCATATGATTTTTCCACCAAGAGCCAGATTTGCTAAGCCTGGATCCTGTATCTGTAACCCACCTTGCTAGAGTGGTCTATTCAGGATATCCCATCTTACCAAATGTAACTTTCTCTGATTACCCTTGCCCCCATTCCATAGGAAGTCCCGAAGGAGTTTGGAGATCTGATCAGTGATAGACTTAGGAGATAGCCTAAGGAAAGACTGGAAGATGGGAAGAGTGGAGAGGATTGCCTTTATCAAAACCAACATCCCTGCCTTTGTTCGCCATTGGCCTCCCTAATATGCTATTTTTGCTTTTATCTTGCTAATTACTTCAGTCTATAAGGAGGGAGGGCTTTTTCCCAAGGTTAAGGGGAGGCCTAGATATTTGATCTTTTCCCACTTGTCATACCCAGGGAATCCCAATATGCAGGCAATTCGAAGGATAGTAGGGTGATCTACATTCCAGCTGTAAACCACACTTTTTCTTTTATTGATCAAGGCTCCCGTGATTAAACAGAAATGTTGAAGGATTTCTTTGAAAGCCTTTGCTATCTTAATCGAGGCCCCTCCCAAAAGGAGAGAGTTATCTGCAAAGAGGGCGTGATTTATGGGGTCCACCCCTCTTGCTGCCTTGATACCTAGGATAGTGCCTACTTCCATTTCCGTTGTCATCTTTCTACTTAGGGATTCTGAAAACAATATATAAAGAAAGGGAGACAATGGGCATCCTTGGCGTAGCCCTCTAGAGGCTTGGAAGAAGTCAGAAGGTCTGCCATTGACGAGGGGGGCCATCCAAGGTCTATGTGTGCAGGCTTTTATCAAGTTGACAAAATCAGCACTAAAATCGAAGGAGAGGAGGACTTTATAGAGAAATGAGAGTTTCACTTGGTCAAAAGCATTTGACATATCCAACTTGATGAGCATACCTTTTTCATTCCGAGAGTGGCTAGAGTGGAGGGCTTCTTGCACTTGGATCACAATGTCTATGAGGTGCCTTCCTTCGATGAAACCGCCATGTAGAGGGGAGATTACGTTCCCTAATAGAGGCTTGATTCTATTGGCTAAGAGTTTGGTAAGGATCTTTGTAGAGTCGATAATATGCCATTATTATTGTCACTTGTGAACGTTTATTTCACCCATTTCTACCATTCTTCATCATGACATTTATTATAATTTATCATTTAAATCCATTTTATTAATTATTTATGCTCTCATGAATAAATATTATTTATTCTCCTTTATTTCTAATAAATTGATTATTATGCACTATTTTACCAATGATAGTGCTAATAAGTTGGTTATAACATTATTCACCATTTTTAGCCTCCAAAGTAACTTCCAAATTGAAGATTTGATTTTTAAATCTGCCAACTCAGAAATTCGCTGGTTTAAGGAGTGACAGTTTTGCGGTTGAGATTCTGAGCAAATGAAGACGAATTTGGAAAATCCGGAACATGGGTTTTGTCCAGAACGGGCCCAATTATCTTCATGGAAAACAGGTTTCCCAAATTCGGCTTTTACAGGGAGAAACGCAGGGTTCTTTGAGCACGATTTTCTCAGATTTGCAGTTGCGACCGTCCTCCAAATCTTAGCTGCAAAGCCAAATCCGCCTTGTTCTTGTTGATCAATTGGTTAGAATCCATCCAATATTGTAAAACAAATCATTTTGTAATTATACATGCTCTGATCTTTTTCTATTTAAATGAAACCCAAGATCAGAGAGCAGGGGGGAAGAGGACGATTGTTGTTGTAATTATAAGTTTCAGAACAACTTTGATCATGGAGTCTTGTTGAGAGCTGATTTTGTATACTTTTGTTAATGCAATCAATATAAAGGACTTGGTGTTCAATTCGTCCCTGCATCCGAAGTAAGTTACGGCGGTGCCATTGGAAGCTACGGGCCCAGCTCCAACGGACACTTGCCGTTGTATTGTTATACGGTAAATTGTGTGTGGTTTGTTTATTTCCATTATTTAAGTAATCTGATGTATTTGTTATATGCTGTTCCACGCTCTGTTACGACTAATCCATTAATGGTTTCATTCAGCAAGTTTATGTAAGTGACTCTATGTTGCGTAATGAATCTTTTCGGAGTTGATTACATGTTCACTATTTAAACCGATTGTTTCTGTTACAGAGCTTTCATAGTAAATATTGCTATTGGATTCATTTTGAACTCTTATTCGTGGGAACCCGAAAGTAATATTATTTCATTTGGAAACAGAAGTCATGTTCTTTGGAAACATCAGATTGCTATAATAAGTATGTTGTGTATATATGATTGACGATTTGCTGTTCCATTTGATTAAACTGTCTACTTGTACAAAAGATTGCTCTTTCTTTGTATGTAAGTTGATGCCGAGAATTGAGAGTGTTGAACTCGCGAGATTTAGTTTCTTTCCTGCCGTTCCTTTTTACTGCTGTTCCATTTCTGAATTGCCATTCCATTCTGCTTTCTTGTTGTTCCTTTTTACTTGCATTCATTGGTTTTGAGTGTGGGAGGAGGATCAAGGCTGTCGTGAGACACAGCAGACGCTATTATGCTATCAGATCCATGATCCATACTCTAATTCCTTTCCTTCATCAATTTCTAGAGGACTGAGTTATTGCTACTATATCCTCGATTGATGGTTGTTTGAATGAATGATTTAGTTTCTTGCTGTTCCAATTAGATTTTGTTTCAAGCATTTATTTACTTTTGGGTTTTAAGTACTATACTGCAAAACATTACTCTTAAGTAAATAGCCGCCTCAGACAGAGTACACTCTTGAAATAAAAAGTCGTCCCTGGGTTGATAATTAATGTGAGGTCATTAGGAGTTCACAAGACACCTTTTTATCGCTCCACATTTTGGCGCCGTTGCCGGGGAGAGTGTAGCTATTTATAAAGAGTAGTGTGAATCTGATGAGTGCCTGTTAGGGAAGAGTTGGATTTTAAAAACGGAAGGTAAGAACCTGCGTACGGAGCATGTAAAAGCCCTGCTCCACTGTCCGCTTTCTTAACAGATTTGCTCTTGCTTTATTGTGTAGAAGTAGATGTTTGAATTTTTGTGAATGACTAGAAAAAAATAGAAATTTTGAAAAATAAATCACATAATTTCACTCAAGTGGTGATGTAAGCACCACCCATTTCACTAACTAATTGACAGGAATATTGGAAGAAGGAGCTTCGAAGGAACACATGAAGGACATCTTCTGTTATGGTAAGAAACTGCCCAACAATTTTTTGAATTTCCTGCTCAACTAATTCCACACCTTCACCGCAATAAACCAGTGCAACATGCTTACAGTGTTGAACTGCCAAATTGACCCACTCTTCCCACCCATTCTATCTCACATGCGCTATCAAAGAAAATTTATAATGAGATTCAGAATGTTTTAAATTCAAAAATTGTAGAAGCTATGGAAAAAAATGAGGTTTCTTGTAGGTTACGCCAACAAACCATTTTAAAAGCTCAAGAACTTCATGGTATGATGGGAAATCAAGAAAGTAACAGATATATTGAATATTGGTTTCACTCCATCACATGTTTGCATCATCACTCCATACTTCAAAATTTTTGAAACCATCTTTTCAAGGGAAGTTGGCTTCTCATACCCTAATTTTTATCAACATGCAGTTTTCGAATTTGGGTATGTGCATACATGAGGCCTTATTTCTAACATGGCTCCACTGGAAATACTCTTATACATAAACATATTCAATTCTCAAAGAAGAGTAGGATAGTGGAGAAAATAAAATAAATAAAGAAATAAAACAAACACATTTTTTTTATTTTTGTAAAACTAGTTGTTTCTTTTGTTGCAACACGCTATTGAAATCAACATTGGTGATAAATATTTCAATCTATTTGTGTATGTAGATGAATCATAATAGAAATAATAATTTCTACAAACACTCATTTTCATTTTTATCACCAATTTAAAAAAATGCTTGAATATCATTTTTTTGGCTTGCGGGCTTGATGAACTTTCGGGAAAAACAGTCGGGACAGTCATGTTTTGAGGGACCAAAAGTGAATATTTTTAAAACCTGTTTCTACCCTAGGTAGCCCTTGATGTCTACTTTCTAACCCAATTTGAACCACTCAATTTGGATTTGAAACGAAAAAGTTAGAACCAAAACATTGACCGGTTATCTAGCGGGCAGCTCAGGAACAGAGTTGGGCCAGTCCGTTTTTGGAGGCCTAAATGAATGAATTTTTAAAACCTGTTTCTATGGTAGATTCCCCTATGAATATAGTTTACAATGCAATTTGAATCACTCATTTTCGATATCGTATGGGGAAGTTATGATCAAAATACTGACCGTCTATCGTAAATCAGCACCCTTAAAACTATGTCTTTCCGGTTGTTCCTTAAAGTATTTGACCTATAAATTCTTCTTGTCTTCAAAACCTGTTTCTATTGGAGATCAATAAATAAATCTATTTTCATTTCCAATTTGAATCATTCGAATCCGACATCAAACGAAAACGTTATGCTTGAAATATCAACTGTTGGTCTAAGCCGGGTAATCGAAAATGACTCTATTATGCAGGTTGTTCTAAACAAATTTGACATATCATATGATTGAATTTTTAAAACCTGTTTCTACTGGAGATAAAACTTTGATTTAGCTCTCATTTGGCTTTCAAATCACTCGATTTTGATGAAAAACAAAGAAGTTGTGATTAAAACACTGCGGGCTAGCATGATTGGCCATTGCTCTCCCGCAAGTGACAGATAAATTTTACTTTGTTATTTTCTCAATGGATTTGTTATACGGAGTAACTACTTGTTGTTTTTTGCATAATTCTTGGATTAGGGGAGCCCGATCACCTCTCTTTCTCCATGATTGAATGTTTTATTGCAGGTAGACACTCGTTTTTGCAGGTCCTGGGAAAATAAAGAAGGTCAATTTACGGACGAGTGATTTTTCAAAGAAATTTTTATAAAACAAAGGAATTTTATCCAAATCATTACCCAACGGATTTATAATAGAACAAATAAAGAATTGATTTCAATTTCAAGATTCATGTCTTGTCACTGCTGCCAAAACATTTTTCAAAAAGATCATTTTTTACATAATATCATAGCTGTTGTAACTTAATTTACATATTGTTTTTAAATAAAATGTTGTTTTTTTTATAATTTCTTTTATATTTTGTGTTTCAGGTGTTGCTTCATTCAAAGTGCAACTCATCCTCAGCATCAATGCAGTGAACAGCTAATTCATTCTTTGCGTGTTTTTGCTATTTTTGCTGTTCCTTTTCGAAATGGAACAGCATTTGTGTGATTTTGCTGTTCCTTTTCGAAATGGAACAGCACTTGCGTGTTTTTGCTGTTCATTTTCGAAATGGAACAACATTTGTGAGTTTTTGCTGTTCCTTTTCGAAATGGAACAACATTTGTGTGATTTTGCTGTTCCTTTTCAAAAGGAACAACACTTGCGTGTTTTTGATGTTCCTTTGCGAAAAAGGAACAACACTTGTGTGTTTTTGCTGTTCCTTTTCGAAATGGAACAGCATTCGTGTGTTTTTGCTGTTCCTTTTTGAAATGGAAAAGCATTTGTGTGATTTTGCTGTTCCTTTTCGAAATGGAACAGCACTTGCGTCTTTTTGCTGTTCCTTTTCAAAAGGAACAACACTTGCGTGTTTTTGCTGTTCCTCTGCGAAAAAGGAACAGCACTTGTGTGTTTTTGTTGTTCCTTTTCGAAATGGAACAACATTCGTGTGTTTTTGCTGTTCCTTTTCGAAATGGAACAACATTCGTGTGTTTTTGCTGTTCCTTTTCGAAATAGAACAGCATTTGTGTGTTTTTGCTGTTCCTTTTCGAAATGGAACATCATTTGTGTGTTTTTGTTGTTCCTTCTCGAAATGGAACAACATTTGTGTGATTTTGCTGTTCCTTTTCGAAATGGAACACAACTTGTGTGACTTTGCTGTTCCTTTTTAAAAAGGAACAACACTTATGTGTTTTTGCCGTTCCTTTTCGAAATGGAACAACATTTGTGTGATTTTGCTGTTCCTTTTCGAAACGGAATAGCACTTGCGTGTTTTTGCTGTTCCTTTTCGAAATGGAACAGCATTTGTGGGTTTTTGCTGTTCCATTTCGAAATGGAACAACATTTTTGTGATTTTGTTGTTCCTTTTCAAAAGGAAAAAAGGAACAGCACTTGCGTGTTTTTGCTGTTCCTTTGCGAAAAAGGAACAGCACTTGTGTGTTTTTGCTGTTCCTTTTCGAAATGGAACAACATTTGTGTGTTTTTGCTGTTCCTTTTCGAAATGGAACAGCATTTGTGTGATTTTGCTGTTCCTTTTCGAAATGGAACGGCACTTGTGTGACTTTGCTGTTCCTTTTCCAAAAGGAACAGCACTTGCGTGTTTTTGCTGTTCCTTTTCGAAATGGAACAACATTCGTGTGTTTTTGCTGTTCCTTTTCGAAATGGAACAACATTTGTGTGATTTTGTTGTTCCTTTTCGAAAAGGAACAACACTTGCGTGTTTTTGCTGTTCCTTTGCGAAAAAGGAACAACACTTGTGTGTTTTTGCTGTTCCTTTTCGAAATGGAACAGCATTCGTGTGTTTTTGCTGTTCCTTTTCGAAATGGAACAGCATTTGTGTGATTTTGCTGTTCCTTTGCGAAAAGGAACAACACTTGTGTGTTTTTGCTCATCCTTTTCGAAAAGGAACAACATTTGAGTGTCTCTGCTGTTCCTTTCTCAGAAGAAACAACATTTGTGATTTTTCGAACGACATTTGCATTTTCACGTTTTTGTATGTATTTTTGTTTTTTTTGGTGTGCATTTTCTTTGATGTTCCTTACACAAAACACCGCTTTGTGAGTGTTTTTGCTGTTCATTCAAAAGAGCAACACTTTGGGAATATTTTTGAGGGCAACCCTTTCCTTTCTCTTGTGGGATTATTCATAGTCAGCTCAACCACATTCTCCTGATTCTCTTTCATGGCATGAAGTACACTATTTTTATGAGGACAAGAATTATGGATTCTTTTGAAGCAAGTATTATCATTTACGTTATGATCTTTAACAGGACAGCTCCTTGATGACAGATTTTTTTTCAAAAGAGACACAATTATTTATATATTACTTTACTGCATTGTTTTTGCTGTACATGATATTGATTGATCATCTTAATACCATGCTGGTTCCACCCTTCCTGGTTATAATCTTCTCTGTCTGTAATAAATGAGATTATGGGTATATTTTTTTCTATTGACATGTTCAACTTCTTCCGCCATCTCTGCTCTTAAGGAGTATTGGGCCTCCCTCATTTTATCATAAAAATATGTAATAACAACAAAATTTGGTTCGCAGATGGAGGATAGGGGGTCTCATTACGAGCCAGCCTACCATGTTCATAAGGCTGTAAAAAGTGACATAACCATTATGGCCACCACACCAGGGTTATGATCCATTGGATAGCCAAATTATCCTTGGAACAGGAGGTCTCATCACGAGCCGACCTGATCACTTTTGCTACCTCCTAGTGAATGGCAGTGTGGTTATCTGGTTACCACGCCAGCACACTGATCTCTTCTGTATAACAACACTAAAACTCTCCATTTATAAATTGAGGATCCTGGCTCATATGGGTTAAAAAGCAACCCTGCCGAGGCTATGGACGCCTGCTGGCAACAGCGGCTCTGCTTATGGTATTGAAGTTATATCTTTTCGTCAATTATTATTATAATACCCTTTTCTTATTTTCTTTTTATCAGAGAAGTTATTTCCTTAACTTTTTCCCTGTTTGAACCTTTATGCATGAGAAATTGTTTTATGATCAATCACATCATTTTCAGCTAGAATACCATCAGCAAAGCATCTTTTTAGCATATTGTTGTCCTTTTTCGTTTTGCATAAACTATCATCACTCCAAAGCGTCCTATCTCTTATTCATAACTATCTTTACACACTTTGCTCTCAAAATAACCATAACTTTCACCGTCCTATCATTGATAAGTGTACTCTGCCTCCCTTACTGATATATTGTTCATTCCATTGCCTTGCCGTCAGCACCACCCCTTTCATATGCTTTATGGTTATGGAACCCATTTTCCAATTAGAGGGGGGAATGTATGCATTATGGGATTGCATGCGATATGATTACTGCACTTTGCCATACCTCGTTGATTTGAGTTTTTCTAATTGCAATTTTGCATGCATCTTATCTGTTGCTATTCAAAGCTAACACTATGGATTCAAGCACATTGTATGCAAAATAGTGCTTTGTCTACAGGAGAACAACAAGTATGGGCAGAATTCTATTCACAGCATGACCGCACTATTGCAACTAACAGACGCGGCTCGAGCAACTTGCGAACATGAACAACTCTTCAGACATTATGTGCTTACCTGGATTCCACCTTTTGCATCACTTTCAGCACCAACTCTGCCTACATCAGCTGCCAGTATTTCTATGTCATTCCATATTTTTTGGAGGTAAAACTTGAGGTAAAATCGCATAGTTTTCTAATTTATTATGAATTTAGGAGAATCTACTGAAAATCCATTTTGAGCATTATTTGTCATCCTTCATTCCACATCTTTACCACTTTCCCTTTTTCAGCAGCATATCATTTCCGAGTATGGGGGAGTGTTCTTTCATTTCTTTCTTATGAACATGTCATTCATATTCTTTATCATCCATTGTTCTTCTTATTCACTCTCAACACCTCCCTTATTCCATTTTGTTTTACACCAAGCATAGATTTCAACAGATAGTAGCAACCACCTCAATTTGTTTTCTAGCGTCGCATGAGGGCATGCTAATTTTTCAAAGAGGGGGAGGAATTGCTATGCATGATGAATATTTTCTACTTTCTTCCTTATTTAAGGCATACAATTTCATTTTTTGATTTCCACATATTTTTAAACCTATGAACCCAATTCTTGTAATTTTTGGAAAACACATACCTATCATTAATACAAACCCACACAATTTCAAGAAATAGTGGTTCATAAAATTTCAGAAATCATGCACTCTCACTTACAGCCATTTTGTTTATATCTCATGATCCGTGCATCAAAACAATCTGATTTTTGGATCATAAAGGCATTCATATATTATAAATTTACTTGCCAAATTTCAACAAAAGCTGGTTTGTAAGTTTTTGAGAAAATGGTTCATGAAGTTTGTTGTTACATATATCATATTTTGTTGCAACTTCATATATACATATAATTGAATGTCAATGTAAAAATTGTTATGCCTTCATCAAGATTACCAAAATTGAATATTCATTAATTAAGGAAGCATTCATTTATTCTCAAATTTTTATTGCTTGGTTAACACATGGTTTTTGTCTTTGGGTTGCATGAGGACATGCAATATATTCAGTTTTCGTTGCATGAGGACATGCAACATATTGAGTGTGGGGGTGTGTAGAGTCGATAATATGCCATTATTATTGTCACTTGTGAACGTTTATTTCACCCATTTCTACCATTCTTCATCATGACATTTATTATAATTTATCATTTAAATCCATTTTATTAATTATTTATGCTCTCATGAATAAATATTATTTATTCTCCTTTATTTCTAATAAATTGATTATTATGCATTATTTTACCAATGATAGTGCTAATAAGTTGGTTATAACATTATTCACCATTTTTAGCCTCCAAAGTAACTTCCAGATTGAAGATTTGATTTTTAAATCTGCCAACTCAGAAATTCGCTGGTTTAAGGAGTGACAGTTTTGCGGTTGAGATTCTGAGCAAATGAAGACGAATTTGGAAAATCCGGAACATGGGTTTTGTCCAGAACGGGCCCAATTATCTTCATGAAGAACAGTTTTCCCAAATTCGGCTTGTACAGGGAGAAACGCAGGGTTCTTTGAGCACGATTTTCTCAGATTTGCAGTTGCGGCCGTCCTCCAAATCTTAGCTGCAAAGCCAAATCCGCCTTGTTCTTGTTGATCAATTGGTTAGAATCCATCCAATTTTGTAAAACAAATCATTTTGTAATTATCCATGCTCTGATCTTTTTCTATTTAAATGAAACCCAAGATCAGAGAGCAGGGGGGAAGAGGACGATTGTTGTTGTAATTATAAGTTTCAGAACAACTTTGATCATGGAGTCTTGTTGAGACCTGATTTTGTATACTTTTGTTAATGCAATCAATATAAAGGACTTGGTGTTCAATTCGTCCCTGCATCTGAAGTAAGTTACGGCGGTGCCATTGGAAGCTACGGGCCCAGCTCCAACGGACACTTGCCGTTGTATTGTTATACGGTAAATTGTGTGTGGTTTGTTTATTTCCATTATTTAAGTAATCTGATGTATTTGTTATATGCTGTTCCACGCTCTGTTACGACTAATCCATTAATGGTTTCATTCAGCAAGTTTATGTAAGTGACTCTATGTTGCGTAATGAATCTTTTCGGAGTTGATTACATGTTCACTATTTAAACCGATTGTTTCTGTTACAGAGCTTTCATATTAAATATTGCTATTGGATTCATTTTGAACTCTTATTCGTGGGAACCCGAAAGTAATATTATTTCATTTGGAAACAGAAGTCATGTTCTTTGGAAACATCAGATTGCTATAATAAGTATGTTGTGTATATATGATTGACGATTTGCTGTTCCATTTGATTAAACTGTCTACTTGTACAAAAGATTGCTCTTTCTTTGTATGTAAGTTGATGCCGAGAATTGAGAGTGTTGAACTCGCGAGATTTAGTTTCTTTCCTGCCGTTCCTTTTTACTGCTGTTCCATTTCTGAATTGCCATTCCATTCTGCTTTCTTGTTGTTCCTTTTTACTTGCATTCATTGGTTTCGAGTGTGGGAGGAGGATCAAGGCTGTCGTGAGACACAGCAGACGCTATTATGCTCCCAGATCCATGATCCATACTCTAATTCCTTTTCCTTCATCAATTTCTAGAGGACTGAGTTATTGCTACTATATCCTCGATTGATGGTTGTTTGAATGAATGATTTAGTTTCTTGCTGTTACAATTAGATTTTGTTTCAAGCATTTATTTACTTTTGGGTTTTAAGTACTATACTGCAAAACATTACTCTTAAGTAAATAGCCGCCTCAGACAGAGTACACTCTTGAAATAAAAAGTCGTCCCTGGGTTTATAATTAATGTGAGGTAATTAGGAGTTCACAAGACACCTTTTTATCGCTCCACAATCTTGTAGGAGGCATTGCACATAGATATTGGTTGGAATCTGTCAAAAGTCCGAGGGTTAACTTCTTTCGGGATAAGGGCAAGGAAGGTGGATTTGGTGCACCCTCTCACTTTGGCTTTCTTTTGGAAAGATTTTACCATTCTAAGAAGATTTAGTTTTATTGCATTCCAGCAAGCTCTGTAGAAATGTATGGTGAAGACATCTGGCCCAGGTGCTTTATCCGACTGCATTGACCAAATGACTTCAACTATCTCTTTTTCAAAAAAATGCTTCGTTAACCCAGTGTTTACATTTGTAGTGACAATAGGGGGATGTTTAACAGAAATTCGATAGCGAGGTCATCATCGAAAGAACCATCCTCGTTGAACAAATTCTGATAATGGGTTGTGGCTGCCTATTTTATGAGAGACTATCCTTTGACAACATTCCCCTTCCTGTTGGATATTTCAGAAGTGTGATTCCGAGAGAGATGGGCTCTGCATTGTCTATGAAAAAAACTATGTTTCTGTCTCCAGCATGAAACTAGAGGCTATGAGACTTAAGGCGTTAGTATTCCTCTTCTTGTCGAAAGGAGAGAAAGGAATTGAACTGGGCGTTCTCTTCTATGAGGAGTTGTGCTTTGGTGATTTCGGAGCTTTCCATGCCTAATTGAATCTCAGCTATAGCCTAGACTGTCTCTTGTCTATGGCTCGTAGGAGTGGAAAGGGTTTTTTTTTTCCCAGACTTTTAATGCAGACTTAGTGTGTTTGATTTTCTGTTCCCACATGAAGCTGGGGGATCCTTCGACTAGCTGCGCCCAAACGTCAGCCACTATGTCCATGAAGCCCTCTCTCGAAATCCAAAGAGGGTAAATCTAAAGGGAATAGGGCCCAAGTCCTCCTTTTTATCTATCTGCAGCGAGATGGGGTTATGCTCAGATGTTATTTTGGGCATGATTTTTGAAGAGATCAAATGCTTCGTCTGCAACAGAGTACTTTGAACTAGAAAGCGGTCTAAACATGCAACAATGTTAGCATTACCATCTCTATTGTTGGACTAGGTATAACGACCTTTCTTATGTTTGTGATCCAGAAGGTCCCATTTCAGAATCAGAGACTCCACCGAGGCATGGAAGGGATCTTTACCCCATACTCCGCCTTTTTTCTCATTTGGGTCTAGAGTGATGTTGAGATCTCCCGCTAGAATGATGTTTTGGCGGGCATAGATTTCTAGGAAGTCTGAGAGAGAATTCCAGCAGTCCTTCTTTTCAAAAAAATTAACAGGAACATAAAGATTGAAGAGAGCTAAAGAAATCTTACTTGGAAGGTGAAGAAGATCTGCATATATCCGGTGTTGGGTTGCAAAGGAGCTTCTGAGCTGGAACTTATCCTCCAACCAATAGGTTGCAAGGCCCCCTGAAGTACCTCTGGCACTGACCGATTTTCCTAAGTTCTTTTTCCATTTGGTTTGACTTAAAGATAGAAGAGCATCTTCTTCTATCGTTGTCTCTTAGAGCAGGAGAATGTTTGAGATTTCCATTCTTACTAAGTCTTTTACTGCTTCATCTTTTAGTGGGTTTCACAGACCCCTACAATTCCAAGAGACAATCTACATTATTTACTAGAGGGGAGCGGTGCAGACCCAACCTTTGGGGGTCTGGTCCTTGTGTTTCTGCCTAGTGACATTTCAATTTTGGATTGACTTCCCTACATTTTTAGTCGCTCTGCCTCTTCTTCTCTGATCTCCTTATGAGACTTCCTTGCTGCCTTTTTGTTGGATTGCTCGAGGGGTTCACCTTCGAAAGAACCAGGACTATCTATCAACTTTTTCCTTTTGGTCATTTCTGCATAAGAGGGTGGGAAATGGCGCCTACTAGAGGGCCTTCCTTATCCTGATGGATTGCATATACACAGGGGGTTTCTGGAATGGCTTCTATAGTTTGTTCCTGAGATCCTAATTTATTTTTACGTCTGTTGTCTGATCCATATTCTGTCGCACCTCTCACTCTTCAAGTTTTGGTTGATCTTCTGGAGGGTTTAAAGCAACAAAAGGATTTGTTGAGATGGCGGCCTTTGTTGTGGCTTGATCTTTGGTTAAAGTCTTTCCAGCAGACGGCCCTCCAGTCTCTGGATACCCTCCTTTCCTTTTTGCTTTGGTGGTCTGTTTAGTACTAATGGTTTTTCTGGCTTGCATCCACTGTTCTCCCTTTTCCTTTTCAGATTATTTCTCAATTTTATTCTTGCAGTTTCGTTTGAAATGACCATAGCCATGACAATGTCAGAACTTGAAGGGGAGCTCTTCATAGTCTAGTTCCTGAATGTGAGACTAGCCAACTATGGTCAACTTGATCGCCTCAGGAAATCCTATCTCTAGATCGACTTCAACACATATTCTGGCACTAATATTATTCTCTCCTTTCAGCTTCATCAATGTATTTTCATAATTTGTTCCCGATTGTTTCCATATATTATGAGTTCCAACAATGAAGAGGAAGATGAGGTAACCTTACCCAGACAGGGACGGTTGAAGGAGTGTCCTGGGAAGGATCAAAGTCCGGTGTCCATTTATTCAGGTAGAGCCCTTGGCGGCCCATGAAATATGGACCGTTTCAGAAAATGAGATCTCGATCCTCTGCTGATTCGAAAAGAAAAACATAATAACCTCTTCCTACCATGTGGCTTCGTATTGCTTCAGATACCAAGGCCCTCCAATTTTGCTGGATCCATCCATCAATAGCTTTGGGAGAGGGCCAGAGACCTGTGAATTGTCTAATGAGACCTCGTTCAGCCAGATCCAATGCAGTCCAGCACGGGTGTTCCGTAGGCAGCTCTACCGAAGGGATGGATTTGACTTTCTTAACAAATTTCTACTGGTTCGAGTTTTCTTTCCTCTTGCCACAGGAGGCTACCAATCTCTTGAAGGCGGAAATCTTAGGAGGGGGGGGAAGGGGGCCCCCCTCTCACATACATACTGGTTGGACTCAAAATTTTGATGAGGAGACTCATCGCACAGAGCTATCTCCACACACTAGATGGTCTCAGCAGCCGGAGGTTGCTGAGAGAGCTCAGCAGGAGTGACGACGACAGGGCATGCTCCAGAGCCGAACCCTAATCTTGCAGCCTATTTTTTGCTTGGTTTTGGCACTTTGGCCCTAAGTTGAGATAATGTTTAGTGAATGAATATTTGGTCAATAAAGTTTTATTATTAATTTTTTTTAAATAAATCGTATTTTTTATTTTATTTACTTTAGATATCAAATATAAATTTAATATATATATCTATGTAAATGTGATATTAATAGAATTTATATATATACTAGTATTTTTATTTTTTAAATAAATCATATTTTTTATTTTATTTACTTTAGATATTAAATATAAATTTAATAAGAATTCGTTGGCTGATTTTTATATTTTATGGGATATGAGGAAACGACGAAGGCTCTGCAACTTGATCTAGGGTTGGCATTAGGGTTTGATGTTGGGTACCATGGCGGGTGGCGCAGGGGTGAGTGCTTCTCTCTCCTATAGTCAAGCAGTCATGGATAGAATCAAGGACGCTAGAAAGCATTGTTTCAAGGAATGCGGAAATATTGGGAAGAAACAGATCTCATGAACATGAAGGGGATCAGCAGAAAGCTAGTAAGGAGAAGTAGAAAGGGGGTAGCAGTGAAAAAAAATACTTCTATAAGGACAACTAGGGTATGAAAACCCAAGTTGAACATCATTCCCCAGGTCATCTGAAGTGACCCAGCGCTACAAGTGCATAGGGATCATATGGCAGAATATGTGATTATATACAAATTCATGGGGATATGGCTGACAGAGAGGGTGCTGCACGTATGGATAAGGAGCCACTGGAAACCAAAGGGGGAAATAAACCTTCATCTAGGATCTAAGGGCTTCTCTATAGTAGTGTTCACAAACCTAGAGAATAAAGATATAGTTTTCGAAGGAGGACCATATTTCTACGTGGCTACAGGCCTCTACATGTGGCCATGGATGATGAACTTTGTCCCATAACGCAAAACATTCACATCGGTACCGGTATGGATTAGACTATACTCCCTTCCTGTGGATTATTGACTACCAGAATCTCTGAAAACAATAGGCAACAAACGGGGGCATTTTCTAAAGATCTCAGATGCGACTCTGAAAGGAAAACACACCTCCTTCGCCTGGATAAGTGTTGAAATGGACTTATCTGGAGCAGTTCTGGACGCGATAATTTTAGAAGTATATGACGAAGAATGGGTGCAGACGATGGACTATGAGAACATCCCATTTAGGTGTCGCAAATGCCATGAACATGGGCATCTATACAGAGACTTCCCAACAAACAATATGGAGAGAAATGTGAAAACCACTGCGGATAAAAATCCCGAGGGTTTCACCAAGGTTGGGGGCAAAGGGAAAGGCAGGAAGCAGCCACAAAAAAAGATCAATGAGGAAAGACAATCGAGCCACAATAGCTTTAAGATCCTAGAAGAAGAAGATGGAAATAAAGAAACAAACTAGGAAATGGAGAACATTATCACTCAGAAGGAAAGGGATGCTAGCATGGAAGATATCATAGAAAATGGCCAGCAAAATGAGGACCTGCCAAGAATTATGGAGATAAGTAGGGACCATGAGATGACTCCAAGTGAGGCAGGAACGCAGGATCATGAACTGCATGAGATTCTGGAAAGGGAAAATCTAGATCTAGAGAAGTTTGTGGAACAAGGGACAACCAAAGTAGTGGACTCCCTGCCAAAAGAGGAATATGATAGGGTTCAATAGCTCTTCCTATGGAGATCACAACTGAAGGGCTCGGGAGTCAAAAGAAGTCATGAAATCTAGGAGCATAGAGGGGTCAAAATGGTGGAGGAGATACAGGCACAATCTCCAAAGAACCCGGGTAGGAAAAGAGGAAGAAAAAGACAGAATGAGTTACTAAACGAATGTGGGAAACTCTTGATCAACTCAGGCAAGATAAAGATCTCACCAGTTATTCCTTTACAAACCTTTCTTAATGAAGCTCACAACCTGGAATATTAGAGGCATAGGAAATAGAAGGAAACAAAGAAATCTCAGTAATAGAATAAAAGAAGAAAAGCCAGATATGGTTTTGATTCAGGAGACAAAATTTTCAATGGATAATATTAGAGAAATTCATAATAAATGGCTAATCAAGTATGAGTATCTAGAGGTTAAAGCAAATAATTCGGCGGGGGGGATTCTTATGCTCTCAGATCCTCAGAAATTTGGAATCCTGGATGCTGAAGCGTCCAGGAACTATCTTTCTTTGGTATGTCAACCTTTAGGTGATCAGAAGATATACATGATCACAAATGTCTATGGACCTCAAAAGCAAGAAGATAAACTCAGGCTTCTCACCTCCCTTGAGGAACTAAGAGGAAGACACCCTAAAATTCATTGGATCATTGTAGGAGATTTCAATATGATAAGATCTCTTACAGAGAAAAAAGGCAGTATCAGACAGCTAGGCAGAGACTGCACGGCCTTCTAGAACTTCATAGGGAACATGGGGTTAGTGGACACTGAAACAATCAATGGGACCTTCACCTGGAACAACAAGAGGGGAGGGGCTTCACAAGTCACCTCTAAACTTGATAGATTTATTATTTCAGAGGACCTCTTTCTTTCAGGCCTTGCCATGTCAGCTTCTATTCTTCCCTTTGGAGGTTCGGATCACTGGCCTGTACAACTGGAAGCCACTTTTATTGGTACACCAAGAAACAAACCCTTCATATTTGAAAATGCCTGGCTCTCTCACCCTGAATTCACCAGCAATATTGACAAATGGTGGAGAGAGGATCTGAACAGTCAAGGCACTAGAATGTTCCTGCTCCAATAGAAACTTAAACATATCAAATTGAGGCTTAAAGATTGGAACAAAAAGGAATTTGGCAATATCTTCAAAGCCAAAAGAGAAGCTAAGAAGAAACTCCAGGAGATCAATTAGATCAACACAACATATGGCTTTACCGAGGACTGGAAAAAGATAGTTGACTCTCTACAGGAAGAATGGGAAGATCGGTGCATGCAAGAGGAAATTTTCTGGAAACAGAAATCGAGGGTGCAGTGGATTAGAGAGGGAGAAAGAAACATGAATTTCTTTCATAAATCCACCATGGATCACAGGGCACACAACAGAATCACAAAGCTCAAATATTCTCAAGGGATAGAACTTGTCTCTCACAAAGATATGGAATCTGTTCTTGTTCAACACTTCCTCAGTATAACATACGAGCCTCTGGTGGATCGATCTAGGTTCATCAATAATTTCACTCAATACATCCCTCAGCTGGTTACCAGAGAGGACAACCACAATCTTAATAGGTCAGTGTTGGAAGAGGAGGTCAGTGAAGTGATTAATGAAATGAAAAATGGAAAAGCTCCAGGCCCAGATGGGTTCAATGTAGAATTCTTCAAAGCCAGCTGGAAAACAGTCAAACAGGATATCCTCGAGCTGTTGGAAGACTCAAAAAGATCCAAAAAGGTTCTGAAGGCTCTTAATGCTTCCTTCATAGCTTTGATCCCAAAACAGGAAAAATCCATGACTCCGGATGGCTTCAGACCCATAGCTTTATGTAATGTGGTGTACAAAATTATTTCCAAGGTGATCGCCAATAGACTCAAGCCCCTTTTACTAGCTCTCATCTCACAGGAGTAAACGAGCTATGTGGAAGGAAGACAAATCCTCAATAACATCATCCAAGCTCACGAGGTGGTACACTCTCTCAAAAGCAACAAACAAGCTAGTATGATCATTCAGTTGGACCTAGCGAAAGCTTACGACAAGCTAAGTTGGTCTTATATAAGGGTAGTTCTAAGAGCATATGGCTTCGACCAAAACTGGATAAGATGGGTTATGGCACTAGTTACCATAACCAGTTTTTCCATCCTGCTCAATGGCGCTCCTTCAGGAACCTTCACACCCTCCAAAGGTCTCAGGCAAGGGGATCCGATCTCACCCTTCATCTTTGTTCTCATGATGGAAGGGCTAGGTAGGGCGATTAAAATGGCAAATGCTGAAGGAAGAATCCATGGTATCAAACTCACCTTGGATGGAGTGGCAAATACTCATCAACAATTTGTGTATGACACAATGTTGTAGGGAATACCCACAGTTAGGGAAGCCAGAGTGATCAAACAAATCTTAAATGACTTTGCTATTGGAGCTGGCACAGAGGTAAGCCTCAACAAATCAAAAGTTTTTTTCTTTAATACTGAAATTGCTATTCAGAGAAACATCAGTAGGATTCTCGGGTTTCAAAGGGACCGATTACCTTCCAAGTATTTGGGCATACCTCTTACAGATAAGCCTCTAAGCAAGGGAGTATGGGAGCCAATAATAAATAAACTTCAGGACAAAATCAGAAAATGGACATGTAGGTCTTTAAACTTGGCGGGGAACCTTGTGCTCACATAGGATGTCTTGCAGGAAATTCCCATTTTCATGTTCTCAGCTCTTCCTGCTCCTAAAGGAGTTCAGCAACAGATCAGGAGCATACAAAGGGATTTTCTATGGGGTAGAGGAGAAGAGAAAAAGAAATGGGCTCTAGTGGTGTGGGACAAGATCTACAAAGCCAAGAGCCGTGGTGGTTTGGGGCTTCATGACCCTGTAACCCTCAGCAGAGTTTCGAAAACTAAACTCTGGTGGAGGTGGATCAAGGAATCAGCAACCCCCTCGGCCAAGCTTTGGACACAAAAATATGCCAAGAATTGGCACGAGAAGGATCACATTCGAATGTTAGGGCATATTAAGGGCTCCCACATTTGGAACCTTTCTTGGGAAAATAAAGGTATTGTTCAGCAGCATAGCTTCTGGGAGATCCAGGATGGGAACCTGGATCGGTTTTGGGAGGATAAATAGCAACAGGAACCCAACATGTATAAGGATGAACTAGCAGCTCTCAAGCATGATATCGATAACAAAGGTCTACTCATGGTAAATGACTTCTGGGACCAGGTAAGGAACAATGGAAAATGTATAATTTGGAAGAATCTAGGCCACAGTGAAGAGAGACATCTGAAGGTCCAGGAAGACTCTCTTGCTTAGGAGCTAGAACATAGGAGGATTTTGGTATCCTCCTTGCCTGACCAACTAAGATGGGGAAGGAACACCGAAGGAAACTTCAACCTCAAAGAAGCTAAACAAGTAATAACAGGGTTTAACTACCAAAACCCTAATCAAGTATGGAAGAATCTTTGGCAGAGCCCCCACTGGATGAAAATAAAGTTATTCATTTGGCTAGTTCATCAAAGGAAAATTTTAACTTGGGAGAATTTCTTGAAAAAAGGCTTCACTGGCCCTTCCACATGTTACCTATGTGGCTTACAAGAGGAGACGATGGATCACCTTCTCAATCTCTACCGTTTCACCTCTACCATATGGGATTGGGTGGCTTCAATCTTCAGGCACATTGATAGGGATAGACTCAGCATCTCCAACACTTTGAAGAATTGGAGGAAAAAAAATTCATGGAATGAAATCATCAATAAAGCCTGGACTCTGGTTCCAAGCTTTGTTATCTGGGATATTTGGAAAGAATGTAATAGTAGGATCTTCAAGAACAGAGCAAGCAAGCCCCAGCACATAATTGATCAAATTTTAAGGCAGCTCAAAGACACAGTCAGAATCTTGTTGTGGAAACTTCCCAAGGACCCTCCTCTGCCCTAAGATGCGCGTATACTACTGTATTTGGGTCTCCAGTCTATAGGCCCATGGGGCATAATTAAGGGTCTGAGCCAAATAAATGCATATTTAAATATTTGGAAGTCTCCTCCACATGGTTTCTTGAAAGTCAATATGACGAAGCATCTAAGGGCAACCTAGTGTTAGCTGGTTTTGGGGATGTTATAAGAGATGAAAAAGGATGAATAAAGGATATCTTTCATGGCCACTTGGGGAAGGCCACTAATAACATGGCAAAACTCATGGCCTTAGAGAACTTCCTGGAAATCTTGGTGGATTCAAATTTACACAATGTCATCATTGAAGCATATTCACAATTGATTATTAGAGTGGCCAAGAAAATATGCAATGGTATGACAACGGATAAAGTGTCAAAGCATTGGAGGCTATCGCAGGTATTTCTCTGTATTTATACCCACCTGCAAACCTTTAAAACTGTAACCTTTGTCCCTGTGAAAGGAAAAGCTAATATGTTAGCTGATCATCTGGCGAATGAATGAGTGATTATTAAGGAAAGGGACACTCAGCACGTTTGGGAGCTGATACCCCCCGAAAAACTGTTAAGGGATTGTCTCTGTCAAGCTGCCAAAGATAGGGATCGATGAATCGACAAGCTGGATTGATGAGGCTTAGGAGATAGGTGGGAGTACATGGGTGCTTAAACTATTTTCCTGTTGATTGGCAGCAGTCTGCAGATTGTATTGGCATCAGCATTCCAACGGATTTGAGCAGATGGTCGAGATCAGCGGAGGAAGACCAAGGACGTAGTGGCATGGAGATTGATTTTGGACCAATGGATCCCAATTGAGTTAGATCTATGGTGTTTGGGTGATGGAGTTACCCAACAGTTAACGATAAGAAGGGGGTTGGACAAACCCACAAGTGGATTTCGGGCGGAGGAAAGGTCATAAGCGGTAATTCCCCATTGGCTCCAATTCCATACACACAGTGACATGTAATAGCGAGATGAGAGAGGGAAACCACTTTTCGGGCGGATTTGGAGTGCACAAGTTAACCGGCCGAAATAGGGGTGAGCCGTTAGATCTGGTGGAGCGAGATCGATGGTTGACAAGTGAGGAGCAAGTTTCGAAGTCGGGAAGTGTTGTTACCATTAGATCTTTAATAGATCAACAGTGTAGAAGGGCTGACACTTCTTTAGAAGGGAAGATTTCAAACTTTTTTAAACTTTGGTTTGAGTTGCCGTCAGGTCCGGATTAGAAGAAATGGGTTGGGAAACCCATAGGTGGATTTCGAGTGGAGGATAAGCCGTAAATGGTATTTCCTAGTTGGCTTCGATTCCACTCACTCAGTGACATGTATCAGTGAGGTGAGAGAGGGATACTGCTTTTCGAGTGGATTTGAAGTGCACAAGTTAACCGGCCGAAATACGTGTGAGCCGTTAGATCTGGTGGAGCGAGATCGACAGTTGACAGAAGAGGAGCATGTTTCGAAGTCGGGAAGTGTTGTGACCGTCGGATCTTGGATAGATCAACACTGAAGAAGTGTCCACATTTCTTTAGAGGGGTGGATTTCAAACTTTTTAAACCATGGTTTGGGTTACCGTTGGGTCTAGATTAGTGGAAGATTACTGGAACTCTACGACTTTTGGAGCAGTCTGTTAGCTCAGCGGAAGCTCTAAAGTTTTCAGTGGATGACAAAGAGCCCTTGGGAGTTTAACACTCCTTCCTGTTTAAAAGTTTTTGGAAATCTGTGAGATTTGGTTTGATCCTGGCTTTTGTTTTTCCAGTTGATGGCGTTCCCACAACAGGCTTGTTCTTGTTTGGGTCTTTGCACTTGCAAAGACGTGTAACATATGTGATGTACTTGTACGGTTAATAGAAGGCTCCATTCTTACTTGACCAAAAAAAATATAAATTTAATAATTAAAGATAAATTTAATTGAGAAATATATATTTTTCTTTTTATTATACCATGCTATTGTGCATTTAGTTTGTTTGACTTGTTACTATTTGTGTTTGACCAGAAAAAATGACATATTGTACATAGTTTAACCATATAAATTAAATTTTATTAGTTTTTAATATTATTTTAATTTATTTATTTGAATTTTGTTTCAATGCATTCTTATTGTGGTGAGAGATATATTTTTGTGTGAAGCAATAATGATTGTTTTTAGATTTGAAAGATATATTTTTGCATAGAGCAATAATGATTGTTTCTAGATTTGAAAGATATATTTTTGCACAAAGAAATAAGAATTGTTTCTAGATTTAGTTGGGAGGTATGGATATTTCCAATAGTTAGTATTAGATCTTTTTGTAGAGTGGAAGGAATGTTACTAATTTCATTGTAGGAAGTGTGGGATATTATGGCAAAGTGGAAAAAGAGATGTTTCTAATTTGAGTGTAGAATGTATGGATGGATATAGAAGTTTCCTATTCCACATTGGATGGATAGATTTTTCCAATTTCAACATAGGAAGTATGTTCCTTCCTCAACATACGAAGTCTCATTGAAGATGGATGGTTTCCACTTTTAGCAAACTAAGGGATCTTATTTATACATGAAGGATATATGTTTCCAAATTAAATTTATAAGACAATGGACGATAAGGAAAACCATCCAAGAAATTGATTAATTGAAATCAATCATTAAAAGTGAGCCCTTATTTCCTCATGATTTTCCTTTAAAATAAAAATAGATCTTCTACTAGTTCACTTATAGACATTTGATCTTCAAATTCCTTTTGGGATAATGGTCAGTCTCTATGTTTCACTCCTACTACTATATTAGGCTTACAATTTTCATGTGAAATGCATTGTATTCTATAGTTTGCTAGAGTCTAGAGATTCGATAGGAAAAACTCCCCTTGTCACTGATTGAAAAGGCATTGGTGCTTCATGATTGGTTTGATGGGTTCATGATCTTCCAAAAGTTAAAGTGTATTAGTGATAAATTGACTAAGGTAAGCTTCTATTGAGTCTCTTTGTTGTTCATAGATGTTTCTTTAATTGTATAATGGATCCTTGAGAAAAGATATTTTGTATTGCTAACTCAACTAGTTGTAGGATTGGTTAAGGATTGTACAATAATTAGTTCGAATCTGAGTGAAGAGAGCTAGTAAAATATAAATTATACATTAGTTATATTATTTTGGAAAATTAATTTAAAATTGTCTATTTAATATTTCTTTAATTTATAGTTATTAACACCGATATATATGTACTTTTAGTTAGTAATAATCTTGTATTTTACATATTTTTAATTGAATATGGAAGTTAAACGTCATTATTTTTCAAAATATCCTTTCATTAATAGGTAAGCAAAAATCCAAATCATCGATACATTTCATAAAACCCAATAAAAAATAACTAGTCTTTTTTGCCATCCACATGACTAGAGTTCCCCTATAATTTATGCACACATACCTATTTTCCTTGAATTTTCCATCCCATTAAAACCATTTTTATTTAAATGTTCATACACTTAATACAACTTCAAATTTAAAATTTTCATAGGATGATAGTACCAAATGATGAATGTAGACAACAATTCTCATGTTCTTGAATTTTCCAATTTAGTTAAATCCCAACAAAATTTCAATGTGTAAATACAACATCAAATTTAAAATTCCCATGAGATAATACTACCAAATATAAATATCAAGATGAAAGTAGACTATATTAACCCATTTTTAAAAGAATCATAAATGTGTTTTTGGATCAAGATGAATGTAGATAATATTAATTACAGTTTTTGTTGTTGCAATGATTTTTTTATAATACAATTTGTTAAAAACATTATCTTCATAAAAAATTAAAATAAAGGTAAGCTATCAATTTACTAGTGGAAATGTAAAAGTAACAAGAAAAAGGAATTGACCATAAACTTATACATTCCAATACAATAGTATTTTCAAAATCAGAACAAATTTAAATGTTTGATTTGTTATTCCAATATCCCTAGTTTTCGTTAACATTAGAAGAAAGTTAAATGTTTAATTTGTTGTTTCAATATGTCTAATTTGCATATTGATTGCATTTTGATACTCTCTCTATTTATGAGATTTGAACATCATTATTATTATCTAATTTTTAATGTGAATTTACTTAATAATATATTTATTTTCATATATATAATTTTTTTAATAAATTATTATAGTGAAACATTTCACCTACTTAAACTATAAAAATATTTCTTAATACAATTTTTTAAATGAAGTGACACATAAGTTTTAAAATTATTGCAATGGACAACTTCACAAAAGTATGATCTCATAGTCTACCCTTTGTGCTTTCACCATCTCAATCATTGTGGAAGGAGCCACATTGTTGAATCATGCATCAAATCTTTCTTCAAATTTAAAAAATACCTCATCAGCACGGCCCGTGCTTTTGTTAGAAATCTAAAAAAAATTGTGTATCAAAGTAGAGTTTTATTCATGTGATTTGAAGACATGATTGGTAGAGAGTGTTGAATTAAAGAACCAAACAGGTTTGGTGCATATATATATATATATATGAAAATTTTTAACTTGATAAATAAACCAAGTTCACAATGCAACTATATCCAAAATTATAACCACTACATTCAATGGTAGGATGCTTGGGAAAATCTTTATTAAAATATTTCATTTACTAACATCAAGTAAGCATAAATGAACAAATGTAATAAATAATAAACACATTAAAGGCAATTATATTATTTTCCATAAATGTAATTGTCTTGTTGTTACAAGATGGGATATATGTAATTTTAGTTTTTTATTGTTTTTTACTTCAAATTATCTATATTTAAACTAAATGGTAAATACTATCTATTATATGGCACTTGTTTCTATTTGTATTTGTATCTATCCTTGTTTAAAATATCGTATTATTAATACTTTTTAAATAATATATGGTAGCATTAATGTTATTCACATTAAAGTGAATAAGTCAGACAATTGTCAAAAAAAATATAAATCAAATTCTATCATCTATATAGTAGCATTAATGTTATTCACATTAAGGAGAAAAACTCGGACAATTGTCCAAATCTTCTCATCTATAAGGTATTTGATCCCATAAATAAAATCATAGGATATGTCATATAAAAGGGATTAGTCATATTAAATAAATTTGGATTTAAATGAATTTTATATGAAAAAATATGATTGTTAAGTTGAAAATATAAAATAGAAATTGTGAAAAAGACTAGTGAATTTATAAAATTAAAAAATATTGCGTATTATATTTATATTTAATAATAATTAATTACATATTTAAAAAATATTGCGTATTATATTTATATTTAATAATAATTAATTACATATAAATTTCATTTTGGTTAAAATTTTGATACAATTATCTTTAAATAAGTCAAATAATTTTTAAATGTCCATAGGTGTTTTATATTATTAATAATTTTAATTTTTAAAATTTTATATTAATTAAAATTATAATAAAATTACTTTGAATTAATTATATATATAGAAAAAATTTGTTATTTTTGTGAGACTGAAACACGAGGATGCCAAATTTTTTATATTTATATTATCTACATTTCAAAGTATTTATTGCCGTAACAACTTTATTATCTTTTTAATTTAGTAAAAATATAATGGCTTTAGAACATTTATCTTTTTTAATGCTTTTCAAATATAAAATTAAAATTAAAAGATTCTAAATAATATTTTATCTCGTTAAAGTTTTTCTTAAAGTTTTTAAGACCATATTTAGTGTTACTAAACATTAAAAATCATCATAATAAATAATTACACACATTAATTCATTATATATTTGAGAATGTAGGGTTTTATTATTTGTCAATGTAAGTTGAAGGCATTGTCAACAAATAGTTAGAGGATGTTAGAACAAATATATGTCTCAATGTGGGATTTGAACTTATATGATATTTAATAAGTTTTAAATTATTTTTAAAAATATGAAATAAATTTAAATCTTTTTAGCTATTTCATTTACAATGTGTACATAAGAGTTTAAACTTTTCATTATTATTTTTAACTCTTATTTTTTAACTCTACATTAAATTAATCTTTTTTTTTAGCTCAAAAAAATGTTCATATTTTATATAAAAAATATGTATGCTTTAGTCTTTGATGGACTTTCAAAAAACAAGATTTGAAGTCATTATAAAAATATATTCTCAAAATACAAGCTTCTGTGATTTATAATTTTCTATAGAATATTTTCCAAAAAAATTACACAACTACTTTTATGAGTTCAACTTGTCACATGTAATAACTGAATCTAAATTAAAAAAATAACAACATTTTCCATGACTACTCGAACTACACTCAAATGACCTACATTAATCCAATGACCTACATTAATCCAATTATTAAAGCAACCTATTTAATAAATTATGAATTATTATAAATAAAATATAAGATAATTTTAAATATTTTGTTATTACATAATTTATTGTGTATGAATGAAAGCCTAATATTTCCATTATTATCCTGTCGCTGACAAGTATAACGCAATAAAAATTGCGTTGAATCTCAATTAATGGGCATTCGACCAAAAATTGAGTTGCAACTTATAAAATTTACATTATTAAAAATAAATAATTTAAATTTTTTAATATAATAATTTTATTTATTTAAGTTCTCATTCGTCTATTTAGTTTTGCTATGCAATGATAACAGTGTACAGTACTTGTACACTGTTATCAAAAAGGAGGGCAATACTCTATGTCGTCGTTTCTTTCGGAGAAAAGTTTGGGGGGCTAAATGACAATTTTAAATAAGAGATTTCCATGCAATTGTTGTGCAAGGAAGCATCAATACTTAATAAAGCATTCGTATCCACATATTTTTAGGTTATCTTGTGCGTTGAATAAAAAAAAAAGTGATATTTACTGAATAAGATGAAGATAATAATTAATCGTGGCAGTTATAACGCAAAATTGTGTTGATTCTTAATTAATTGCTATTTTGATAAAAATATTGAATTGCATATATAAAGTTTATATTATTAAAATATATATATATATATAATTTTATATATTTAAATTTTGATTGGTTTATTTGGTTTTTTTTCTTATTCTCTGATAATAACCATGTAGAATACTTGTCGGTTCCAAAAAAATCATACAACATCAATCGATTTAGGTATAAAAACTATAACATATTCACTTAATTATTTGTAGAGAAGTTCAAAGTTTGAGATCCTTCGTAATGATTTTGTTTTAAATATAATAAATAAATTAATATTTATTTTATAGGTAAAAATAATCAGAATAATAATTATATTTTAATGTAAAATACATATTTTTTTTTAAATAATTTTGATCATATTGTGTATTAATAATTTATATTTTTTTTTCAAGTTATGACTTTTTCTTATTTTTATTTTAATGAAAAACAATTTTATTAGACTAAATGTATACAACTCCAAACCTTTTAGTGTGGGATAGAAAGAAGTTCCTCTTTGAAACTTTAGTCACTCAAGTTATTTTATATGGATGTGAGGTTTGGGGTTGTAGCATCTAGAAAGATTGAGCAAATCCAGAAGCGTTTTATAATGTATAACCGCAAAATTAAAAGCAACACACCCTATCCTATTCTCCTTATAGAAGTGGGTCCTCAAAATTAAAAGCAACGCACCCTAACCTATTCTCCTTATAGAAGTGGGTCTTTCCCCTATTTAGATCCTAGCTACGACTAGGCTTCTGTTGTACAAGCACAAACTCAATAACATAGGAGACCATAAACTTCCTAAGCAAGCTTTAAATTCCAGCCAAAACCACCTAAGGCTCAAACGAGGTTGGTATAAAGACACGAGGGCCTGCTTAAACCATTGGGAGATCGACGAAAATGTTGCATTGCAAAACATTAATAACATTAAAAATATTGTTACTTCTAAGTTCAAAGAAAAAATGTGGTGTGAGAAAGATTTAGCAGCTAAAAGAAAATTAAGATATTATAAGGAGGTATCAACCCCACCCTACAAGATCAAAAGTATTTCTCTGTTAACTAGTTCAAAGAAGAAAATTAATATAGCCAAGATTAGAATGAACTCTCACGAGCTCCATAGTGAAACGGGTCATTGGACAATTTCTAAAACACCATGGATGGAAAGGTTCTGCCATCTATGTGAGAATATGGACATAGAGGATGAAAATCACTTCCTCTTAGAGTGCCCTGCGTACAACCCTATTCGATCTCAGTTTGAAAATCTTTATTGCAATACTGCCCTTCCTAGCCTTTTATGTTGTCAAAATTATAGTGAGCTCGGGAGGCTTCTCTCCAAGCTTTTTGAGCATAGGAATAAAATCTTAAATCAAACTAAATAATTCATTTCTTTAGGTCCCTTAGACCAAAGTTTGGTCTCAGTGGATGTTAACCATCATCATCACCATCATCATATTAATTATTAGTATTTTAACAAAATAAATATACTAATCATTAATAATATATAAATTGTGAATATAATTATTGTTCTTAATCATAATGTGGGTGGGTAGTTTTGAATATTTTTAACTAATGTTTCATTTCTAAATTTAAAAAAAAAACACAATTTCATTCTTATTCATTTATTTTTTCATATCATTAAGTTCTCAACTTTATAGTATTAAAAAATATTGGAAATATGGGTCTTAGTTATTATCGGTTATAACACAATTGATATTGTGTTGGCTCTCAATTAATCGATATTTTGACCAAAAATTAACTTGCAATGTACAAAGTTTACATTATTAAAAGGAAATATTTGTTTCATATAATAATTTTATTTATTTAAATTTTGATTGGTATTCTGCAATGATAAATTTCCAATAGTCCTTGTCAGTTCATAAAACTCGAACAACATCTATCGTTTTATGTACCACATAAAAACTAAAGCGTCATCAAAATTTGATGGCTAACATTCAAATGTGAGACCTGGTCCATACTTTTCAAAATTCAATAATTAAACTAACCCGCAGGAACACTAGTTATTCGGCCTTGTTATTTTTAACACTCACATTTTAACTTTATATTGAACCAACTGATTTGAAAATTGCCATTAATGGGATAATTTAAATTAGCCTTCACTAAAAAACACCTCTAATTTATGATGAAGTAATGTGTGATTAATGTGACAAAACACCTCTAATTTATCATGATCTAATGTGTGATTAATGTGACAAGGCACATGCTTTTAACATTTTATAACATTTTCATTAGTACACCCATTTTGTCAAAGAATAAATACACAAAATAAACAAAATTGTATAAATTCAATTTTAATAAAAAGTATAACTACTTTATACGGTATTCTTTGTATTATACATGTTATATATATTGGTAACTTTAGTTACCATAGTTCCTATTCAAATATTGGGGTTAGCATGCTTCTATAAATAATGGTTTATCTCATAGCATGCCATGTGCCATTGTTGGCACGTATAACGATCTTAGGGATGGTTGCCATTCTTCGTGTATGAACTTGGATGTTGCAGTGTGCATGCAAAGTATGCATACATCGGCCTTTCAAGGTATGCATGTAAGTCATTGAGGTGGGTGTGTAATGTCCCTCATTGGCATTAAATAACTTATAACATTTAAAACAAGAAAATTGTGTGTGAGAGATAAAAGTGAAATTTCTCTATATTATTAAATTAAATATTATTTTCTTTCCATTTAACTCATTTTTTTTTTCTAACTCTAAAGTAATTAGAATTCTCTCAAAAATATAAATATCATGTAATTTGACATTAGGATGGTGAGTTGAAGTAATTTTTCCGTTTGGTATGTTTTTATGTTTTTTTATCTTAGGGTTGGCATGTTTAGGTATATATGTCAGTTTTCGTTAGGTAGTTAGATAGCCAAGGTTATAAATATGATGTAGCTAGTGTACATATTTTCATAATAAAATAATATAAAATAGGTTGGTTGTGAAGCCCAATAAAGAGTATGGTGGGTTGTGCAAATCTATGGTGATAGAGTGCAATGATGTTGGATGGTAGATGGTGGTGATAAGTGGACACCTAGGGCCCATGTAGCTTCAATGTGCCACATGGCTAAGAGGGACCACGCAGTCATGGGTTGTGTGTGTATAATACCTTCCCAAGACATCATGATTATTAAGATGATGATGACTACTATGATTATGATGACTCCTCAAAGGATGATTTTAACTTTTGGTCCTCAACAAAAAGAACAAATTTAGGTGCTGAAATTAATAGGTGGGCTAATTTGCGATTCTTTTCCGAAATAAAAAGATTTTTCAATTTCCATTTTTTTCTAAACCTCCTTTACATTACACAAATAAACAATTCCTGGGGATACAAATCACAAGACCTCCTTTCTATGTATAGGAGTCTAAGCGGTCCCAATACAATTAGAGCCTACATAACAATACTATTGTAGGGGCACAACAATAACAGTAGTGGGCTTTTATGGGGTACAATAATGACAACATGGGGACTATATGGGCATAATAAGGGGACTGCACTAATAACAATAAGGGTTTGCACTAGTAGTATAGGGACCTAACAAACCCTTAGGATGACATCTAACAATTAGGGAGGTTTTCTTTCATCCCTTACTTTAGAAATAAACTAGCATGTGGAATCCAACTTTCTTCCCCTAGAAATATTCCTTAAGATGGCCATTATTTCTACAAAAAAAAACATAGTTTTCCAAAACAATAGTTGGTTTTTCTATGGAATTTCTTCTTTTAGTAGTGATAAATATGGGGGGTATTCCTTGATACGTAACTATTTTTCTTCTTCTCGTTGTTGTAGTTGATATGCTTTCTACTTATTCTAAGCATTGGTTTAGGCTAAGTCTTCTCAATCTTGTCTGCATGACCCTTCTACAATATAGCATAAGAAGGATGGAAAGGAAGTGTGCTTCCCTCTTTCTTTATTGTTTCTCATTCTTTAAATAAGTAGTCCAACTTTGCCATCTATTTTTCCTTCATAAATGTGATCTTGTTTTTCATGTTCTTTTCCTCTCTACCACCAAACCCCAGGCCTCCATGCTTAACCCTGTATTGAGCTATAATATGTCTTGGGATATATTTCCTTCTCTTTCCTAACACTCATGTTATAGACATTTTTGTGCCTTGCATCACTGAGCATGAAATGTCGATAATCAAGGGATCCAAAGTCCCTAAACATGTTGTTCCTACCCCTAGAGGAACAAGGCCAAGTAACCACAGCAATTCACAGAAGTTCTCCACCTAAAAACACTAAAAAACAAGCCAATTCTGGATCATGTCAACTGCTCCACTGAGCATCTGCGTTGAATGTCAACTGCTCCACTGTCTACCTGCGTTGAATGTAAACTGCAACAAAGGCTACCTGCGCTGAGCGTAACTGGACAAGTGGCGGGCTCATTTCTCAAGGTGTCAATGCCCAGGAAGCTTCCAAAATGACACTTGTATCAGGGAATTTGACTGGTGATGAGTAAGAGGTTCCCAATCTCCAAGTGGAAGCAAGAACCTCCAAGTGGACTCAAGAACTGATAGAGGGAGAGGACACTAGTCAGATCTCAAGCTGACTCATCCTCTCTTCAAATAACTATATATAGATCTCTCCTCCATGGGATCTAGAGGCTGGAATTTTGTGATTGCAAAGAATTGCTGTTGGTTTGTGGCTAGAAACATTGGGTGCTTAATGCTTTGAAGGGAGCTGAAGAGGGAATTCCATTCTGCTGGGAAGGAGATGCTGGATTGGAGCCCTATGGGTTGTATCTCTTCCTAAACCCTGTTACTTATCAATAAAGCTATCTTGATTCTTTCCTATATGCTGGTGTATTTTGTATGATTGCATTAGTATATTTGATTTACTTCTAATCCTGAATCATTTATGAATATGTATATGTGCCTTTGTATTGTAGCTGTTCTCTTGTCACAGGTAGTTGTTCTCTTGTGACCTCGTGGGATTCAAGTAGCTGTTCTCTTGAGTAAGCGAGGAGACGAGTAACTGTAGACACACAAAGGGAAGAGGATCTAGATCGAGGGACAACCGGAAGACAACGGTAAGTCTGCCAATCTCCCCTCTTTCACATTTCATAAAGGAAGAAATCATAATAGCTGTATTCGTTTGTTGCTAAGGCACTGTCACACCTTAGGTGGATAGGATCGTCCTGCATAGGCATTTTTCCCCACAACAAATTGGCGACTCCACTGGGGAGGAACTTGTTTATTCATTTCATTTGCGTTTCCGTCATTTGTTTACTTCATAGACTTGACAGCAACTTTGAACTGCATCTTTCCCGGATGCAAAGTAGAAAGTTGTTGCTTTGATCCAGTTGTTGGACTTGTCTATGATCTAAACTAGATCCACCAATGATTTGATGATCCTTGTGATAGTCTTTAGTACCCTATCAAAGTATCCCTCTGTTTATACCTTGCTTGTGTTTCTGATTTGGCCTGAAACATTTGATTTTTGAGCATTTTGTGACCCAGAAACCAAGGGAAACGAGAGTTTTCCCTTTCAGCGCAGACACTGTGAAGGCAGTCTGCATTTCAACGCAGGTCCCGAAGGGGCTACCTGCGCTGAATGTCAAACTGACAGTGTTAGACCTGCGCTGAACTAGTGTGGCCTTGTGCAGTTGGGGTTCTTTGTCCTTTGTTTCCCTGTTTAGATCTCTGTTTTTGCAGCCTTTGACCAGCATAGGTACCAGTCTGATAAGCTTTTCTTTGCTTGATTCCGCCTCATTTTTGTACAAAAAGATTGTGAATGTTTTTATGTGTTTGTGGCGTCATTTACAGTCTTCCTTTGCATGAGTAAAGTAGTCATCTTGTAGCCTTTGATTCAGATTTGATTGTGATCTTAGAAGAGAGTTCATTGGCTGATTGCAGATTGATTATAGATTTACTTTTGCTTATTGGTTTGAATTTGTGTCTTTTAAGTGTCAAAACAAGTCTTTATTTCGAAAATCGCAAAGTGATTGTAATCTCTTCTACCCTTGTTGATTTCGAAGAAAGTGAACTTGTTTGTATTGATCATTTTAAAAGCAAATTCAAATTTGTGCAAAAAGCTTTCTTTGTAGGCATTTATACTAAGAAAGTGGAAAACAAACACCTGCATTGTGCATTTTGCATTTGATAAGTTTGCATGTTGGATTTAGGGAAAGTGCATTAGAGTGTGCTGATTGCTCTTTGAGAAAAGATAATGTTATTCTTTTCCCTTAGTAGCTAGGATTTTCAAAGTTGAAAGATAATAAAGCTTGCTTATCATCTTAGACTGCATTTAGGAATTTGTATCATACATCTCGTGGTGAACCTTGAAAGGCAAACTTTAAAAAGATCAACCTAAAATAAATTGAATGAACCTAACAACGCTTTGTAACATAACGCACAACATAGAGGTCTAGGCTAGAGACGTGTTCCGGCGTCATTAAACATAGTGACTGTCGATCTCGAAGAAGGTGGGTGATTCCTCCTGAGAGACGGTAGCGCTAATACGGATTTGTGCTCCCACGTACCGTCGCGTATATATTGGGAGACCCCTATAGGCATATATCCTTTATCCTTAGGAAGTCGTGTCGGCCGCCCTACTGATCGCAATGCAGTGAACACAGCATTCACGAAGATCGACCACCCGTACCGTAAAAAGTATTCTGTGGTTTTACGAAAAGTTTGGCACACCCTCTGCCTAGATCTCCAAAGCAGTTTCTTTTGGCCTTTTTCAGACTCTATAACAGAAAAAGTCCATCCGAGCATTTGTCACTTCGGGCTCATTAAAACATCGAAGGAGACTAGAGTCATCTTTAGCTTTTTCTCGACTCTTTAAAACTGAAAAAGCAAGTTGTGTCTAAAGCGTCGTTAACAATTTATTTTAAACGGAACAATCACCCTTTTATCCTGCATTGATATTTAGGTTGAAAAGATGGAGCACACCAACCAAGGAGTTCCCTTGGGTGGAAATCCTAGTCCCTTCTCCTCTTGGGGAGATGTTGGTGTGCCCCACATGGCCACATTGTCGCTTCCAGGACTGACAATTGGCCTACCAGTTTGGCTCTTTTCAACCAATGTCGTTCAGAATACCACCATTCCTGAACAGTCGAGTCAACAGTTAGATCAGACAAGAGTTGCCTCCCAGCCTTCAACTTCATCTTCCTCCCCTCCTTCCTCTTCGCTTGACGGAACTGGTAAATCAAAAAACCGTGTTCCTAAGGAGAAGAAGGAGAAGAAGAAGAAGGAAAAGAAGAAGAAGGAGCCTAAGGCGACTGGGGGCAAACAAGTGTCATCTGACAAAAATCCACACACCACACTTGTAAGGCCTAAATCGTCATGCGTCATCTGCAGGGGAGACCACCTCCATAGAGATTGTCCCTGTATCCCACGGATACTAAGAGACTGGTCCCCCCGTTTGCACAATTCGGGAGCATCGACCTCTGATAGTCATGTCGACTGCTCGCCGTCAACTAGTGGGAGTGAAGCTCCAGGACAGAGCGGGAAAGCTAAATTTCCCTGCAGACTATGTGAAGGCGATCACGCCATCCACCGTTGTCCCTTCTTAGACGAGGCAAAAAGAGTTCTGGAAGATCGCCCGATTTTACGAGCGAATCTTCCTCCTGGATATCAAAGACTCTTGCCAAGTCCCTCACTAGTTGACAATCCGACTGAGCCACTCAAGTGGTCAGCCGAAGCACCTGTCATTGAAGATGAACCGTTTGGATCCATGCCTGACGAAAGTCAAAAGGTTGATACGGCAGTTGACCCGGTTTTGCCTTCAGAGGCTCCATCTTCGAATGACACCATCACAGAGGAGAATCAAGACGACACCGTCCAGATTCTCTTCATCAGCACTAACTCTGATGATCAAGGGGGCAATGCCACCATTCCTTTGTCGCAGGAAGGAAGTTCATCAGAGCGTTATCCGGCCGTATATTCGGTCCCACCACCAAGCAACATGGTTGTATCCTTTGATTGGAACCAACTAGGCAGACCCTGATTGCCAGCCAGTGTACCATTCAGAATTATTTGTCAAATATACAGAATGGTAATGGCTGGCACTATCATTGATGAGGGGGCATCTGTGAGTATCCTTTCCTCTATTGCTTGGAGAGCGCTTGGTTCGCCAGCGCTTTTGCCTGAAATGAGAAATCTATCAGGCTTTGATAAAGGAACCAGTCGACCTTTAGGGATCCTCCCCAATGTGCCCATAACATTGAAAGGGAAGACCATTCACATGAACGTGATGGTCGTTCAAGGACCCTTGGATTATAACCTACTCCTTGGACGAGACTATATATATTGCATGGGAGCTGTAGTCTCCTCACTCTTTAGAGTAATGTGTTTTCCGCATGAAGGAAGAATGGTCAAGCTCGTGGACCAACTTTCGTTTCCCGGATCACACATCGCAAATAGTCATGTACCATCCCTAAATGGTCTATACACGCAAGAAGTGTCTCAACCAACGGTCCGTCCTCCTGATGAGCGTGAGTAATCCGGGAGGATATGACCGGAACCCAGGGGGCATGCATCCTGGCCTGCTTCGGCAGGGAAACTTTGGGTATAGGGTAGGTTTCCGCGGGAGAATATGACTAGTCCGTACCCCGTCCTTGGTTGGAAGAGGGGTTGTTCTAGAATAAGATTCTTTTGTCAAAGTTACGTGTTTGACACCAGTCATTCACCCTTGTCTATTTCGGTAGACATTGCCGAGGAAGTGTTTTGTTTGAAAGATTAACGAGACGATCTTTGGGTAACCTAAAAGAGGTAAGCCTCTCTCGATTAAAACACATGTTTTGGCGGAGGGTAAGTAGAGGTAACCTTGAAACTCTGTTTTATACCTGGGGGCATGCGAACCTTTTGGAGAGCAAGCAAGGGGTGACTATTTATTTTTTAAATTTTTAGGTCCTCCCTTTAAACCTGTAGGTCTAACCCTTTAAACTCGTAGGATTAGTCGTTTCCGAACTTGCATAAAGAAAGGAAAGGGAGCATAGCTTTGGTAAGGCACAAGCTCTATAAAAATGGGATCTTTCATGAGACACTCTTATCTTATGACTGGGTAATCGAGCAGTTTTAGCATAAAGTTCATGCTCGTTAAAAAATAAACGCAAGATCCGAGCAGTTTTAACGCGGTCTTCATGCTCGTTAAAAAATAAAGAAAAGGAGTGAGCAGAGTTTCCTCCAGTGTTTAAGCTCATTTTTATCTAAAAAATGAAGCTATTTCGGTAAATAACCACAGTGATCGTAAATTTATCAGCCATTAAAGCCTTGGTCGTGTTTGCACCTGCCACCTCCACTTTTCATTTGGCCGATCGTTCACCTCCATATGATTGTTTACCCATTTTGAGGAACAGCTGCGAAGAGTGATTTCACCTAGCCATCCTTGTGACATTGCCGTGATTGGAAAATTCCAACCTGTACTTGGAATCAGTTGCTATCCCTGTTTATCACTCGTTCCTCAAAAGACGAGTCTTCTTTAAGCTCTTTTCAACTGACTCGTAAAATATGAAAAGATTGCCTAGTTTTGGCCTTCCAGCTCGTTAAAGGACAGGAAGAGCTATCCCTCCTCTAGATTTTAATCTTTTTGGACCTGAGGGATTATTGCACAAAAAGGTCGAGGGCTTGTTTTATTCGGCTCGTTAAAGTTATCGAAAACTCATCCCTTCGGTATTGTTTTATACTTTTTCGGACTTAAGGGATTAGATGACGAAAAAGGAATTTTGGAGTTGACTTTATGTACCTTTTCAGACTCTCTAAAAATGAAAAGGACCAAGTTATCCTTGTCGTTAGACTCGTTAAAATGATTAAATAGCGACAAACTTGTCTTTAGACGAGAACGAGTTTCCCTATCGCTAGGCTCGTTACAACATAGCGATGGGCTTGCCCGAAGGGCAGGTTATAGAACAAGCATATGTTATCCTCCTCAAGCTTGACAAAAATAAAGAGGTACTGGTCAGCAATGACTGGGGAAAAATTGGGAAAAATCAAGAAAACTTTGATGGTAGGAGGTCACTCTTGAACATGACACTTTTCCTACGTACCACATTCGGGTTGGGTTGTTTCATTCACCGGTCACATCACCATGGTCTCACCATACCATCCATATTTGGGGTAATGCTACCGATCCATCGCATCAGTGTCGTCATATGTTCAAGAGAAGTCGTTCAGAAAGAGTCAACCGGGTCCCATCCACTGCCATACATTATCCTTCATCCATTCATGACCGCCACCCTGAATCATATGTCACAGATCGTTTTCACCTCCATTAAAGTCATTAGCTCCGTTCCGTGTCACTGATGTGGGATTCATTAAGGCCCTCCTGTGACGGATCGCTTCTTGTCGACATCAGCTCATTATCCAAGAAGTTGATCTAGGAACAACCCCTTCAGTAATTTGAAGCTTGCATGCCTCAATGGCAAGTTTCTCACTTCCGGCGACAGGTATACATCAATGAACTTCGTCCAGAAGATTTTGCGTGGTGTTCGACGCCAAGTCCTTTATTCACACCATGTGAATTGTACTGCAGTACCTTGAGGGTCATTATCATTATCGGTGATTCCTCTCGCGCTTGTTAACAGTTTACATCATTGACTGGTAATCAAGCGATGTCTTTCCATGTTCGACTTCAGCGCAATTCTCACATGGATCGACTTGTACTTAGAGTGAAGATCGAACGAGTTTGAAGACCCCGGATCTAGTTTCATCCATCTGGGCTGTGATATATATTCAGGAAAAATAAAGACATTTGACATGTACATCATTGCAGCAGATGATCATCCTACTCAAAGGATGATAATTTCGCCAAAATTATCAGTCTACCATCAGACGATTGTCTGTTCTATGTACAAAAATGAATTTATAAAGCTGAGCATGGGAATGCTCGCCTCAGCTAGATCATGAAAGCAGAATGAATCATAATGTATTGTATTGTATTTTATTACAGGTCTCCTCCCAGCAGATGGATGAACTTTGGACCCTCCTGGATAAAGCATTTCACCCGATAAACGGCCTCATACTTTAGGGGGCAACTGTTATAGACATTTTTGTGCCTTGCATCACTGAGCATGAAATGTCGATAATCAAGGGATCCGAAGTCCCTAAACATGTTGCTCCTACCCCTAGAGGAACAAGGCCAAGTAACCACAGCAATTCACAGAAGTTCTCCACCTAAAAACACTCAAAAAGAAGCCAATTCTGGATCATGTCAACTGCTCCACTGAGCATCTGCGCTGAATGTCAACTGCTCCACTGTCTACCTGCGTTGAATGTCAACTGCAGCAAAGGCTACCTGCGCTGAGCGTAACTGGACAAGTGGCAGGCTCATTTCTCAAGGTGTCAATGCCCAGGAAGCTTCCAAAATGACACTTGTATCAGGGAATTCGACTGGTGATGAGTAAGAGGTTCCAAATCTCCAAGTGGAAGCAAGAACCTCCAAGTGGACTCAAGAACTGATAGAGTGAGAGGACACTAGTCAGATCTCAAGCTGACTCATCCTCTCTCCAAATAACTATATATAGATCTCTCCTCCATGGGATCTAGAGGCTGGAATTTTGTGATTGCAAAGAATTGCTATTGGTTTGTGGCTAGAAACATTGGGTGCTTAATGCTTTGAAGGGAGCTGAAGAGGGAATTCCATTCTGCTGGGAAGGAGATGCTGGATTGGAGCCCTATGGGTTGTATCTCTTCCTAAACCCTGTTACTTATCAATAAAGCTATCTTGATTCTTTCCTATATGCTGGTGTATTTTGTATGATTGCATTAGTATATTTGATTTACTTCTAATCCTGAATCATTTATGAATATGTATATGTGCCTTTGTATTGTAGCTGTTCTCTTGTCACAGGTAGATGTTCTCTTGTGACCTCGTGGGATTCAAGTAGCTGTTCTCTTAAGTAAGCGAGGAGACGAGTAGCTGTAGACACACAAAGGGAAGAGGATCTAGATCAAGGGACAACCAGAAGACAATGGTAAGTCTGCCAATCTCCCCTCTTTCACATTTCATAAAGGAAGAAATCATAATAGCTGTATTCGTTTGTTGCTAAGGCGCTGTCACACCTTAGGTGGATAGGATCATCCTGCATAGGCATTTTTCCCCACAACAACTCATCAATTGTATCCCATATTCCTTAACAATTTGGAACCAATGCATTTGATATTAATTTTAATTTGAAAAAGTGTTATTAATAAATATATAAGGAAGTTGAGTTTACCAAAGTTTTTTCATTCATGATGCTAGTCTCAACAATGAAAATGGAAGGTGGAATTGCTTCCTTTGTCTCTTGGGAAATTACTTGTAGCTTTCCCATTGCCTCTTCCTTAATTTTCAACTTTCACTATAGTTGATAAATCATTCGAGTGAGTCTATTCTCCTATAAGCTATCTATCTAATATCCCAATTACACAAGATGAACTATTCTCTTGTCACAATATACCATCACCATAGTGAGTGGTTATTATATTTCATCGAATAACTTATTTAGAAATGGAAATAGTTCTATAGAGTCTCAATATTCTTTTCCATCTCTATCATTTGTCAATCATACATTTGGACCCTCTCCTTCAAGTATTTGTTTATCTTCTTGAAGTTGAACATTGATGGGTTGTAGGTATTCCAACCCTTTTGTGTTTTATTTACCCATTATTAGTCTATTTTCCCTTCCAAATTCTAGAATCTACACCATAATAAAGGGTTAAACTACTAATATATCTTATTATCCATAAATGATAGACATATATCCCTGTCACTTCACCAACATGAATACTTTAGAAAATTTAATTCTAGTCTCAACTCTTAAGGATGGAAGAGATCTGTCTTATGAATGGTTATGGGGGCTCTATTCTTAATGTATTTTTAAGTACAAACTACTATGCACACTAATAATGATTGGAGAGGTTCCTTGTTCTTTAGTATAACTTGAACATAAACAATTGGTTGACAATGACACCAATAACCAAGTCTTTTCAATTACTTGTCACTAAAAACTATGTCTTTAGTGCAACTCCTTTGAAAATTGATATCCAATTGAAAAAAATATTTCAATATGCTTAACGTTTAGACAAAATCATGGTTTCACGTGAGTTAAGTTTTGATTTTAGTGTCTTGATTAATGAGTTGTCTAAATGAATTGAATGCCCAATGCAAATACAACAATAAATTATTAGAAATGGTTTGTAAACCCAACACTTACTTTTCTCATCAATCAATTAAAAGAAGAATTATGGTTAGCCTCTAATCATCAAACTAAATTCCTTTAGGGTGATATTGTCCAATTAATATCTAGGTGCTTAACAGTTTATATGTTCATTGGAGTACACTTGTAATTTTGAACAATGAAATCCATTCAGTCCTTAAAATAAAAAGCTACATTTCAAACCTTGAACACTAGTGGAACACCATTCATTAAAATACCATATATATGAAATGGAAATAACATAGAGCATGGAATAAAAGGAAATGCATCAAGACATATATGAGGCCACTCTTTCAAGATATGAGTGAAGCTAAGCCTAAACCATAGTTAAATACTTGTATTTACTCCATGCCAAATAGATAAATCATGGAAATGCCTAATAAATAAGATAATATGTAAACATCCATGGATATTTCACTAGAAAATTTCATCACAATAGATCGGATAAAAATACCAAAATATTTACCCCGGTCAGGCTGCAAGTTGGCAGTTAAGAACTCAGCCAAGGTAGTAATGGTTTGTACAACAACGTACAGTACCACCATCCCCCACATGCTCGAGGTGATGGTTGCGGTGGCCCTTTGCATGATGGCATGCAGTGTACAAGGGAAAGGTGGCAGAGGGAGTAAAGACAACATTGGTTTTGGTAATAAGGAGTGAAGGTTGGTGTTGATCAAAATGTCTGCAAGCATGGAAACTAGTGCAATGTGCAGGTATGTGGCACCACCAACTGCAACAAGCCTACTGGCTGTGCATGAAGGGCAATGGGTATGTACTCAAACATATTTCCGCTCTCATTACGTTGACCTTATCTAGTTTTAGTATGGGAGAGAGGGGAGGAAGTATGGGGGAGAATTGAAAAATTGAGAAGCGTTGGGGGCATAGGCTGGTGGCATATGTTTGGTTTTGTGTTTGTCTCTCTCACCTATTTGGCATGTTATTTATTTCACTTTGATTTAAAGTGTTCCTTTCCCATATGGGAATTCTATTGGCACTGGATAAAGGGAAAAGTTTTGCATTCCATAGGATTCCTACTGAAAATATATGGAGACGAACCTTGGGGGTAGAGCTGGCTTGCCCATCTACATGGTGGGTGGTAGCCTGTGCTTTAGTTCCATGCGTAGCCACAAAGAGGTAGGATGCAACCCTGGAATGAGGGATAAGGAGGAGAATTATAGGCAAGAAGTCTGGCAAGGGAATGACATTGGTTATGGCAGGAAGATTGGCGATAGCGGCATCATGGTGCTCAGGGAAGGGTAAAATATTGGGTCGGGTCCTCCTCTCACTTCCTGGGTAGAGGGTAAAGGGTATGTTATCCAAGGTTGGCGGAGAGATGGTAAGCGACGATGTTTAGCAACCTAGAACTCAGGAGATAAAACACACCGATTTGAGGCTGAGAAGAGGTCTCTTAGGCGAAGTGTATCAACTGGTGTTGGTTGTGGGTTGGCCCCCTCCACGGAACTAACCTGTGACCCCGAAAGGTGAAGCACTAAAACTGGAAAGGATGGGTCTGAGAAAGGTGGGTTGGTGTGTGGTAATCCTACCAGCTATGTGAAAGATCCTTGTTGTATTTTGTTGAATGGTAATTGGGTTATGGTTTGTTGCAATAAATAGGGTGGGGTCATAGAAACCATGGATCATCCTACAAAAACCCATGGACGTCGAAGGGGAGCTTGACCAACTAGGAAGGACACAAAACTGGGCACGTTCGAGGGACGTAGAGGAAGAAAATCTATTGAAAGGCTTATAATTGAAGTGACAATTGCCTACTGTGAAGGCAGTAATGAAGAAATTCGTAAATAGTTAGAGGATTGGGAAGAATAAATAAAATAGGAGAGTGAGACAAACACGGATATGGAGGATTAGAGAACCCTTGTCCCAGACCCTGGAAACACGATGGGTATAATCACTCAATTTAGGCAAACCCTCTACCTGTACTGGATGATGAAAAGTCTACATAGTAAAGCTATGCAACATATTTTGGTGGGCATGGTTATCACTATTCGAGACATGCTGAATTAAAAACAGGAATTCCAGAAGGTACAGTTGTAACTGCACAAATAGGATGTTAGACTTGGCCGAATTGAGAGGCATCTGCCTTATATCCTAGTCCAGACTTAGATGTCGGGGACGAATGTCAAAGAGACAGCGCCTTTGGAATCCGCTTCTACTGAGAAGCATTAATAGATAGTATACTGTTATGGTTTTTTTTATATTTACGAATATCTTTTAAATTTCCTTATGAAAATATATATGTACGTAGATCTCTAGAGAATGGAGAAGAATCTGAGACTTATATAGCTTGGATAGAAAGATTGTTTCTTTTTTTGTTTCTGGATGGAATACAATGTGGATAGGTGGCCAACAAACTTGGTTTCCCACCGGGCAAGTTGAGGCCACCTAGCCAATCTATGTGGTGTAATTTTTCTTTATAATTAATGAAAAAAGGAGGATCTACCAAGCTTACAAAAAGAAAATTACGAAAATATTTACTATTAAAATTTCAGTTACATTTCATATTATTTTGTTAGTTTATTTTCTACTTAATTATTTAAATTAGTTGAAATATGAAAAATATAAGATAGAAATAAATATGCACAAAATCCACAATAGGCACATAAATTTTCCTTGGGAAACTATTACAGGAGAAAACTGAGCTAGAAACTAAGGCTATTTTTCTCTCTTTGATTTGGTATGGAAAATATACAAGTACAAAGGAAGAAGTATTTTTTATGGAGTTACCTTAGACATGAAGCCTATATGGATGCTACAGAATCATAACCCCCTCGATTTTTGTCTCTCACTTCCCACTCTTACATACTCTTCTCAACTATGCAACAACAATATAAAATAGCAAAGAATGGAACCCCTCCTCCTCCTAGTGGCTTTGTATTTAACAAAGTCCAATAGCCATATAGAGGTAAGGTTTGACTCCCTAAACCCTCAACTAATGTTACATATTTGAAACTTCTAGATTCTTGCTGAAATTTAACATGTAGCTAGTCCTATATGCATGAGTAATAGGGGCTATTATAGCATTCACTTGTACCATGGTGGTCAAAACGGTAGGTCAAGTTCTGTGAGTTATACATTTCTCATACAAGATATGACTGATGTGATCCTAAACTATTAGAAAGGTATTACTATGTATAATATATAGCCTTGGTTAATAGGAAGTTTTAGACGACAAAAAATTGTCATTTAAGGCTTCAAAATGGTTTTAGAATTTTTTCATCCCTAATTTTCCAAACCAAGACAACCATTAAAATGACCTTGCAAGTCATTTCCTTCATTCTTTTTCCACTCTAAAGGGATCGAGATATTAAAAATAATATAATTATATAATCCATGTTATAGGAGGCTCACGAAATATCAAAACATTGAGGAAGGAGTAATTAAGAATCTAAGGTTTGATTATCCTATGACCAAAGTAGCATCTAGCTAATGATACAAGCCCAAGTAGTGAGTCATATAGCCCAAGAGAAGAGGAGGTAGTATGCCTATTGTGAAAATATCCTACAAGGCCATCCCATATCTCCAATTGGAATTCAATAAGGTGTACAATAATTCAAAGTAATAAAAGGCCATTGTAAAACCATAGTAAGAAAATAAATTTCTTTGTCTTCCCTCAAGAATCACTAATCGTGACAACCAAAATTAGAAACGCTACAGAATAGTACAATAGTTTGTTAATAGAAACCATATATTTATAATCTCATAAATAAATGAATAATGGAGGGTTCAGAGAGCCATTAGGATTCTTTAATTTCTCATGAAAAATGTAAAGCTAAAAGAAATCATCAACTTACAGATGGGAATGAATTCTCATCATTAAAATAACCAAGAAACCATTAAAATTATAGAGTACATTTTATTTAAACTCACATATATAAAATAACACGACATATAGAGAATTTCATTAGATAAGAACATGATATTTACCCAAGGAACCTAAAGGGAAAACAAAAAGACTAGCATCAACTGGTTGGCTAGTTTTCATTTTGGCAATCTTGATTTACAATCTACGTTGTAGGCTCATAGGCCATTCAACAATTTACATAACTACTCATTTGAATCCTTACCTCATAGCCAAAAAAACCCTTTTAGAGTAGAAATGAAATAAGTTATTGGTAAAATTGCGTAATGTGAAAGCCAATATACTTGACCTTTCATTTTGCCTCACCAACTCTCTTCTCTCTCACTCTTCTTTCCTTTTTTAGTCCCTTTTCACTTAACTTTTTTGTCTCCTTTTTCTTCATTTAAATTTTAATGTTGTAGAAATTTGATAGAATTTAAACTGCTCAAGAAATTTAATCTAAAATCAAGAGATACAATTCTACTCTACTGATCTACGAAATGAATTTCATAATTTCGAACAACATGCATTGACATGCAATAAGAAAAACCACAAATACATAGTGATTTCTAGGGAAACTCAACTAGGAAAAACCCCTCAAGCCTCTTTGCATTAATCAATTGAATAGAGAATCTATTACAATTGCTAGATCTAGTTTTGAGTTCATCCTGCAAAAAAATAATTGTTCTCTCTACTCAATGAAAAACACTATCCAACACTTAGCCAAATATTAGCTCACCTAGCCTCCTATTTTCTTACCCAAATCCTGAGGAAATTAGCCCCTATTATTTAGGAATTTGCTCCAAATTGATTATGCAATTCCCAAGGATGGATCACCTGACCTCATGCAACACCTGTACACTCACGCTAGTTTACAACTATTGTTAGACTACCTTGTCATTCCCACTTCAGTTGAGGAACTCGAATTCCTTGCATGCACTAGCTATTTGGGCTAATTAATAAATTAACTGATAGTTTTCTAGGTTAGATTGGTGTCCCACTACACAACTCACCTTCAACTGACTCTATCAATAGTTAGAGGCCAGTTAATTTAATACAACTGAAAATAATTGAATTGGCTTACTGAAACTTAGCAATCACACATGCATAACTGAATTCCAAGCCCTCTAACTCGAATTTACTGAGCTAACTGAGCGACAAGATCCATGTCACACTAGTTAACTGCCTCCAAGTTGTTTTACTGAAGTGGAAATTTGATTTACTCAATTTGACTAAGGCTAAAGTCAAATTCAGCCTTTCTTGCTACATTTTTTTCAACAACTGTTGCATTGTATTTCTCCTATACCTTCATTAATTGTGAAATTTATTTTTCTATGTTGATTCTTACTACTATTTTCTTGTGTTAAAATACATTTTGGATAAAATCCTAGCACTACATACGCAACTAGGAATATGAACACAATTATATATCCATCAAATTGGTTCCAATTATCCAAGGCCTAGGAAAGAATTACTTACAAGTTCAAATTTTATCAATGATTCAATTTCAATTAAATGTTGTCAAAATAAATTTTCGATAATGTAGACTAAAAGTATTCCTCAAAGGAAAGGAATAAATACACTTTAATGAATAAAAACATGAAAAAATCATATTTAGTGTGGTTCTTAGTATCTACCTTCTCACATTATTATTGCATTGAAATTTTACTATCATATAAAAGACATTAAACAAAATTTACTTACGGAATCATAATTATCAATAAGGAATTTAAACAAGACTAGAAAATGATCCTATATTTTTTTCAAAAGTACGTTATTTTTTAGACAATGGACTTATTTTCTATGCATGGATAGTTTTTATATTAGATAGAGACATGGTTCATATTCTAGAAAATGTTTGTATAACCAAGAATTCAAGACCAAGAAATTGTAGTGCTTGTGCTTCTCTTCAAGAAAGAAGGGATAAATAAAAAGGGGTAGAAAAAGGCATGTCTTTACAAAAATAATTGTTTTTTTTTTATTATCAAAGAAAAAAAAACACAATTTTAATTCATTCAAAATGATAAAAATTACATTTTATAGATACATAAAACTGTGTAAATCCATGAAAATGTCAAAACAAGAGTTTTATCTGAGATAAAAATCTCGCTTAAATAAATGCATGTAAAGACTATAGAGTCAAAAACTGATACTTTCTTCTGGAGAATTAGATATCCATTTATATGTCCATATACATATTAGCAAGTATAAGTGCAAAAGGAAACCAAAATAGTTGTAGATAAGTCCATGCATATACTAATCAATGGGGATACCTGTCAACCTATACAAAAGGATCCTCAAAATGCCCGTGGTAGTATGTGATATTGTTGCCCTCTCATTCTTCTTTGATCCACCACAACCCTTGATCAAGATTTAGTCCATACTTGGAGAGTTTATCTGCATAGGGTTGTTGGCATGAGAAAAACTCAAATGATTTTTTTAATCTGAGAGCATCATTCAAAAGAGGATTAAGTGTGATGTTTCAACAAGACTGAGCGTTGTTAATCCAATTAACTACAAACATAGAATCACTAAATATTTGTATATGTGAGACATTGTTTTCTAAATAAAACATAAGAATATTTCTATAGGCTTGTATCTCATCTTGATTATTTGTTCCAATCCCGAGTCCCATCGTTACATAATAAGAATGATTTGCAGTAATGTGGGGAATGAAAGCACCTCCACTCTTCTACGCCAAGTCTATAAAGGCCCCATAGAAAATGCCTCAAGGTTTTGTGTGATCTAGATATTCTACTCCAATGGATTTGGCACATGTGATATCTTTGTATTGAGGGAATTGGTTCAATATTTACGTTGCTTCAACTATTATTTTCATAGGACTGAGGGCTTATCTTAAAAAATGCCAGGATTCCTAGCTAACCACACCCCCGAGACGATAATGAATGGGGTAGTTTTAAAGACATAGGACGATGGGTTTGAGAGCCAAGCTTACCATGCATCCTCCATATTCTAGGCAACCCATAATCTTATTTGTGCTTTTGTTGTCCTACAAGCTTACCATACTTGTTGGAATAAAGGGAAAGTGAGAAAGATGTGTGATAATGTTTCTTCAACAACCTTAAATAGAGAGAACCATCCTAGTCCTTGCATAAACCTTTTTTGAATAACATCTTAGGTTGGGACCTTATTCTCAATAATACACCACATGATTTTTTTTTCCTTTGGGGGACATCAGGACTTTCATGCAGTATTCCACCACCACCTACGATATTATGGAATTTTGTCTACACTTATAGAGTTATATCCCATCTTGGGTGTGTATGTGCCTATAGGAGAGGAGAACTAGAATAATTCATCATGCCTCTCTATTATTCATACGTATCTAGTCAATAGGCAATTGATATAGTTTCTCCACATTTCCTAGTAGTCCTCAGCGATACCCAAATGTTCAACATATAGCTATCCTTGGTTCTAGATAATGGAGATGGTTGGGTTTACCATGTGTGAAGAATTAGTGAGATCCCTTACATGCAACAATTAAACTAAGGGTAGAGGTATAAAATGACCTTGATGTGTTGCATGCCCATGGGTCCTTTATAATTCTAACCTTATCACTGTCAGAAAATTATATGTTATAGAGCAATGGAACACATAAAATGTTGTGTCCCTATAATACTAGTGATTACCCCATTACTATTGTAATTGTACCCCTTATTAATATTGTTGTGCCCCTATTATCCCCATATTGTTGTTACTGTGCCCCATAGAATCCCTCTATTGTTATTTTTGTGGCTTTATATTATTATTGTTAGGTCGGCTGGGTTATGTTGTGACTCCTTAGACTCCTATATATAGAAAGGAGGTTTTTTCATTTGTATCATCCAAGAATTTTTCATTTATGTAATGTAAAGGAGGTTGCCCCCTCGAAGAGGCTGAATTCTAAGGCGTTGATCTATCTTTTCTATCTTTCTCTTGAGCTGGTTTCATAACATTTGGTATCAGAGCTTTGGATTCTAGGGTTTCGTTGCTCCAAACAAGTCATCGTGGAATTTTCGCTATAAATTTTGTTCTGTGACGTTTCAGAAGTTGGAAAAAAAACCCATTTGAGAAGAAATCGTGCTGAACCTTGGGTCAAAATTTCAGAGCTTTTCGCGCTATATTTGCAGAGATATGATCTGAGGAAGTTGGTCTTTTTTTAGACTCCTGAATTACATTCCAAGAAGGTGACCTAGGGAAAATCATCATAACTTTCTCTCTGGGGATCGGATTGAAATTTTGTAAGAAGGTACAAAAATATGACAGACTGTAGTTTCTTGTATACATTTTTCAAATCCAAAGGTCAAAAAAGTGCCTCATGGCACGTCGTAGAAGTTAGCTCTACTGAACTAGTCTATAATCAAGTCACTGTGGGAGATTTCGCATAACTCTTCCTTGGAGAATCCAATTTGGGTCAGACTTGTGGCATTGGAAATAGGACACAGAGGGCTACTGCAGATCACAAATTGAGAACTAGATGATCAGAAAGTACAGAGATACATCAGAGGCAATATCGAGCTCCTACAAAGTGAAAAACGGTGTGTAGATTTTCTTAAATTTTTGCTTAAGCTTGGTTTGAAAATTTATTTTGAAGGAATTCAAAGGGAATAGTAGAGTATTATTATCGGTAACTGATGCCCCGAGGAAAGAAAATGCAAACACCTAGTAAGGAACCTGAAAGCTCTAGCATGACTCATGAAGAAGAGGAAGAAATGCAACATGATATATCAAAATTACAAGACCAAGTGCAACAACTGTCCCTTGCACAAAAAGGAACAAAATCTAAGATGGATGGTTTAAAGAAAGATGTAGAAGCTAATATGGATGGTTTAAAGAAAGGTGTAGAAGCTAAGACAGATTGTTTAAAGAAAGGCGTAGAAGCTAAGATGATTGACGTGGAAGCTAAGATGGATGATTTGAAGATAGATTTGAAGACAAACATGGAAGATTTGAAGACAGGCATGGAAGATTTGAAGACATATTTGAAGACAGATTTAACAAAGTTTCTACAAGAAATGTTTAATAATGGTGAAAGGGTAGCAAAGGAAACTCATGATGAGAACAAAAGAAATGTTAATCATGATTTCATAGACTCTAATGCTGGATCGAAGACCCACCATATTCCAAAAATCGATATGAGGAAGTTTGATGGCAAGGATCCCGCAACATGGATATTACAGATGGAGAAATTTTTCGATCTCAATAATGTGCAAAACACACAAAAGGTACATATTGCAACTTTATATTTGGAACCAAATCAGTTTGTATGGTATCAATGGCTTTGCTCTCATAAACAATTTATCACTTGGGCAATTTTTATGGAAGAATTGATAGCACATTATGAGGATACAAAAAGCAACACTTTTTTTAGCCAATTGATAAGTCTCAAACAAAAGGGTTCAATAATGGAGCACATTGAGGAGTTCCAAAAATTGAACATAAGGGTAAAAAATATTCCAGAGGAGCATAGGATTGATGTGTTCATAGGGTCTTTAAAGGATAATATCCAACATGATGTTCGCCTTTGGGAACCTGATTCATTAGAGAAGGCATTCAGGTTAGCAAGAAAAATGGAAAGCAAAATTATGGCAACCAAGAAGCATACCACTCACAACTATAAAGACGGAAGTGTTGTTGCCCCTAGTCTTTCACAACCTATAAGGTTGACACCACAACAATTGGAAGAAAAAAGAGCAAAAGGGCTTTGTTACAGTTGTGATACCAAATACACTAAAGGTCATAAGTGTGTTGAGAAGAAATTATTCTACATAGATTGTGAAGAGGAAGAAGAAAAGGAGAAAGAAAGGTCAAAAGAAGAGGATATACTCCAAGAATAAAGCCTAGATAAAGAAGAAATGAATCCGACCATATCTTGTAATGCATTGGCAGGAATTACCACTCCTCAAACCATCAAGATAGAAGGACAAATCAAGAAGAAAAGGTAATAGTGTTGATTGATTCAGGAAGTACCCACAATTTTATTCATTGTAAGGTAGCAAAAGAATTGAATTGCTTCTTATATCCAGCACTAGAGTGTCAAGTGATGGTTGCAAATGGAGGAACAATAAATTGCTCTGGAAAGTGCCATAATATCAAGCTATCCATGGGAGAATATGTATTGACTAGCCCAATGCTTTCCATTCCAATGGGAGGTGCTGATGTTGTACTAGGAGTCCAATGGCTACAATCCTTGGGTACAATAGCTTTTAATTTTCAAGAACTTTTCATCAAATTTTCTACGGAAGGAAAGGAAGTTGAATTAAGGGGTATTGCAGGGAAACCAGGAAAGATAATAAGCTCTAATGGTATGACAAAGCTTCTAAAAAAGGAACAAAGAGGTGTAATTGCACAATTATGTTCGCTAGATGTTTCCACATCGGAATCATCTATTTCTCCAGATCTCAAAAAAGTCCTGGACAATCATTCCAAGGTATTTGAGACTCCCAAAGGTCTCCCACCTATACGTGATCATGATCATGCTATTCATCTGATTCCAGGAAGTGTTCCTCCAAACATCAGGCCGTACAGATATCCCTATGCCCAAAAGAGTGAAATTGAACGTATGGTTGCAGAAATGCTAGAGGCTGGTATAATTCAACTGAGTCAAAGTTCTTTCTCTGCTCCAGTAGTATTGGTGCACAAGAAGGATGGATCATGGCGCATGTGTCCGGATTATAGGGAGCTCAACAAGCTCACTATTAAAGATAAGTTTCCCATTCCTTTCATTGATGAATTACTGGATGAATTGCATGGATCAATTTACTTCACCAAGTTGGATCTTCATTCAGGATATCATCAAATCAGAATGAAGATTGAAGACATTCCGAAAACAACATTTAGAACTCATGAGGGTCATTATGAATTTTTGGTCATGCCTTTTGGCCTTACCAATGCACCTTCAACATTTCAAGGTTTGATGAATTCAATTTTCAAACCATTCCTTAGAAAATTTGTGTTAGTATTTTTTGATGATATACTAATCTACAGCAAGTCTTGGAAGGATCATGTTGAACATGTTGACAGGGTGCTACAACTATTGGAGGAAAAACAATTATATGCAAAAAGATCCAAATGTTTCTTTGGAGTCCAAGAGGTGGAATATCTGGGTCATATTGTATCTCATGAAGGAGTTAAGGTAGACCCTAGAAAAATTAAAGCCATTAAGGAATGGAAAATCCCCACATCCATAAAGCATCTGCGAGGATTTCTCAGGTTGACAGGGTATTATCGCAAGTTTGTTAAGAATTATGGGAGAATAGCAGCACCTCTAACACTATTATTGAAGAAAGATGCATTTTCATGGACTCCGGAAGCAACAAAGGCCTTCAAACATCTTAAAGAGGCAATGTGCCAAGCACCGGTCTTAGCTACACCGGACTTCACAAAAACCTTTATTGTGGAATGTGATGCTTCAAGAAATGGAATTGGTGTTGTTCTAATGCAAGATGAAAGACCCATTGCTTTTGAAAGTCGTCCAATCAAGGGAAAGTTTTTACACCAAGCTATTTATGAGAAGGAAATGTTGGCAATACTCCATGCACTTAAGAAATGGCGACCCTACCTAATGGGAAGACACTTCAAGGTAAAAACGGATCATGATAGCCTTAAATACTTTTTAGAACAAAGATTATCCTCTGAAGAGCAACAAAAGTGGGTCACAAAGATGTTGGGTTATGACTTTGAAATCATCTACAAAAAAGGGAAGCAAAATGTGGTGGCAGATGCACTCTCAAGAAAGGATGAGGATGTGGAAGCATTGTTGTGTGCCATTTCTATTATCCAACCAGATTGGATAAACGAAGCAAGGGAGGAATGGAAGAATGATGAAGAAGTGTGGGCACTTATTCGAAAGTTACAACAAGATTCCAGTACGTCTGATACATTTAGCTGGCAAAATGATTCGTTATGGTACAAAGATTACTTATACCTCTGTAAGAATTCCCAACTAAAACAAAAGATTCTTATGGAATTGCACACTTCTCCCTTAGGAGGGCACTCAGTATTTTTAAAAACTTACCACAGGGTTAAGAAGGAATTTTTTTGGGATGGCCTTAAATCATATATTCAAAAGTTTGTGGCGGAATGTTTGGTTTTCCAACAAAATAAAGTTGAAACAATTAAGACACCGGGTCTATTACAACCTTTATCCATTCCAAGCCAACGTTGGGAGGAGGTTTCAATGGTTTTTATCACAGGTTTACCCAAGTCTGAGGGAAAGAGTGTCATCATGGTGGTAGTTGACAGACTTACCAAGTATGCACACTTTTGTGCATTATCACATCCATTTAAAGCCAGTACAGTTTCTACTGCATTTATGGAAACAATTCAAAAGCTACATGGAAACCCAAAGATTATTGTAAGTGATAGAGATCCCATTTTCACTGGAAATTTTTGGACATAATTATTTTCTTGTCTTGGTACTCAGTTAACTCATAGCTCATCTTATCATCCTCAATCTGATGGGCAAACTGAGATAGTAAACAAATGTTTGGAAGGATATCTTCGTTTCTTTGTATCTGATAAACAGACACAATGGTTCAAATGGTTGCCTCTAGCTGAATGGTGGTATAACACTTCCTTCCATACATCAACAAAAATGACCCCATTTATGGCACTTTATGGGTATCAGCCACCATCCATCACATCATATTTAAGAGAAAATTCTAAGGTTCAGGCAGTGGAACATCACATCGAACATCAACAACAAGTCCTCCAACTCTTAAAGGATAACCTCGTGTTGGCACAGAATAGAATGAAACAACAGGCATATCAACATCACAACGAAATAAGTTTTGATGTAGGTGATTGGGTATTCCTATGGCTACAACCATATAAGCAAATGTCCCTCAAGCAAGCTAAGAAGGATAATAAATTATCACCAAAATATTATGGTCCATACAAGGTGTTCCAAAAGATTGGTACTATGGCATACAAATTGGAGCTTCCTGTAGCTTCACGATTGCACCCAGTTTTCCGTTTTTCATGTTTAAAGAATGTTATAGGCGAGAAGCTCCCAGTTCAAACAATATTTCCAAAACTTGACGAGGAAGGAAAAATTATATTGGAATCGGAAGCAGTCAAAGAAACAAGAACTCGACAGATACGAAATCGATCAATTTCGGAGTATCTTATCAAGTGGAAGATCTTATCCGCTGAAGATTCCATATGGGAGGATCAGAATTTTATACAAAAGTACCCAGAACTACTCAAGCGTTGAGGACAACACTTTTTTTGAAGGAGAGGGGCATGTTGGGTCCCTATAATAGTAGTGATTACCCCATTACTATTGTAGTTATACCCCTTATTTATATTTTTGTGCCCCTATTACCCCCATGTTGTTATTTCTGTGCCCCATAGAATCCCTCTATTGTTATTTTTGGGGCTTTATATTATTAGTGTTAGGTCGGCTGGGTTATATTGTGACTCCTTAGACTCTTATATATAGAAAGGAGGTTCTTTCATTTGTATCATCCAAGAATTGTTCATTTATGTAATGTAAAGGAGGTTGCCCCCTCGAAGAGGCTGAATTCTAAGGCGTTGATCTATCTTTTCTATCTTTTTCTTGAGCCGGTTTCATAACATAAAATATATTGCAAAAACATAAAAACAGAAAATGCATAAAACAAGAGAGACATAGATATACATGTTTCACCCAATTTGGGCTATGTCCACAGAGAAATAGCCAATCCCTCCTTTTACATTATCCAACAAAATGAAGAGATATAACATACAAAAGATCCGTTGTAATTCCCTCTTCTCTCTCACACAATTTCCTCTCTCTTTCTCACTCAGAATATAGATATACATAAACACAATACAATTCCCTCATATATAGCGAGGGGTTTCCTTCTAGGGAAAAAACCCTAAATTAAACATAACTTCTACCATCAGATCTTTGCCTAATGAACGACGTAGATTGACTACGAAATTACAACATTTTACAAGGAAATTTTACATCTATTTTTAGCTTTGGGGGCACTTCACCTGATCCCCTGCCAGGGGGGTTTCCCAAAGATCGAATCTGCCCCCCCGGACCCCCCTTGTAGTGCAAATATTACGTACCTCTGAATAAAGAAGATAATCAAGCTCCACACCCAACAATCACCTTTACCCACCTTCTAGGAAAAAACAGTGCTAATTACATCAAAGGTCTTCAAGACCACTCTCCATATTATAGACACATTCATCCATGGCTTATCTTCTATACGAATCCAATCTTCCATGGTACTTGGTGTGATATATTTTTGAATTACCGCCAAGGTCCATATATTTTAAGTGGTGATTAGCCTCCCCCTATAATTTGTTGTCAACACCTTGGAGAATAGGAAAATATTCTTGAGGCCCCATACTCCCAATGATTTTGGACATCCAATCTTCACTGATCAACCCCACATTAGCACACCTTCCTCCTTGGTCTTGGACCAAAGGAAATTGAAGGAGATTGTTATGATTTTCTCCAATACACCTTTGGGAATTTAGGTCAGGGACATCCAATATATAGGAATTGCTTCCAAAATAGACTTCACAAGGACTAGGCAACCTTTGTGGACACATGAGCTTCACTAGGAGAGAAATACCATACAACGTGTGTTCATATTGGGGGATATATATTGAGGAAAAAATGACATAATATATTGAACATATAATAGAGGCTAATGGGTTTTTATATATTTTGTATAAGAAATGGGGATCAAATTTAATGAATAGATATAAAAGGGTATAAAAAATGCTAATGAAAAAATGGATACCTACAATATCTATTGAAAGCAGGGGTTTTTTAAATTAGGAAGGCGTATTGTGTTAATATTCATAGGGGGTTAAATAAAGTTATTTTTAGAGGTATTTTCCAATATGTAGTCAAATTAAGGGTATTATTTACTATGCCAAAAACACACGTGTTATGTCAAAGACTCATTGAGTGAAGCCCGTGTGGCTATGGAAAACCACCTATGGCTCCAAATTTTAATTCTCTTCTCGACCTTAGCTATCAACCACATCCAATCCTCCTTTGCTATAATTATTTGGATTCAGGTGAAAACCCAAGTATTTTCGTCCCTTGTCCTTTATTTTAGGCTCAAAAGGAATAACGTGTGAAATCTCATAGAGCTCAGCCTCCTCCAAATTTGAGACCAGCAATGAAGACTTTTGGTACAAAAATACTTGTTATAATTGGAATTAATATATTATAAAAACTTACTTCAAATATTTTCACTTTATGTTATTTCCATATTTCATTACTAAAAAACCTAAAAAATGTTTCAATCAACAATCCAATGAACGAAAAAAGTGTTATAGACATCAAAATAAGTCATGTGATGCTCCAAATAAATATATAGCTTTTGTAATTAATGGCATGGATAAAAGATGGCACTTTTTCCACATTTTTCCATACATCAAATACATTAGAGGAGGGAAATTTTATTTATGTTCTTTCGTAAACAACATGTCTTTTAATGTTTTTCATCATGTGTGGATTTTAATGTTTTCCATCATGTGCTTACTCATCAATGTAATAATACTCCTTAAATTTTTTATGTACAATTGGAGAACACTAGCCTTAAAAAGAAGAATTAGGATGTTTTTGGATATTTAAACATGTTTGTTGAAAGGATAAATTTCAAAAGGGAAAAGTTGGTTTGCTTGTTCTTCAGCACACACATGACCATATGGATCAAATGTTTAGTTGTTTTGCAAAAAGATTGAAGAGGGAGAAGGTTTGGAGTTTTCCATCACTAATTGAACCTATTAAGAAAACATATTATCTAAAGCCAATTTTTCACACATTGGGATAAATGCTTGATACACAAATATTTATTTAGGGATATCATGACGAATAAAAGTGAAAGTAAAATCTTAATCACATTAACTTTGAGTGTCAAACATAAATAAAAAGCACTTATATGAGACAATGAGTATTCAATGAAATGAGGGCTCTCATCAAGTTTGGCATTTTTGAAGATCATCCTAGATGATCAAATGTATGCATTAAAGTTATTTTTAATGTAATTAATGGATGAAACCCATAATGCACAAATTACTATAGTTACACATTAATTTTATTCTTTAGAGGAAATAAAAAAGTCTATTAAATATAAACATGAGTAATTTGGGGTTGATAATTTACAATAAATTATGTTTATTTTAGTGTATTTTTTATTATTTTTTATGAATAAGTAAATAAATATTTAGAAGTCATGTTAAATTTTTAAATCTTACAATGAAATCATCATGGAATTATTTATTTTTCATTCTTGGACTAATAAATTAACCGTAAAGGGAATTATTTATTCTTTTGTTCCTGGAATAATAAATTAACCCTAAAGGAGTGGACCTTTTAATGTTGATTTTATGGTTTTATTTGCAACAGTATCTATATTTTATACCATGGTTTTGAAAATGTTAAATATTGCAATTTTAATCAATGTGTGCAACCACTTTGCTCCTTCATCATCCACCCCACCATGTGTGTACCCTAAAAAATAGGTGTTACTTACAACATTACTTTTTTCTTCATGGTTTTATTTTAGATTTTGATTACAACTTTAATTTCCATTCTAATTACCCATTTGTTGTAAATGTAATTAAGAATATTAATGTTGGATAATTGGTATGGATATCATGTCACTTTATCATGATGCAAATATTCCTAAATGGATGTATTGTTGAAACTAAACAAGAGGATGTAGTACATAGATCTTAATGCATATGAGAGAAACTTCACTAAGGTAAATTTGTGAGGCCGATGGAGAAAATAAGTCCATCTAACTAAATTAATTTATTAGACCCTTGATGTGGCAGTTGAACTACTTAAATAACCACCAATTATTACGGAATAGGGAGATTCTTACCAGGTAGCCTAAGATATGGACTATGTACCCCATTTTCTAGGGATTCTTAATGCCCACATAATACCAACAAGGGAGAGATGTAAGGAAGAAGGGAGAGGGCATATTAGCAATTATGAGAAAAACAAAGAGAGTGCAAAGAGCAAATAATAACGTAGAAGGAATGAGAATAAAACCAGAGATAATTGATTACTAGAGAAACAATATAACTTATGAATTGGGTGAGCAAAACCTTTCCACATGTGAGTGAAAGGAAGTGACTTTGAATAGTAGGAAATTGGATGCCTCTTGAGTCACATCCACTTAGTATGGAAATGAATACTGAAGTCAATAGGGGAGGGAATTAGAGACAAACCTTCGCTTGAGTTTGGGGGCCTAAATGAATTTTCAATAATTGGTTGACTGAGGCATGTAATGCACTAGTGATGGGAAGCACTAAGGTTGACTGAGGCATGTAATGCACTAGTGAATGATTGGTTGACTGAACCATGTAATGCACTAGTGAATGGAAGCACTAAGGGATTATTAGATTAGTGAAGGACTTCCTTTCATGTTGTGCAGGCTTTGGATGGCATTATTTCATGTGTTAATAGGTCCCAACTTATCATTGAAGTAAAATTCTTGAATCCTATAAGTGAAGGAGAGTGACCTTCACATTCCTTACTTGATTTTTAATCTTGATTAGTTCTTGAGTGAAGTTTTCTCTAAGTAATTGGATCTAGCAAAAGGGTTTCCAACTATAATAAATATTGCAGTGTAGTTGAACCTAAGTTTGGGTGGAGATTGTCTCGCCCTTGTTTAGTTACCAACAACTTAACTATAATAGATAAGTACATTTACCTCTTATGAATGGAATGTCATTATTGTTAAATGTCCTGGTATATTGTTATGTTAGTTACTAGGATTACTAGTAAAAATGGACTAATATATGTTATGAATAACTAATAAGTGTGTATGATCTAAATATTGTTTATTGTTTCGTGAACATGAATATGCTATTTTTTATTTTGAAGAAGAACCTGTGAACAGTTTTGAAACCAACGTTTCGGACTAGCTTAGTCAGTCCATCATCAGGGCAATGAGATTTGTTTGAGAAGAGAGAGCGTGAAAATTACTGAGCTTATTAATAGTTATTTGAAAAGCATTGCTATTGACTTCATTAATAGTCGGCTTATAAGTGGTAAATTAATTAATACCTATTTAATTTATTTATTTACATAAGTATTTATTATATTTATTATATTTATTTATTTAGTTATAATTTTGTTGTATAATTGTTTATTTATATGTATATAATTTATTATTTGAATTTCAAAAAAATAAATTTATTATCTATTTATTAATATTTTTATTATTATTATTTTTATTATCATTATTATTTACTGATTTATTTTTATTTATTTATTATAAATAAAAATAATTTAATAAATAATAAATAGGAATTTATTATGTTTATTATATATTATTATTGTTTATTTATCTGATTATAATTTTATTATATTATTCTTTATATATATATATATATATAATTTATTATTTATATTTCAAATGAAGAAAATCTATTATTTACTTATTATTATTTTTAATAAGTACCTATTTGTTTAGATACGTATTTATTATATATTATTTGTTTATATAGGCATATTATTATTATTTATTATAATAAATTAATTAATAAATACCTATTTATTTAGATAGGTATTTATTATATTTACTAAAAATTGTTATTGTTTATTTATTTGTTTATAATTTTATTATATTATTATTTATTTATATATATATAACTTATTATTTTTAATAAGAACCTATTTGTTTAGATAGGTATATTATTATTTATTTATTATAATAAAATAAATTCATAAATACCTATTTATTTAGATAGGTATTTATTATATCTATTAAGTATTACTATTGTTTATTTATTTGGTTATAATTTTATTATATTATTATTTATTTATATATATAACTTATTATTTTTAATAAGTACCTGTTTGTTTAAATAGGTATTTATTATATATTATTTGTTTAGATAGGTATATTATTATTTATTTATTATAATAAAATAAATTAATAAATACCTATTTATTTAAATAGGTATTAATATATTTACTAAAAATTGTTATTGTTTATTTATTTGTTTATAATTTTATTATATTATATCTATATCTATATATATATATATATATATATATATATATATATATATATAACTAATTATTTTATAATAAGAACCTATTTATTTAGATAGGTATTTATTGTATTTATTCTATATTATTATTATTATTTATTTATTTAGTTATAATTTTGTTATATTATTGTTTTTTATATATAGTTTATTATTTAAATTTCAGATAAAATAAATCTATTATTTATTTAATATTATTATTATTATTATTATTATTATTATTAACTTATTATTCATTATAAAAAAAATAAATTAATAAGTACCTATTTATTTAGATAGGTATTTATTATATTTATTAAGTATTATTAATTGTTTATTTATTTAGTTATAATTTTATTATATTATATCTATATCTATATATATATATAACTTATTATTTAGATTTCAAATAAAATAAATCTATTATTATTATTATTATTATTATTATTATTATTATTATTATTAATTAATTAATTTATATTTATTTATTATTATTATTATTATTATTATTTATTATTTATTAATTATTATTTTTATTATTATTATCGTTATTATTTTTATATATTCAGTTATTATTATCATTATTGCTTTTTTATTTTATTTAATAGGGGTTTCCAGGAGTCACTTAACTTTAGTCCGTCGTCTCTATTCATATTATTGGAGGATTTTTCGATTTCAATTGCTTCTTTAACTCTTCTTTTTAAATAATGGTCTTCTTTATGGATTAATTTTTCTTGTTCCATGCAAATATAATGTGAGGAGGAACAAGCATGCTCAGCTAGCCCAGATTTTTCTGACCTATTTCTTGAGATATCACTAATATGCTCTTTTAGCCTAATGCCAAAGGATCTTCCTGTTTCACCTATATATACTTTGCCACACGAACAAGGAATTGAGTATACACCTTTGTGATTTTTTGGGTCAATATGGTCCTTGGCAGAATCTAGCATGTTTTTTAAGGTGTTAGGGGGTGTGAAGGCAACCATAATGTTATGCTTGGTGATAATTCTAGCGATTTTGTCAGTGGTTCCTTTAATATAGGGTAAGGAGATTCTAGGGTTTTCGAGATTCTTCCTTTTTTGGGGGTTGGTTGAGGATTCTTTGAATATTTTTTGGATAATGTTTTTCTGATAGCCATTGTTGATGAAGACCTTGCAGAGATGGTTAAGTTCTTCTTCTAAATGATCAAGGTCAGAGATTCTTGAAGCTCTGGTAGCTAGGGTTTTGATGACTCCTACCTTTTGCTTCGGATGGTGGTGGGAATTGGAGTGAAGATATTTGTCGGTGTGAGTTTGTTTTCTGAAGACTTGGTGGCTTAGTTTGCCGTTTTTCTTGGTAAGTAGGACATCTAGAAAGGGGAGCTGGTTATCTTTTTCAATCTCAATAGTGAATTTTATGTGTTCTGAGAGGCTGTTTAAGTGGGATAAGGATTCATTAAGCTTATCTAAGCCATGTCTCCATTTAGCGAAAATATCATCTACATATCTTTTCCATTCATCAGGTGTAAAGGGGAAAGATTTAAGGGCCATTTGTTCAAAATGTTCCATGTATAAATTGGCAATCAGAGGAGATAAAGGAGAACCCATGGCAACTCCATGAGTTTGCTCATAGAGTCTGATCAGAGGGTTTTTTGTTCTGTTGTCGAGTCCAGTGGTGCTGAGTTGTATCTTTTTCTGGGCTTTGCTTCAAAACATGGGTCCAAGTCCTATGTATGGGTTTCCTTTGATGACAGTCCCGGGATATATGTTTGGTCTTTTTGCAATGTCAAACTGGTTTCCCCAATCTGGGGCAGTTTCAACTTTCTTGATGAACTCTAGCAACAGCGGTTGAGGCGGGGCCTCAGTGTAATTATATTTTTTGTTTTTATTAATAGAATTAGCCTTACATAGAAAAAAAAATGTGCTTAAGGCTCATTATCTTGCAAAGGTCTAGTGTTTAACCTTTTATTCTAATACCCACTTTGTAACACCCCTATCCACCTCATAGCCCCTACTAAGGGTAGAAGAAGGTACTACTATCATCAATCCGACCTCCAAAGCCTATCACGGAAATGGATTCTTAATTCTTTCATTTTTTTCAAACTCCTTGAAGCTTAAACCAAACTTTTCCATTGCATCTAGGTTGTCTAGAGCTTTCTAGCGATATAATGTTTTTCAAAAACTAACATCCAAATCACAAGATATTTGAAGTTGATCCATGTCAGCATTGTTCAAGGAAGTTCCACATCATCCCGCCAGTCCATATGGCATTGTCACATCACCAACTTGCTATACACACACACACACACACACACTCAGTCGATCAACGACCTTTATACGAGAGAAAGACCAATAGTTGGGATTAAAACAAGGACTGCTAACATATTGAAGGGGGTTCCCTTCATTGTGGTTGCATTCATGGTTCCACACTCAAAATCAAACAACAAACATTCAATAAGCCATACTGACGACATGAGGAGGGGGGTGACCCCATAAGGTGCGAAGAGGAGAGGGGGTCTTCAATAATTGTTATGCCCCTCCCAAAACCTTGCATCACCTTCTATTGCTCCTGGTGAGATGGAAACATGACAAGCCCTATGACTGCCACATCATCCTCCCATCCATGTAATCATGTCTTAGATCCCACCTTACCCCTCGGACCAATTTTTAGAATTTTACGTCATAAATTATCAAGGACATTTGACCTCAAACCCTACAGACACTAGCCCTCACTAAGTCGAGCCTCGCACATCTACAGACCTCAAACAACTTAGGGTTAGACCCCTAGTTCAAGCCCAAACACTAGATGTGATTGGATCTTTCCGCCCGACTCTCGAACAGGTGGGTCCTACCTTGAGCTTGGATTTTTTGAATGAAATTTTGACACTGTTATTCACAATTATTCATGTAGTGTAGACCATAACTTTCACGATTCATTTGCATTCTGAGGAGTTGACATTGCCTCGTATAAAATCGCGGATTGAATTCCAAGATCATCCACACCCTCTACTCGACCTACCTTAGCTGTGATGGCAATCAAACAATGCATCCACACTATCATCTAAATATGTTGGAGCACACAATAAGAGCCTATTCCCGTGTTTCACTGGGTCAAGAATGAGCCTCGGGCCATTGAAATTTTCCATTAAAATACACGAATAGCATACATGTACAAAACAACATAATCACGGGGAAGCTCAGCCTACCCACAAACACATGAACAGATATAATTTTGACTCATTGATAACAACTCAATAACCAAGAGCATAGTAATAAGATTTAACGACAATACATGCAAGATGACTATGTCTATTAAATACAGTGAAATAACATCATGAAGAACTGAATGTGTAGATTTTAACTACCTATCATGTATTGAATAATGAATTGGCAAGTAAGATTGGGGCTATAACTCTCCACCCAATCTTAGGATGATTGCATTGTGGTCTTTCTTGTAATCATTCACCCTCGAGCCAGATTCAGAGCTTGAGGAAGAATGCTTCAAGGAAATGACCATAACTCCTCACCACACCAAGGAATCCAAAGATCTCACCATATCCACCCTTGCACCCAAGGAATCTAGAGACAACACCATCTCCGCCCTTACAACCCAGACAACAATTCGATAATGACTCGACCTAAAACCGAGAATCCAAAGTTCACTAAGTGTAATTTTTGGCCTAAAAAATAAAGCATAGGTAGGCATTGTGGATACTCTTTTACTGAGAATGCAAAGGGGTAGGGCCTCCACCCAAACTGAGAATCTAGAGAGCCTTTGACCTTCATCCAAGAGGAATCCACTGAACCCTCTACATCTGCTTAAAACCAAAAATCCTCCTCTAGCAAAGCTCGCTAGAGAATCTACTGTTTGCTGTTGTAGCACTAAATTCCTCCATGAAACTTTTTTTTTTTCGAGTTGTTGTAGCCTACAAAATTCCCTTGAGAAATATTTCCTGTGTCGTAGGCTTCATAATTTCCTCATGTTTCCCCTTGAGAAATCTCCCACTCCCCTTTTCTCCTAAGATTTAAATACCTTCAAAACTTACTTGACCAGACAGTAAAAACTCTTGCCAGCCAATCCATCCTCCTTCTAATATTTACCCTCTTCCTTGCGAACTTTTCCCAAGACGTTGTGGGTTTATCCTCCTTCTTAAGGAAGTCCATACGGTTCTTCCAACAACCATTAATTTCTCAGTCACCGCAATTAAAATCTAAAACCAGTCAACTCCATACCTTTCATTAAATGGGCTACTTCCTCCAAATTTCCCAAGCAACCTCCTCAATCTAAAGATCTAAAATTGTTGCCCCTTTCTAGTCCCCAACCAAATGCCTCAAGGCGAAGGTCAAGACCCAATAAGCTAGGCAAGGTCTTAGGTAGCCCAAACCCACTAGGCATGGTGAGGCCCAACCTAGCTAAAGATAAGGTAAGGTAAAGGTTGGGTTAGGACCAAACAAGCTAGGCCCCACACCAGATGGGTTATGTAAATGAATTAGTAGAGGCGATAAGCAAGGTCAGTTATGTCAACCACTTTTAAATAGGAATGCCTATAATAATCTAAAATGATCTCTCTTTTATGAAATCTTACCTTCAAGTCCAACCCTATCACATTTTGTGGGCATGCCCCTTTTTCTTTTTTGGATTCTTTTTTTCCTGAGGGCATATGTTTTGCAAGTGTCTTGTTTGGTAACATGATCAACATCTAAATATTGTATTTTCATAATCTAGAAGTTGGGTCCACTAGAAGATTTTATGTTTCAAATGAATGTGGTCAAATAGACCTTTACTTAGGTATATTTCTATACATATTCTGGCGAATGTAAATAACCCTTTCTTTGTTCTCTCAAGGTCCATCATTTTTAAAGACCCCAAGGTGTTCCCAATTTTCTCAAGAACCCTGTGATGCCATAAAGGAAGGGGACGATTTGGTAGCTCACCCATTTAACTATGAGATGATATTGCATATAATATGTTGGGACTCTAGTTGTCATTTCCTCCCCTAGCTAAATTATATGCAAAGGAGTATACCTTGGGGCACGCTACTCATAAATAACAAAAATGTGTGATTGGAAGTAATAATTCAAATTTAATTGAGGGCCAAATCTCTTCCTTTAATTTTTTGGAGTGGTTGTTCTTTCCCAAAATAGCTATGGGATGTAACAACAAGAATTGCATCCCTATTGAGTATGAGAGGACTTGAAGGTCCTCCTCTTTTGAAGGGACATTAGTTTCCTTGGGAGGAAGGCCAGGCTACTATTTACTATGTGTAAGGAAGATTGAAATCTAAGGTGGGGAGTTTCAGTCTTATGTGAACAACGACACGGATTTTAGCTAAGTAAATTTGAAAATTTGGCTTTAGGCTATCTTTCTCTCTTCTTCTAGAAGATGCTTAACCATAAATAGTAACCTTAAGAGGATTTTGTAAGTTGGAGAAGAATGATGTGTCTTCTGGATCCTTTGAGGGTAATATCATCCTTGTCAAAATCAATGTTCAAACCTCAGAGTGGGCCTAAAAAAACTCTCATGACGTTTGCATAAATTTTGAGATTAACCCTTAAGAAGTTTAGGGAAGTATTTGGCTTGGGCCTAGTCATATGGCCATCAGAGGGATTTTACCTGCCCTAAATCCCGTTTGACGCTTATAACTCTATGCTAATCACACTCTGCTCCTCAAAATGTGGAGACTCTACATGACTTAGACAAAACTCGGACCTAGGGGACCCCTACCCAACAATCACTCAAAATAGATATATTATAAACCCCCAATGCAAATAGAACCCACATTTCTAAAAGGTAACAATATGTTTGGGAGCTATCAATATATAGGATTAGGGATTTTAGCCTTAACCTCTAGATATATGCTTGTCGATATATGATTGAGTTAAAGGGGCCCATGATCCATTGATTTTTTATCATCATCCTTTTGGCTTTAGGTGATTAGCATTGCATTGGAGTCAATCGAGCAAAGACCCTTTGATGTTAACATAACCCAAAATTTATACCTAGTAATGAGATGATCAAGAGGCATCATTTTATGGGTCAGGGATTGAAGTAATAGATGATCGAGTATCAATCAAATTTGACCTCTCTTGAATCCTTAGTGTCAACAAGAACCAAAAAGTTTGTTGGTTGATAAGAATATTCCCACTAGTAGGAGTCCCTTATCGAGCATCGGGTGTTAGCTTACTAAAAGGATGGACCTTTTGTACAAGGCTAATCCCTTGGTACTCACAAGAACCAAAATCCCATCAGTTTGTAGAGAGGCACTTTTCGTTACCTAATGCTTACGTAGTGGGGTATCAAGGATCGTGTGATAGAGAGAAAAGGCAAGGATTTTAAGGATTGTTCCCAAAAAGTCGAAGCCCAATAAAGGGATTGACATGGAAAATGCTGACGTGGTGATGACACAGTGTTGATGTGGAGCTGATATGGCATAATGTAGGCCTAATGTGGCACTGATGTGTCTAGATGAGGTGAAAAGTGGTGTGAATATCAAATGTTGGAAGGTTGGTTATTATTATTATGATTTTAGTAGGCTTGGACCCCCGTATTATGCCTACCCCTTTATACTAAAATAACTCAACAAGTATGTTAGGTGACAGGAATATTTGACTTCGTCAATTGATGGCCCTATAGTGGTTTGGGAAGAGATCGAGATAACCAATAAAGTATTTCCTGAGAGGTTGAACTTTGATATAATAGCCAACAGCCTAGATAGGTCATTTTGATAGCTGATAAAGCATTGTACAATGATGAGACATGGGAAATCTGGTGTGGCATGTCTGTTGAGTGGCATAGTATTGATTATGATGTGGGTTCGGAGGACAATCTTCAAGTGGGCATAACTGTGTTTAGAAATCGGATTTGGATGAAGTTTATATTGTTGGAAAACACTCAATGAACAAATGATGACGGTGATCTCATAAATGAGTTTTGTATAGATCCAAGTAATAGGAAATTTTGTAACCCCATCTTCATATTTAATCATGAAGGTTGGGTCTAGATAAATCACGTAGCTTTAATAAAGCATTAGGAGGCTAGGTATGTTAGAACAATGATACTAGTTGTCAATTACATGGTTTCACACAATTTACGATTTTAACTTTGAAAAGAAAAATAGTTCTATTGGTACCACCATCTTTTGATTTGGTGGTTTATTTCAAGGGTTTTGTTAACAACATTATGTTTTTTTTAGACCACAGTTGTGAAAAGGTTGTAATTTTAATCCTAAAAAAAGTGATAATGGTAGCCCCATTTTTCAATTTTTGAGTTAATTTTGGTGATTTTGATGCAAAGTATGGATTGGTGGGGTGCATTTTTTATGTTGAGGTTTCAGTTCTCATGAATTTAGTAACTATGTTTATAGTGTCACTTGATTAATTCATGAACTAATGGTTAATTTAGTTGGAGTGGTTATGTGTATATCTTAGGTCAATATTGGTTGAAGTTAGATATTATGAGATAGACTAAATGTGTTTCCTTCTACATCCACTACAATTACTCATGAGTACATGTATTAGCAATGGAAAGGTACCAAGAATATTTCCAACAATTTATCCTAATTAGTTAGCTCAAATCAAATAAATTGTTTCAAAGTAAAATACTCATGATACTACTAATTTTTATTTAAATAAAATTTGAAAATAAATATAACATATTAAATTACCAATTATATTATAGCTAATAATTAAACCATACTCCATACAAAATATAACATAGTCTTACAAAATATAACATAGCCTTATTGGATTACTAGCACCTACTATAATTGACAATTTAACCCCTTCTTCCAAATATTTTACAGAACTCTTTTTAAAAAGAAAATAACAATGTCATTTTATCATTTTATCTCAATTACTTAATGAAGTCAATTACTTAATAATAAACTTCATTGTAATAATGTCATCTTATCTCAATCATTTAACTACAAACTTCGTTATAATGACGGGATACATTAATATTAATTATATTGAGATAATGGGGTATTCGTATATATTAATGGAAATGATAATTTGTAAAAAGGCCAAGTCCAAGTTTAAGTGGGATGTGAAATGAGAAAAATGATATTATTAAGGTGACGAGGACAGCTCACCCATAGTCAACTTCATGGGTCTAACAAATATTAACGTGACGTATGCAATGATCTCATCTCTCAATGAACGACTTGAATATCCTTTAAATTTTGCAAGGCACCCACTGGTTGAGAGGAAGTATGCAGAAGCTCCTTGAAATAAGTGCGACCCCCCATGAGAGTTGTTTAATGCAAGGAAGACTTTATTGAACGAAGAGCGTTTGGTATGTTAGAATATTTATTCCCAGTCAAATCAGAGTCTCGGTGAGCGGTCCTCATAAAATGTTTCGAACAAAAAATAAACAACTTGTGAATAGATGTTTTATTAATATTCCACACTTATTTTCTTCAAATAGATGGCCATTTATAATCACACTTTTTGGATATAATGATGATTACTTTTTTTATTTTTGTAATTCAAAATAATTTGATTTATTTTGTTAAATTTATGTTAAATATTGGTCATGGTCACTAAATAATTTTAAATAATCATTAATACAGTGAAGATATGGCAACATCATTTCAAATGATAATGTGATAGTGATATACATTGGATATGACAACATGATTTCAAATAATATTGTGGTAATGATAGAAATTAATATAGTTTAAGTATTTTATGTCTTTTTTGCTATCGTTGTATGAATTTTATTAAGAATTTAATCAAAAGTTGTTAGAATGGTAGATTTGAGATATTAAATTTGTATAAATCGAATATTTTAAAGGTTTATTAAGGTTTTGATTTTATTTATGTATTAATGTGAGATGATTATCTGTGTAGGTTATTGATTATGGTAATTTAATTTGTTATAGTAGTTGTTATAAACATGGTTTTATTATAGATCCAATTTGGTTAAGTTATTAATGGGTTCATTTCTGGTAGTTTATGGACTCGAGGTTTTGGTAATTCATGGTTCTTTTCATGATAATTTAACGCGTAGCTTATTTAAGGACACTTTGACTCCATTGTAAGATGTCTTTGTGCCAGATAATAGTAAATCTATTAGGAGTTACCTTTCCCACAAAAGTTACCACGATAATTTGTGTCCATTTGTTATTGGCTTTATGTTTTGTTATCATGTTTTTATTTATCTCTCTTTTTATGATAGTTATATTAGAGCTGTAGGAAGAGAACTCTATGCATTATAGATTGTGTGTCTATACATGGGTTGAGGATATATAGGTGTAGAGTATTTATGCTACGCTAAGGATAGTCAAGTTGTTGTAAGGAGGCTATGTACTTGCATGGACAAATATCTCTAATGTAACCATCAAATACGTGGCGAGGCATTTTATCGAAAGTGGTAGCAACATGCATACATTGGCATAGAAGACATTGTGAAGGTTTATGATAATTCTAGTAAAGTGCAAGGCAAGGTGAGAGCCTTAGTGGGTGCATAGAAAAATGCGTTGAGGACAAGGGAACAAGTGGCGCAATGATATCGAAAAGGTGCATGTACACCATGTTTGTGATATCTATTGAATCACATTATTTGAATTGAATCCTAGAGTGGGACACTCATCTCAATTGATTTGACTAGATGAACATGGAGATCTGCAAAAAAATTGAGATGGAGTTGATGGTGCTAAGGTCCAGTGAAGAAGCCAACATGTGATGAAGATCCACAAAAGTGCATGAACACCCTAGAGTGCTTGTTCTAAGTTGTAAATCCTATCCATAAGAAATTTGTGTTCATTAACGTTGTTGTAATACTTTCTATTTAGGCATACATGTTGCAGTGTGATGGCACACGTTGGAGGATCAGGTTGTGGAATGAACCATTTAAACAAGTACGAGGGTGGAAAGTGCACTCGTATACTAGCTTGAGGTTAGTTTGTTATAAGACCTATTATTCAAGCATACATGTTGTAGTGTAGTGGTGCATGGAGTTATTTATGATGAAGCTATGGTATTATGTTATGAACTTCTTGAATAAGTACAATGGTGGCAAGTGTACTCATATGGTAGTGTGGGGGGGGGGGGTGGTAAGATCTTAGAATATGAGATGGTTCATGAACTTTGTATGAGATAAAGTGTCAAAGAAAACTAGTGGAGACAACAACTAGTTACCTCGTATTTTGACCACTTTTTTATATGAACTTCAATAAAGATATCGGGGCTGAGTTAATTTTCCCAAGTGGAAGATAAGGGTGAATTGTTAGGGTAGTTGGGGTAAACTTGACTTAGTCTAATTTAGTCATAAAATCAATTTGATACAATTAGAAGACAACTTTACCACAAACATTTTTAGGATAATTTATGTATTCATATGCTATTACCTTAATATTTAGCTATTATATTTCTTTTTTTATCATTTTATTTTTACTATGCAATTTCATTTTAAAAATTAATATGAAATTCATGTTTTAGATTCATCTATATTAAGCATCCTATACAACCTTCTAGAATCTAAAATTTTTAAATATTAGCACAACCACATTAATAAATGTGGTTGATATATGTTGATAGGAGTATATAATTCACATGCACAACCACATTAGTAAATGCGGTTGATATACGTCGATAATCATCAATAATATGGATTTAATATTAATATTGATATTGATATTGATATTGATATCAATAAATGTATAATAATAAGATTATTATTATAAAAATTATTATTATTTAAAAATTATTATTATATTATAATTATGACAATAATTATAATAATCTACAATAATTACTATTATATTATAATAATATGGTAATATTATTGATATTAACAATAATACGATAAACCCAAAGGTTTGTTGATATTATAAATCCAATGGATTAATAAACCTAAGGGATTATTAATATTATAAACCAAGGGATCATAAACTCAAGGGAATGATAATAAAAACCTTTGGGATCAATATTGTAAACCAAAGGAATTATTTATATTATAAACCCTAGGATTAATATTATAAATGCTAAGATTAATATATCAAAACTAAGATTAATATTATAAACTCTAAAATATTATTATACGTATGAGGGATCAATATCATAAAGCCAAGAGATTAATAAACCTAAGGGATTATTAACATTATGAACCAAAAGGATTAATAAACCTAAGGGACTATAAACCCTAGATATTATAAAAATAAGCAACTGATATTACCCTAGGAATATAGATCCTAATATTAATATTATAAACCCAAGGATTAATATAAAACCTTAGGATCAATATTATAAACCATAAAATTAATATTTTAAACCCTAATATGTAAAACCAAAATATTATAAATTATAAACTCAATATTAAACGTTAATATTATGAACCTAATATTAAAAATCCCTAATATTATAAATGTTATATTAAACCTCAGTTCTGCAATGTAACAATGTGACATTGAATAAATTGCAATGTAATGTAGCATTGTGACAATGAATGTGAGATTGATTGTCATATTGAGACAATGTTTGTCACAATGCGATGTTGGAAATTTTTTTGTATCATTCCAACGTCACAATATTAAACCATAATATAAAACCATAATGCTATAAAACCTTAGCATTTAGGTTTTATATTAATCACTTAAGGATTAATATTACAAACCCCAATATTAATATTAAACTTCAGGATTAACATTATAATACCTAACATTAATATATCAAAGCTAAAATTAATATTATAAACCCTAAGATTATAAACCGTAATATGTCATTATACATATTAGGGATTTATATATAAACCCAACAAATTAATAATATTATAAACTCAAAGGAGTATTAATATTATAAACCCGAGGAATTTAAATTATAAACCTAAGGGAATAATATTAAGCCCTAGGATTAATATTATAAACCAATGGATTATAAACTTTCCCATAGATATTGTAAACCCGAAAAATTAATATTAACCCCTAGAAATATAAACCTTAAAATTAATATTATAAATTCCAATAATTATAAGCATTGCAAAAATAATTATTAGATTGAGAATAAACACTAAAATTAATATTATAAATTCTAAAATTATATAACTGATTTTTATAATTTTATTGACTTTCAAAAATTGATATGAAATTTTAAATTTTAGATTTATCTCTACTCAACATCTTATATAGACTTTTAAAAATTCAATTTTTTAAATATTCAAAGTTGTGTGAATAGTTCAAACCCATTAAACTCATAATTTTCTTTGTTATATTCAAGTTCGAATGGCTAAAAATAGCATTTTCAAAATTTGATCGACGTATATTTTAGTTTCATAATATACCGTTGGGTGTCTGCTACACATGGCTAGGGATTGGGCTTGGTAGACTAATTTTTTTGGAGTTGTTTTTAATCTGATTTTTTAGACTTTTTGATGCTCGAATCTGGTGGAAAAATTTGAGGTGAAATTTTGATTTGTGTTATTTAAACTAGTTTTTTGACTATATATATGGATTTAGCACCCTTGAAAACCCCTAGGGCACTTCGATTGCACAGTATTACCCATCAAGCTTGTGATTTCAATAAACTCCCACTCGATTTTAGAGAAATTAGACCGGAAAAACTTACCGTAAAAGCTTCCAAAAAACCGCACTAAAGACAACTCCTTTTCTTTTGGCCACAAGGTTTTGGATTGTTTTTTAACTTTTAAATTATAATTTTTATTAATAAAAATAATTATTTTGACATAGAAATAGATTTAAATAAAAATAATTTAATTTATTTATTTTTTATTAAATAAAAATTCTATTTTGAAAGATTATATATAATTTTGTTGTGCTAGTAATCATTGAATTTATGAATTGGGTTAATTATTAGTGTATTGTTTATATATATATATATATATATATATATATATATATATATATATATATTATAAAGTAATATGGAAATTGTGATAATCTAGTTTTTATGATGAACTATATTTGTTCATTCGAAACATGTTGGTTAAAAATTTCTTTTATGTGATTTCTACGAAAAAACTTTGCTTAATTCATTATGAATTAGAAAAACTTAAATACAAAAATTCATATTTAATTAAGCATTAAAACCTATTAATAATAATAAAAAAATTGCAAAATAATTGAAATATATATATATTTTATGATTCACATTCTAGATATTAAAATGTGAATACATAGCCCCCTCATACTCGAAAGTATCAATATGATATAATCTCTATCTATGTATATATGTTTGTTATTAACATCTTTTATATGATATAATCTCTTTATGTATATATGTTTGTTATTAACATTTTTTATAGTGTTACATGTCTTTTTGTTTGCACTCACCATATACATTGAATTATCTTTGTTATTAATGTATTTTAAGTTGTTACACTTAATTTCTCCATTACAAATATCTCTCCCTCCTTAATTAACCCATTAATGAAATAAGAATTTCCTCGTTCTTTCTCTCCATGTATATTTGATGATAAAATATTTAGTCAACATGCATATTCAAATATTTTCTTTATGATCCATATTTTTTTTTGTTAATAATATTTTAATATTATATATCAATTTCATATTAAAAATGAAATATATTACACATCTCCTTCAAAAAAGAAAGCTGAAATATAATAAATTTATTAATTTAAAGAACCTTGTTTTTCTCTATATACACTTGGTATGGAATTATGTTATTTAATATGGATATTCAAACATTTTATTTCTCGCTCACAGTATTTTTTTGCTATTAATATAATTTTGTTTTAGATATTACATGTTAAATGAAGATATAATGAATTACTTTATTTCTCTCTATAAATTTAATGTAAAATTAAACTATTTTATTTAATATAACAACACTAACTTTTTATTTATTTTTGTTAATGTACTTATTATTTTATTATTTTTAAATATGATATTTTTAAATATAAAATTATATCACACTATCAAACTTATATTGACCGGTAAAGAACCTCTATACACAACACATATTTTTATTTACATTATAACCACATATCTATATCTATGTAAATGTGATCTATCTATATATATAATAGTATTTTTATTTTTTAAATAAATCATATTTTTATTTTATTTATCTTAGATATTAAATATAAATTTAATATATCTATTGAGAAATATATATTTTTATTTTTATTATACCATAGTATGCATTTAGTTTGTTTGACTTGTTACTATTTGTGTTTGACAAAAAAAACCCATTGTCCATAGTTTAGCAATAGAAATTAAATATTATTAGTTTTTAATATTATTTTAATTTTGTTTGGATACATTCTTATTGTGTAATGGTTTGCATTGTGAATTTTAGTCTCTTTCAGCGTGGTGAGAGATATGTTTTTGCACAAAACAATAATGATTGTTTCTAGATTTGAAAGATATATTTTTGCACGGAGCAATAACGATTGTTTCTAGATTTGAAAGATATATTTTTGCACAGAGAAATAAGGATTGTTTCTAGATTTAGTTGAGAGGTATGGATGTTTCCAATAGTTAGTATTAGATCTTTTGTACAGTGGAAGGAACGTTACCAATTTCATTGTAGGAAGTGTGGGATATGATGGCAAAGTGGAAGATGGGATGTTTCTGATTTGAGTATAGAAAGTATAGATGGATATAGAAGTTTCCTATTCCACATTGGATGGATAGTTTTTTCAAGTTTCAACATAGGAAGTATTTTCCTTCGTCAACATATGAAGTCTAATTGGAGATGGATGGTTTCCACTTTTAGCAAACTACAGGATCGTATTTATACATGAAGGATATATGTTTCCAATTTCAATTGATAAGACAATAAAAATAGATCTTCTACTAGTTCACTTCTAAACATTTGATCTTGAAATTCCTTTTGGGATAATGACCAGTCTCTATGTTTCACTCCCACTACTATATTAGGGTTACAGTTTTCATGTGAAATGTGATTTATGCTGTAGCTTGTTAGGGTCTAGAGATTCGTCGGGAAAACCCCCCTTGTCTGCAATTGGAAAGGTGTAGGTGCTTCATGATTTGTTTGATGGGTTCATGATCTTTGAAAAGTTAAAGTATATTAGCAAGAAATTGACTAAGGTAAGCTTCTATTGAGTCTCTATGTTTCTCATAGATGTTTCCTTAATTGTCTAATGTATGCTTGAGCAAAGAAATTTTGTATTGCTAACTCGACTGGCTGTAGGATTCGTTAATGATTGTAAAATAATTTGTTCGAATTTGAGTGAAGAGAGCTAGTAAAATATAAATTATATATTAGTTATATTATTTTGTATAATTAATTTAAAATGATCTATTTAATATTTCCTTAATTTATAGTTATTAACATTGGTATATATGTACTTTTAGTTAGTAATAATCTTGTATTTTACATATTTTTAATAGAATATGGAAGTTAAATCTCATCCTTTCTCAAAATATCCTTGCATAAATAGGTAAGCATAAATCCAATTCATTAATATGTTTCATAAAACCCAATCATTAATATATTTAGTCTTTTTTTGTCATCTCCATGACTAGGATTCCCCTATAATTTATGCATGCATACCTATTTTCCTTGAATTTTCCATCCCATTAAAACCATTTTTATTTAAATGTTCTTACAATGAATACAACTTCAAATTTAAAATTTCCATAGAATGATGGTACCAAATGATGAAAGTAGACAACAATTCTCATGTTCTTGAATTTTCCAACTTAGTTAAATACCAACAAAATTTCCAATGTTCTATATAACATCAAAGTTAAAATTTCGAAGAGATAATACTACCAAATATAAATATCAGGATGAAAGTAGACTATATTGACCCATTTTTAAAAGCATCATAATTGTGTTTTTGCATGAAGATGAATGTAGATAATAGTAATTACAATTTTTGTTGTTGCAATGATTTTTTTTTATAATACAATTTGTTAAAAACATTATCTTCATCAAAAATTAAAACAAGAGTAAGCTATCAATTTACTTGTTGAAATGTAAAAGTAAGAAGAAAAAGGACTCATCATAAAATTATACATTCCAATACAATAGTATTTTCAAAATAAGAACAAATTTAAATGTTTGGTTTGTCATTCCAATATGCCTAGTTTTCATTAACATTAGAAAATAGTTAAATGTTTAATTTGTTGTTTCAATATGTCTAATTTGCATATTGATTGCATTTTGATACTCTCTCTATTTATGAGATTTGAACATCATTATTATTTTTTATTTTTTAATGTGAATTTACTTAATAATATCTTTATTCTCATATATACAATTTTTTTAATAAATTATTATAGTGAAACATTTCATATACTGAAACTATAAAAATATTTCTTTATACAATTTTTTAAACTAAGTGACACATAAGTTTTAAAATTATTCCAATGCATAACTTCACAAAAGTATGATCTCATGATGAGGATGAGATTCTGGGGTGAACCAAAATCCCAATTCCCCAATAAAATCATCTTGAGGCCTGTGGGTTATGGGCCCACGAAGCCTTTCAGAATCGCTTCTCCAACGAATATTTAGTCTTCCAACAACCTGAGAAAACAATTTAGCGTGATGACAACCTTCCGGCATCCATACTGCTCCAGCACATCGAACGTCATCCTTGCCTCCTCAATCTTACTGGCCTGCACAGAATTCCCAAACATAGAGGAAATGGTTTCCATGGACACGATGCCCATAGTCCTCATTATCTTAACGTAGTCCCACATCGCATCCAACAACTTTTCTTTGCCCAGCAAATCCATGAGCAAATTCCACGCGAGGGATGTGCTTCCTGTCAAGCTTCAACCCAACCCAACAGAAAAACTTCGATGCAAAACGTTGTTGCTTCAGCTGCGGATTCTTGCTACGCAAGTGGCTCATACCTTTTAGGAAGAGGCTGACCACACTCCCGACATGTATGTACAACAAACTGGGGAATCTGCACGGGTTGATTAAGCTCTCCAGGATGGATTTCCTTGAGGGGCGATTCTCCTTCCTTCCTTAGTTTAACGTAGCAGGACATGACGTTATCATCCGCCATTTTTCCGAGACTGTTGAATTCCCAAGCTAGGAATTATTATTGTGCAGTTGTTCGATCAGAATGCCAGAAAACACTTCAGTATTTGCCGTGTAAAATGGGCTCCCCTATTCTCTGCCATAGAAACCTTTGAATCCTCTCGAGATTTCCAATCTGATGGATTCTGAAGCAACTCATCTGCCTTGGTCTAGGATTTTCTTCTTCTACGAAACTTCTGCATCCAAAAAAAAGTAAAAACATAGACAAAAATTCACAAAGAGGCATTTTCTTTATTTACAAACTCAGATTACAATTTAAGGCATCTCAACCTTAATCAAGATCTCTACAGCAACTACATTTTGCCCTCTCTCACACGCACAAGGTTTTCTCCTCTCTTTTCTTGATTCACTAATGAATTCTCAATATCTTATTATACATACATTCAGTTTTAACTAAAATTAGTTCATTAACCGAATCTTGTTCAAGTTTGGCCTGGTTGTCCATGTGGTTGTCCACGTGTCTTCTTTCTCTAATTTTTTTTCACTAAGGTGTCTGGATGCTCCTGCATCATCTCATAGTCTACCCTCCATGCTTTCACCATCCCAATCATTTTGGAAGGAGACATATTGTTGAATCATGCATCAAATATGTTCTTCAAATTTAAAAAAGACCTCATTAGCAGACATATCCTAAAAGTTCATCTCTTTGTTATATACAATGGCTAGCTAACTTGTAGACAGTTGGGCCCGTGCTTTTTTTAGAAATCGAAAGACAGTTGTGTATCAAAGTAGAGTTTCATTCTTGTGATTTGAAGACATGACTGGTAGAGAGTGTTGAATTAAAGAACGAAACAATTTGGGTGCATATATATATATATATATATATATATATATATATATATATATGAAATGTTTTAACTTGAGAAATAAACCAAGCTCAAAATGCAACTATATCCAAAATTATAACAACTACATTCAATGGTAGGATACTTGGGAAAATATTTATTAAAATATTTCAATTACTAACATCAAGTAAGAATAAATGAACAAATGTAATAAATAATAAACACATTAAAGGAAATTATATTCTTTTCCCTAAATGAAATTGGTGTGTTGTTGTAGGATGGGATATATGTAATTTTAGTTCTTTATTGTTTTTTACTTCAAAATATCTATATTTAAACTAAGTTGCAAGTACTATCTACTATATATTTCTATTTCTATTTTTATTTCTGTTTTTATTTCTGATGATGATGATGATGATAGTGGTTAACGTCCACTGAGACCAAATTGGTCTATCAGACCTATCATTTTCTTAGTTTTTAATTGTCTAGCTCCTCATCTTTCTTGGCGAGATGGATGTTGCAGCTTTCTTTTTTTTCTCTACGGTCTTCCAACTTCCTTTATCTTGCATATCCTTCATCTCTTCTTGTTCTTGGGACATTGGTTTCTTAGCTTCGCGATCTATTGTGTTCGTCCTTTTGAAGATAGTCAGAGAAGAATTTTGGTCTAGGAGATCTGCTTTGCTGTTAAATGAAGATTTATTTTGTGCAATATTCGAATCCTCATAACTGTTGATGCTTGAGGGGACGAGGCTTTCTCCATGCTTGCCTTGAGAGTTGTTTCTTTCTTGCCCAATTTCTTGTGATTCAGAGTTTTCTCTAGAGTATTCTTCTTTGATGAAAATGTTAATGTTTTTTTGTGCTCCTTCCCACCATGTAGATCTATGGTGGTTTTTTCTAGTAGAATTTTTTTGGGAGGCTTTTGGGCAATTTTTGGCTAGATGGCCTGTCTCAAAGCAGGATCGACATCTGAAGAGGACACTTTCATAATCGATTTTCTGGTTCCACACATAGTCTTTTCTTTTTAGGTTTATTTCAACTGGGAATCCGGCTCTGAAGTCCATTTCCACACAGATGTGTGCATAGGTGGTTCTGTCATATTCCTCTATTTCTGGGAACCTGTAGTAAAATTTCGCAATTGCATTTCCAATGGCTTTTAGCGAGGAGATATTCCATAGATGCAAGGGTAGGCTTGGGAATCTCACCCAAACTGGTGCTTAGGTTATGAATATTGTTGAGGGGTCGAATGATGGGTTCCATGGCTTCATTAATAGGCCTGATTTTTTCCAAAACCAAGGGCCGGAGTCTAGAATACATTGTCTGCTTTTAGGATTTTCAAAATCTACTATAAAGAAACCCCTAGCACAAGGTTAAATATTAATTTCATTAGAAATGACAGTCTTCCATACCTCCGAGATCCAATTGTGGAGAGCTGTCAGTTAGGGCCAAAAACCATTGAACCGATAGATTAGGGCACTTTCGAAAAAGTTAAAAGCCTCATCGAGTGAGGCCTGGACCACCTGGACAGTGGGAGTTGGGGCTTCACTGACAATATGGTTAGGAGCTTGCCCTCCAGAAGTGGAGGGAACTGAGCCAGCAACTAATTTCGCAAAGCTAGGAGCCATATTTGCCTGTACAACCTAGTCGCATAGAAATAATGCAGAAGATTAGATCTAGATCTAGCCATAGAAAATTAGATCTAGAACCTAGCCGCAGAGAATAAGGCAGAAGATTAGATCTAGATCTAGATCTAGCCACTTGAAATCAAATGCAATTTGAAAGATCGTATCACTGCTGAAAGATGTATGTCTAGATTGCAGAGAGGTCGCAGATCGTATCACCAAAATATTACCATATAACTTGTAGGTCAATGTCCAGATCACAGAGAGATAAATAATTAGAGGCCGCAGATTGTATCGCCAGATCATGTATCGCAGATTGTATCGCTAGGCGGCAGGGTAAATGGAGCTTAGAGATGGAATTAACCTCAGGAGGAAGAATACCCACAGCTTTTGCAACCCTCAACGGAAGGTCTGTAGCTTTTGTAACCCACCACAGGAGGTTGCACACTTGGAGATTCAATGCTTGTTGCTATAAATAGATCCAGTCAGATTTCCGCTGAGATGATTTCAGAGCGAATTCATCAATATAATGCTAGTCAATTCAACTGATCAGATCTGCCTCCATGAAATCAAACTGTGTGAATCCTTGTCAATTCAGTGGATCAAACCTAATTTAAATCCCAACAAACCTATATCCACAGATCGTATCTCCACACTGCAGGTTTAATGGAGCTAATTTAAAAACCCTGATATATGTCCAGATCATTGGTTACATAGAGCTTTTGCAACCCTCGATGGAACGTTTGCAGCTTTTGTTACCCTCAATGGAGGCTCTGCAGCTTTTGTAACCCCTAGAACGATAGATCTTATGTGGCAGAATGGCAGAACTATCTGCGGCAAAATGATAGAACTAGACCCTAAGACCCAGATCAAAAAAGTAACCCCTTAAGCAATGGGTAACCCCTTCTATTTCTATTTGTATCTATCCTTGTTTAAAATATAGTATTAATAATATTTTTTAAATGATATCGGTAGCATTAATGTTATTCACATGAATGGTGAATAAGTTAGACAATTGTCTTAAGAAAATTATAAATCAAATTCTATCCTTTATAAAGTATTTGGTTCCATAAGTAAAATCATAGGATATTTCATATAAATGGGATTAGTCGTATTAACTAAATTTGGATTTGAATGAACTTTATATGAAAAAATATGTTATTCACATGAAGGTGAATAAGTCTTACGATTGTCTCAAAAGAAATTTATAAATCAAATTCTATCATCTATAAGGTATTTGATCCCATAAATAAAATCATAGGATATGTCATATAAATGGGATTGGTCATATTAAATAAATTTGGATTTGAATGAACTTTATAAGAAAAAATATCATTGTTGCTTTGGAAATTTAAAATAGAAATTCTGAAATAGGCTAGTGAATTTATAAAATTCAAAAATATTATGTGTTATATTTATATTTAGTATTAATTACAAATAAATTTCATTTTGATTAAGATTTTGGTACAATTATCTTGAGTTAAATATTTTTTAAATGTCCATAGATATTTTATATTATCAATAATTTTAATTCTTAAAATTTTACTTTAATTAAAATTATAATAAAATCAGTTTGAATTATATATATAGATAGATAGATAGATATAAAATATGAAAAAGTTTGTTATTTTTTATGTTAATTTTTTTTCTCATATATATTTATATTATATGAATTTCAAAGTATTTATTGCACTAACAACTTTATTATCCTTTTAATTTAGTAAGAATATATTGGATTTAGAACATATTTTTTTTTGGTCAAGTAAGAATGGAGCTTTCTATTAATTGTACAAGTACATTACATATTTTACACGTTTATGCAAGTGAAAAGACCCAAACAAGAACCAGCTTGTTGTGGTGATGCCAACAACAGGAAAAACAAAGCTAGGATCAAACTAATCCTCACGGATTTCCAAAAACTTGTAAACAGGAAGGAGTGCTAAACTCCCAAGGACTCTTTGTCATCTACTTACAACTCTTAGAGCTTTCACTAAGCAAAGAAACCCCTCCAGAAGTCACAGAGTTCCGCTAATCTTCCACTAATCCGGATCCGATGATGACACAAACCACAGATTAAAAAAATTTGAAATCTACCCCTCAAAAGAAACGATGGCACTTCTTCACCATTGATCTATCCAAGATCCAATGGTCACAGCACTTTCGGACTTCAAAGCATTCTCCTCGTCGGTCAACCATCGATCTCACTCCACCAGATCTAACGGCTCACACGTATTTCAGTTAGTTAATTTGCGCACCTCAAATCTACCCAAAAGGCAGTTCCCTTCTCTTGCCTTGCTGAAACATGTCACTGAGTGAGAGGAATCATATCCAAATGGGAAATACTACTTACAGATTTTTCTCCGCCTGAAATCCACTAGTGGGTTTCCCAACCCAATTCTACTGCTCCGGACCCAACGGTAACTCAAACCAAATTTTATAAAAGTTTGAAATCCGCCCTTCAAAAGAATTGTCGGCACTTCTACACTGTTGATCTAATCATGATCCAATGGTCACAACCCTTCCTGAATTTGAAACAAGCTCCTCTTCTGTCAACCGTTGATCTCTCTCCACTAGATCTAATGGCTCACACCTATTTCGACCGATTAACTTGTGCACTCTAAATCCACCCGAAAAGTGGTTTCCCTCTCTCATCACGTTGTTACATGTCACTATGTGTATGGAGTTAGAGCCAATGGGGAATTACCTCTTATGGCCTTTCCTCCACCCGAAATCCACTTGTGGGTTTCAACAACCCACTCCTTCTCATTAACTGCCAGGTAATTCCCTTGCCCTAACACCATAGATATGATTCCACCGAGATCTATTGGTCCAAACGCAATCTCCATGCCACTGTGTCCTTGGTCTTCCTCCGCTAATCTCGACAATCTGCTCAAATCAGTTGGTATTCTAATACCAATACAATCTTCTGACTATTACCAATCAACAATCAAATAGTTTGAGCATCCATGTGCTCCCGCCTGTCTCTTGAGTCTCATCAATCCAACATGTCGAACCAACAATCCCTATCTTTGGTAGCCTGATAGAGGCAATCCTCTAATAGTCTTCCTGGGGGTATCAACTCCCAAACGTGCTAAGTATCCCTTTCCTTACTAATCACTCCTTCATTCGCAAGACGATCAGCTAACATATTAGCTTTTCTTTTCACATGGACAAAGTGTATAGTTTTTAAGGTTTGTAGGTGGGTATAAATACGGAGAAAGACCTGTGATAGCCTCTAATGTTTTGAAACTTTCTCCGGTGCTATACCATTGCACATTTTCTTGGCCACTTTAATAATCAATTATGAATCTTCTTCAATGATGACATTGTGTAGATTTGAGTCCACCAAGATTTCTAGGCAATGCTGTAAGGCCATGAGTTCTGCCATGTTATTAGTGGCCTTCCCTAAGTGGCCATGAAAGTTCTCCTTTATTTGTCCTTGTTCATCTCTTTAAACACCTCAGAACTAGCTAACCCTGGGCTGCCCTTAGACGCTCCATTTATATTGACATTTAGGAAACCATGTGGAGGAGGCTTCCAGATATTTATATCTGCATTTATTTGGATCACACCCTTAATTATGCACTGTGGGACTATAGAATAGAGACTCAAATGTAGTAATATACCTGCATCTTGGGGCAAAGGAGGGTCCTTGGGAAGTTTCCACAACAAGCTTCTGACTGTGTCTTTGAGTTGCCTTACAATTATGTGCTAGGGATTTCTTGCTTTGTTCTTGAAGATTCTTCTATTACGCTCTTTCCAAACATCCCAGATAACAAAGCTTGGAACCAGAGTCAAAGCTTTATTGATGATTTCATTCCCTGAGAAGTTTTTCCTCCAATTCTTCAAAGTGTTGGAAATACTGAGTCTATCCCTATCAGTGTGCCTGAAGATTGAAGCCACCCATTCCCACACGGTAGAGGTGAAAGGGCAAAGGTTGAGAAGGTGATCCATCGTCTCCTCTTGTAAGCCACATAGGTAACATCAGAAGATTCTCCCAAGTTAAAATTTTCCTTTGATGAACTAGCCAAATGAATAACTTTATTTTCATCCAGTGGGGGCTCTGCCAAAGATTCTTCCAAACTTGGTCAGAGTTTTGGTAGTTAAACCCTGTTATTACCTATTTAGCTTCTTTGAGGTTAATGTTTCCTTCGGGGTTCCTTCCCCATCTTAGTTGGTCAGGCAAGAAGGATACCAAAATCCTCCTATGTTCTAGCTCCTGAGCAAGAGAGACTGCTTGGGCCTTCAAAGGGCTCTCTTCACTGTGGCCTAGATCCTTCCAAATTCTCCATTTTCCATTGTTCCTTACCTGGTCTGAGAAGTCATTTAATATGAGTAGACCTTTGTTATCGGTATCATGCTTGAGAGATGCTAATTCATCCTTGTACACGTTGGGTTCTTGTTGCCAGTTATCCTCCCAAAACCGAGCGAGGTTCCCATCTCGGATCTCCCAGAAACTATGCTGCTGAACAATACCTTTATTTTCCCAAGCAAGGTTCCAAATGTGGGAGCCCTTAATATGCCCTGAAATTCGAATGTGATCCTTCTCCTACTAATTCTTGGCATATTTTTGTTTCCAAAGCTTGGCCCAGGGGGTTGCTGATTCCTTGATCCACCTCTACTAGAGTTTAGCCCTCGAGATTCTGCTGAGGGTTTCAGGGTCACGAAGCCCCAAACCACCATGGCTCTTGGGTTTTTAGATCTTGTCCCAGGCCACTAGAGCCCATTTCTTTTTCTCTTCTCCTCTGCCCCATAGAAAATCCCTTTGTATGCTCCTGATTTGTTGCAGAACTCCTTTAGGAGCAGGAAGAGCTCAGAACATGAAAATGGGAATTCCCTGTAAGACAGCGTGTGTGAGCACAAGGCGCCCTGGCAAATTTAAAGACCTGCATGCCCATTTTCCGATCTTGTCTTGAAGTTTATTTATTATTGGCTCCCATACTCCCTTTCTTAGAGGCTTATCTGTGAGAGGTATGCCCATATACTTGGAAGGTAACTGGTCCCTTTGAAACCGAAGAATCCTGGTGATGTTTCTCTTAATAGCAATGTCAGCGTTAAAGAAAAAAACTTTTGATTTGTTGACACTTACCTCTATGCCAGCTACCATCGCAAAGTCATTTAAGATTTGTTTGATCACTCTGGCTTCCCTGACTGTGGGTATGCCTTGCAACATTGTGTCATCCACAAATTGTTGATGAGTATTTTCCTCTCCATCTAAGGTGAGATTGATACCTTGGATTCTTCCTTCAGCATTTGCCATTTTAATCGCTCTGCCTAGCCCTTCCATCATGGGAACAAAGAGGAAGGGTGAGAGCGGATCCCCTTGTCTGAGACCTCTGGAGGGTGTGAAAGTTCTTGAAGGAGCGCTATTGAGTAGGATGCAGAAACTAGTTGTGGTGACTAGTGCCATAATCCATCTTGTCCAGTTTTGGTCGAAGCCATATGCTCTAAGAACTGCCCTTATATAAGACCAACTTAGCTAGTTGTAGGCTTTTGCTAGGTCCAGTTGAATGATCATACCAACTTGTTTATTGCTTTTGAGAGAGTGTACCACCTATTGTACCTCTGAGATAGTAGTAGGTCAACTACCAATGCTAGAGCATCTAAAATAATTGTTTTGGGGTTTTTGGTTTTAATTTTGGAAGACAAATGAATGAAGATAGATGCAGAATTGAAGTAATTAATCCTTTGGGTTATATTAATATCTCAGTACAGGGCTACTATAAGACTTTACACAGTGATATAGATAAAAAAATAGTGGTGACTAGAAGACAACAAAAAATATGATTATCACAGTTTCCAGACTGTAAAATAGAACAATCATAAGTTGGAAAACCTTTTAAACTATGTTCCAAAGGTTCAAGGCAGTATACTTAAGCTTACACAAGATGCTGGTGATTTACTGATTAGAGGGGATTAGCTAAACATACAGTTCATTAATACATTCTCTTAATAGTTGATCACTTCAGGAGCTTATAGGAATAAATTGAGACACAATTCTTCCTACCTAGATATCACTATAAGTCATAAGCATATGAAGAAAAAAACAATGATTGATAACTGGAAAAACTTATAGGATTAAATAAAACTATGTAAAACAAGATTCAGAATGCTCTGCTTTGTATTAAGGTTCCAGAAAGACTGATTACATCAAGTGTTTTCAAAAGCTTCCTTCAAAGGTGGCTTCCAGGTTCAAAGTAGTATTAACAGTCAAGACTTTACAAGCAATGAGCTATGAATCTTGAAATCTGAACCCTTAACATCTCGAAAAGAGAGTCATTTATACAATAATGAAACTAAAAAAAGTATCATAAAACTGAATGAGATTTATTCTAGGAAAGGAAAATATCTTCATGCAAGAAGATAGGGGTAGCTATTGAAATGCTTCTTCCTGTCCCTTTTATTCAAGTTGTGCTGGCTTTGTTGGTCGATATTTTTCCCTTTAAGCTACTAGATTATTTGAATCCTTCACGCTGGTTGACTTCTTCATTTGTTCTTTCATCTGATACTCTTTAAACTTTGTAAATCTCCTTTAACCCTACTGAGTAACCTTTACTATTTCTTTTTACCTTTACAATGCATTTGAGGTTTTTACTGTGTTTTTCAACAGTAAATCACTTTAGATTTTATGTCGCAGTGTAAAGTAAATTGATATGGTTTTCATATTTGTCTTCCAACTATACGCAAGGTTTTTCTTTGTAAGCCTAGAATAGGGTCTTTACCTGCAAAACACAGAAACTATTAAGAAAAACAAGGTGACAGAGACGGTCGTGAATGGCTTTTTGAGCTTGAAAGGACATTGGAAGGAGTCCAGAGCGTATCGGAAGGTCAAATGATGGTTTTAGTGGTCGCAGAGGCATATGGAAGGTTTACTGTGGAAATAGGTGAAAACAGAGCAAAATGGTCATTTTAGCATTTAAACGGGAAAAACAGTTTTCCATTTAAATTATGGCGTGATAGTGAACAGTGACTATTTTGTCGTTTTGCAGAAGGTGGTTTTCGTCGCACCTATTATAAGGCGTGTGTGGTTTTAGGAAGGGGTCACCCAATACAATATGAGCTTGACATGTAGCAAGGGAGGATGGTGGAAAACCGCTTTTCGGGTCGCTAATGTTTGTAAAAAGAGCGCACCCAAAATTGCCATGGGATGTTGGATCTGAATGCCTTAGATCGGATGGTGGTGGAGTGAAAGAGTAGTACGGAGGGTACGAATGATTAAATATGGCGGTAATGGCTGTATTATGGTAAAAAACCAAGATTACCGGGGTTAAATGGAGGTTTAGTTATTTCTTTGTTTAAATCATAAAAATTGATTTAACAAAGAAAAACTTTGCAAAACAAATATGGCAAACTTGGAATATTATAAATGCAGGTGGATAATGATATCGGGTCTAGGCTAATATTGCATATCACAATTAGAGTTTAGCGAAGGACAGACGACCACAAAGGAATGCGATATGGGCTGGACGCGATGTGGAATTAAGTTATGATATATATTGCATCGGGTCTGTCGCGCATCGCAATCAGAGATCGCAATGGCGGAAGGTATATGCCTCGGTTGGGACTTGCAATGGGGACAGATGCGATATGAATATGGATTATAATATATATGATATCAGGTCCGGGTCCATTGTTTATCACATATCGCAATCGGAGGACAGTGTATTCATATAAAATTCTTGCGATGTGACAATATTGCGATGCAATGTTAAAATACATAGTTTTATTATAAAACTAAGGTTTCGGGATATTTAATAAAGAAGTTAATAATATATGGGAAAGTGGAATTTTAAGGGTTTAATACTATAGTTAGTGTTAATATGCAAAATGAGCGGAAAAAGGGTAAATATATGCGAAAGGGGAATTATAGGCGGAAAGGGGAATTATATGAAATATGAGCAAAAAGGGGAAATACACTAAGTAAAGTTCTTTTTAATGGTTTATTTACTTTTCATATATTTATCAATACTTAGGGAAAACATATTTTCGTGGGTTTTCTATGTAAAAAAGGATTTTACATGGGGTTTTCACTTTTCCTAGGTAAAAAGGATTTTGACCTTAGGAAAAGGGGTTTTTTGTGGAAAATGAAAGAATATGAATGTATGAAGGTGGGAAGGGGAAATTAGTGAATATAGGGATGAATGTGGATGAATGCGAAGTTAATTAATTGATCTTTTAGGCCTTCATTTGCTTTGTGTAATTGAATCATGGACATAGAAACATATGGTAAAACATGATGCTATACCTTTTGTCCAATCAATAATCAAACTTCTGCAACCTTTCTCTACTTACCCTTTGCTTATCTTATCATTTTTTCTTCACTTAATGGGTGAATTTAATCTAGCATACCCTTTTCCTTTCCTTTTATTTTATAAAAGCAAACTATCTAATTCTACCCTTATAACCTCCAAGGGCTCAGATTAAACTGATGAGCACCTTATTATTCTCTACCTAACTACTGATCTGCGAAGATTAAACAGTTTGGCTAGATATTTGTTCTCTAAATATAACATCAAATTTAAAGCATGAAGCAGTCAAGATTAAACTATTTTACTGTCATGGGTTGTGGCATTTAATACAAGTTGCACACAACCATTATTTTGTAGAAAAAGAGTAGTGGCATTTGGACTTGTTCACTTTCAGAGTTTATTTGTTTTATTTTCTTTCTAACCTAGCATTTTCTTTTTGCCTTGATTTTTTATAGCATCTATCCTAACATTTTCTTTGATATGGACATCATCATCAAGATATATATATATATATATATATATATATATATATATATATATATATATATATATATATATATATATATATATATATATATATATATATATATATATATATATATATATATCATTTTATTCACTATTGTTATGTCCATATCCTAACTTATCATTTGATAAATATTCTATCTTATCAAAACCAAAAAATTCTACAATATTGGCTCCAACTGGGGAATGCTTTCTCCTATAGAATGTAGAGAACCTGCATATCCATGTGCCTTCTCCTCAGGATATGGAGTCCTTGCTATAAAAAATCACACTGGCATCTTGAAAAGTAAAAGAAAACTGGAGTATTTACAATGAAATCTAGATCAACTTCTTAGTACTAAATGTAATTTTTGAGAAACCTTTCATTTACAGGATAAGTGGAATATAGCCCCTCCAGATTCTGCAGCACAAAAGTGTTGTTATCCTTCATTTCAACAATTGCTAAAGGTCCAAACCATAGATTGTCAAATTTGCCATGCTTTCCTTTCTCTTATCTCCTGGCATCCCATCTTAGAACTAGATCATCTTCCTTAAAGTCCCTTTCCTTGGCTCTTCTATCAAACAATACCTTCATCTTATTCTGATATTTCATCAATTTGTATTGAATTTCATCTCTGTTTTCATTAAGTTCAATAATATGATTTATTCTTCTTGAAAAATCATCAGGTTCATCTGTTGAATCCTGCAGGAATTTTGAAACAAGGAAGGCCAAATTGGTAGGGAAAATTGCATCTTTCCCATAGACTAACTGAAATGGAGATTTGCTAGTTGATCTCTTTGGAGTAATTCTATTTTCCCATACTGCATAAATCAAATGTGAATCCCAACTCTTCTTATGATCAGCTAGAGTATTTTGATTACCTTTACTAGGCTTTTGTTGGATGATTATGCAAGGCCATTACCTTGAGGGTAGAATGGAGTTGAATGATTTAACAAAATCTGATATTTCTGGCAAAAGTCAATCAACTTAACACTAGGAAAGGCTGTTGCATTGTCTGTGACAATTTGAGTTGGGCAACCAAATCTAGATAAGATATTCTCCTCAATACACTTAATTACTATTGAATCAGTAGCTTTCCTGATTGGAATTGCTTCCACCTATTTTTTGAAGTAGTCTGTTGCAATGAGGATCCATCTATGCTAATTACTTGAAGTGTGGTGAATCTCTCCAACAAAATCTAATCCCCATTGAGCAAAATGTGTTGAAACTATTGATGGAACGAGTGGAAGAGCTGCTAATTTTGGTTTACCAACAAACATTTGATAAGGAACACAACCTCTAACCTTTGCCCCTACTTGTAAGAAAAATGTAGGCCAGTAAAATCGTCCCCTCAGAATATTGTATGCTGTTGCTCTCCAAGCATAATGTCCCCCACAAAATCTTGTATGAAATTGATCAATGATTTCGTCAGTTTTTGATTCTATTAAACATAATAAAATAATATTTAGTGGATCTTTCCAGTATAAATTTGGATTTATAAAGCAATACTTGACTGATTGTAACTTAAGGGTTTTACACTGGGTTTTGCAGAATGATGCTGGACACTCAAAATGAATCAAGAAATTTACAATATCTTGATACCAGTTTGACAACAAAATTTTTTCATCAATGTGTATAGGATTGATCTACTCTAAAGGTAGAGTTTCTTGTGGATTCTCCCCTTTAGGAGGAAAGGAAGGTTCTTGTGGATTCTCCCCTTCTGCAAGGAGAGAAGGTTCTTGTGTATTCTTCCCTTGAGGATGAAGGGAAATTTCTTGTGTATTGTTCCCTTGTATTTCTAAAACAGAATTGATTCCAGGTACTTTGTAGTTGGATTCAGCTAGAAGCTTGGCTTATCCTTGACCTTTTACTAGCTTGGTCGTCTTGATAGTTAGATCAAACTCTAGAATTTGAGTGATCCATCTACCTATTTTCCCATTAGTGGCTAGTTGGGTTAGGACAATTTTCACAGCATTATTAGGAACATAAGCAGTAATAGGTGAATGTAAGACATACATCCTGAATGATTTCAAGGCTTGAATGAGGGCATAGGCTTGCTTCTCAATGATGTCATACTTAAGCTCAATATCTCTCATAACCTTGTTGAAAAAGGCTATGGGTTGGTCATGGGAATCTTCGTTTTTTTTGTAATAGAACGGAAACAAGTGTTGTTTCAGAGGAAAAAGAGAAAATACTACATGGCTTAGTATAATTAGGGCTGGCTAAGGTGGGAGCTTCAGAGATAGCCTTGTTTATTTGTTCAAATGCATGCCTAGAAGTGGGAGTCCATTTGACTTTATGGTCCTTTCGGAGCATGTTAGTTATATCTTTTACAATCTCTGCATAATCTGGAATAAACATCTTTAGAAAATTAATCTTGCCTAGAAAGGCTTGAATCTCATTTTTGTTTCTAGGTAAGGTCAATGTTTCAAGGGCAGATACTCGTTTGGGATCAATTATTACTCCCTCCTTTGAAATTATGTGGCCTAACAATTTACCTTCTTTGACAACAAACAAGGACTTATTAGGGTTCAATGATATTCCAAACTTTCTACACCTGTCAAAAACCTTCATCAAGTGCTTTAGATGTTTCTTAACATATTTAGAAAAAACAGTTATGTCATCAAGATAAATAACCACAAATTTATTTACCTGACCCATAAAAGCTATGTCCAAAGCTCTGTGGAACGTTTCTCCATCATTGGTTAAGACAAATGGCATCCTAGCGTACATGAATGTACCCCAGGGTGTAGTAAAGGTTGTCTTCTCTCTGTCTATGTATCAACATTCACCTTATTGTAACCTGAAAAACCATCAAGCATAGAACGTCTTTGTGCTCCTGAAACCATTTGAAGTAACTAGTCCATTTTCAGCAAAGGATAATTTTCTTTTAATGATGCTTTGTTCCGATTTCTAAAATCCACACAGAGTCTTATTTCTCCATTTTTCTTTCTAATAGGAACTAGATTTGCAACCCAATTAGAATATCTAAGAGGGAGGATGATCTGAGCATCTAAAATTTTCTTAATCTCCCTTTCTACAGTTCATAGAAGGGATGGATTTATCCTTCTAAGTTTCTGTTGATAAGTTTTTGCTTCTGGCTTCAAAGGAATCTTATGTTGTACTAATGAAGTATCATAGGTCTTTAGATCAGCATAAGTCCAAGCAAAAACATCGTTATAGTTTTGCAGTAACTTAAGATATTGAGCTTTGATCTTAGGGTCTAGAGATGCACATAATTTGATGTTTTTGATATCTTCATTACTTCCAATGTTAATCTCTTCTATGTCATCTTCTGAAGAAATGGACTGAGGGTTTCGGAGGACATCATTTTGATCAAACAATCTTTCTAAAGGAATGAGTCCGTTTGGAATAAAATTATTTGATAATTGAATAATGTCATGATTAGCAATTTGGGATTTAAAATATGAATTATCATTTTCATATGCACTTTCATTTATTTCAGTTCTATCTTCATCAATTTGTAGAAGTGAAAAATCATCTATTACTTGCAGAAATGATTTCAAATGTTCATCATCTTCAAAAATTTACCAATGTTTCAGATTATTTTTGGATAGATGGCCTATATTTGACTTGTATCTGATAGAGTATATCAGTATGATCAGGAGTTTTAAAAGAGCTAGTAGAGATAGCTAAGGCATCTACATGGATATTCTGATCTCTGGAAATATGAGTCAAATTAAAAGCATCAAAGAATTTTTCAACTGAATCCCATACTTCATTTTCGTAGGACCTAAGTCTTAGGTTCTTGGTCTGGCAAGCATTTCTTACTTGCTTAACAATAAGCTCTAAATCAGTAAAAACACTTAAGTTTTTAACTTTTAAGCTTTTGGCTAATTGTAATCCTAAAAGCAAAGCTTCATATTCAACAACATTATTGGTAACTTCGAAGTCTAATTTACATGATTGGGTTATATTTTTTTTTTAGGTGAAATTAAAACTACTCTAGCTCCTGCACCATCCTTTGTGCAAGAGCCATCAAGGAACAGTTTCCAAATATCAGTTTAGTTTGGTTCAGGAATTTCAACTACCTCTTCAATTTTGACTTGAGTTTTGTGTTGGTTTGAAGTGTGGTGAAAACAACCAAAATCTTGATCTATGGCATAAATTGGATGGTTCCTTAGCTGGTTAGTTTTACAAACAGTATGTATAAATCTTACCTCCCTATATAATCTTAATTTCTCTCCTCCATAAACAGGAATAGTAGCATATGAAATATCCATCTACAGAGTTCCCCCTAATTTGGTACAACAAGACCTAGAAAGGAGCATTCCAAACTTGGGAGGGATATCTGTGACAACAATATCAAGTACTACACTTTTCACTGGAATTTGGGCAAGGGTAACCACCATATCCTTGATCAATCCTAAACAGGCCACCTTTTTAGAATCAAAGGTGTACAGGTCATGGTAGGATCTAGTTATGTCGAGTTTCAAATGGTCCATGATAGATTTTGGCATAAGGTTGTGTGATGCTTCTGAATCAAGCATACAATTATACAACATGGAGTCATTTGTTTTAAGAGTTACATAGAAAGGAGGAACTATCTCATCTATCATGTCTGAACTAGGGCCAAAAACTACTATTGGTTTTTCATCTTGTAGACTTATGACATCACCTTCAACATCAACCGAGGTATTTTTGTATCCATTTTTTGACTTGGCTTTTGTAACCAGGCTTTTTTGAAAGTTATGACAGTGGAATTGGGATCTTAACCCTCTCTAATTCTTTTTCAACATTAAATGTAGTCAAAATGTTTTTACCAGCTTGGGTAGTATCAATTGATTGATATAAAGGCTGAATAAGAGTTGTTTGAGCTTCAACAGTTTTGGTACATGGTTCAATTACTAGAGTTGCCTTTGGAGGTCTCCCAAGACTAGGCCTAGGCCTAAGATCATACCTCTTGTTTAATTCTGCAATTAAAAATTAAGAGAAAGCATGATATTTAGAGACCTGTGAAGATTCCTGATCTTGTTGAACCCGATTTTGTTGTGAGAGAGGAATGATGGCTGTTTGATTGGAAGAAGAATACAGACTATTAATATCTTCAGTAATTGTCATAGTATTATCATCAGGTTGTTGGCCTTCTATAATTAAAGGGGTAGGAACCTGTTGATCATTCCCAGGTCTCTAAAGAATTCGTAGTTTTGGATTTCTTTTATACTGACCTTGATTTTGTTTTTGAGCTCTAGTAACTGTTTGTTGTATTGTCCTAGGTTGGGTCTCAATCTTTGAAATCCTATTTGATAGGTTTCTAAGAAGAGATGTTATTTCATCTATTTTTGAGTCTTCTGATTTAGTCTTAGAGGAACTAGAGGCTTCTTGAATAGATTTGAGTTTTCTTTGGGCCTTTTCTTCCTTAAGTTTTAAAGAAGTTGAGGCTGCCCTATTAGCTTCTGCTTTTATAGCATTTGTTTTCATATCTTCAAGAGTTCTTGAAGTTCTCTCTTGTAGCATAACAAAAAAGTCATCATCAAAAGCTTTAGAAAATCTAGACTTAGCTGCTGCTACAGGGGGCTTACAGTCAGCAGGCATTTTGTGATAGAGTTTATTGAATCTTTATATAAAATATGATACCGGTTCACCAAAGTTCTTTTTAATCTCTTCAAATTCTATGAGGAGATAAAGAGGATCCTTTTTCACACCCCATTGATTTTTAAATCTGGTTGTAAGCTCTTCCTAATTTCTAATGGAAATTGTTGGTAACTTCCTAAACCAAATCCTCACATTTCCTTCAAGTGAATGTACAGAAAAATCTGATATAAACATTTTTTTGTTCAATATTCATGTTATCTACAAAGTCTACGAAATCTTGAAGATGGTCTTCAGTTGAGGGACTAGTTTCTCCATTGTACTTGGGAAGGTATTTTAAGGATCCAGCTAGGAATGCATCAAGGTTATTAGGTAAGACTAAGGCAGCATATCTGATCCAGGTGGATATTGGTGGCCACCTGCCAAGTCCACCTGGACCCCCACCATTGTCCTTCTCAGCATTTTCAGTTTCCTTAATTGTAGCACAACTTACTATTTTTAGCAGTTTTTCGGGTCCTGAACTTCCGGAGCCGTTTTGAGGCCCTAAACGACGTTTTTTGGGAGTGGACCGATGTTGCCCATTCCAAAAATGATAGTGCTCGGATAGATCTTTCTAACGAGCTATTGTATGCATCAAACAGAGATCATATGCCAAAGTTACGACCCCAGGAAGTTGATGTACCAATTTACCCCAAACGGGGCCCACAGTTTGGCGTTTCATCTCCTAGGGTTAGGTTTTGGAATGTTAAGGGTTTTCCATTGTTTCTCAACAATAAATAGGCCTTCGAGCCTCATTGTAACACAATTTAGAGGCATGTAGCCATCACATCTCTTCTCAAAGATAAGCTACCATCGCCCTAGCTGGTTTATTTCCATTTCTGGTTGTAAGCATATTTCAGTATTTTCCATTAATGAAATGAAGTATTATTTCCGCTGCATCTTTGTGTATATGGTTATCTCTGTAATTTGTTGCGTTCCTGTTTAAATCCGGATCAGTGGTATCAGAGCGGTCTGCTTTTTCTCTGTTTTTCTTTGCATGTCCCCAACAAGGTTGGGATATAAGGAGTTAGGGCTTGAACTGGTTGAACCTTTGCAAGACCAGCCTCGCAAATCCCGACGACCTCCCATGGCAGACGAGAAGAAAGACGAGGGGGCAGGAGATCCCATCAAAATCTTGCTCGAAGAAGCCCTCGAGCGACAACGGAACGCGATGATGGACAGCTTTGCCCAGATCCTTCAGCGGCTACCCAGAAGCGACGCATCGGCTTCCAACAGCTACTCTGGAAACGCCACACCCTTTAAGGTACAAGTTCATTTTGAAATCCCCATATTCGAGGGTCAGATAGACACAGACGCTATAGATAAATGGTTAAATCTGCTAGAGGGTTATTTTTCTGTTCATGATTTTTCGAGTCGGGAAAAGATTGTTTTTGCTCTTCTCAAAGCAGCCCCCCACGTAAAGGATTGGTGGGAAACCTATTGCGAGCAGAAGGATGAAAGTACTGGCTCACTATTTTCAGCCGCACCCACCTGGGATTCGTTCTGGGATGCTGTCAAGGAGCAGTACTACCCTGTTGGAAGCTATGAGGATGAATACATAAAGTGGACCACGCTGCGGCAGGGAAGGGACCAAGACGTGCCAGAGTTCACCAATCATTTCCATACCCTTCGCACAAAGTTGGGTATCAAGGATTCAGAGCAACATTTGATACTCAAATACCGTGGCTGCCTGCACAAGTACATCTAGGAAGAAATACAATTCCTAAAAATCCCCTCGCTCGGCGCAGCATACCGATATGTTGTCAAGGTCGAGCAGAAGTTGAAACAAAAGAAGCGAGATTTTGGATCTGCGAATCCAAAGCAGGGGAAAGGTGCCCCGAAACCACAGAACAAAGGACAAAGCCAAGGCGGGACAGCCCAAGACAACCAGCCGAAGCTGCAAGCAAAGAACAGTGCCGCGAAGCCGAGAAAGGACACTGGAAAATGGTGCGAGTTCCATAAGAGCTCCACTCACAACACAAGTGAGTGGCGGGCCAAGCAGTCATTGGTGGCTGAGCTAAAGGTTTCAGAATCAGATGCATGTTCCGACTCTGAGTCAGAACCCGATAAGGGGTATGAAAAAGGGAAGCAGATCATTGATGCGGATCCCAGCGCCACTGTTGCTACCGCAAAGATCGAGAAAAATGAACCCGAAGATCCAGAGGAGGAGGAGCGTCTCTTCCACTCTTAGATGTGGGTAAAGGGCTCCCCGATATAGTTCATTGTTGATAGCGGGAGTCAAAAGAACCTCATTTCGGCAAAGGTCGTGAGGCGGTTGGGCTTACCGACCATAGCACATCCACAACCATACACCATTGGGTGGCTGCACCAAGGACGAGATCTTCGCGTGAGCCAGTAGTGTCGCCTTCCATACAACATCAAGCCCTTCATGGATGAGGTATTGTGTGACATTGCTCCCCTTGAAGTTTGTGATGTATTACTAGGACAACCATACTTGTGGAAGCGACATGCTGTGTATGAATCAAGACCCCGTGCTGTTATTATTACATTGGGAAATAAGTTGTTCAGGATACCAGAGGTAGCACCACCTGCTGCCATCTCTTTGATTAATGCAAAACAATGCAGTAAGATCATTTCCAAAACCAGGAAATTTGTTTTCCTGATGATACGCCCTCAAGGAAAGAAGAAGACACTGGTCGTGGCCTCCAGACGCGGTCCCTCGGCACGAAAACTACAAATGGACAAGATTGTGGAGGAGTACAAGGACATCTTCACCTCCCCGATAGGGGTTGCTCTGCACTGTCAAGTCAAGCACTCCATCGATCTGACCCCAGGTGCGCTGCTACCCAATGGACCAATTTATCAGCGCTCCGTTCTGGAGAACAATGAAATCAAGAGGCAGATTCAGGAGCTCCTGCAGAAAGGTCACATCCGTCCGAGTTCATCGCCCTGTGGGAGCCCGATCGTGTTGGTACAGAAGAAGGATGGGACGTGGAGACTCTGTATTGACTATCGGGCGCTGAACAAGATCACTGTTCGTAATAGGTACCCAATCCTGCGGATTGATGACCTCCTAGACCAACTAAAGGGGGCGAAATATTTCAGCAAGATCGATCTGAAGTGAGGATATCACCAGGTACCAATCGAACCCTTTGATGTGTGGAAGACTACCTTCAAATCCAAGGAGGGCCTCTTCGAATGGTTGGTCATGCCTTTCCGATTGACGAATGCTCCTGCAACCTTTATGAGGCTAATGGATGACATCTTGCGGCCATTCACCAACTCCTTTGTAGTAGTATACTTGGATGACATTCTGATCTTCAGCCAGAGTTGGGAAGAGTACCTCCACCACATCCGACAGGTTCTCTAAACACTGCGGCAACACAAGCTATGTGCCAATTTGGAGAAATGCACTTTTGGCATGACCCAGGTTCAGTATCTGGGATACATCATTGATGAACAGGGGGTGCATGTCGATCCAGCCAAGATCCAAGTCATTCGGGATTGGCCCTCTCCAACCACTCTAATAGAGCTCCGAAGCTTTCTAGGTCTTGCCAACTTCTACCGCAGGTTTGTGTTGGGGTTTTCTCATATTTCTTGGCCCTTGAGTCAGGTCACCAAGGGAGGGGCGAAAGCAAGGTTCTTTTGGTCTGAATCTCAACAGAAGGCATTCATGGAGTTGAAGGATCGCCTCTGCATGGCACTAGTGCTCGCGTTACCAGATTTACAACAACCATTTGAGGTCGAGACAGATGCCTCTGACTATGCTATTGGGGCAGTCCTTACTCAATATGGACATCCAGTGGCATATCACAGTGAAACACTTTCAGACACAGTCCGGAAGTACCCCACTTATGATAAAGAGATGTATTCCATTGTACAGGCCTGCCGACAATGGAAGCACTACATTTTGGGGAAGGAAATGGTCATCCACACAGACCACCGACCCCTGCAATTCATACAGACCCAAGGGAAATTGCAAAATGATCGCCATCAGAAGTGGTCTACATACCTGCAACAGTTCCACTTGAATATCAAGTATAAGAAGGGCAGCACCAATAATGTTGCAGATTGCCTCAGTCGACCACCGATCATGGCGTTAACTACCGTGCTCAACTCTTGTGGGCACGAGACTTCTGATTGGCCACTTCTCTAAAAGAGCGACCCAGAATTCGGCCACACATACCAGACACTCTTGGAGGGTCGGCGTGTTGCAGATTTTCACCTCTAGGATGCCCTATTATGCCACCTCGATCACCTTTGTGTTCCTTCAAGCGAGCGTGCCAAGATGATTTGGGAAGCACACTACAGTCGGGCTGCTGGGCATTTCGGGGTCGAGAAAACAGTGGCAGTACTGCAAAATTATTTCTATTGGCAGAATCTTCGACAGGATGTTGGGAAGTACATCAGATCATGTACTGCCTGTGCCATTGCCAAACCGACCATTAAGAAGCACGGCCTCTATACCCCGTTGCCTACCCCTAGTCGACCTTGGGAATCCATCTCCATGGATTACATGTCAGGCCTTCCTTCCACTGAGCATGGAAATGACTGTGTTTTTGTGGTCGTCGACAGGTTCTCGAAAATGGCCATTATGGTGGCCTGCAAGAAGAATATCACAGCAGAAGCCACTGCTAAACTCTTCTTTGAACGAGTGTGGGTGCACTTTGGTATCCCACAGTCTATCATCTCAGATTGGGACAGTCAGTTTCTCAGCACATTTTGGTCCAGTCTCTGGTCAATGTTGGACACCAAACTCACGAAGTCCACAACCTTCCATCCTCAAACTGATGGCCAGACAGAGGTTGTCAATAGGATGATTGTGCACATTCTGCGCATGTATAACTCAAAGCATCCACACACATGGGACGAGAGCCTCCCCTATGTTCAGCACAGCTACAACCGAGCTCTTCACAGCTCCACTGGCCATAGCCCTTTTTAGGTGGGTTTGGGATTCCAGCCACTATGCCCCATTGATGTGGCCATGCCACTTGCAGCTACTCACATGAATTAAGCTCATGTCCAGTCAGAAACAGATAAGGCCACCAGCTTCATTGAGCGCATCCAACATATTCGCCAGCAAGTCCATGACATTCTTGAGAAATCAAATGCCAAGTACAAGCAACGACATGATCAACATCGGGTGCCACACAAGTTTCAGGTGGGCGGCAAAGTCTGGTTGCATTTGCAAAAGGAATGCCTTACTGGAGCCTATCGGAAATTGAGACCACTCCGATATGGTCCTTACACCATTACTAAGGCTATGGGAGACAATTCATTTGAGCTCAGCATTCCCCCATTTCTTGGCCTACACCCAGTGTTCAATGTGGACCGCCTTCGGCCATACTTTCCACCATTGCTAGACACATCCGACATTGCAGAACAACTCAAACCCACAGAATTAAATCCAGATTGCATGGAACAAGCTGCAACTCATCGGATCATGGACACACAGATCAAGAACACTCACCAACAGAATATCCAACTATAACGAGTTGTCAAAGCAGGCCAACTCCTTCAGCAGGGCAAGTGGCTCACCAGGGAACAAGTTCAGCAAAAGTTTCCTCATCTCATGGAGGAGCTCAACGCAATGGGGACCATTGCTTCCTAAGGGAGGAGGAATGATCCAGGTGGATATTGGTGGCCACCTGCCAAGTCCACCTGGACCCCCACCATTGTCCTTCTCAGCATTTTCAGTTTCCTTAAAATGGTAGCACAACTTACTATTTTTAGCAGTTTTTCGGGTCATGAACTTCCGGAGCAGTTTTGAGGCCCTAAACGACGTTTTTTTGGGGAATCCGGGGGCAACATCGGTCCATGGAATGGACCGATGTTGCCTGTTCCAACAATGATAGTGCTCGGATATATCTTTCTAACGAGCTATTGTATGCGTCAAACGAAGATCATATGCCAAAGTTACGACCCCGGGAAGTTGATGTACCAATTTACCCCAAACGGGGCCCACCGTTTGGCGTTTCATCTCCTAGGGTTAGGTTTTGGAATGTTAAGGGTTTTCCATTGTTTCTCAACAATAAATAGGCCTTCGAGCCGCATTGTAACACAGTTCAGAGGCATGTAGCCATCACATCTTTTCTCAGAGATAAGCTACCATCGCCCTAGCTGGTTTATTTCCATTTCTGGTTGTAAGCATATTTCAGTATTTTCCATTAATGAAATGAAGTATTATTTCCGCTGCATCTTTGTGTATATGGTTATCTCTATAATTTGTTGCGTTCCTGTTTAAATCCGGATCAATATCTAGCTTGTACAATAGGTTGGAAAGCCATGACAACAAGTGGTGTATGAGGTGCTTGAGGTATATGAGACGCTTGAGGTGTATGAGGTTGTCCAGGTAGAGTATGAGGTGTTTGTGTGGATGTAGAGGATGAAGAAGAAGTAGAGGAAGAAGATGGTGTTTTAGGGGTAGATAAACTAGTTGGAGGTGAAGGAGGAGGAGATATCATGAAAGACTTCAAAAGAGTCTTAAGAAATAGCATTAGGAGCTATAAAGGAATACCTTCTTTTGTTTCAAAGAGAGGATTGGTATATATAGAGAAAGTTTCCTCAGATTGTTTAGAAGAAGAAGCTTGAGATTGGTCAAAAATGGAAGGAAATGGATAGGTGGTAGGGGATATGAAATCTATCGGTTTATATTCTAGTAGATCAACACCCAAATCGGATTCAATTTTAGGTGATCTTGGTGGTAATGTGGGTATTGGATGAGATTCTAATGAATGAATAAGGTAGGCTAACTTAAAATCAACTCCTCTATTTAGAAGTTCATCAACCTTAGCTGATAAATGGGAGTAATCAGGATCAGATGCGATATTACTATAGGGGTCAAATGATCCTAATTCTTCAGATTGTAGGACTGAAGAAGAAGAAGAAGATGATTGGTGGTGTCCCCTTTTAGAACTAGATTTTCTTAGAAACCTTTCAGGATCTGATAGAGGACTAACTATGTTAGCTTCTAAACGAGATCTAGTATGTTTAAAAGGTGCCAACTTGGGAGTGTGGAGTCGCCAAAGTGAATGATTTTAACCTTTCTAAACCTTTAATCACCTTTAAAGGAAAAGAAAGAATGAATATCATTGTCCAAAGGGAAACTAAATGAAATTCGAGTCCCCGGCAACGACGCTAGTCTAATGTTGTAGCTTTGAGATAGTAGTAGGTCAGCTACCAATGCCAGAGCATCTAAAATAATTGTTTTGGGGTTTTTGGTTTTAATTGTGGAAGACCAATGAATGAAGATAGATGTAGAATTGAAGTAATTAATCCTTTGGGTTATATTAATATCTCAACATAGGGCTGCTATAAGACTTTACACATTGATATAGATAAAAAATAGTGGTGAGTAGAAGACAACAAAAAATATGATTATCGCAGTTTCCAGACTGTAAAACGGAACAATCATAAGTTGGAAAACCTTCTAAACTACATTCCAAAGGTTCAAGGCAGTATACTTAAGCTTACACAAGATGTTGATGATTTACTGATTAGAGGGTATTAGCTAAACAGACAGTTCATTAATCCATTCTCTTAACAGATGATCACTTCAAGAGCTTATAGGAATAAATTGAGACACAATTCTTCCTACCTAGATATCTCTATAAGTCATAAGCATATGAATAAAAGCACAATGATTGATAACTGGAAAAAAATACAGGGTAACACAAAACTGTGTAAAACTAGATTCAAAATCCTCTTCTTTGTATTAAGGTTCCAGAAAGACTGAGTACATCAAGTGTCTGCAAAAGCTTCCTTCAAAGATAGCTTCCAGGTTCAAAGTGGCATTAACAGTGAAGACTTTACAAGCAATGAACTATGAATCTTGAACTCTGAACCCTTAACATCTCGAGAAGAGAGTTATTTATACAATAATGAAACTAAAAAAATCCTAAAACTGAATGAGATTTATTCTAGGAAAGGAAAAGATCTTCATGCAAGAAGATAGGGGCAGCTATTGAATTGCTTCTTGCCGTCCCTTTTATTCAGGTTGTGCTGGCTTTTTTGGTCGATATTTTGCCCTTTAGGCTACTATATTGTTTGAATCCTTCATGATGGTTAACTTATTCATTTATTCTTTCATCTGATACTCTTTAAACTTTGTAAATCTCCTTTAACCATGCTAAGTAACTTTTACTGTTTCTTTTTACCTTTACAGTGCATTTGAGGTTTCTACTATGTTTTTCAACAATAAATCACTTTAGATTTTATGTCATAGGGTAAAGTAAATTGATATGGTCTTCATATTTTTCTTCCAACTATACGTAGGCTTTTTCTCTGTAAGCGAGGGACAGGGTCTTTGCCTACAAAACACAGAAACTATTAAGAAAAACAAGGTGACAAAGACGGTCGTGAATGGCTTTTTGAGCTTGAAAGGACATTGTAAGGAGTCCAGAGCATATCGAAAGGTAAAATGATGGTTTTAGTGGTTGCAGAGGCATATGGAAGTTTTACTGTGGAAATAGGCGAAAACAGAGAAAAATGGTCATTTTAGCTTTTAAATGGGAAAAACAGTTTTCCATTTAAATTATGGCTCGATAGTGAACAATGACTATTTTGTCGTTTTCCGAAAGGCGGTTTTCAACGCACCGCTTAGGCGTGAGCGGTTTTAGGAAGGGGTCACCCGATATAATATGATCCTGACACGTAGCAATGGAGGATGGTGGAAAACCACTTTTCGGGTGGGTGTTCGTACAAAGAGCGTACCCAAAATTGCTGAGGGCTGTTGGATCTAAACACCTTAGATCAAATGGTGGTGGAGTGAAAGAGTAGTACAGAGGGTGCGAATGATTAAATATGGTGGTAATGGCTGTATTATGGTTGAAATCCAAGATTAGTGGGTTTAAATGGAGGTTTTGTTATTTCTTTGTTTAAATCATAAAAAACAATTTAACAAAGAAAAACTTCGCAAAATGCATATGGCGGACTTGGAATATTATAAATGCGGGCAGATAATGATATCGGGTCCGACATAATATCACATATCGCAATCGGAGTTTAGCAAAGGATGGCCCATCGCAAAGGAATGAAATATGGGCTAGACGCGATGTGGAATTAAACTATGATATATATTGCGTCGGGTCCATCGCGCATCGTAATCGGAGATTGCAATGGTGGAAGGTATATGCTTCGGTCGGGACTTGCGATGGGGGCGGATGCGATATGAATATGGATTATAATATATATGATATCGGGTCAAGGTCCACTGTTGATCGCATATCGCAATCAGAGGAGAGTGTATTCATATGAAATGCTTGCGATGCGACAAATTGCGATGCGATGTTAAAATATGGGATATTTAATAAAGAAGTTAATAATATACGGGAAAGTGAGATTTTAGGTTTTAATACTATAGTTTGTGTTAATATGGAAAATGAGCGAACAAAGGGTAAATATATGCGAAAAGGGGAATTATAGGCGGAAAAGGGAATTATATGAAATATGAGTGGAAAATGGGAAATACACTAAGTAAAGTGTTTTTTAATGGTTTATTTACTTTTCATATATGTATCAATACTTAGGGAAAACATATTTTTGTGGGTTTTCTATGTAAAAAGGGATTTTACATGGGGTTTTCACTTTTCCTAGGTAAAAAGGGTTATGAACTTAGGAAAAAGGGGTTTTTGTGGAAATTGAATGAATATGAATGTATGAAGGTGGGAAGGGGAAATTAGTGAATATAGGGATGAATGTGGATGAATGGGAAGTTAATTAATTAATCTTATAGGCCTTTATTTGCTTTTTGTAATTGAATCATGGACATAGAAACATATGGTAAAACATGATAATGTACCTTTTGTCCAATCAATAATCAAACTTCTGCAACCATTCTCTACTTACCCTTTGCTTATCCTATCATTTTTTCTTCACTTAATGGGTGAATTTAAGATAGCAAACCCTTTTCCTTTCTTTCTATTGTAGAAAAACAAACTATCTAAGTCTACCCTTATAACCTCCAAGGGCTCAAATTAAACTGATGAGCACCTTATTTTTCTCTACCTAACTACTGATCTGCCAAGATTAAACAGTTTTGCCAAATCTTTATTCTCTAACTATAACATCAGATTTAAGCCATGAAGCAATAAAGATTAAACTATTTGACTGTCATGGGTTGTGGCATTTAAGACAAGCTGCACACAACCATTATTTTGCAGAAAAAGAGTAGTGGCATTTGGACTTGCTCACTTTCAGAGTTTATTTGTTTTCTTTTCTTTCTAACCTAAAATTTTCTTTTTGCCTTGATTTTTTAGAGCAACTATCCTAACATTTTCTTTGATATGGACATCATCGTCAAGCGCTCTCTCTCTCTCTCTCTCTCTCTCTCTCTCTCTCTCTCTCTCTCTATATATATATATATATATATATATATATATATATACATATATATATATATATACATACATATATATATATATATATATATATATACATATATATATACATATATATATATATACATACATATATATATATATATACATATATATATACATATACATATACATATACATATACATACATACACATATATATATATATATATATATATATATATATATATATATATGTGTATGTATGTATATGTATATGTATATGTATATGTATATGTATATGTATATACATATACATATACATATACATATACATATACACATACATACATACATACATACATACATACATACATACATATATATATATATATATATATATATATATATATATATATATATAAGAATTTTATTCAGTATTGTTATGTCCATATCCTAACTTAGCATTTGATAAATATTCCATCTTATCAAAACCAAAAAATGCTACACCACCACCTTCTGAGCTTGGATGATGTTATTGAGGATTTGTCTTCCTTCCACAGCCTGTTTTCTCCTCTGAGATGAGAGCTGGTAAGAGAGGCTTGAGTCTATTGGCGATCACCTTGGAGATAATTTTGTACACCACATTACATAAAGCTATGGGTTTGAAGCCATCCGGAGTCATTGCTTTTTCTTGTTTTGGGATTAAAGCTATGAAGGAATCTTTAAGAGCCTTCATAACCTTTTTGGATCTTCTTGAGTCTTCCACCACCTCAAGGATATCTTGTTTGACTATTTTCTAGTAGGATTTGAAGAAGTCTACATTGAATCCATCCGGGCGTGGAGCTTTTCCATTTTACATTTCATTAATCACTTCACTGAGCTCCTCTTCCGACAATGGCTTGTTAAGATTATGATTTTCCTCTCTGGTAACCAGCTGAGGGATGTACTGAGTGAAATTGTTGATGAACCTAGATCTCTCCACTAGAGGCTCCTCTATTGTACTCAGGAAGTGTTGAACAAGGACATATTCCACATCTCTGTGAGAGACAAGCTCTATCCCTTGAGAATATTTGAGCTTTGTGATTTTATTATGTGCCCTGTGATCCAAGGTGGATTTATGAAAGAAATTTGTGTTTTTTTCTCACTCTCTAATCCACTGCACCCTCGATTTCTATCTCCAAAAAATTTCCTCTTTCCTGCACTGATTTTCCCATTCTTCCTACAGGGAGTCAGCTAGCTTTTCCTGCTCCTTGGTAAAGCCATCTGTGATGCTAATCTGATTGATCTCCTGGAGTTTCTGCTCAGCTTCTATTTTGGCTTCGAATATATTGCCAAATTCCTTTTTGTTCCAATCTTTAAGCCTGGATTTTATATGTTTAAGTTTCTATTGGAACAAGAACATTCTAGTGCCTTGAATGTTCAGATCCTCTCTCCACCATTTGTCAATATTGCTGGTTAATTCAGGGTGAGAGAGCCAGGCGTTCTCAAATCTGAAGGGTCTGTTTCTTGGTGTACCCATAAAAGTGGCTTCCAGCTATACAGGCCAATGGTCTAAATCTCCAAAGGGAAAAATAGAAGCTAACATGGTAGGGCATGAAAGAAAGATGTCCTCTAAAATAATAAATCTATCGAGTTTAGAGGTGACTTGTGAAGCCCCTCCCCTCTTGTTGTTCCAATTGAAGGTCCCATTGATTGTTTTAGTGTCCACTAATCCCATGTTCCTTATGAAATTCTAGAAGGCCATGGAGTCTCTGCCTAGTTGTCTGATACCACCTTTTTTCTCTGTAAGAGATCTTATCATATTGAAATCTCCTGCAAACGATCCAGGGCATACTAGGCTATCTTGCTCTTAGTTCCTCAAGGGAGGTGAGAAGCCTGATTTTATCCTATAGCTTTTGAGGTCCATAAACATTTGTGATCATGTATATCTTCTGATCACCTAAAGTTTGACATACCAAAGAAACATAGTTCCTAGACGCTTCAGCATCCAGGATTCCAAATTTCTGGGGATCCCAGAGCATAAGAATCCCCCCGCCAAGTTATTTTCTTTAACATCTAAATACTCATACTTGACTATCCATTTATGATGAGTTTCTCTAATCTTATCCATCGAACATTTTGTCTCCTGAATAAAAACCATATCTGGTTTTTATTCTTTTTTTCTATTACTAAGATTTCTTTGTTTCCTTCTATTTCCTATGCCTCTAATATTCTAGGTCGTCAGCTTCATTAAGAAAAGTTTGTAAAGGAATAACTGGAAAGATCTTTCATCTTACCTGATTTAATCAAGAGTTTCCCACATTTGTTTAGCAATTGCTTATGTCTTTTCCTTCCTCTTTTCCTGCCTGGGTTCTTTGGAGATTGTGCCTGTATCTCCTCCATCATTTTGACCTCTCTATGCTCCTGAATTTCATGATTTCTTTTGACTCCACAGCCCTTCAGTTGTGATCTCCATAGGAAGAGCTGTTGAACCCCATCATATTCCTCTTTTGGCAGGGAGTCCACTCCTTTGGTCGTAGCTTGTTCTAGAAATTTCTCTAGATCTAGATTTTCCCTTTTAAGAATTTCCTGTAGTTCATGGTCCTCTGTTCCCACCTCACTTGGAGTCATCTCATGGTCCCTAATTATCTCCATAGTGCTTGGTAGATCCTCCTTTTGTTGGCTTTTTTCTATGATAACTTCCATGCTAGCATCCCCTTCCTTCTCAGTGATAATGTTCTCCGTTTCCTGGTTTGTTTCTTTATTTTCATCTTCTTCCTCTAGGATCTTAAAGCTATTATAGCTCAGTTTTCTTTCCTCATTGATATTTTTTTGTGGTTGCTTCCTGTCTTTCCCTTTGCCCTCAACCCTAGTAAAACCCTTGGGATTTTTATCCACCATTGTTTTCACATCTCTCTCCATATTGTTTGTTGGGAAGTCTCTATATAGATGCCCATGTTCATGGTATTTGCGACACCTAAATGGGATGTGCTCATAGACCACCGCCTGCACCCATTCTTCATCATATACTTCTAAAATTATAGTGTCTGGAAGTGCTCCAGATAAGTCCATTTCCACACATATCTGGGCAAAGTAGGTGTATTTTCCTTTCAGAATTGCATCTACGATCTTTAGGAAATGCCCCAGTTTGTTGCCTATTGTTTTCAAAGATTCCAGTAGCCAATAATCCAAAGGAAGGGAGTATAGTCTAATCCATACCAGTACCGATGTGAATGTTTCACGTTCTAGGACAAAGTTCATCATCCATGGCCATATGTAGAGGCCTGCAGCCACCTAGAAGTATGGTCCTCCTTCGAAAACTCTATCTTTATCCTCTAGGGTTGTGAAAACTACTATGAAGAAGCCCTTAGATCCCAGATGAAGATTTATTTCTCCCTTTGGTTTCCAGTGGCTCCTTATCCATATGTGCAACACCCTCTCCATCGGCCATAACCCCATGAATTTGCATATCACCGCATATTCTGCCATATGATCCCTATGCGCTTATAGCGCTGGGTCGCTCAAGATGACCCGAGGAATGATGTTTGCCTTGGGTTTGCATACCCCAGTTGTCCTTACAGAAGTGGTTTTTTGACTGCTGCCCCTTTTCTCCTTCTCCTTGCTAGCTTCCTGCTTATCCCCTTCTTGTTCATGAGGTTTATTTTTTCCCAATATTTCCATGTTACTTGCCTTTGTTTTCTTCTCTAGAGGTTTCTTGAAACGATGATTTTCAGCATCCTTGCTTATGTTCGTGATTGCTTGACTGTAGGAGGGAGCAGCCCTCCTGCCTGTGCCTCTCGCCATGGTCCCCAACGTCAAACCCTAGCACCAACCCTAGATCAAGTTGCAGAACCTCCTCCTGTTCAACCTCAGAAAAAAGGCTTTAGAACATTTATCTTAATGCTTTTGAAGTATACAATTAAAATTAAAAAATTCTAAATAATATCTTATATCGTTAAGGTTTGTTAGATCATATTTAGTCTCACTAAACATTAAAAATCATCATAATATATAATTACACACATTAATTATTTATATATATGAGAATGTAGGATTTGATTATTTGTCAATGTAAGTTGAAGGCGTTGTCAATAGATAGTTCAAGGATGTTAGAACAATGTATGTCTCAATGTGGGATTTGAACCTATATGAGATTTTTAATAAGTTTTAAATTATTTTTAAAAACATGAGATAAACTTATTTATTTTTTCGCTACCTCATTTACAAGGTATATATAAGAGTCTAAACTTTTCGTTATTATTTTTAACTCTTACTTCTTAACTCTACACTAAATTAATCCTTTTTCTTTTTCGCTCAAAGAAATATGTTCATATTCTATATGAAAAATATGCATTTTTTAGTTCTTAATAGACTCTCAAAAAAACAAGGCTTGAAGCCATTGTAAGGATATATTCTAAAAAAGCAAGCTTCTGTGATTCATGATTTTATATAAAATATCTTCCAGAAAAATCACATAACTATTTTTATGAGTTCAACTTATCACATGTAGTAATTAAATCTAGATAAAGAAAATAACAACATTTTCCATGAGTACTCGAACTACACCTAAATAACCTACATTAGCCCAATTAGCCCAATTATTAGATCAACATTTTTAATAAATTATGAATTATTCTCAATTAAATATAAGATAATTTTAAATATTTTAGGATTATTTTGTATGAATGGGAATCTAATATTTACATTATTATTTTTAACGCTCAAATTTTAACCCTCTATTGACCCAACTAATTTGAAAATTGCCAGTAATGAGATAATGTAGATTGGAAAGAGCTAACCAGCCATATATTGGGTATTTAATGCCAAAAGAGGAGCATGCAACTTAGCCCAATAACACGGGAACGGGCAAATATTATTTAATGCCGAAATTGCCCGCTCCCGTGTTATCGCGTTAAGTTGCGTGCTCCTCTTTCGATATTAAATACCCAATATATGACTGGATAGCTCTTTCTCACTAAAAAAACACGTAATTTACCATGATAAAATTATCATAATGTGATGTGTGATTAATGTGACCACGCATATGCTTTTAAGTGTGATTAATGTGACCACGCATATGCTTTTAACATTTTATAACATTTTCATGAGTACACCCATTTTGTCAAAGAATAAATACACAAAATAAACAAAATTGTATAATTCAATTTTAATAAAATATATAACTACTTTATACGTGATTCTTTGTATTATACATGTTATATAATGGTAACTTTAGTTACATAGTTCCTATTCCATTATTCAATTATTGGGGTTAGCATGCTTCTATAAATAATGGTTTCTCTCATAGCATGCCATGTGCCATTGTTGGCACATATAACGATCTTAGGGATGGTTGGCATTCTTCGTGTATGAACTTAAATGTTGGGTGTATATGCAAATAATTGAGAAACGCATGAGGATTGCACTGTGCATGCAAAGTATGCATACATCGGCCTTTCAAGGTATGCATGCAAGTCATTGGGGTGGGTGTGTAATGTCCCTCAATGGCATTAAATAACTTATAACATTTAAAACAAGGAAATTCTGTGCGAGAGATAAAAGTGAAATTTCCATTTAACTCAGTTTTTTTTTCTAACTATAAAGTAATTAGAATTCTCTCAAATAAAATCAACATATCAATCAAAGAAATCCAAATTAAAAAAAGCATTGTAATTCTCCCACTAATTTATGATGTAACTATATTTACCTTGACATTAAGATGGTGAATTCTCTCAAAAATATAAATATCATATTGGTTAAAGAGATTCAAATTAAAAAATGGCATTGTAATACTTTCACGAGTTTATGATGTAAATATATGTACTTTGATATTAGGATGGTGAGTTGAAGTAATTTATGTTTTTATGTTTTTTTATCTTGGGGCTAGCATGTTTAGGTATATATGTCGGTTTTGGTTACGTGGTGAGACAACCAAGGTTGTAAATATGATGTAACTGATGCACATACTTTTATAATAAAATAATATAAAATAGGTTGGTTGTGAAGCCCAATCCACGATAAAGAGTATGGTGGGTTGTACAAATCCATGGTGACAGAGTGCAATGACGTTGGATGGTAGGTGGTGGCGATAAGTAAACACCTAGGGCCCATGTAGCTTTGATGTGCCACATGGCTAAGAGGGACCATGTAGTCATGGGCTGCGTGTGTGTGTATATAATACTTTCCCGGAGACATCATGATTATTGAGATGATGATCACTACTATGATTCTAATGACTCCTCAAAGGATGATTTTGACTTTTGGTCCTGAGCAAAAAGAAAAAGTTTAGGTGCTAATATTAATAGGTGGGCTAATTTGTGATTCTTTTCCCAAAAAAATATTTGCCAATTTCTATTTTTTTCTAAAATGATTCACCCAAATTTTAGAGTACACCTTTACTTTATCTTAAAAATCAACAAAATATTATAGAAACTAATATAAAATCATTGGAAATCTAAATATTTCTGCAAAAATATCACAAAATTTTTTAGAATTTGCATATTAGGGACCAGTAAGATTCCCCAAGGTTTCTAAACTTTAAGATAAACTTTCATCCTTAAAATTTTCCTTACGAAGCAACCAATTGGAGATCCCTAAGCATTAGGGGAATTTTGAGGTCTAAAATGCGCCTCCTAAGAAAAATGTACAACGAAGATAAGATTTATAAGAACCAATAGGATTCAAGATGATGATGTCAACCATGGGGGATGCTTCACCATTTTTGGAGTAAAAAAGTAAAAATATTAAAAGATAATAAAATAATAAAACTATTTTTTTTTAACTCGAATTTTCAACTTATCTCCCTTTACTCAAATTTTTGAGCAGAAGTACTTGTTGGATGCAAAATTTAATTCCTCATCCAAGGAGCACCCATGCTGCATACTTTCTATGGACTCTACTACACAAAAATGAGAATTACATGAAAAAACGTGATTGCAATAATGTGTTTCATGTATTTCTCATTTTTCATGTAGTAGGGTCCATCAGAAGTATGAAACATGGGTTCTCGTTGGATGAAGAATCAAATTTTTCATCCAATGAGTGTTTCCACTTGAAATTTGAGTAAACCCATAGGGAGATAGGTTGCAAATACGAGTTAAAAAAATAGCTTTTTCTTTTTTCCCTCTAAAATTTGATGATATAATCTAATTTTATTTTATTATTTCCACTATTATTTTATAATTTCCTTAGGAGGCCCATTTTATACCTCAAAATTCCCCTAATGCTTGTGTGCTTGGGATGGAACCTTGGTAGTTGATGGCCTGGAAAGTTCCTAGAGCCTTGGAGCAACATGACCATTGGGTTGGGACCTTGGTCATGGAGGTACAATTGTTTTTGGTTTACTGTTGTCTATGGAGTTGCATCCCTGACTTGGGGCTGACCAATGGTTGAAATACATGAACCACATAGTCTATGTCAAGCAAGACATGGAGAGCTCTAGTGAGCACCAGTATTGCAGCAATAATGCCGCAACTCCTGGGCTACCTACTTCACTCTTATGAACCCGGTAGTTTGTAACAAACTTGGAAGCATCGGTGTTGTATGCACAAAAACTAGTTCTCGCTGCAGGTTGTCACTTGGTCAGCCGACGTGAGATCACTGGGAGATCAAGCCAACTTCTACAGATTCCAGAAGAAGCTTTATATGTGATGGAAGGAAAGAAATATTACTCTACAGATGCTATTCTAGCTGCAAAAAGGAGAAAGACTGAAATGTAAAGTAAACCTAGTAAACCCTAATTAACCAACTAATTCTAATTTTGCAGAAAGCACTATGAAAACCATGAAAGGAATGCAATTACCTACTCGAGGAAGTAAACAACATCTAACTATGCTATTTTTGGAAGTAAACAAACAAAGAACATATTTTTTGATGTTTATGTATTTTTATGTGAAATTGACATGCATGTAATTTATTGTGTGTGAATGTGGCAGTGAATAGGTGGCATCAGAGGGTGGTTGTGTTACTTGAGAGGATGTAGGATGGTGTGCATGGGTGCTAGGAGATCTCAGGTGGCCTTCTAGAGGCCTTTCCCACACTCGACCTTCAAAATAAAGCCTACAGGAAAATCTACAGGAGGACATAGGAAATCTACAGGAGGAAAAACAATGTCCTACAGGAGGAGTCTGAGAGTAGTTTTCATTGTTTTGAGGGTGTGAGAGCGGGTGAAAAAGGTGGATGAATGTTGGAATGAGGTGTTAGGGCACCTATGGTCTACCATGAACCACCAAAAGATGATTGGATTTGCTCAAGGAGAGAGTAAGAAGTTCTAGGAAAAATGCAGGAAACTAAGGTAGAATTGAGGTGAAGTTTAGGAGACCAATAGGGCATGGATTAGATGGAGTGTGTGATTCGTGATAAGCTGGCCTACTGCTGGAAGAGATCTACTGCATAGAAACTGACAATCAACCAAGGAAATCAAGCAAAAAGTGAAATGAATGCATTGAGGAAAAAATAGAGTTTTGCATAAAAGGTGTCTAAACTATGATCTATGAAAGGAAATGCTGAGAAATAATGTAGTAAAGGAAAGGATGAAAGGATACTATTGCAAATCAGGAAGTAAGCATGATGAAGAAGATCTAAAGTGAGGAAAAACAAGACTATTAACCTTCTAAAAAGCTGCAAACACTAGAAGTCCTATGAAGGAGGAAAATCTATGTTTTTGGGGCACCAAGGGGTTCTTTCCCTCAAATCATGGTCCCAAAGGTAGGAAGAGAGGCCAAGGCACTCTTGCTAGCCTTTTGAATCTTTGTTGATCATTTTTTAACTTGCTACAGAAAGAAAAAATGGAAGCAAACTACTATATCATCAAAATCAACCTATTCATAACCATAAAAGAAATACATCTAACAACAACTAATCTACAAACTGAAACAAAGCATACAGAAACAATTAAATAGGAGATTTACTACTTGGATTCGGCCCTAACCCAAGATCTTCAGCCCTCTGAGGTAACTCAGTGCTAGCTCAAAAAGGATTCCATCTTTATTTTCAAAACAATAGCAAGATTACATGAAACTGTCACAAAAAATAAGCTCGAAGTTGGAGCAGAGTTTACATAAGCAAAAATCCAACAAAAATCTGACCCTAGTGAGGCCTTAGGCCTCTCTACTTATACAAATGAAGCTACCAATAGCTTCCTTAAAATCAGGGAGGCTTGGCTCCCAGAACTCAAGATAATCATCAGTCATCCTCCAGTTGCTCGACTGCATTCTAATGCATGATTCAGCTGCTTGTACTCCGAGCTAAATGAAGGGGAATTCGAAGTGAGGAGTAATAAATGAGGGGGATTCCTTCCTATAGGTACTCTCTTTTGTCCAATTTAAGTTATTGCTTCCATTTGTCCATTGGATCCTTGACTTTGACCTCGAAAATCATCAATAATCTGCATTAAATACATGTTAGACCACATGGCACAATAACTAACACAACTCACTCTATAAGCATAAATATAATCATAAAATCATGTAATAAGCTAAGAGAATGGTTGGTTTGACTAGGTTAGGAGGTAAAATGAGCCCATATAATTACCCATTTATGAGGCTCATTATCACCCCCTACTGAAAGTGTTGCTTATCCTCTGAGCATATTAGTCAATCTCCTCATCTTTTATGGCCTTGGTGACCTCCCTAGCATCCCAAGCTTTTGATGTGGTTTTCTCTTCTTTTCCATAGAATCCTTCCTTCCTGTCTATCTCCTTCCACTGCTCTTCCTCTTCTTCTTCCCTTCTACCTTCCAGTATGCCTAACAGCAGTGGGAGACTCAGTTTGAGGCTAATCTAGTTAACCTTCTGCCTCTGCATGGAGTGCTTGTACATTAGCACTCTTTTCAATACCTCCTTCAGCCTCATGGGGGAATGATATTCCCAGATCTGCAAACTGTGTGGTTAGGTGTTCCATCTCCTCATTCATGCATGCAGACACTCATCCCCAAGTAGCCTTTGCATATCCTCAAAGTGTACAATGGCTTGTGCCTGATTGGTGAGATATCTAGGGGAAATCTAAGCGTCATTAGCGAGCAGGTTGTGTGTGCTGATGAGTGCCATAGGATCTGATGGCTCAGATCTTATCATTAGTGGCTCATTCTACTCCTTTATCATCAATCTTTTTATGTCTGTTTCCCTCAATTCTTCATGGTTCATCCATGAGGCCATGGCCATTAATTACAGGTCCCCTAGCTTGGCATTGGGGTCCCACACATTCATGTCTATTAGGGCCATGTTATGTAGGTAGAATTCTGCGTTTTTCCCTTATCCTCTGATGTGCTTTGGTCACACAGATCCATAAACTGCCTGTAATCTTGGAAAGGCATTGTACATTTTTGTGCCAAAGTCTCTATATGGAATTGTAACCATTGGTCCTTGAGATAGAGGCCATATGATTTTTCTGGTGTTCTACATTGCAATGCGTTCTACATTGCAATGCCTCAATGGATAAGCTGGCCATGCATGCCAGCTGAGTTTCCTACTCTTGCAGCTGCCTCCTTAACAATTCATTTTCAGTTTCAAGGTGGCTTCTTGTAATTGCTTCCATGTCTCTAAGAGCACTCAACTCTCTACCCATCTCTCTGAGTTTGCTTTCCATATGGCCAACATCCTCAACTCCTTTGGATTTGGCTATTTGCATCCACCTATGTGTTCTTACTCTTTCTTTCTCCAATTCAAAGAATAGTGGGATTCCAAATTTTTGTGGGATTATACTTCCTCCCTCAAGTAGATTGTAAGAAGCAAGGCTAGGCCGGGGATCAGGTTCTTATATCTCTGGTGTTCTTCCTTTACCTGTGGTTGTCCTTATATCCTTTTCTCAAGTTGTTGGGTCTCCTGTAGTTTTGACAGTGTCTCTTGTAGAACTATTTGAGCCTCCTGTAGGACTGTTTTTGGGTCCTGTAGTACTACCTTTTCCTTCCATGTGGAAGATCTAGGAGTCCCTCTTTCATATGTTATAGGTGCCTTAGAAGGGGATTATTTCCCCTTGCTAGAGGAGGAATCTTCAATTGTAATTGGCACTTTTAAAGAGGGCTGAGGTTTGCCTGTTTTGATTCTTGTGCTCTTCCTAACCCTGAAATACATGGAGGCCTATCTTTTCCTCTTTTTCTTTGGCTTGATTGGTGTACTGAGGGTAGTGAGGGTGGTCGTTGCCTCCCTTTCCTGAGTCTCAGGGGACTCTTCTCCTTGTTCTGCCTTTGCTACCTCTTTTTCTCCTCCTTCTGTCCCATTTTTTGTCTCTTCATTCTCTGTTTCTTCAGCTCTCTCCTCCTTTATTTCAATTTCTTCCTACTTCCTTTCTTGTCCTACTAAGTCACCAGTGGCTTTACCTTCTCCCCCTTGCTACTCTTCCTCCTCACTGCCAGTAGGACTGACATCATAGGTTAAGGCCTTTATGTCATCCTCATCTATCATGTTTCGGAAAACTTCCCATGCTATAGGGAGTGTGAATGTATGGAGGGCTTCCTCCACTAGGATTTTGATTAACCCATGGTGGGATAGCTGCTCTGAATTTCCTGCTTGAACTTTAGTGCTGGAGTCAATGAGGGACTACAAGAGGAAGTAGGGGATACTAAGCTTCTAAGGTGTTGGAGTGTCCATGCCATACCTTAATTCATGGAAGATTCTAAAGTGATAACCATAAACAATGTTGTAACTCCCCTCACAGGAAATGTATTTGATTATTTGATAGCTAATCTCATCCCAAGGATATGGTATGATAGCCCTTCTAATGCCATTTTTATCCTCTACAGGGGTTTCATTGTTTTGGAAAAAGTTTTTCTTGGCAGCCTCGCCAATTGGTTTCTCATCCTTACTCAAAGGAAGCCCAAGAGGAAGGGTAGTGACCCTACTGATAAATTCAGGGGTTATCTCCATGGAATGACCTCTAAAGGTGATAGTGGCATGAGTTCTTATGTGGGGTACTAGAGAGAGAGCTAACTCTTGGGCAATTTCCTCATCAAACCCTTGGAATTTCTCAAAGAAATTCATCCAATTTGCCCTTGTGAAGATGTCCACCACTTGTGGATGTGCATGGAGCCTAGTGGAGTTAATGGGCTCCTTTCATATAAACCCACCTGTCATTTTGTTTATACTCTTTTGGGAAACCAAATGTGGAGATGGAAACAACAAATTCTGAGAAAATAGAGAAAAATAAGAAGATTTTTTTCTATTTTTTTTTTATGTATTTTCTCCTCTCCTAAAGACTTATTTCCTCCTCAAATTAAACCCACTTCTTTCATATTTTGATATTCAATAGGGGGCATGCATGAACCCTACCTCTTCAGACCGAAAATCGTGCAAAAAATCAAGTTTTCTCTGTTCAAAACAACTCACTACCTCTCCTGTAGAAGCCTATTGTCCCTCCTATAGAATTCTTGTAGGTGCTCCTGTAGAACTTGTTGGTGCTCCTGTAGAAAATGCTGAGAGCAGGAATATGGGAGAGATCGATGGAGGACGATGGTTTCGAAGCTGTGGGGGACAAGGAGACTGTTGTAGCTGAGTTATGAGGACAGAATGAAGGAAAAGGTGGTGAGATGAGGAGTACTTATTACCCTTTATGGATATTTCCGGTGATGAGGGGTGATCTGGCAAGGTATACGTTGGCCATATTTGAACCGTTGGTCCCCACCTACTTGGTCATCATGCCTTCTCCTCCTAATCACCTCCCATCATTGCATCGGAGTTCACACTTCCTCCACTACCTGCCCTTGGCATCTTGTGCTGGAGTTGACTATGCACACGTGTGGGTGACATCTCGGATGAGTGGAGTCAATTACATGAAGCTGGCCCAGTTAATTGGCCACCTTTCCCTCTTTCAACCTTAACCATATTGTTGCTTTTGCACGACTTCTAATTACACAAATGCAAACAGAGGAGCAATTTAGTTACTTACCTGTGATCCAAATGTATTTGTTGTGAGGTGCGGTGGCTCTCTCTCTGTTGCATGCCTTTATTTCTTTTGATGCATGTTGTCTACTTGTTGTTGTGTGGATATGTCTTGTGCAAGTTCTTCTCTGGCTGGGTCTGAGCTTCAGGATTCTTCTCAACCTTCATGTGTGCATTCTCCTACTGCTAGTGCTATGTTTTGATGGGATTAGCTGTTACAAGAATTCCTACAGGAGCTCCTGTAGCTGCTCCTCCCCTTGAAACTTTAGCTTCTTCCTGTTCCTGGAGCTTGAGGATGATGCCAGAGGTATAGATAAATATGGAGAGGTAGTAGGTAAGCTTAAGGTGAGGTGGATGGTGTTGCTTCTTCTTTTATTTTTTGATTTTTTTCTTTTACTGAAAAACTATTTTTTTTGTGTTTTTCTTAGATAGGAAAAAAATGATGCTTGGGGTGTGATGCAGGCTTGGAAATGATGACAAGGAGGTTTGAAGACTGTAGGAGGGTTTATAGGTTCTTCATGAAGCTTCCTTGTCCCTCAAAATGCCTTTTGTATCCATTTATGGCTCTCTGTAATTCCTACAGGAGCCTCCTGTAGAAAACACAATTTTTGAAAAAGAAGCACAGTGGGGTGAAAGAAATGCCAGAAATGATGGAGAAAAGTGTGGAGAAGGTAAGATGGGTGTTGTTATTAATGGCAGGGTCCCCTTGGCACCTTCTTCTGCTCCCGGTAGTCCTCGTGCAAACCTGCAATGAAACAAAAATTCATTTCTTTTTTCCCCTCTTTTTTGTTTTTTTTGGAAAACAACTAGGGCATCTCAGAGAGGTTTTCACCCTAATTTCCTACCCTGGGCACTTCCAAGGGAAGTTTTCACGTAGGGATCTTATTCTTCTTCTCCTTTTTTTTTGGCATCACTAGGCCACCTCAGATGAGGTTTTCAACCCAATGATGGGACTCAAGCGCCTCATGGAGGTTTTCACTTGAGTGCTTATTATTTTTTTGTTTTTCTCTTTAGTGAGTGGGTGAAGTGGAAGCTAAGACATGCTCCACTACCATCACTGTTTCATTCAGACCTTCAATAAAATCTCACTTGGATAGGGGGTTCTTGTAGACCTTCAACTGATGTGCATTGACAAGCATGGGGATGTCTTCATCATCAATGGTTCTGATCAGAACTGAATCATTGTCATTGCATTTCTCCACAGTGTAGGGTCCCATCCATCTTGTCCTTAGCTTGCCTTTGAAGTCTTTGTATCTTGAATCATAGAGTAGTGCCCAATCTCCCTCTTCGAATTGCTTCTCCTTGATATTTTTGTCATGCCATATTTTTCTCTGAAGCTGAACTACCTCTGTGTGGAGAAGGGCCTGGAATCTGTATTCATCCAATCCATTGAGCTGAAGTAATCTCTCCTTCTGTGCATGGCTGAGGTCTAGGTCCAGCTGAACTACCATCCTTAGCGTATTGAACTCAAATTTTATTGACAACAAAGCCTTCTTCCCATAGACCAGTTCATAAGGTGTGAACCCTATGGTGGTCTTCCTTGTTGTGTTGTAGGCCCAAGTGGCCTCAACTAATCTGTCCACCCAGTCTTCTCTGCTGCTGCTCACTACCTTGGTCAGGATCCCTTCCAATGCTCTATTAGTGACCTCCACAACCCATTGGCTTGTGGATGGTAAGGGGTGGAAGTCCTGTGCTTGATCTTATGATGTGTGAGCAGGTCTTCAATCAAGATGGAAGTGAACTGACTGCCTTGATCTGTGACCAACTCTCTTGGATACCCGAACTTGTAGAATATGTTTTCTCTCAAAAACTCAGCTACCTTTTCCTCTGTCACTGCTTTGATTGCTTTTCTCTTTGCCCACTTTGTCAGGTAATTGGTGCACACAATGATATATTGTTTCTGCTTTGAAGGAGGGCTGATGGGACACACAAGTCCATGCCCCACTTCTCAAATGGCTCAAAGGTCACTTGAGGTTGCATGGGCATCTCATTCATTGGAGTAGGTTTCCCCATTCTCTGACACTGACCACACTGGCTTGTATATCTCCTCACATTCTGATGAAGAGTGGGCTAGTAGTAGCCTGCTTGCAGTATCTTGAAGGAAGTTCTTTTTGCTACAAAATGACCTCCACAAGGCCCGTCATGATAGGTCAAGAGGATGTCAAAGACTTCCTCCTCCCTGACACATCTTCTCAGGATCTGATATGGGCCAAGCTTGAAGAGATTGCCCCCAATCCAAGTTAAAGGGGCACTTTTCCTTACTATATTTCTCTTCTCTTTTGAGGACAGGTGTAGTGGGAACTGTGCTGAAACCAAGTAGTTTTCTATATTAGCAAACCATGGAGAGAGTACTGAGATAGCAAACAGATGTTTGTCTAGCTTTTGGTCATCCACCATTCCTTCTTTACCTGCAGGAAAATTCACTCTAGATGAAAAGTCAGCAACAACATTCTCTTTACCAGGCTTATCAATAATTGTGAAATAAAACTGCTACAGTAAAAGAAACCATCTAATAATGTGAGCATTCACATCTGGTTTGTTCATTAAATATCTAATTGCAACATGATTAATGTGGACAAAGGTTTGATAGCCTGTGATATAATGTCGGAATTTGTTTAAGGAATGCACGACAGGTAGGAGTTCCTTCTCAGTCACTGTATAGTTTAACTCTGCCTTCGACAAGTTCTTGCTTATAAAGTATATGGCATAAGGTAAATTTTCATCAATTTGTCCTAAGGATGCTCCTATCACTTTGTTTGAGGCATCTATGTGAATGTGGAAATGTAGGGCCCAGTTTGGGCCTCTGAGAATTAGGGTAGTCACTAGCTTGCTCTTTAAGGTATCTAAGGGTTCTTGATAGTTTTCTGACCATATGAACTCAACATCTTTGCCTAAGAGGGCAAACAAAGGAGAGGCTAGCTTGCTGAAATCTTTAATGAATCTTCTGTAATATCTGGCTAAGCCTAGGAAACTTCTGACATATCTCACCTTTTGAGGAGGTGGGACCCTTTGGATGATGGCAATTTTGTTGGGGTCCACCTGCAGTCCTTGCTGAGATATTGCATGACCTAACACAGTCCCTTCAGTCATAAAAAACTCACATTTTTCCAAACTGAGGGATAGGTTCATCTCAATACATTTATCTAGAACTTTTCCTAGGTTAGATAAAGCTTCCTAAAAGTCAGAACCATAAGGAGTAAAATCATCCATCTATATTTCTACTGCATCATGAACCAGTTCAGAAAATATACTCAATATCGCTCTTTGGAAAGTGGCTGGAGCATTGCACAAACCAAAAGGAAAGACCTGATATGAAAAGCTACCCCAAGGATAAGTGAAAGTGGTCTTGTCTTGGTATTCTGGGCTGATTTGAATCTGATTGTACCCGCTAAACCCATCTAGGAAAGAGAAAAACCTTTCCCCTGCCAGACCGTCTAACACTTGATCTATGAAAGGTAAAGGAAAATGGTCCTTTTTAGTGGCTTTGTTCAATTCCAGATAATCGACACAGATTATCCACTTACCATTTTTCTTTGGCACTAGCACCAAAGGAGAGACCCATTCACTGTTAGAGATGGGACAGATGAATCCTGCATCAAGCAATTTCTATAGTTCTTCCTTAACAATATCTTTAAGTGTTGGATTCATCCTCCATTGAGGTTGCCTAACTGGTTTGCAATCTTCCTTGATGTATGTATGATGAGTACAAACTGAAGGGTGCACTCCCTTCATTTCCTTATAACTCCTGGCAAAGGCATCTAGATGTTTTCACAGTAGGCTACATAGCTCCTTCTCCTGGGAAGTAGATAGGGATGGATTGATTTTCAATGTCATTTCTAGGTTGAACTCCATATTTTTAACATGGGGAGAAGTAGGATTGGCCGCACAAAGATCAGTTTAGGGGTTGTTTTGGGTTTCCCTTACTATGTATTCTAATGGTGATACATTGGGAGGTGGATTCTGAATCAAATTTTCGATCACATCATCCTCATCTTACGGTTTCCCCCCATGGAAGTTTCTAATGTACAAAGTGGTGCAGAATAAACTTCATGCTCATCTTTCTCCTCCAACCATAGAGGTAGATCATGTTCTAGCAATGGTTGGGCACGCGGATATAGGTTTAACTGCTTGGACATGTGCCCATTCTTTATGTTCATGTTCCGAGCTCGAAAACTAATGTAGGCATCAACTGTAGCCAACCAAGGTCTTCCCAGAATGAGAGGATACCCAGTGAGCTTTGCCTTTGGCTGGAGAACTAAGAAATCACCAGGGTACTCCTAAGAATCAATGGAGACCATCACATCTCCCACAATCCCCCCAGGAGTCACTATGGAGTGGTATGATAGCTGTAGCACTGTTGTGGTCTTCCTCAAGGAGCCCTGGAGGTTGAGTTTGAGCATTGTGTCCTTTGTAATCACATTAATGGTAGCTTCCAGATCAATCAAGGTATGGAGGATCATTGTGCCATTGATGTGGACATAAACTATTGGGCTTCCAAGGTCCAAATATTTTGGACAGATTACCTACCCCAACATCAGGTTGGACAGTTGTCCTATGACATTGATGCTTGGGGAATATATCTTACACCTTCCTAGATGCCTAAATCAGTTCTCTTTGATTAACCTACTGTAGATAGGCACATCTTTTATGGCTTGGAGAAGTGGTATCTTTACACATAAATGTTTCAATTCTCCTAGGAGTTCAGTCTCTTCTGGGGTAGGCTAGACTATCACAGATAGTCTCTTAGGAAAGGGTGGATTTGCTTTAGGTTCACTTTCCTCTTTATCTTCCTTAACCTCCTTGGGTGGATGTTGGTTATCTGGGAGAAATTTCCCAGATCGCAAGTTGATTTCTTGAATCTCCACAACATAAGTTGGGCATGATGGTTCCCCACTATACACTTGTTGAGTTTGTCTGTTGTTCAGGTTTGGATTTCGCTAGGTAGGCATTTGGGGTTTCCTTGGTGGAGCAGAAGGTAGCGATTATGGTTGGGCAGGTCGTGGAGGCATGAGAGCGAGAAGAGAGTTGTATTGGGGCCTCCACCACTAATGAGATGCATTCCACTGAGGTTGTGGCTGAGCATAGGATTGAGATGAATGGGTGGCTGGTTGGCAATGATATTGAGATGTGAAGGACCAAGGAGGTGGTGTTGACCAGGAACGATGAGCAGGGGGACCCCAAGAAGGTATGGAGGGCACTTGGTTGGGGTTGTAGTATATCTGAGATGTCCCTTGCATCCCCTGTTGGTATGGTCTAGGTTCATGCGGCCTTCTTTGGTTTATGTAATAGAGCTGTTCAGTGACTACCTCAACCCCTTGATATACAGCCTTTAGTCAGGGCAAGGAAGTCCACTTACCTGTAGAATGATTTTCTTCACAAACTGAACAAACGTCTATAGAGTTCAATGGGTATTCATTCCTAGGATGCCTCCTGGTGCATCTAGGGAAAAAAATGGCCAAAGCCCTCTCTGCTTCCTCTTGTTTTCTTTTGATATGTAAGGTTTCCATTTGCATGGAAAGAGTCTACGACATCTCACTCTTGAATTCTTCCAGCATGTTTCCAATTTCCTCTTTAATCGATGAGTTGGAGGAAGAGGTACTGGATATGGGTTGACTCCCCATACCTTTCTTTCTGGCTGCCCTAGAATGGTTTCTAAAAACAGTCTTTATGTTCTCATAGGGTAGTTGGTAGATGTCTCCCCCAACCAGCAGATGGAGGGTGTCTAGAAGATCATCCTAGATTCCCCTGAGTAGGACCAACTTTAGAGACTAGGGTCAAGTGTACACCCAGCCCTTTTGTAACTAAGCTGAAACCTCTCTTCATAGTCTTCCAGGGACTCATCACTTCCTATGGTCATTCGGAAGATTTCTTCTTTGGTATCTTTTGACCTACAATAGTCTTGATACTTGTTGTTAAATTCCTGCTGCATCTGAGCCCAAGTTGTGATGCTATTTCTAGGTAATACCATCAACCAGCGTAGTGCTACATCCTTGAGAGTAGAAGGGAACAATTTCATCTTTTTCTCATCTTCTGCATAGTCATATGTTCGACAGATGATATCAAACTTGAACAATAAGGTGTCAGGATCTTCTGTAGTCAGACCATGGAAATGAGGTAGGGTGGAAGGGCTTATATTCTTCATTTTGGTGTCCCCATTGGTCTCTCGAATGGGAAAGGTACCCTCTATTCTCTCTCCATTCCTCCTAGCATTTCTGTTTTTGGCCATTGGCTCCAGAGGAATGTTTTCTTCTTCTTCTTCCCCTATAGGTTCTTCAAATATGTCTAGCTATTCACCCAAGGGATTGTCTTGATCGCAACCACAGAAGAAGAGAGAAGGTTGGTTGTGTGAAGTAGTGGGGGTGTTGGGCAAAATTTTTCCTGAGTTATCTCTATTCCTACGAGGCATGAAAGGAAATATTTTTGGTTCTTTTTGTTTCTTTTTCCCACACTGATAGTACCTGCAAAACTGAAATTGATTGAACAAAACAAATTGCAACTAACTGAAATGAACTTGCTGAAATGGAAATTTGCAGAATTGGAAAGGAAAGTAAGGAAATGCAGAACTTGAAAGGAAAAGAATTGACTAGTCTACTTTTGCTAAAATGAACTGTTAGTAGAATGTTGCAATAGGAAATAGAAGAAAGCAGTAATCACATAATACTCTGACGCTTCCCTGGAAATGGTGCCAAAAAGTGGTGAGCACTAGTATTGCAGCAATAATGTTGCAACTCCTAGGCTGCCTACTTTACTCTTATCAACACGGTAGTTCGTAACAAACTTGGAAGCATCGGTGTTGTATGCACAAGTACCAGTTCTCACTACAGGTTGTCACTTGGTCAGCCAGTGTGAGATCAGTAGGAGTTCAAGACAACTTCTACGGATTCTAGAAGAAGCTCTATATGTGATGGAAGGAAATAAAGATTACTCTATATATGTTATTCTAGTTGCAGAAAGGAGAAAGAATGAAATGTAAAGCAAACCTAGTAAACCCTAATTAACCAACTAATTATACTTTTGCAGAAAGCACTATGAAAAACAGGAAAGGAATGAAATTACCTACTCAAGGAAGTAAACAACATCTAACTATGTTATTTCTGGAAGTAAACAAGCAAAGAACATATTTTCGGATTTTTATGTATTGTTATGTGAGATTGACATGCATGTAATTTATTGTGTGTGAATGTGGCAGTGAATAGGTGGCGTTGGAGGGAGGCTGTGGTACTTGACAGGATGTAGGATGGTGTGGATGGGTCCTAGGAGGTCTTAGGTGGCCTTCTGGAGGCTTTTCCCACACTCTTCCTTCAAAAGAAAGCCTACAAGAAAATCTATAGGAGGACACAGGAAATCTACAGGAGGAAAAACAACGTCCTACAGGAGGCCTACAGGAGGAGGCCGAGAGCATTTTTCACTGTTTTGAGGTTGTGAGAGTAGGTAAAAAATGTGGATGAAGGTTGAAATCAGGTATTAGGGCGCCTATGGTCTACCATCAACCACCAAAAGATGATTGGATTCGCTCAAGGAGAGAGTAAGAAGTTCCAGGAAAAATGCAGGAAACTAAGGCAGAATTGAGGTGAGGTTTAAGAGACCAATAGGGCATGGATTAGATGGAGGGTGATTGCTGATAAGCTGGGCTACTACTGGAAGAGATCTGCAGTGTAGAAACTGACAGTCAACCAAGGAAATAAAGAAACAAGTGAAATGAATGCATTGAGGAAAAAATAGAGTTTTTCATAAAAATTGTCTAAACTATGATCTATGAAAGGAAACGCTAAGAAATACTATAGGAAGGGAAGCATGAAAGAATACTATTGAAAATCAGGAAGTAAGCATGACAAAGAAGATCTAAAGCAAAGAAAAGTTGGACTACTAACCTCCTAAAAAGCTGCAAACACTAGAAGTCCTATGAAGGAGGAAAATCTATGTTTTTGGGGCAGCAAGAGGGTCTTCGCCTCAAATCAGGGTCCCAAAGGGAGGGAAAGAGGCCAAGGCACTCTTGCTAGCCTTTTGAACCTTTGTTGATCAATGTTTAACCTGTTATAGAAAGCACAAATGGAAGCAAACTACTAAATCATCAAAAGCAACCTATTCTTAACCATAAAAGAAATACATCTAACAACAACTAATCTACAAACTGAAACAAAGCATACAGATACAAGTAAAGAGGAGCTTGGTTGCTTGAATTGGGCCCTAACCCAAGAACTTCAGCCCTCTTAGGTAACTCGGTGCTAACTCAAAAAGGATTCCATCTTTATTTTCAAAACAATAGCAAGATTACATGAAACCGTCACAACAAATAAGCTTGAAGTTGGAGCAGAGTTTACATAAGAAAACATCCAACAAAAATCTGACCCTAGTGAGGCCCTAGGCCTCTCTACTTACACAAATGAAGCTACCAATAGCTTCCTTAAAATCAGGGAGGCTTGGCTCCCAAAACTCGAGATAATCATCAGTCATCCTCCACTTGCTCGCCTGCCTTCTAGTGCATGATTCGGCTGTTTGTACTCTGAGCTGAATGAAGGAGGATTCGAAGTGAGGAGTAATGAATGAGGGGGATTCCCTCCTTTAAGTCCTCCCTTTTGTCCACTTCAAGTTATTTCTACCATTTGTCCATTGGATCCTTGAATTTGACCTTGAAACTCATCAATAATCTGCATTAAATACATGTTAGAGCACATGGCACAATAACTAACTCAACTCACTCTATAAGCTTAAATATAATCAGAAAATCATGTAATAAGCTAAGAGAATGGTTGGTTTTACTAGGTTAGGAGGTAAAATGAGCTCATATAATTACCCATTTATGAGGCTCATCAAGCTCATATCTAGTCAGTTCACTTTGGAAAGATAATTATTACATTTTATGTTCCCTGCTAATTATATAATTTTATGTTGAAACCCTAACCTTTTGGTTCATATGCAAATGTTTATAATGCTTATAATTCAATTACGTGCCTTGTTTACTATACATATTATTTACCTATGTGTGTTGATGCATTTTTTGTGTATTTTTTTTTGTCGTAAACCCTAATTGGGCTATTGTGTTGATGTACTTCAATGTTGTCAATTAATGTATATTTTCGTTGGAAATGTTATAATTTTGGTTCATATGTATGAAAATTTTCATTATAAGGATTTTGTAATTGCAACCACAAAAAACCAGTAATGCTAGACATAAAACCAGTTGCGACAAGGTTAGGGATTTCATTTTCGTAGAGAAATCATGTGTTTTAGGTGATGATACTTTGGTAGTGTTGCAAAACAGGAGGCTAGGATGTTATAGGAACGCCATGATGCATATATGAAAAAAATTGGTGTGGTGTATAGATGGAAATTGATGCACAAAACGTTATGAAGGTTTATTAGTGGTTTCATGTCATAGCGTTGGGGGTGTATGTAAATGCATGGTTGGAGTAGGTTGGAGAAAAGGATTAGCTATTTTCGGGAACGTGAGGGTATGCATTAAATACATGTAGTTATTCTTGGATAGTGTCCATTCTTGAATAATTATCGACATTAGTTTTTAAATTTTTAGGCCCAACAATGTCGGTGTTCTTTGTATTTAAGGGATAGCACAATTGATCAAATCATCCTATTCTGATGTGTATTAACTTGTTTATTACTCAAGTTTTAAACAATTTCGTATCACTGAGCTTTAACCCATACATAATTGTTGCATGGAAATGAGCGATAACACCCATGACACATCCAAAAGTATTGTTATTGAAGAATGATATTTGTTACGACCCTGCTAGGTCTTTTATTTGAATTAATTATGGGTGAATTTTGGAACATGTTTTTCTACCCATTATATTTTAATATCACTAAGAAATTAGGATTGAATAATTTTTCATATACCTATATGTTCTGTTATGACTTATTTTATTTATAAAATGAGAAAAGGAATGACTAGGATTTTTCTAGTTTTCCCAATTTAGGAATTACAAAGAAAAACTTTTATCTACTTAAGTGTTATTATTATTTATGATATGTTAAGAGTATGTTGGTAACACTTCTCTTACATAATTTTACTAGCCAATACTTTTTCTACACAAAATTATTTATAGCATATGAAATTACATAAAATCCAATTCCTATTTCTTGAGCCTAACCTTTTCCATAAATGTGTATGTCCTTTTAAAGAAAAAAAAGGGTGGGGGGGGGCATGAGAGAAAGGAAGAGGGAAATCATGGGAAAGAAAGGCAAAGGAGAGAAATGGGAGAGATAGAAATAAGGGGGAGGAAACAATAATATGATCTAGTGGGTGGAGAGGTGGGGAATAGGGGGAAGGAAGAAGAATATGGTGAACAAGAAGAAAGAAGGAGAGGAAAAATAGGAAGATGAAGAAGGATAAGTGGAAGAATATTATTAATAGTGTAAGAATAATACAAAAATGAGAAGGGGTAGAGAAATAAGATACAAAGAGGAAAGAGAAGAAGAAAAGGATAAATGAGAAGGAAGGAGGAGCAAAAGAAAAAGGAAGAACAAGTCAATTGTAGAATTTACCCATGCCATGTTCCATGATCAAAAGTCGTCAAATTTCCTTTGGGCAAAGCAACTAATGTAGTTGTATATGTTCAAAACAGGGTGCCTCATCATGCTTTGGACAACAAGAATCCCAAAGAAGTATTTGCAGGTGTCAAGCCTGATGTTGGGCATCTCCATATATTTGGTCGCCCCATATATTTTCATGTCTGAAGGACAAAAGGAACAAGCTGGAAGCAACATGAAGAAAAGGTACATTTGTTGAATATTGTGAATATTGTAAAGAATTTAGAATATATATTCCTAGTTAAAGGAAGGTTGAAATTGGCAAGGATGTAACATTCAATGAAGATGTTTCCCTTGGGAAAGCAAGGGACCTTCCTTTGTCTCCTCCTCCTGAGAAGAAGAATGATGATATGGATATTTTAGATGGTCCTTCCATGTCTGAATCCAAGAGACAAATTTTTGATGATCCCATGGAGCCTATGGACCCCTTGTATCCTCTTGCATGTGATCCTCCTGCTAGGGAGAGGCCTCTTTGGCTTCATGATACATTAGAACATGTCTAAAGACACATTCCCACAAGAGGGTATTTTATAGAGAGAAAGCAGTCATGCAGGTACCAAGGATATGTTGTAGCTATGAGAAATATGATTCAAGATAAGCCTCAAGCCTTTGAAGAATTCATGAAAGAACAAGTTTGGAAGGATGCTATGGTCGAAGGGTATGAATCAATTATGAAGAATGACATATGGGATGTGCGCTAAGACTGAAGGGAATACTTTGTAGTAAATTCAAAATCGATATTCAATATAAAGCATGGATTCGAAGGAATAATTGAGAAATACAAGGTAAGGTTCATGGCCCAAGGATTCTCCCAAAAATAAGGGGAAGAGTACAACGATACATTTTCTCCCATGGTTTTATACACCACCCTGCATTTGATAGTTTCCCTTTCAACAAGTCAAGGATGGACCCTTCATTAGATGGACATGATGACACCATTCCTTCAAGGTATTTACAAGAATAAGTGTACATTGAGAAACCACAGGGATTAGAAGTAGAGGATTGAAAGACAAATGTTTGCAGGTGAAATAAATCATTGTATGGATTAAAGCAAGCCCCTACAGCATGGTACACCTACATAGATAGTTAATTGATGAAGCTTGGATTCACAAGAAGCAATGTTGATCCCAACCCATACTTCAAGGTAGTCCAAGGTATGCCATTTATTTTTGTTGTATATGTTTCTGATCTATTTATGACATGTAGTGAGCCCCTAATGATCAACTGTAAGAGGAAGCTAGCCTCTGAAATCGAGATGAAGGACCTTAGACTCATACATTAATTACTAGGCCTTGAGATGTGGAAAAGGTCTAGTGAGATATTCCTTTCATAATGAAAATATTTCATGAAGTTGTTAGAAATATTTGGAATGACAGAGTGCAAGTCCTTAGTCGAACCAATGAAAGTGAATTTCAATAAGTTACTTTGAGAAGCTGCAAGACCTAATTTGGTGAGTCCATCCAAGTATAGATAGTTGATTAGGGCTCTGATGATCCTAGTCAACACTCATCTAGACATCAGCTATGTAGTCAACACATTGAGTCAATTCATGACTGAGCCTCTCCATACAGATTGGGTTGTTTCCAAACACATTTTGAGATATTTGTGTGGTACAATCACCCTTGGTCTGAGATATTCTACTAGAGATGTTCAACTACATAGATATATAGATGATGATTGGTCAGGGAATGATATTGAAAGGAAAATAACTTTTGGATGTTTCTTTAGCCTTGAATCTGCCAAGATATATTTGATGACAAGGAAACATAATTCTATAGCATTGTACCATTGAGGTAGAGTATCTTGTCGCTAGCATGGCTAGCTGGGAAGCAATCTAGTTGAGAAAGCTCCTTGGAGATTTGTTTGAGTAGGTCCCAGAAACTACACTCATATGTTGCAACAAAAAGAGTGGGATTTGATTGGGAGAGTATCTCAGATTTCATGACAAGTCCAAGCATATAGAGATAAGATATCAGTACATTCAAGACATGGTGCAAATATGAGCCATTAGACTCCATCACATATCGACATATGAGAAAATTGTAGATATTATCACCCAAGGTTTTGTCAAAAGGGAAGTTCTTAGTTTTCATAGAGCATCTTGAGCTGATGGATGTGATCCTTTCTGATAAGGGGCATCACTGATAGAGGACATTGAGCCAACTCTCCCCCTTATATAAGCTACCATAGTAAGGAATTGATTTGAAGGGATCTTGGAGTTGATGGATCTCTGGAGAATAAGGTATCACCCCTATTTGTCAACCATACGGTGGAATATGTTGTTGCAATATCTTGGTCTAGTAGAGTATACCCCACTTTACGTCATACCCACAAGCTAGGATTGATGGGATTATAGCTCCATGGCATGTGTGATACTTACCTTTGGTAAATAGGGTATCTAACCCAAGCATTATGATGTAAGTAGTTTTATCACATGAATTTTCAGGGTCATTGTTGGGAATATCAGGAAGCAATAGGATGGACGAGATATTGTATCACACCTATTGCTCGACATAGGGTGAAAGATGTTTTCTTCCCTATGAGATGAGTTGGGGTGAGAGTGTCCAATAGGACCTTCCCCACTGCCATGGACATGACATGATATTTTCCAATAGGAACTTCCTCATTCTCACGGGAGGGTGGTAGTTGTAGCTCCTCGATGATTCTTCTTCTTTATATTCAAGAATGTTTCAGCAAATATAGTTGAGCATGAGATGACGATAAGAATGATTACGTGATGTAGTTGGAATTTATCCCTAGCTGAGAGGGAGTGTTAATTTATCATCTTAGTGACAAATTTCAATCATGGGACTAGATTCCCCTTTTCAAGGGCACTAATTTTGACTTTTGAAACACTCAATTTGGACCAAGCAAAAGTCTATTTTCAAATTAAATCCCACAATGTCACATTTGATCAGGTCATCCCTAAAAGGGAATTGGACACCCTAGGAAGCCTATAAATACTAGTAAACCCAATCTCATTTCATCATCATCCTCTTCTTATTCTCTCTCTTCATTGGATTGGTTCATACAAGTCTGTAGTGTGGTTCACAAAGTTTGGTTCGTATAGGTCCAAAATTTTAGGGTCTGGAGCTGACGTGTGCGATTAGGGGTTTTGGTTTCCAACCATATGGTGAAACAAGCATTTTACAATAATAAGCACAAGTACATAGGCTCATGCATGCGGTTGGAGTATCTCAACTGCACGCATAACCCTTCCTCCATGTAGTTTGGATCTAGGGTTTCAGTTTGACACTTGATCATAGTTTGGGAAAGATAAATCTTATGAGTATTATTGCTGGTATCACATTTATAATATTTTTGGATATTTTTGAATGGTCTCATTGTACTCTCTGCTAAACATTTTATGAAATCGTAATAGAAGAAGAATTTTAAAGGGTTTTCCCTATAGTGGGTTTTCCCTAGTCATTGACCAAGTCTGGTGTCTCTTGTTGATGTGTTGATTGTCTCCTATTTGTCATTGCTTACTATTCTATCTTTAGTTACTATTTATTGATGAAAAGTATTAATTATTGAAAGATTTATAATTAAATAATTGAGTTGCGCTAAAGAAATTGAAACAACATATAACAGTATAAAAAGTTAATAGGGTCCATTTTGGATCACACCTCACTAATCAGGGGTTTTGGTCTCTGAAATTATAGAGGAAAAAAATTTAGATCAATGTGCTTTATGTTTTCTTCTTTGGAACATGGATTTAACAATGGCTCCTAGTTATAGCTCTTACTCTAGGTTTGGTTTTGGCTCATAAATATATCTTTTGGCTTTATTTTTGGTTATAGCTTTGGCTTTAGTTCTCGGATCATTTATTTTGATAGTAAAATAAATTGTGCATTGAATTTTAGCTCTATTAATTCTTAAAATGAACTTTGCAATCATGAATTAATCCCATATTTAGCATACAAATCTCTTGCATTATTATACTTGGAGATGGTCTTTCCTAGAATCCAATGAAGGCCAAGTTATCTCCCAATATATTTTTGTTTAGTGAGATCCTTGTAACCATGCCATGAAGAAACAATGCCATATGAGGAAGCATGGATTACCCTCTTCCATTATGATCAACTACTTTCTAGCAAGGAAATTATTCCCTATTGATTCACATTCTTGAATAGCAATCAATCTCTATAGAAATTTGAATCAAATGATAATGCCATGAATTACATAGTCTTTCTTTAACACCAACAATTCCATTTTTATGCTCATTGATGAGTTAGTTAACCAAATCATAAGTTATTATTCAACTGGGTTGCAATGAATGAAACATCATCCCATGTTTGATATCCTTCTCTACTCTCTCCTACTCGCACCAAACAACTAAATACTTCATTAAGGAGGTTGAACACCTGTGTTCCTATGCATTTGTGGACACTTTCTACTCCTTGGGCTACCAAGCAAAGGATCTCTCCATATCCCTTATGCTTCACTTTCTATAATATTCTCTTAGTACTGTGGTTCATAGGGTGAGGTTCCAGTTGAAATCGCCAACACTTCCCTTCCTAGTGCCTACTCAAGTTGTGACGGAAACATGTCTTAGCACTAATGTGGACTGCATAACATGCTCTCTCTCTCTGTCTCTCTCTTTAAAGAGAGAGAGAGAGAGAGAGAGAGAGAGAGAGAGAGAGAGAGAGAGAGAGAGAGAGAGAGAGAGAGTTTCGTGTTATCACATAAAAAGTGATCACATAGCCATATTTAATTAGTTGGATTAAAAAATGTCATGTAGTATGGGTTTTACACATTCAAACCCATTTTCACCTTAGGAAATATCCTAAGTAACCACTTTTCCTAAGATATTTTCACTAATTAATTTACCCACATGAAAATAACCCATAAATTCATTAATTTTATGTTATTCCATTATTTTCACATATTAAAGTGAAAATAATTCAATATTTTTTCACTCACACTTCCTCTTTCCGTATGAATAATTCAATAAATCATTTATTTATTGATTATTCCTTAATCCTTTAAACATTATCATAGAGATAATTTATTAAATATTTTTTTATAAATCACTTTTAGCTTATCTCAATCACCTAAAATTAATTTAATAAACACATTTGTTTATTAATTATTTCTTATAATTTTACCCATTTTTATTAATTAACTCAATAAATCATTATTTTTTGAGTTAATTATCTAAATAAAGGGAATTGATCATTTCTTTGACCTTTTCATGTCATAAATAATAACAAAGTATCAAAATTGGTTAGATCTTGATTTGGTCCAAAAATTATTTTATTATTTGTCCTCATCAAATCTAACCTAGCATCTTATTATAAATAGAGAAGTTTTCCCTTCTCATTCCACATGACCATTTTTGTCATGGAAATGTTGATCCTATGACGTTTGAGTTTTCTCCAATAGAGCTGCATCATTTTTCTTTTCCATTTTCATGTCTTTGGATCGTACAACCAATTCTAGAGATAGGGAGTCATTTCAACTACATGAAATGATTACAAAAGAACTTTCCCAAGGAGGGGACCCGCTTGTTCCATTCTCATAGGGAGCTTCTCAATAAGTGGAAACATTTTAATAAAAATATTTGTGCCTGGGTAATGTAGTTGGTAATTATTATGTGACTTAGACCTGTGTTCTTCTTCCTAGTTTATGATTTCAATCTTTTATGCACTTCTATTAATTACACACATGAATAATTTTTTCTTCTAGTGTTCAACCCTAATATTTTGTTGTTAGACTACTATCCATTGTACAAAGGCTCTTTTTTTATAACCCTTAGGAAGACATATAACAATTAGGGAGGTTTTCTTCCATTCCTTCCTTTAGAAATAATCTAGCATATGGAATCCAACTTGCGTCCCCTATCAATATTCCTTAAGATGGCCTTTATTTCTAGAAAAAGACATAGTTTTCCATACCAATAATTGGGTTTTATATGAAATTTATTCTTTTTGTAGTCACAAATATGGGGGTATTCCTTGATGATAACCTATTTTTCTTCTTCTTGTTGTTGTAGTTGATATGCTTTCCCTTATTCTAAGGGTTGGTTTAGGTTAAGCCTTCTCAATCTTGTCTGCATGATGCTTCTACAATATAGCACAACAGGGATGGAGTGGAAGTGTGATTCCCTCTTTCTTCATTTTTTCTCTTTCTTTAAATAAGTAGTTCAACCACGCCATGTATTTATCCCTCATAAATGTGATCTTGTTGTTCATGTCATTTTTCTTTCTACCACCAAAACCTAGGCATCCATGCTGGTTGAAGGGAAAGTACCCCTAGGGTCCTTTGGGCTAAGACTCTACCAGGCTGAAAATTGCTTATTCAAAGAAACACACATACAACCATCATCTTTACTTTTAAGCCAATTCTAATGTTAAGGGTACGTACCTAAGGTCCTACGTTCGAGAAGGCCTTTAGGGTCCAAACCCTTCTTGGAGTTCCCTTCTTCTTCCTTTGACCTGTAAGACAAACAAATCAAAGAACACAACAGTACATGTACAAATACTTATGTATAAACCATCTTTATGCTATAAAGTTAGTTATAAAAATCTTTAAGTAACCACTTGCATAAGAATTCAAAACAAGAATCTCATAAGCATAAAGAACGATTGTTTCGGGAACAAAGATGTGTTTCTTTATATATAAAGGCAAATAAAGTACATATAACGGAAAGATATCACCTGAACACCTTCAGCAGGCTCCAAGCAAAGCTTCCTCCTGGATTCGTTCCAGCCTCAAGCCTCCAACAAGAGCTCCTTCCAAGTCTTACTCAATGATGATATCAAAGATGAATGATCACCAATACACATGGAAACAAGGGTTTCCTATGCAAAATGGGGGAAGTGCAGAAAGCACCAAGGACTTCAGATCTGGTCTATGGGGAAAATCTCAGCATAATAATCTTGCTCTTCTTTTCTCTCTCTTTGGCCTTCCCTTTGCTGTCTTTTTATACCATCTCCAAAGTAGGTTTTTAGTTAGGAGTTGGTTGGGAACAGTTGGGCCACGGGCACTAACAGGTGATCAGCAGGTAAAACCCGCGATCTCCGCCCGAAAATAAGGAATTATATATATTTTTAAGTGTTTTAATACATACACGCGGGTTGGGTATACACAGACCCGCGTGTACACGCGTTTAACTCAGGGCAATGTCGCGTATAGGGAATAAAACACTGTTTTTTAAATTTTTGGACCAGGTCTGGAAGGAGGGGTTGCCCTAGGCCATGAGTGCAGCATCACAAACCATAAGAGTGAGATTTGGAGCTATAACAGATGCCCCCTAATGTATGAGGTCAGAAGGGGAACATGATGGCCGAAATATATTATGTAAGTACATGGAAAGGAACTCTTTCGAAAAACCGAGGAGGACTGCACCAGAATTCAGCGTGCCAAGCCACCGAAAGGAGATCAGAAAGAAACACTGTCTGAGGTGGGCATACCCATGCTCAGAAAAAGTAAAGCATGTCCGTATATCAAGTACAAGCGGATCCACTAAGTATACAAGTATAAATGACTGGAAGATACATAATGGATCATCTGATCATAATGAGTAAGTACATGTCTGAATATCACATATAAAACTGTCAATGATGCTGAAAGATGCAATGGATCTCTGATATCAAAGACTGATCCCAAAAGGTACCAACTGAACATGATGGAATAGGATGGTACTACACTGCAAACTCAGGTGCCAGCATATAGAATGTCGCCATGACTAACTGCAACATATAAGGTGGAGTGGTATCAACTAGCAGCAACAGGAGCAACTGTTAAGAGAACCAATGAATGCTGATACAACCTGAGGTCTTCACCGACCACCGTGGTACATTTCTACATCATGGGAATAAATGATCTGAAGTCGACCATGTGAGAAATCGTTTGATTACCGGTCATTGATGTATACCATTAACAAACGCGAGACTACTCACCGATAATGATAATGAGCGTCAAGGTACCCAGTACAATCTAACAAGTGTGAATAGATGAGCTGAAGTCGAACACCTGTAAGAATCTATCGATCAGGAGACAATGATGTTTTCCCACTGTCGATAGTGAAGGATCTGCCACTAATGACTGCAAACCCCAAGGTACTGCCAAATGGACTCTAGATCTTTGCCCCAGAGCAATGAGTCGGAGTCGATAGGGAAAGATCCGCTAGAAGGAAGGCATTAAGGCATCCTCCATCAATCTAGCGCGAGTGTAACCCGTAGGCCAATAATGTGGAAGGAATCGGACGAAAAAGATGTAGTAACCCAACCGAAGTACGTTTCCGGCATACACAAGATGTGGCTAGCGCACGACAGAAACCCTCTGAACCAACCAATAATGAAAGCTGACACAGAGGCGAGGTATCCACCAATAGGGTCAAATGGAAACCAAGGTACTGCACGAATCCCAATGTGTGATAATGTATGCTGACGTCGAAAACAAGGGAAACCACTCAGTCAAAGACCCATGATACTGATCGATGCTGAGCATAAGGTGACCTATCAATAATGAAAATAGGGCCAGGGTGCGGCTCTAGGCCTGTCCTCAGAGCAAGGTGTTGTCGTCGATAAGGACAAGACCCGCCAGCAAGAAGTCAATGGGGACCTTCTCAAACCGGCACGAGTAAAGGACCAATATAACTGATGTGATGATAGACATGACACTGACAACCAGGGATGGATGACTGAAAAATGAGCCAAGAGACACCGCAGAAAGGCCGACTCAGGCTAACTTCCCTTGAACAAAAGCACGACTCAATGTGACTATGTGGCAGCATATGATGAATCTGTATAAGTTTGTCATGCAGGAGACACGAACGAACCCTCCATATGATTGGAAGAGATAACCAATCGGGGGAGAACTGACTCGATAACAAGGTTATGGCATACCTAAGTCAAACTAAATCCCACCCATGCGGAGGAGACTTTGTTTTGAGTGCTTTGTTCAAGGGCAACACGACTGACTCTAGCTGCCAACAATAAATGGAAATAATGTCCCTGTTCCCGCTCTTTTTGGAATATTTATTTTTTTTGTCTTTTTCTGATAAGTCGGAAAAAGAATAAAAGAATGCTATGGTACAGTGGAAAGAACGAGTGTCGGTGAAACAGATGATCTAGTTCCTGGGAAAGGAACGTTCCTATGCTCAATGCAGGGAGGTGAAAACTGGTCAGTGACACTTAGAGGTATGTTCCTTCCACGGATCTGGGTATGTCAAGCTGCAGAAGTCAAAGGTAGGCAAGGTTGATTTTGCAGATGTCATGGTCAAAAGTTGGCTTAAACACGAGTCCAAATGAAGCCGGCTCTAGGCCAAAAGGTGCAAATGGTCAACATGCAATGCAAAAGTACAACTCGACACTCATAGGAGCCTCTAGGGTATAAGTCCAGAACGAAGCGAAGAAGCAAAGAGGAATGAGTCTTCAACGCATAAGTCATGGCGGGACTACAGAGGACTCCCGAGCCTACGGACAAAAATCTGCATGAGTGCCAAGCGACAATAAGGTACTAACTAGGGCACCCATGATAAGGTAGGCTCTACCACACAAGTCATGATACTTCTAAGCAATGAGAAGGCTCTGCACCATAACTTGGTGGGGTCGATCCTAAGGCAAAATGGGAAAGGAAACTGATAAATGCACAATGCAGGCGGAAAAACCTAACCTATATGCCAGTTTCGAGAACCAATACCTGTCAGAATGGACCAACCACAAACTTCCAAAGGAGAAATCTTCCAAGTTCTCTAAACATAAATAGGAACACTAGACACGAAGTTAATACATCCCACATATAAACTTCATATAAGATCTTTGTGTTATAGGATACAAAACTTGAAAATGCGTACCTCATATATACAATATGGTACAGGGAACCACGCAGCCTTGCGGCTTACGCATAATAGTTCTGCTGAACAAACCCCTTGCAGGGCTCAGGCCAAGGGCTCCTTTGGTAGTCATAACTAATGGCTTCAAAGAGTTCCTCCTGTGAAGGCAAAGCAAGATCTGAGAAATCATGAGAACTACAAGGATCAAAAGAGGGAATTAAAGGGTCCCATGTCCCTATAGGATGAATCTCTCGGTCAACTATCGGGACCAAGTCCCAAGAAGGAGAATAATAAGTCAAAGGATCCTTCTCAGAAGCAATTGAACATTGAGCACTCAATGCCACATAATTCACCCGTGGCGGGGTAGAGTCTACTTGAACACTTGGAACAAACCAAGGGGCATTCTGCAGTAAAGTCGAATTAGGGTGGTGATTATCAGATGCAAGCTGATCAATAGTGACAATATTCCCGTTATGAGGAAAGCACATTACTCGAAAGAGTGAAGACACCACAGCATTCATAGCATAGACATAATCCCGCCCAAGTAGTATATTAAAGTCTAAAGGGCTATCAACCACCGTCATATCGATTAAAACAGTCTTCCCACCTAAAGTGATAGGCAATTGAGGAAGAACACCCATAGATTCACCAGGCCTTCTATCATAGGCTAACAACTGACTCTGAGCTGTCAACAACTTTGGGGAACCCAAAGCTTTCCAAGTCAAAGAGGATATAATAATTGTAGAGGATCCTTCATCCACCATACATCGATAGACATTTGTGGAATTAACTCTGACCTTTATTTGGAAAGGTGCAGCGGAAGGAAGACGAGGCTCAACAAGACTATCCCAATTAAAGGAAACACTCTTAGAACTTCGAGGGGGAACATTCGAAGAAACCGGAATGCCCCCTATATTAGAAGACTCTATACTAGAGATCAAACAGACTCTTTTGTTAGGCACTTCACCCCCCAAAAGAGGAGTGTAATCGGCCAGCGATTGCACTGGCTCTACCACATTATCAACCAATGGTTGATGGGATTGATGAGAAACCATATCAGAGCTAGAAGTAGAAGTACTTTCAGACTCAGACCATATCCTTTGAACCTCTGGAATACCAGGGCATAAATGAGTAAGATGGTCTCCCTTGCATATCTTACAAGGGAACTTAGGTTTAAAACTTCTACGTCCAGGTTTCTTACCAACCTCCATTTCGCCAACATGACTAGCAGTGGTTTGTGGAGAGTCCTGAACATGACTTGCAGAGGTCGGTGACTCTTTGCTAGTATGACTCGCAGTGACTAGACTCATGCCCCCAGCATGACTTGCAGCGGCTGAAGACTCATCTCCAACATGACTGGCAGAGGTTGAGGATGAAGTGCTAGTGTGACTTGCAGTGACTAGACTTGTGCCCCCAGCATGACTAGCAGTGGCTGAAGGCTCATCTCCAACATGACTCGCAGAGGTTGAAGATGAAATGCTAGAATTATTCTTCTTCTTTGACTTCCTCTTTCTCCTCTTTTTAGATTTCTTGTTACAAGGAGGAGAAGAAGGAACCCCAGATTTCTCTTTGAAAGAAGATGAACTATTAGCACCCATGTGATGCCCTTGAAATAAAGCATTCAACTGAGAGGCTTCAAGAGCATTTGAAATATTCGGAGTGGACCACAGCCAAACGGGTAGTCCAACATTCAACCCAGGAATATTCAAAGTTGCCATCAAGGGAGTACCAACGTTTCCAAAGAAAGGAAAAGCACAAGGATCCCCTTTTGGAAGGGCACCTTGGTTGGTTTCCACAGGAATATTAGCCATATCTAACTGTTCCAAAGACCCTTTCCCTTGCGGGAATATAGAAATAACTCTTCAAAGAATATAGAGAAGCAATCAAAACCTTTGCCCTTGAGGAGGCAACCCCACAACTTCCGAAAGAACGACCCAAAGCCTTTCAAGATTGGCAGAGTGGTAAGCCAGTCACTCAGACCACAAAGTCCAAAGGTGACTAGACAAAAATACCTAAAGCCAACTATATACAAGGAGCAAAGAGCACTCACTATAAAGTCCCTAAAGATACAGCCAGTCAAACAACTTCCAAGTATTTCTGCTCCGGGTGATGAGGACCGGACACCAAAATACAAGAAAGTGGAGTCAGGGGCCTTCCGAAGATAGTCTGGGATAATGACGGCCCAGCCCTATCAGCGAATGTAACAGAGGAAGTTACGCTGACCTCCTAACAACAGCCTGCGCCGGTGCAAGCCCCCAAGCTTCGCAAGGGTGCCCTCCAGTAGTACTGTCGAGAGTGATACAACGTCAACCTTAGGTGCCACAGGATTCCCCTCCGCAGCCACCTGTGTAGATCCCTAGGAGAGGCAACTATGGGTACCAACTCATCGTAGAAGCCAGGCGGAACAGTCGTGAGGTAAGTTCGGACAAGTAGGAAAGGGGGTATCTCTCTTCCCTGTCTTCACAGACCCTCGTGCTTTACTCCCAGATCCGGAGCTTTCCTGGTCTTCCTAACGCTAGTGGATTTTCTCTCGTTAATCAGACTCTTATGTTTGATGTTTTGTGTGGCCTTGGAGAGTTAACTCTCCACTCGCCTAATCCAAGGCCCTAAAATCCTAAACTTGTTGGTGTAACTGACTAAAACAAAAAAGTTCTAGTGGATTTTAATTTAGCGCTTGATTTTATTAGGTCGTTCTTTAAGTCACAAGGCAATGGAGATGAAACTTGTGGTGTTTTTATGGACGCAAAAGAAATTAATAAAACTTAGCTACATGCACATGCACTTTTTGTTTTCGATGAAGAGTAATTTCTATGAGGTTCAGAGGTACTTCTAATATAAACAAATTTTTTTCTTTCTTTTCAAACTCCACACTCACAAAAGCTAACAAAGTTATGTATGCATAAAAAGGGATGCAAATCTATCCTAATGCAACAACTATATGTGAATGCAAGATTTTAAGACTACTCTGCAAACAAAGAAGGAAAGTTGCTCACTTATCAAATTTGTCTTGCCACTAAAATGCTTAGATAGAAGATGATGTGTTATCAATCATTTCGTCCAAACAATAAAAACAAGTTCTAAGATAAACATAAAGCACTTTCACTTTGCAAAAAAGGAAATCAAATGAAAAGCAAGTTTAAGAAAGCGAAACTTAAAACTTTCAAAAGATTTTCTTTCAATCAAACCAAAAAGTCTTTTTCAAAGGAAAGCTCTCAAAAATACTGACACCAATGATTGATAAATAGGCAACCAAACACTTTTGTGAATTGACACCTTTCAAATGATGAAAACTCAACAAAAATAAAATGTGTTTGAAATCGCTTTTGACAATCAAAAGCAGCAATGAAAGTCCAAAAGATCAAAAGGCAAGTTTCAAGAAAATGGTAACAAACAACTTTCCCGAAACGAAGGAGCAAATGGTCACAAAAATGATTTCGTTAAGCAAACAAAAGTGTCATGAAAGCAAAATGGACACAAAGCTTGAAATCCAATCTTCCTACTCTGCCAAAACAGAGCAGTCAAGATTCTTAACCAGAAATCTTGTATGTCAAAAATCAATGACGCTTGCAATCAACGAAAACAAGACTAGTACTCCTTATAACTAGAGAGAGTTCAGAACAAGATGCCCCCTGTTAAACAGAGGACTGTTACTGGAAAATGACTGCTTGAAACTGACCCAAACCACCAGACAAACATTCAGCAACAAGAAAATTTAAAAATCTTGAAAATTATATAGTATACGCGCCTGCAGTGATGTGTAGAATGCGTGTACACGCGACTGTAACTGAGGAAAATCGCGTATATGCGGGTTCACTTAGTACAACTTGCGTATATACGCCTCTGTAATCCAGAAAAACAGCGTGTCTGAAGATTTTCAAGAAAAATAAAAAATACAGACTGAAAAAACTGGAAAAGCTTAGAATTCAAGAACAGATCAGACAGTCAGAGCCAACAAACAGAGGGGTTGAGCCCTGATTGGCTTGAAGACTACCCAAACTAGGAACAACTAGAGTGTTGTTCCCCAGCAGAGTCGCCAATTCTGGTTGAAGGGAAAGTACCCCTAGGGTCCTTTGGGCTAAGACTCTACCAGACTGAAAATTTCTTATTCAAAGAAACACACATACAGCCATCATCTTTACTTTTAAGCCAATTCTAATGTTAAGGGTACGTACCTAAGGTCCTACGTTCGAGAAGGCCTTTAGGGTCCAAACCCTTCTTGGAGTTCCCTTCTTCTTCCTTTGACCTGTAAGACAAACAAATCAAAGAACACAACAATACATGTACAAATACTTATGTATAAACCATCTTCATGCTATAAAGTTAGTTATAAAAATCTTTAAGTAACCACTTGCATAAGAATTCAAAACAAGAATCTCATAAGCATAGAGAAAGATTGTTTCAGGAACAAAGACGTGTTTCTTTATATATAAAGGCAAATAAAGTACATATAACGGAAAGATATCACCTGAACACCTTCAGCAGGCTCCAAGCAAAGCTTCCTCCCGGATTCGTTCCAGCCTCAAGCCTCCAACAAGAGCTCCTTCCAAGTCTTACTCAATGATGATATCAAAGATGAGTGATCACCAATACACATGGAAACAAGGGTTTCCTATGCAAAATGGGGGAAGTGCAGAAAGCACCAAGGACTTCAGACCTGGTCTATGGGGAAAATCTCAACATAATAATCTTGCTCTTCTTTTCTCTCTCTTAGGCCTTCCCTTTGATGTCTTTTTATACCATCTCCAAAGTAGTTTTTTAGTTAGGAGTTGGTTGGGAACAGTTGGGCCACGGGCACTAACAGGTGATCAGCAGGTAAAACCCACGATCGCCGCCCGAAAATAAGGAATTATATATATTTTTTAAGTGTTTTAATACATACACGCGGGTTGGGTATACACAGACCCGCGTGTACACGCGTTTAACTCAGGGCAATGTCACGTAAAGGGAATAAAACACTGTTTTTTAAATTTTTGGACTAGGTCTGGAAGGAGGGGTTGCCCTAGGCCATGAGTGCAGCATCACAAACCATAAGAGTGAGATTTGGAGCTATAACACATGCTAAACCCTCTATTGAGCTATAATATGTCTTAGGATGTCTTTCCTTCTCCTACTTAGAACTCATCAATTGTATCCCATATTCCTTAACAATTTGGAACCAATGAATTTGATATTAATTTTAGTTCGACAAAGTGTTATTAATAAATATATAAGGAAGTTGAGTTTACCAAAGTTTTATGATTCATGATGGTAGTCTCAACAACAAAAATGGAAGGTGGAATTGCTTCCTTTGTCTCTTGGGAAATTACTTGTAGTGTTTCCATTGGCTCTTCCTTATTTTTCAACTTTAACTATGTTATGAAGCCAACTCACAAAAAGATAGAAAAGTTAGATCAACGCCTTAGAATTCAGCCTCTTCGAGGGGGCAACCTCCTTTACATTACACAAATGAATGATTCTTTGATGATTCAAATGATAAATCCTCCTTTCTATATATAAGAGTCTAAGGAGTCACAATATAACCCAGCTGACCTAACAATAATAATATAAAGGCACAAAAATAATAATAGAGGGATTCTATGGGGCACAGTAATAAAAATATGGGGACAATAAGGGCACAACATATTAATAAGGGATACAACTACAATAGTAATGGGGTAATCACTAGTATTGTAGGGACCTAACATGCCCTTCTCCTTCAAAAAAGTGTTGTCCTCAACGCTTGAGTAGTTCTAGATGCTACTGTATAAAATTCTCATCCTCCCATGTGGAATCTTCAGCGGATAAGTTCTTCCACTAGATGAGATACTCCAAAATTGATCAATTTCGTAGCTGTCGAGTTCTTATTTCTGTGACTGCTTCCGGTTCCAATATAATTTTTCCTTCCTCGTCAAGTTCTGGCAATATTGTTTGAACTGGGAATTTGTTGCCTATAACCTTCTTTAAACATGAAACATGGAAAACTGGGTGCACTCGAGAAGCTGCAGGAAGCTCCAATTTGTATGCCATAGTACTAATGTTTCACAACACCTTGTACGGACCATAATACTTGGGTGATAATTTATTATCCTTCTTAGCTTGCTTGAGGGACATTTTTTTATATGGTTGTAGCCATAGGAATACCCAATCACCTACATCAAAACTTCTTTCGCTGCGATGTTGATCTGCCTGTTGTTTCATTCTATTCTGCGCCAACACGAGGTTATCCTTTAAGAGCTGGAGGACTTGTTGTTGATGCTCGATGTGATGTTCCACTGCTTGAACCTTATAATTTTCTGTTAAATATGATGTGATGGATGGTGGCTGATATCCATAAAGTTCCATAAATGGGGTCATTTTTGTTGTTGTATGGAAGGAAGTGTTATACCACCATTCAGCCAGAGGCAACCATTTGACCCATTGTGTCCGTTTATCAGATACAAAGCAATGAAGATATCCTTCCAAACATTTGTTTACTATCTCATTTTGCCCATCAGATTGAGGATGATAAGGTGAGCTATGAGCTAACTAAGTATCGAGACAAGAAAATAATTCTGTCCAAAAATTTCTAGTGAAAATGGGGTCTGTGTCACTTACAATAATCTTTGGGTTTCCATGTAGCTTTTGAATTGTTTCCATAAATGAAATAGAAACCGTACTGGCTTTAAATGGATGTGATAATGCACAAAAGTGTGCATACTTGGTAATTCTATCAACTACCACCATGATGACACTCTTTCCCTCAGACTTGGGTAAACCTGTGATAAAATCCATTGAAACCTCCTCCCAATGTTGGCTTGGAATTGATAAAGGTTGTAATAGACCCGGGGTCTTAATTGTTTCAACTTTATTTTGTTGGCAAACCAAACATTCTGCCATAACTTTTGAATATCCGATTTAAGGCCATCCCAAAAAAATTCCTTCTTAACCCTGTGGTAAGTTTTTAAAAATCCTGAGTGCCCTCCTAAGGGAGAAGTGTGCAATTCCATAAGAATCTTTTGTTTGAGTTGGGAATTCTTACAAAGGTATAAGCGATCTTTGTACCATAACGAATCATTTTGCCAGTTAAATGTATCAGATGTACTGGAATCTTGTTGTAACTTTCGAATAAGTGCCCACACTTCTTCATCATGCTTCCATTCCTCCCTTGCTTCGTTTATCCAATCTGGTTGGATAATATAAATGGCGCACAACAATGCTTCCACATCCTCATCCTTTCTTGAGAGTGCGTCTGCCACCACATTTTGCTTCCCTTTTTTGTAGACGATTTCAAAGTCATAACCCAACATCTTTGTGACCCACTTTTGTTGCTCTTCAGAGTATAATTTTTGTTCTAAAAAGTATTTAAGGCTATCATGATCCGTTTTTACCTTGAAGTGTCTTCCCATTAGGTAGGGTCACCATTTCTTGAGTGCATGTAGTATTTCCAACATTTCCTTCTCATAAATAGCTTTGTGTAAAAACTTTCCCTTGATTGGATGACCTTCAAAAGCAATGGGTCTTTCATCTTGCATTAAAACAACACCAATTCCATTTCCTGAAGCATCACATTCCACATTAAAGGTTTTTGTGAAGTCCGGTGTAGCTAAGACTGGTGCTTGGCACATTGCCTCTTTAAGATGTTCGAAGGCCTTTTTTGCTTCTAGAGTCCATGAAAATGCATCTTTCTTCAATAATGTTGTTAGAGGTGCTGCTATTCTCCCATAATTCTTAACAAACTTGTGATAATACCTTGTCAACCCGAGAAATCCCTGCAGATGCTTTATGGATGTGGGGATTTCCCATTCCTTAATGGATTTAATTTTTCTAGGGTCTACCTTAACTCCTTCATGAGATACAATATGACCCAGATATTCCACCTCTTGTACTCCAAAGAAACATTTGGATCTTTTTGCATATAATTGTTTCTCCTGCAATAGTTGTAGCACCCTGTCAACATGTTAAACATGATCCTTCCAAGACTTGTTGTAGATTAGTATATCATCAAAAAATACTAACACAAATTTTCTAAGGAAGGGTTTCAAAATGGAATTCATCAAACCTTGAAATGTAGAAGGTGCATTGGTAAGGCCAAAATGCATGACCAAAAATTCATAATGACCCTCATGAGTTCTAAATTCTATTTTTGAAATGTCTTCAGTCTTCATTCTGATTTGAAAAATCCTGAACGAAGATCCAACTTGGTGAAGTAAATTAATCCATGCAATTCATCCAGTAATTCATCAATGACAGGAATGGGAAACTTATCTTTAATAGTGAGCTTGTTGAGCTCCCTATAATCTGGACACATGCGCCATGATCCATCCTTCTTATGCACCAATACTACTGGAGCAGAGAAATAACTTTGACTAGGTCGAATTTTACCAGCCTCTAGAATTTCTGCAACCATACGTTCAATTTCACTCTTTTGGGCATAGGGATATCTGTACGGCCTGATGTTTGGAGGAAAACTTCCTAGAATCAGATGAACAGCATGATCATGATCACGAATAGGTGGGAGACCTTTGGGAGTCTCAAATACCTTGGAATGATTGTCCAATACTTTTTGGAGATCTAGAGAAATAGATGATTTCGATGTGGAAACATCTAGCAAACATAATTGTGCAACTACACCTCTTTGTTCCTTTTTTAGAAGCTTTGTCATACTGTTAGAGCTGATTATCTTTCCTAGTTTCCCTGTAATAACCCTTAATTCAACTTCCTTTCCTTCCACAGAAAATTTCTTGAAAAGTTCTTGAAAATTAAAAGCTATTGTACCCAAGGATTGTAGCCATTGGACTCCTAGTACAACATCAGCCCCTCCCATTGGAATGGAAAGCATTGGGCTAGTCAATACATATTCTCCCATGGATAGCTTGATATTATGGCACTTTCCAGAGAAATTTATTATTCCTCCATTTGAAACCATCACTTGACACTCTGGTGCTGGATATAGGAAGAGATTCAATTCTTTTGCTACCTTACAATGAATAAAATTGTGGGTACTTCCTGAATCAATCAACACTATTACCTTTTCTTCTTGATTTGTCATTATATCTTGATGGTTTGAGGAGTGGTAATTCCTGCCAATGCATTGCAAGATATGGTAGGATTCATTTCTTCTTTATCTAGGCTTTGTTCCTGGAGTATATCCTCTTCTTTTGACCTTTCTTGCTCCTTTTCTTCTTCCTGTTCACAATCTATGTAGAATAATTTGTTCTCAGCACACTTATGACCTTTAGTGTATTTGCTATCACAACTGTAACAAAGCCCTTTTGATCTTTTTTCTTCCAATTGTTGTGGTGTCAACCTTATAGGTTGTGGAAGACTAGGGGCAACAACACTTCCATCTTTATAGTTGCGAGTGGTATGCTTCATGGTTGCCATAATTTTGCTTTACGTTTTTCTTGCTAACCTGAATGCCTTCTCTAATGAACCAGGTTCCCAAAGTCAAACATCATGTTGGATATTATCCTTTAAAGTCCCTATGAACACGTCAATCCTATGCTCCTCTGGAATATTTTTTACCCTTATGTTCAATTTTTGGAACTCCTCAATGTGCTCCATTATTGAACCCTTTTGTTTGAGACTTATCAATTGGCTAAAAAAGGTGTTGCTTTTTGTATCCTCATAATGTGTTGTTAATTCTTCCGTAAAAATTGCCCGAGTGATAATTTGTTTACGAGAGTAAATCCATTGATACCATACAAACTGATTTGGTTCCAAATATAAAGTTGCAATACGTATCTTTTGTGTTTTTTGCACATTATTGACATCGAAAAATTGCTCCATCTGTAATATCCATAATGCGGGATCCTTGCCATCAAACTTCCTCATATAAATTTTTGGAATATCGTGGGTCTTCGAAACAACAATAGAGTCTATGAAATCATGATTAAAATTTCTTTTGTTCGCATCATGAGTTTCCTTTACTACCCTTTCACCATTAGTAAGTATTTCTTGTAGAAAATTTGTCAAATCTCTCTTCAAATCTGTCTTCAAATCTGCCATGTCTGTCTTCAAATCATCCATCTTAGCTTCCACACCATTCATCTTAGCTTCCATGTCCTTTATCTTATATTCCACACCATTTATCTTAGCTTCTGTTAGCTTTTGTGAGAGTGACATTTGTTGCACTTGCTCTTGTAATTTTGATATATCATGTAGCATTTCTTCCTCTTCTTCATAAGCCATGCTAGAGATTTCAAGTTGCTTACTAGGTGTTTTCATTTTCTTTCCTCGGGGCATCGGCTACTGATAATAATTCTCTACTATGCCCTTTGAATTCCTTCAAAATAATTTTTCAAACCAAGCTTAAGCAAAAATTTAAAAGAATCTACACACCTTTTTTCACTTTGTAGGAGCTCGATATTGCCTCTGAAGTATCTCTATAATTTTGGATCATCAAGTTTTGAAATTGTGACCTACAGTAGCCCTCTATGTCCTCTTTGCAATGCCACCAGTTTGATCCAAATTGGATTCTCCAAGGAATAGTTATGCCAAATCTCCCACAATGACTTGATTATGGACTAGTTCAGTAGAGTGAACTTGTACGACATGCCACGTGTCCCTGTTTCAACCTTTGGCTCTAAAAAATACATACAAGAAACTGCCGTCCGTCCTCTTTCTGTACCTTCTTACGAAATTTCAATCCGATGCTTAGAGAGAAAGTTATGACGATTTTCCCCAGGTCACCTATTTGGATTGTAATTCAGGAGTCTGCAGAAACACCAACTTCCTCAGATCATATCTCCACCAATATAGCACGAAAATCTCTAAAATTTGGATCCAAGGTTTAGTGCGTTTTCTTCTAAAATGGTTTTTTTTTTTCTTCTGAAACATCGTAGAAAAAAAGTTATAGCGAAAATGCCACGATGACCTATTTGGAGCAGCGAAACCCTAGAATCCAAAGCTCTGATACCAAATGTTATGAAACCAGCTCAAAAAAAGATAGAAAAGATAGATCAACGCCTTAGAATTCAGCCTCTTCAAGGGGACAACCTCCTTTACATTACACAAATGAATGATTCTTTGGTGATTCAAATGACAAAACCTCCTTTCTATATATAGGAGTCTAAGGAGTCACAATATAACCCAGCCGACCTAACAATAATAATATAAAGGCACAAAAATAACAATAGAGGGATTCTATGGGGCACAGTAATAACAATATGGGGAAAATATGGGCACAACAATAGTAATAAGGGATACAACTACAATAGTAATGGGGTAATCACTAGTATTGTAGGGACCTAACACACTATAGTTGATAAATCACTGGAGTGAGCCTATTGTCTTATTATCTATCTATCTTCTATCCTACTTACACAAGATGAACTTTTGTCTTGTCACAATATACAATCACCATAGTGAGTGGTTATTATCTTTCATCAAATCACTTATTTAGAAAGGTCAATAGTTTTATAGAATCTAAATATTATTTTCCATCTATATCATTTCTCAATCATAAATTTGGACCCTCTCATTCAAGTGTTTTTTTATCTTCTTGAACTTGAACATTGATGGCTTGTAGGTATTCCAACCTTTTGTGTTTTATTTACCCATTATTAGTATATTTTCCCTTAAAAAAAATTGTATCTACACCTTAATAAAGGATTAAACTACTAATATATCTTATTATCCATAACTTATAGACTTATATCCTTCTCACTTCACCAGCATGAATACTTTACAAAATTTAATTCTAGTCTCAATTCTTAAGAATGGAAGAGATCTATGTCTTATGAACGGTTATAGGGGCTCTATTCTTAATGTATTTTTAAGTACAAACTACGATGAACACTACTAATTATTGGTGAGATTCCTTGTTCTTTAGTATAACTTGAACATAAACAATTGGTTGACAATGATGCCAATAACCAAGACTTTGCAATTACTATGTCTTTAGTGCAACTCCTTTGAAAATTGATATCCAATTCAACAAGGTATTTCAATCTGCTTAAGGTTGAGACAACATCATGGTTCCATCTGAGCTAAGTTTTGAGTTTAGTGGCTTGATCAATGATTTGTATACATTTCCTGAATACCCAATCAAATAAAACAATAAATGATTAAAAATGGTTTATAAACAAAACACTTAATTTTCTCATTAATAAATTAAAACAAGAATTACAGTTAGCCTCTAATCATCAAATTAAATTCCTTTAGGGTGATACTATCCAACTAATATCTAGGTGCTTACTACTTTATATGTTCATTTCAATACACTTGTAATCTCTGAACTATGAAATCCATTCACTCCTTAAAATAACAAGCTACATTTCAAACGTTAAACACCAGTTGAACACCATTCATTAAAATATGCATGAGATAGCTACTATTTAGACCATATATATGAAATGGAAATAACATAGAGCATGGAATAAAAGGTAATGCATCAAGACATATATGAAGGCCACTCTTTCAACATATGAGTGAAGCTGAGTCTAAACCATAGTTAAATAACTATATTTACTCCATGCTAAATAGATAAATCATGGAAATTTCCAATAAATAAGATGATATGTAAACTTCCATGGATATTCCACTAGAAAATTTCATCACAATAGATCAAATAAAATTACTAAAATCTTTACTATTAAAATTTCCCTTACATTTCATATTATTTAGTTAGTTTATTTTCTACTTAATTATTTAGATTAGTTGAAATATGAAAAATAGAAAACAAAAATAAATATGCACACAATCCACAATAGGGACATAAATTTTCCTTGGGAAACTATTAGAGGAGAAAACTGAGCTAGAAAATAAGGCTATTTTGCTCTCTTTTATTTGGTATGGGAAATATACAAGTAGAAAGACAGAAGTATTTTCTATGGAGTTACCTTACACTTGAAGCCTATATGGATGCTACATAATCATAACCCCATTTATTTTTGTCTCTCATATCCCACTCTTATATAATATTCTCAAATATGAAACAACAATATAAAATAGAAAACAATAGAACCTGTACGCCTCCTAGTGGCTTGGTATTTTACAAAGTCCAACAGCCATATAGCTGTAAGGTTTGACTCCTTAAACCCTCAACTAAAGCTACACATTTGAACCTTCTAGAGTCTTTCTAAAATTTCAATTAACCCTATATGCATGAGTAATAGGGGCTATTGTAACATTCACTTGTACCATGGTGGTCAACACGGTAGGTCATGTTGTGTGAGGCATACATTTCTCATACAAGCTATGATTGAGGTGATCCTTACACCATTATAAAGCTATTAGTGTGTATAATATATATTCTTGGTCAATAGTATGTTTTAGACCACAAAAATGTGTCATTTAAGGCCTCCAAATGGTTTCAAAATCTTTTTATTCCCAAATTTCCAAACTAGGACAACCATCAAAATGACCTTGCAAGTAATTTCCTTCATTTTTTTCCACTCTAAAAGCATTGATATATTAAAAATAATATAATTATATAATCCATGTTATAGGAGGCTCATAAACTATCAAAACATTGAGGGAGGAGTAATTAATAATCTAAGGTTTGATTTAGGTCCATTGACAACCACTTGATGGACTATCCTACGATCAAACTAGCATCTAGCCAATGGTACAAGCCTATGTAGTAAGTCATATAGTCCTAGAGAAGAGGAGGTAGTATGCCTATGGTAAAAATATCCTATAAGGCCATCCATATCTCTAATTGAAACGTTGACAAATATGGTTTCTACTGTGGATACTCAGAGACTAAGCTCAAAAGAAATGAACCATGGATGCCTAAAATCCAGAAGGTTTACAATAATTCAAAGTGATAAAAGGCCATTGTAAAATCATAGTAAGAAAATAAATTGCTTTGTTTGCCCTCAAGAGTCACTAAGCGTGACAACCAATATTAGAAACCATATAGAATAGTGTAATAGTTAGTTAATGGAAACCATATATTTATAATCTCATAAATAAATGAATAATGGACCGTTTAAAGAGCCATCAAGATTCTTTAATTTCTCATGAAAATTGTAAAGATAAAAGAAATCCTCAGCTTATAGATGCGAATGAATTCTTATCATTAAAATAATTAATAAACCATTAAAATTATAGATTAGATTTTATTTAAACTCACATATATAAAATAGCACGACATATAGATAAGTTCATTAGATAAAAACATGATATTTACCCAAGGAACCCAAAGAAAAAACAAAAATACTAGCATCAAATAGTTGCCTAGTTTTCATTGTGACAATCTTGGTTTACAATGTTGATTGTAGGCTCATATGCCATTAAACAATTTACATAACTACTCATTTGTATCCTTACCTCATGGAAAAAAAAAACCTTTGAGAGAAAAGATGAAATAATTTATTGGTAAAATTGGGTAATGTGAAAGCCAATATACTTGAACTTTCATTTCCCCTCACCGAATCTCTTCTCTCTCCCTCTTTTTTCTTCTTTTTTTGTCCCTTTTCACTTAAATTTTTGGTTTCTTTTTTCTTCATTTAACTTTTAATGTTTTATAAATTTGATAGAATTGCAATTAGTCAAGAAATTTAATATAAAATCAACAGACACAATTCTACTCTACTGATCTGCAGAATGAAAATCATAATTTAGAACAAAATGCATTGACATGCAATAAGTAAAACCACAAATACACAATGATTTGTAAGGGAACCCAAATAGGTAAAACCCTCAAGCCTCTTTGCATTAATCAGTTGAATAGGGAATCTATTACAATTGCTAGATCCAGATCTGAGCTCAACCTACAAAAGAATATTTTTTCTCTCTACTCAATGAATAACTTTGGCCAACACTTAGCCAAATATCATCTCACCGAACCACTTATTTCCTTGCACAATTCCTAAGGAAATTAACTCCTATTATTTATGATTTTTCTCCAAATTGATTACGCAATTCCAAAGGATGGATCACCTGACCTCATGCAACACCTATTGTTAGTGTTCAGATATGAATCATGCAATTCACCCAATCCCACATTAATTGTCAACCCAGGTCTCTATGAGTTATTTCAAGCCTATAATGAAAAGTATATGGAGGCCAGAGTTTCCCTACCTAGTACTAATCATTCATTTATAAACTTAACAATGTGTAACAACAAGTGATAGCTGTAACAATGAATAAGAGTAACAACTGAAATGGTCGTAACAAAAATAAGAGTAACAATAAACAAGACTCATAGCAACACACTGATAATCATCCACAATGATAAATTAATTAAACGAAATAAACTTATGCACACATCTATTGAACAACACCTGGTCAGGAGAGTGGGCCCAACTCCCTGATCATAGCTGTGGCAAGATCAATAAGTCATGAAATGCTCGGAAGATTAGAATTTCATTAATCAAAAGGATAATACATGTATGTTGTTACAAACTCAAAGTTAACATAATTCTCTGTGGCCTTCACTCCTGGCTTTCACAACCTTGTAACTCTACTTATACAATTTGTTAACACTAACATCTCTTAGAATTACGATAGTTGTCTACCTACAATTACATAGTGGTTTCTTAAGTGAAACAAAATATAAAGATAGTAGTGCATTGATTGAAAGATTGATACATTGTTGTAGGTGATGTGTCAAGATAGTGTTGTCAGCTGGATGGTCACCATTTTTTGAACCACGACCTTGATCATACATCCTCCAAATCTAAAGGAATAATCGAATTAGCAAGACACTTAGGCAACAATCCCTTATGACTATGATTCATTGATTAAGTATTCATAACGACATGAAAAGAGGTATACTTGTGTAGTTTAGAATGTAAATTGACCAATAATGGTGTAAAATGGATATAGGAAACAAGGTAAAAGGGTGGGTAAAAACATGTAAATTCAACCACCAACATCTCCCCCCAACTACTCTTTCTACATGTCCTCATGTAGCTCATCGCCTATGCAAATCTAGGTTGGAGTTGCGATGATCAGCATGAAGCTATGCGAGATCATATTTTGCAGCCATTTCTATCCCCAAAGGCTTATATCCATCTATCTGGAGGACTTCCTTCCACCAATCCTCACCTACCTCATAAGATCGAGTATACTGATTGGCTGGTAGACGGATAATGGGGAACCAGAACCTCAAACCCATCCATCAGACCCCATGAAGTTGCATGCATGCAATATACCGAGGTACCCTATTTAAAGCACGAGCAAAATTAGGGCCCCAAAAGGTTCATGTATCCTAATGGCTGATGAAGATAGTGTCCACTGTTTCTAGCAGTTGTCTCGGGCCTCCTCGTGGAATGTAAAAGTTTGTTTCGTTCATATTTCATTGCATCATTTCTGGGTTGCCATAATTTCTCCTTTTTGTCCCTCGATCCATAAGAAGGTTTGGTGTTTGTTATAAACGTTCACAGATAGAAAATTCTCCATCTAAAGGACAAGTGGCTTCTTTGCTTGATTCTCTTCGAATGTCTCGGAGGACTTCTTCCATTTAGCCTAATTAACTGTGTAGGAGGTAAAAGCTCTCAACTGGATATCTCCCACGTATGGCACTAGGTTTGATGATTGATCATCAACCAAAAGGTAATCATGCATATAGATTTCACACATCAAGTGCCGATTTAGAATATTGTGGCTTCTCAAGATGCACAAAAGCTGTATTGGCTCTTCCATCACATGGATGAGTTCCTCATGAATGTTTTATAAACAAAATAATAGATAATATTCATGGAGGAATAGATCATAGTTGTGGGCAGGGGGTTGGAAAGCCATTACCTATTGTGCCAGAGCAAATTTTTTTTCCTTATCAGCCTTTAGTAGCTGCATCTGCCCTTCGAGTTCCTCAATTTTCTTCTGGTTCTTCTCCTACTTTCGTTTCTATTTCTCTATTTGCTCCATGTAATCAGTAACTATTTTCATGGCTTGCTCATGAACTCCCTTCACTCCTTCCCGATGGGATTCTAAAGGAATGGCCCCCCATTTAAGGTGAGTTGTAGCAGCTTACCACTTCTGAATTTATACAGTCATGAAAAATTCTCGTGCCTCAATCACATGCAAAAACAAATCAGTCCATGTAGTCACGGAAGTTATGGGTATGTCTTTGGTCTGTACTACTACTGAGATGGTTTCACCCTAGGTTTTGCAACATTCTTCTTATGCCTCCTCACTTTCCTTTGTAAGCATCGTACTTTCTTCCTTAACTTGACAATTTCCATTTTTAGCTGCATTTTTTATATAAAGTACGAATAGTACCTCTATTTAAGAGGAGGCCTTGTTTTTGCACATTTCTCAATGAATTATTATTTGATAAAAACCTCCTTAACCGGTCTCATAGCTGGTGTGGGTTTTGGTGGATTGACATCGAAAAATTCGTCAACCGACTCTTGCTTTACCCTGAACCCCTTTTGTTTGTTCCTCAACTCAGGGAATAGTCCCAACGTTTTATCCTTCAGGTCTAGGAATCTCCATATATTCACTTGATGGTTCTGGATTCACTTGAGGCCCTTGAGGGGTAGTGTCTTCGACACCCATTTATTGTAACTACCCCACTTCCCGACTCTTTTCTCGTTAAGAACTCGAATCCTCCACACCTTCCTTTGGTGACTTTTTAGCCATTGCAGGTCCCTGTGGGGTAGCATGAACAAAAACATTCTCCTCTAATGGCCCTGTGGGGACAATATCGGCCATAGTCTCTTCAATTTGTTCTTTGGTCGGCATTAGTTCTTGTGTGACAGTGCTGATCACCAATCTCTCAATTTCAATTTGTTCACCAGTCAACACTAGTTCTTGTGTAATAGTGTCGACGATGGTGCCCTTAAATACCCCAACAAATTTTAAGATTTGGGGAGAGGCTTCTTCCTTCACTAGGCACCTAGGGGAACAAAAATTTCTTTCCCCTCTTCGTAAGGATGCAAGAAGTGGAGAACGAAAAATGATTTCTTCAGTGTCCATTCCCTTAGTGCCTACTACCTCAGGACCTCCTTCCTTTGTTCTCACTGGTTGGTTTATGCTCCCTTTTTCTTTTTCTTCCTGTGCTTCTTCTAGTTTGTTTTCTTGCTCACCAATGGCCCTTGCTTCTTTCAAGGCTTCCTTAATTGCTTAGGCAGGTGATGTTGGTCCTTGTGTATCATCAACACTCGCAGCCTGATCCAAAGGTTCCTCATTTTCTTGAACATGTGATGATGGTTCTTGTGTGTCAGCAACACTTGCAATTTCATTCAAGGGTGGCAGTTCTCTCCTCAAAGTGGCAGTCACCGCTGGTTCCTGTGGAATAATGTCAATAGAATTTTCTTCTATATCCATTTCTTCTTCTCCCATTGGGCCAACAGGAAATGCTGGTTCTTGTGGAGAAACATTGGATTTGGCCTCTCTTGTCTCCATTGCTTCTAATCCCATTGAGCCAACAGGTGACACTGGTTCTTGTGGAGCAGTGTCAGTTGCGGCCTCTCTTGTCTCCATTTCTTCTACTCCCATTGAGCTAGTAGGTGACACTGCTTCTTGTGGAGCAGTGTCGTCTACAACTTCTTCTTATTCTTTTGCCATCAATTCTTTCTCATCCTCCATTATAGGCATCATAGCCACAAGTTCTTCCTTTGCTAGCTCGATGAATTGTGGCCAAGCCATAGAAGTTCAAGATAGATGATACACCACTAATACTCTAACCAACCCATGATTTGTAAGGACTATTAATTCTTGTCGAGGCCCATGAGAAAACTACGCCATTAGCTGAAGACTATTCCATAGAAAATATGGCATGTCTAGTGAATGAATTCATGCATGCTAAAATTGAAGGCATGCTATAAGCTTAAAATGATACTTAAACAGAGTAGAAAATCGACCTTCACAACTAATGTACCTAATGAAAAAATATTCAATCTCAACCCATGGGTGCGGCAAAGATTTTTTATCATGCCCACTACCCTTCTGGATTGTTGTTTCTCCAGCCTGTAAGAACAATTCCGGGAAATTTGGCAAAGGATATTTCCTTGAAAACCATTTCTGCCCTTCCTGCGACAATCTATTGACAGTAGAAATTAATTCCTCTGTGAAGGGAATATCAAATCCATGCACTCTGTAGTGATTTCCATCTAAATTCAACGCGAATTATACTGTGATGGCCTCATCAAATCTCTGCAGCCTCTCAAAATACACATGCCATCCTGCATCTAAAAAGACCTGCCATACATCTAGATTGCTTTGGACCTGCAATGTATTCTCTGGTTCGTGCTTAACTTCTTTCCCTCCCATTCTAGAGTTTCTTTGTAGCATCAATTGGAGTAACAAAAAGACTATTGAGGAGGAGTGTCGGCTGGTAAAATTACAGTGACACGGTTGTGGTGGTGATAGGGTGCGGTGATAGTGAAATCTGGGAAGATAATGATAAAATATGGAAAAACCCATTACAAATTATGGTAATAATGAGTGATAATTATGGAAATCATTTCACAGCATTGGAAAGGACCATACATTAACACAATCGTACTTATTCAAGTGCCAGTGCATATGGATAACCGTGAAAAATATGTTGGGGATTGTGGAGTGTATGCACTTAGCACAGGGCTCAATAGTGATACGAAAATTCGTTATTTAATTTTAATTATGGTGTCTTCATATTTATTATAATACCCCCCCCCCCCCCCTAGCAAAGGGGATGATCGTCTGCAGTCATGTCAAGTCATGTCAAATGAATTATCGATCAAATCCATAAAGTTGATCGAGGACGTACTTGGAAACTTACCTTGATAGAGTAACAAAAATGGAGGAGTAACAATGTCAGAGGGAGTAACAACACCCGAGGAGTGACAAAATTGTGGGAGTAACAACACCCGAGGAGTAACAACACCACTTGAACAATTAGTTGAAATCGTGATGGAGTAACAACACCAGAGGAGTAACAACACTGGAGGAGTAACAACACCTGAGGAGTAACAACACCGAGTAATTAAACAAAATCACCATGCAATAACAACACCAGAGGAGTAGAAACATAGGAGTACTTAGATGAAATCACCCTGGAGTAACAACACCAGTGAAGTACTTAGACAATCACCACGATCAGAGTAACAACAACAGTGAAAAACTTAGACAAAATTTCCACGGTCAGCATAATAGCACCAAAGGAGTAACAACACCAGTGAAGTACTTAGACAAAATTGCCATGGAGTGATAACACTAGAGGAGTAACAACACCAATGAATTACTTAGACAAAATTTCCATGAAGTACCAACATTCGAGGAGTAACAACACCAGCGAATACCTTAGAGAAAATTTCCATGATCAGAGTAACAACATCGAAGGAGTAGATCTCTGTAGGAAAAAGAATGATATAGTAGTAACAAAATTTTATTATATATATATATATATATATATATATATATATATATATATATATATATATATATATATATATATATATATATCTATATATTAGATCATAGGTGCAGAGGAAGAGTTCTCTGAACTACTAATTTCAAAACCAGAATTATTAGAGAAATTTTCATAAAGGAGTCTTTAGATGCTGGAAGGTGGCATAGTTTGAGGCGATGTTCATTTACAAGAAAAGGAGTATGTTCCTCATCAACTTTTATAAGTCTAACAGTCCCGTTATCAAACATCGTGTCAACTTCATATGGTCCCATCCATATGGAGCAAAGTTTCCCTTTAAAATCTTTGAATCGAGAGTCATAGAGCAATGCCCAATTTCTCCTTTGAAACACATTTTTATTGATAAACCTGTCATAGTAACAACACCAGTGAAGAACTTGGACAAACTTTCCATGATCGGAGTAAGAACATCAGAGGAGTAGATACCTACAGGAAAAAGAATGATAAAGCAGGAAGGTGGCATAGTCTGAGGCGATGTTCATTTACAAGAAAAGCGGTATGTTCCTCATCAATTTTTATAAGTCTAATAGTCCTGTTATCCTTCATATGGTACCATCCATATGGAGTAAAGTTTCCCTTCAAAATATTTGAATCAAGAGTCATAGAGAAATGCCCAATTTCCCCTTTGAAACACATTTTTATTGATAAACATGTCATAGCAACAACACTAGCAAAGAACTTAGACAAACTTGCCATGATTAGAGTAACAACATTAGAGGAGTAGATGCCTGCAGGAAAAAGAATGATAAAACAGTAACAGATTTTTATTATATCTATATATATATATATGATAGCATAGGTGCAGAGGAAGAGTTCTCTGAACTAATAATTTCAAAACCAGAATTATTAGAGAAATTTTGATAAAGGAGTCTTTGGAAGTTGGAAGGTGGCATAGTCTGAGGTGATGTTCATTTACAAGCAAAGGAGTATGTTCCTCATCAATTGCTATAAGTCTAATAGTCCCATTATCAAACACCGTGTCAACTTCATATGGTCCCATCCATATGGAGCAAAGTTTCCCTTCAAAATCTTTGAACCGAGAGTCATAGGGCAATGCCCAATTTCCCCTTTGAAACATCTTTTCTATTGATAAATTTGTCTCTCCATTTAGTTTGTTGTTGCTGAATTACAAAAATATTCTAGACAGCTACGAAACGAATTTCATCCAACCCATTTAACTATTCCAGTCAGTGTTTCTGGGCTTTTGAAAGATTCAAACCTACATCAAGTGTTGTCTTGAGCATCTTATTTTCAAATTCCACCAAAAACAAAGCGGATTTCCCATAAACAAGATCGTATGGTGAGAATATTGTTTTGTTTCTCCATGTCGTTCTATATGCCCAAAGTGCCTCAAGAAGTTTTTCAGCTCAATTTCAGTGATGGTTTGCTAAAGTGTTTGTAAAAATGTTTTCCAATACATTATTTTTGCTCTCGACTTGGCCATTAGTCTGAGGTTGATATGAGACGTTACCCTATGCTTGATCCCATATTTCTTCATATGTCCTGCTATCAGATGTTATGTAAATTTTTCCCCTCCATATGAAACTATCTCTCTAGGAGCTCCATACTAAGAAAACATTTCTTCAAATAGGAGGTCCCAGATAGCCTGTTCTGTTGTGTTTACAGCAACCTTGCCCTTTGCCCACTTTGTCACACAATCCATGCAAACCAGTATGTGGACTTTCTGATGTGACAATGGATTGAATGACACAATGAAATCAATAGCCCATTTTTCGAAGGGCTCAAGAACTAGTTCAGGCTGTAGAAGCATCTCATCTACTCGACCAGGCCAACCCATCCGTTGGAAACTATCATACCCTCGAACATATTTCCTTGCATCACGAAAAATAGAGGGCTAATAGTACCCCATCTACAACACCTTATGACATGTCTGCTTATCTGTAAAATTTCCCCCGTAGGGGCAATCATGAGTAGCTTTTAGGACACCATAGATTTCATCCTCACTTATGCAACACTATATTTGTTGTGCAGGTCCTATGTAAAAGAGATATCCTTCTATCCATGAATAGTAAGCAATATGATGTATATTCTTTCAGTGTTCTTTATAAGGTAAGTATTTAGGCACTTCTCCTATAGAAAGATAGTTACCAATATTTGCATACCACAAATTGTGAGTAGAAATTACAAAAAGATGTTCATCTGGAAAACTATCCTCTACAAGGGTACCTTCATCATTAATATCCATCCTAGACAGGAAATATGCAACCACATTACCTTTCCTTGGCTTATCAATAACGGTAATATCAAATTCTTGAATTAACAACAACCATCTTGTAATATGACCAGGGGTTATTGGTTTATTCATCAGATACCTGATAGTTGTATGATCAGTGTGCACGAAAGTAGGATACCCTGTAATATAATGCTGAAACTTATTAATAGCATAAATAACAACCAAGAACTCTTTTTCAGTTACCATATAGTTCATTTCAATAGGAATCAAGTTCTTGCTGACATAATATATCACATATGGTTTCTTGTCCTCTTGTTACCCAAAAACCGCCCCTACTACTATTTGAGAAGCATCCGTAGAGATGTGAAATGGGAGCTTCTAGTCAGGACCTCGTAATATCAGAGCTTTACAAACTAGTTCTTTGATTTCTTTAAAGGCTTCTTCACATTCATCTGTCCACACAAACTCTGCATCTTTAGGTAACAATTGAAAAAGTGGGAATGTTGTCTTAGAAAAATTCTCTATAAACCACCTGTAGTAACTAGCATAACCAATAAAGCTACATACCTGTGTTGGTGTCTTAGGTGTAGGAAAATTCAATATTACCTCTACCTTAGCAGGATCAACCCGAATTTCTGCAGCTGAAAGCAAGTGTCCAAGCACTATTCCTTCCTCCATCATCAAATGACATTTTATTGTACTAAGAGAAACATGTGTCTATATACATCTTTTAAGTACTTTCTCTAAGCTTTTTAGACCTTCTTCAAAAGAATCCCCATATGGGGTGAAGTCATCCATGTAGATTTCAATACTATCATTGATTAGATCATAAAAAATCCCTACTATTTTCCTTTGAAAAGTAGCAGGTGTGTTAGAGAGACCAAATGGGAGGACTCGGTAGGAAAAGGTCCCCGAAGGACATGTGAAGGTGGCTTTATCCTAATCCTCAAGAGCTATTTGTATCCGGTTGTATCAACTGAATCCATCTATAAAGGAGAAAACTTCTTTCTGTCTAATGTATCAAGGACCTGGTCAATAAGGGTAGGGGAAAATGATCTTTTAAGGCTGCTTTATTTAATTCCCTATAATCCACACAAATCCACCACTTGTCACCCTTCTTAGGAATAATTACCAGTGGGGAAACCCATTGACTGTCCGATATTGTATAAATGAAACCCGCATCTAATAACTTCTATAGTTTATCTGTGATAATGTTTTTTAAGGTAGGGTTCATTCTTCTATATGGTTGCCTAATAGGTCAACATTCTTCTGTAATATATATGTGATGAGTGCATAAATCAGCAGGGATGCCTTTCATATATGTATACTCCCAAGCAAAGCCTCCTTTATGTTCCTGAAGGACCTTTAGTAACCGTTCAATTTGGGAGGGTGAAAGGTCGGGATTAATATTTAGTGTTTTCCCTCATTCAATTTCTACATAAATGCTGTCACGGGGTACAATTACAAGAATATTTCCAACTTCTATTTCCAATTCCATATTTTCCTTAATGCTGCAACTCATGACAAATTCGAATAGTTGGCGAGTTGGGTTAGAAATAGAGTTGGGACTATTGAGAAAGGTGTTAATGGCATCATCCTCCATTTCATCCTTAAAACAAGGAGCCTCACTGATGGTAAATATAGGTCTAACTTCTTCATTCTCGAATTCATACTCTTTCATGGGTAGAGATTTTTGCATCATGGTAAATCTTGGTTTATCTAATGAACTTGGTTCGGAAGGGGGGTAAAGGATAATATTTTTTGTAGCTTCCCCATTGCATATTACCATATTTCCAGACTGACACCCAATGTAAGCCTTTGAGGTCGCAAGCCAAGGTCTTCCTAAAATGAAAGGGTGTCCACTAGTTGGGGATTCAGTATGTAAAACCAAAATATCGACAGGGTATTGCCATGACTCTACTGAAATAGTTATATCTTTCAACTTCCTTACCGGTCTTATAGTAGACCGATCTGCCAATTCTAGGATGGTGGGATTTGGTGTAAGGTTTCGTAGACCAAAGGTAATCATAGTTGTAGAGGTTATAACATTAATTGCTACCCCCAAATCTACCAGTACATTTTGGATATCAACCCCATTAATCTGTACTGTCAGAATCAGGGTCCATGGATCCCCATATTTAATAGGTATAAGATTCCCCAGCATTATGTCTGATAATTTTCCCATAAAGTGAATAGTTAGTGGATCCTTTGGTTTTATGTCAGGTTTCTTAGAGAAATATTCTTTAATTATTTTGGCATAAAGTGGGATGTCCTTCATAGCTTGAAGTAACGAGATTTTGACAAATAAATTTTGTAGCTCCCCCAAAAAGTCAAATTCACGACGAGGTCTTGGTTTGCTCAATGATAATCTATGAGGATAAGGTGGACCAGTCTAACATCTTCTAGTAAAAATCGCTTGTGAAGGGGTTTGCTGCTTCATAGGAATTTGTATTGACTCATCCCTAGTTGTTCTAGTAGAATCTCTAAGTTTTAGTTCTGAGACTTCATCATTGGTATGTTCAACAATTATTGGCGAAGTGTGAGTATTCTTCACCTGACCAGACTGGAGATTAAATTCATTACATTCCGCGGTGGAAATACTATATGTAGGGAGGCTGAGTGTCTCAACTTGTTGAGCCCCTCGATTTTTTGGATTTGGATTGGATTGAACAAGCAATTGCAGACGAAGAGGAGGATTACTAGTGGACACATTAGAAGGCAGTTGTAGATGTTGTTGTGGCATAGGTTGGGAGAATTCTCTTGAAGGAGGAGAAGGAGGTCCACACCAATTCTGGGACCATGAAGGGTTTGGACAAAATTGAGGGTAGCATGGTTTCCAGGGCATTATATATTGACAACACTACAACCATGAGGGTGAAAATGGTACAGACTGAGGCCCAAAATTCATAATATTAAAATACTGAGAAGGGTCTTGAGGCATACATTGATTCATGTTTTGTGGCCATGGTTTCCATGGTTTCTTTGATCCCATAAAATACAGTTGATCCATTTATTCATTTGTTCCCTAAAAGACTTCCTTCAGGCCAAGAATAGATGGATAACTGCTAGTGGAATGACTCTGTTCACATATCGCACAAGTCTCAATGGAATTCAATGGCCATTCCTTCACCAGATGCTTCTTCCTACATTGAGTACAGAAAATGCACATGGCCTTCTCTACTTTTATCTACTTCTATTTCGCCTAACACGTCTAGTTGTGACGAAAGTGTGCTCAGGATATCGGTTCTCAAATTATTCATCAAGTTCGTGATCTCTACTTTTGTAACTCCACCGCTAGATGTCTTGAGAGTTCTGATCCCCTGCTTATGCCTTGCAGCCACTCATGAACACTTGATCTTAATTCAGAGATGGCATTAAATTCCTCCTATGATATGTCTCTTTTCCATACTACATTCAATAGCTACAAAGATTCCTCCCTCAGTGCCCAGAGAAATATTATTTTCAAATTATTCTTATCCATATCACAATGGCCTAATCTTTTCAAACTATATTGAAATCACTACACAAATTTAACCATGTTCTCATCATCTTTTTGCATAATCTTAAAGATTTCTTCCTTCACATCTCGGGATTTGCAGTAGTCTTGATATTTCTCAAGGAAAATCATATTCATATCGTCCCATGTATCAATATATTTTCCCCCTAAACCCATAAAGCATATCAAATTTGTGTCGTTCAAAGTAGTGGGGAATATCTTCAATTTATAAGAATCAGAAATATAATCATACCCTCAACAAACAACGTCGATTTCAAAAAGGAATGTGTCTGGATCCTCAAAAGAAAGACCATGGAAATTAGGTAATGTTATCAAAGGAATAGGCTGCATAGGTGCATCAACTCTGATATCTCCAATTGGAAATTCGATCAAAGAGGTTCTAAGAGCCATGAATATCTGCCAATACCCACTTGGAATCTCAACAGGTTCTAGCTCTGGCTATTATATAACAAGTGGTTAAGGTTGTTTAAAAATGGTCCCTCGATCAAATGGTGCAGAGAATTATCTCAAATATTCTTCCTTTGAACTTGCAATATGCAGTTCTTCAGATCCTTTACCTACTACTTCTTCTTCCCTGAATTGCACTTATGTTATTGGGGAGAGTTCTATTTGTGAAACTAATTTCCCTCGAGATCCTCTATGAGATCTTACCCTAACAGTAGCTCACGACGATGCTTCTAACTGAGCTCTAGAAATGATCTCTTCGATGTAGGTATTTATGCCTAGATCTCTCCCTCTTCATTTCAGGGCTCTTCCACTACCCTTGTTATTTGTATCTTTTCTCATACAATCAGTAATTAAAAGGAAAAAATTCAAGAAAATCCAAAGCTCAGGACCTGGTGCAGGGTACAAAATTCCCTCCCTAGGACAAGAGAGTTGCCTCTAAAAAGAAAGAAAAGAAAGAAAATAAATCAATCACAAAATTAAGCTCAGGACCTAAAACAGGGTGACATAAAAACTTCCCTTCCTAGGACGAGAGAGTGGTTCTTATGAAAAAGAAAACAAGACAATCAAAGAAAAATAAATTATCTAATGCTTAGGACTTATAGGAGGGTGAAAAATTCACTCCCCGGGACGAGAGATCAATCCTATGATCAATATCAGTCATACTTTCACGCCGTTAATAACCTCCCCGATAACAACACCAAAATGTTGGTGTTCAGATATGAATCATGCAATTCACACAATCCCACATTAATTGTCAACCTAGGACTCTATGGGTTATTTCAAGGCTATCACGCAGAGTATATACATGCCATAATTTCCCTACCCAATACCGATCATTCAGTTATAAACTTAACAATGTGTAACAACAAGCTATAACTCTAACAACGAATAAGAGTAACAACAACAATGACTATAACAACAACAAGAATAAAAAGAAAGTAGACTCAGAGAAACACATTGATAATCATCCACAATGATAAATAAATTAATGAAAATAAACCTATGCACACATCTATCCAACAACACCTAGTCATGAGAGTGGGCCCAAATCCTTGATGAGGGCTGTGGCGATATCAAGAAGTCACAAAATGCTCAGAAGATCATAATTTCATTAATCAAAAGGATAAACCATATATGTTGTTATATACTCAAAGTTAACATAATTCTCTACGGTCTTAACTGTCAGCTTTCACATCCCCATAACTCTACTTATACAATATGTTAACACTAACAACTCCTAGAATTACGGTAGTTGTGTACCTACAATTACATACTAGTTTCTTAAGGATAATAGAATGTAAAGATAATAGTGTGTTGTTTGAAAGATTCATCCACCATTGCAGCCAATGTGTAAAGATAACATTTCCACCTGGATGGTGACCATTTGTTGAACCACTACCATGATCATACTTCCTCCAAATCTACAAGAATAATCGAATTAGCAAACCACACAGGAAACAATACCCTATGACTATGCTTCATTGACTAATGATTCATAATGACATGATAAGAGGTATACCTATGCAGTTTAGAATGTAAATTGACCAATAATGGTGTAAAATGGATACAGGAAACAAGGTAAAAAGGTGGGTAAAAACATGCAAATTGAACCACCAACACCTATACACTCAAGCTAGTTTACAACAGTTGTTACACTTCCTTGTCATCCCCACGTCAGCTGAGGAACTTGAATTCCTTGAATGCACTAGCTATTTGGGCTAATTAATCAGTTAAGTGATAGATCTCTAAGTTAAATTGTTATCCCATTGCACAACTGACCTTCAACTAACTCTATCAATAATTAGAGGTTAGTTAACTGAATACAACTAAAAATAACTGAAATGGATTACTAAAATTTGGCAATCACACATTCATAACTAAACTGCAATCCCTCTAAATTGAATTCACTGAGCTAACTGAGTGAGAAGATCCATGGCACACTAGTTAACTACATCCAAGTTATCCTGCTGATGTGGAAATTCGATTTACTCAATTTAACTAAGGCTAAAGTCAAATTCAGCCTTTATTGCTACATTTTTTCAAAAATTGTTGCATTGTATTTCTGTTATACCTTCATTAATTGTGGAATTTATTTTTCTATGTTGATTCTTACTACTACTTGCTTGTGTTCAAGTACATTTTGGATCAAAGCCTAGCACTGCATATGCAACTAGGAATAGGAACATAATTACATATCCATCAAATTTGTTCCAATTATCCAAGGCCTAGGAAAGAATTACTTACAAGTTCAAGTTTTATCGATGATTTAATTTCAATTAAATGTTGTCAAAATAAATTTTTGACAACATAGACCAAAATTATTTCTCAAAAGAAAGGAATGAATATATTTTAATGAATAAAAACATCAAAAACTCATATTTAGTGGGGTTCTTAGCATCTACCTTGTCACATTATTATTGCATTGAAATTTTGTTATCCTATAAAAGACCTTAAAAAAAAATCACTCAGTGAATGATAATTATTAATAAGGACTTTAAACAATACTAGAAAAGGATCTTATATTTTATTCAAAAGTGCATTGTTTTTGAGACAATGGACTTATTTTCTAGGCATGGATAATTTTTTTACTAGATAGAGACATGGTTCATATTCTAAAAAATGTTTGTATAACTAATAATTCAAGACCAATAATTTGTAGTACATGTTCTTATCTTCAAGAAAGAAGGGACAAATAAAAATGGGTAGAAAAAGGCATGTCTTTTACAAAAATACTTTCTCTTTTATTTTCTTTTTAAAATATATATATATATATATATATATATATATATAATAAAAAAAATGAAATATTCAATTACACTTTGTAGACACGCAAAACTGTGTAAATGCATGAAAATGTCAAAACAAGAGTTTATGTGAGGTAAACATCTCGTTGAAATAAATTCAACACTGAGACTTTCTGCTCCAGAATTCGATCTCCATTTATATGTCCATATACATATTGGGAATTATAAGTGCAAAAGGAAGCAAAAAATAGTTGTAGATAAGTCCATGCATATACTAATCACTAGGGCCCCTGCCAGCCTATACAAAAGGATCCTCGAAAACGCCTATGGCAGTATGTGTTTTTGTTGCCTGATCATTCTTCTTTGATCCACCACAACCCTTGATCAATATTTAGTCCATACTTGGAGAGATTATCTGCATCTCGGTTTCATTCTATATAGAGTTGTTGGCATGAGAAAAGATAAAATGATTTTTTTAATCTCGTAGAATTGTTCAAAAGAGGATTAAGCATGATGTTTCAACAAGACTGAGTGTTGTTAATCCAATTAACCACAAACATAAAATCACTAAAGATTTTTATGTGTGAGACTTTGTTTTCTAAAGAAAAAACAAGCATATTTCTATAGGCTTGTATCTCATCCTGATTATTTTTTCCAATCCTAAATTGCATCGTTACATAATAATAATGATTTGCAATAATGTGGAGAATAAAACCACCCCCACTCTTCTGCCCCAAGTCAATAGAGGCCCCATCAAGAAATCCTTATGGTTTTGTGTGATGTAGATCTTCTACTTCAATGGATCTGACATGTATGACATGTTTGTATTGAGGGAAGTGGATCAATATTTATGTTTCTTCAACTACTATGTTCATAGGCACTGAGGGCTTATCATGAAAAATAACACGATTCTTAGCTAACCACACCCCCAAAAGATAATGAATGAGAGAGATTTAAAGATACATGAAGATGGGTTTGAGAGCCATGCTTGCCACACATCCTCCACATTTTGGGAAACCCATCATCCTATTTGAACTTATGTTGTCCTAAAAGCTTACCATGCCTTTTGGCAAAAAGGGAAAGTGAGAAAGAGGTGTGATATTGTTTATTCAATAACCTTACATAGAGAGCTCCATCCTAGTCCTTGTATAAACTATTTTTCAAGAACATCCTAATTGGGAACTTATTCTCAATAATATGCCACATGATTTTTTTTTTCCTTTGGGGGACATTAAGGATTTCATGGAATCTTCCACCACCACCTAGGATCTTATGGAATTTCTTCTACACTTATAGAGGTATATCCTGTCTTGGGAGTATATATTCCTATAGGAGAGGAGCACTAGACTATTTCATCACCCCTCTATATTATTCATATGTATCCAGTCAAAAGGGAATTGATATAGTTTCTCCATATTTCCTAGTAGTCCTCAGTGACACCTAAATATTCAACAGATAGTTACCCTTGATTCTAGATAATGGAGATGGTTGGGTTTACCATGTGTGAAAACTTAGTGAGACCCTTGACGCGCAAGAATTAAACTAAGGGTAGAAGGATAAAATGACCTTGACATTTTGTATGACCATGGGTAATTTGTAATTATAACCTTATCACCTTTACCTAGCATCTAGGGAAAACCCCTTCTAATTACATCAAATGTCTACAAGAATGCTCTTCATATTATAGACACATTCACCCATGACTTATCTTCTCTACAAATCAAATCTTCCATAGTACTTGGCACAATATATTTTTGAATTACCACCAAGCACCAAATATTTTAAGTGGAGATCAACCTCCACCCAAATTTTATTGTCAATGCCTTGGAGAATAAGAAAATATTCTTGAGGCCTCATACTCCCAATGATTTTGGACATCCAATATTCCCCGATCAAAACCACATTAGAACACCTTCCTCCTTGGTCCTAGACTAGAGGAAATTGAATGCTATTCTTCTGATTTTCTCCAATGCAACTTTAGGACTTTAGGCTAGAGACATCCAATATATAGGAATTGCTTCCAAAATAGACTTAACAAGGACTAGTAGACCTGTCGTGGACACAGGAGCTTCACTGGGGGAGAAATACCATACAACATGTATTCATATTGGGGGATATATATTGAGGAAAGTATGACATAATATATTGAGCATATAATAGGGGGTAAAGGGTTTTTATATATTGTGTATAAAAAATGGAGGTCAAAGTTAATGAATAGATATAAAGTGGTATTATAAATGCTAATGAGAAAATGGGTACCTACAATATGTAGTGGAAGTAGGGGTTTTTTAAATTAGGAAGGTGTATTGTGTTCATATTGGTAGCGTTTAAATAAAGTTATTTTTAGAGGTATTTTCCAGTATGTAGTAAAATTACAGGTATTGTTTATGTGCCACAAACACACGCGCTATGTCGAAGATTCATTGAGTGAGGCTCCTGTGGTTGTGGAAAACCACCTATGACTCCAATTTTTAATTCTATTCTCGACCTTAAATACCAACCACATCCAATCCTCCTTGCTATAATTATTTTGATGCAAGTGAAAAACCAAGTATTTTAGTCCCTTTTCCTTCACTTTAGGCTCAAAAAGGAAGAAATTGTGAAATTTGATGGAGCTCAACCTCCTCCAAATTTGAGACAAACAATGAGGACTTTCGGAACAAAAATACTTTTTATAATTGGAATTGATATATTATAAAAACTTACTTTAAATATTTTCACTTTATGTTATTTCCATATTTCATTATTGAACAACCTCAAAAATGTTCTAATCAACAATCCAATGAATGAAAAACGTTGTATAGACATCAAAATAAGTCACGTGGTGCTCCAAATAAATATCTAGCTTTTGTAATTAATGACATGGATAAAAAATGACCTTTTCCACATTTTTTTCATACATAAAATACTTTAGAGGAGGGAAATTTTCTTTATATTCTTTGGTCAACTACATGGTTTTTAATGTTTTTCATCATGTGCTTACTCATCAATGTAATAATACTCAAATTTTGTATCTACAATTGGAGAACACTAGCCTTGAAAATAAGAATTAGGATGTTTTTGGATATTTAGACATGGTTGTTGAAAGGATAATTTTCAAAAGGGAAACATTGGTTTCCTTGTTCCTCAACACACACATGACCATATCGATCAAATTTTTATTTATTTTGCAGAAACACTGAAGAGGGAGAATGTTTGGAGTTTTCCATCCCTGATTGAACCTATTAAGAAAAAATATTATCTAAAGCCCATTTTTCACATATTGGGATAGATTCTTGATACACAAATATTTATTTAGGGATTTCATGGTGAAGAAAAGTACAATGAAAATCTTAATCACATTAACTTTGAGTGTCAAATCTAAATAAAAAGCACTTATATGAGTGAAGGAGTATTCAATGAAATGAGGGATTTCATCAAGTTTGTCACTTTTGACGTTCATCCTAGATCATCAAATGTATGCATTAAAGTTATTTTTAAGGTAATCAATGGATGAAATCCATAATGCACAAAGATATACTATAGTTACCCATTATTTTTAATGTTTAGAGGAAATAAAAATTTCTATTAAATATAAACATGAGTACTTTGGGGTTGATAATTTACAATAATTTATGCTTATTTTAGTGTATTTTTATTATTTTTTATGAATAAGTAAATAAATATTTAGAAGCCATGTTGAATTTTTAAATCATATAGTGACATCATCATGGAATTATTTATTATTTTGTTCTTGGACTAATAAATTAACCTTAAAGGGAATTATTTACTGTTTTTCTCTTGGCAAATAAATTATCCCTAAAGGAGTGGACCTTTTAATGTTGATTTTATAGTTTTATTAGCAGCAATATCTGTATTTTATACCATGGTTTTGAAAATATTAAATATTGAAATTTTAATAAATATGTGCAACCACTTTTCTCCTTCACCACCCACCTCACCATGCGTGTAACCTAAAAAATAGTTGTTGCTTACAACATTACTTTTTTATTCATGGTTTTATTTTAGGTTTTGATTACAACTATAATTTCCATTCTAATTACCCATATTATGTAAATGTAACTAAGACTATTAATGTTGGATAATTATCATGGATATCATGTCACTTTATCATGATGCAAATATTCTTAAATGGATGTGTTGTCACTTGCTACTCACTCACTGCTTTGCAAATGATCAATTGTCCAGGATGCATAAGAATAGTGAAGTTGAAGCCATTTCCTAAGCCACAAAAGCTATCAGATCTCGATTAGACCCTCTCCATTGCATAATGCTCAGAAAGAACTTTCCAATGTATATAGAAGTAAAAAAAAAGACTCTTGGATCAGAAGTTAGAGCTTTTTGAAGATTACCTTTGGAAGGCCCAGAAAAAAAAGAAAACACACTAAGGGATGAAGACAATTTACAATCAGAGGTCTGAGAAAAATTACAATTGTAGATCAGGCTCGCTGGCAGGCAAGGGATACTGGCAGGATGTAAAAATAGTGATCCGCTAATCACCGATATCGCATATTGGCAATCTATGGGTTCGAGTGAAGCATTTATCGACATACCAGTGGAGCAAAGGGCTGCCACTCTAAAAACCTTCTGGGGGACGATTGTGTGATGTAGTTTTACATCAATGACAGAGGCCGAGAATCATTAAATTACAAAGGAAATGTGGAACAAAACCAAGACTTTGCCACCCCCTTCTTTCTCCTTCACATGGAAAAATACGGTAAATCCCGCAGTCCTACAGTCCCGCATTCTTGTAGTCCCATAGTCCCATGATCCTGTATTCCCGCATCTTGAAACATCCCAGTTCTGCATACTCCAAAACCTTGCGTTATCATCAATTTGCGATATAGTGTTACATTGTCGAGGGAGGCCGAGAATCGTTAACAAAGGAATTTCATGCGAAAAAAGGGTCGGCCAGGCCTTTTTCTCTCCCCCAGGGGGCCATGTGGTGGAATATGATTAGTCATTAGAGTTGACATGGTAGCTGACGTCATCAGTGACATGGCAGTATGGGTGGACACGTGTCACTCAGTTTCTGTGTTTTCGAGGGTCAAATGGGGCCATTTCCAAGTGACGCGTGTCACCACTCATAGGGTGACACATGGTAGCGATGACATCACCCAGAGGTCAGTGATCACACGATGCGAAGGCTTATTCTTCTGCCGACACTCCTCCTCGGTTGTGATTACGATAAGGAAAGAGGACCCCCTAGATGCGATAAGTGATTGCGGTCTATTTGATAAGGATTTTGCATCCGAGACATCGGCCGATGTGGCATAAGGGGAAGTCAGAGGTTCTGAAATCTGCAAAGAAAGGCTGATATTTTTGTGAGACTGTATCACTTACTTACATAGAACTTGCAAAATATCACAGGACTAGTGGTGATTCCCCCTTTTAAGTATTACAATGTGTTATTTCTTGTTTTCATCCATTTTCTCTATTTTCTAATATGAATTCATGCAAAAATAGATGCTAGAATATTTCATACCTTCTTATGGATTCAATTGCGTTGAGTTATTAATGCACATGCCTATCTTATGGGTTGAAATTATATCTTTAAACTGTACTACACGAATCATATCATCCAGTTTCTTTTCTATCAATTATATCTACCTGTAACTCAAATAATTTTATCACATCTCATGGTTTCAGGCTCTATGTTTTTAATATAGAATTCTTGGTGCTTTGAGCTCTATACTTTGAGTTATCCCTTCTTTGTCTTCTCTCATTTATTCTACAAAGCTGATTAAATTGTAAGCCTTTGAAGTGTTTGGCCTTCACTATCTTTTTTTATATTTCTAGGAACTTTGTATGTGTAGAAATACCAAAATACCTAACTTGTATCTTTGGATGAAAGAAGCAACTCATGCCTCTTATATATGTGTATAGAACATGGGTGATGTCTCCTCTTGCTTAAGAATAATTTGAGGCACACTCATCTTGATGTGCCTAGGAACTGGTCTTGTAGGCAATCTAAGGTTGTCTCTTGGAGCTACAACAATTTGTATTGTTGAAACTAAAGAAGAGGGTGTACTACATAGATCTTGATGCCTATGAGAGAAAATTTACTAAGGGAAAGTTGTGAGGGGGATGGAGAAACTAATTCCATCTAACTAAATTAATTTATTAGACCCTTTATGTGACAATTGAACTCCTTAAATGACCACCAATTATGAGGGAATAGGGAGATTCTTAACCACTAGCCTAAGATATGGACTATGTACCCCATTTTATAGGGACTCTTAATGCCCACATAATAACATAAAGGGAGAGACCTAAGGAAGAAGGGAGAGGGAATATAAGCTATTATGAGAAAAACAAAGAGAGTGCACAGAGAAAAGAATAACATAGAAGGAATGAGAATAAAACCAGAGATAATGGATTGCTAGTGAGATAATATAACTTATGAATTGGGTGAACAAAACCTTTCCACATATGAGTGGAAGGAAGTGACTCTGAATAGTAGGAAAATAGATGCCTCTTGAGTCACATCCATTTAGTGTGGGAATGAATACTAAATTTAATAGGGCAGAGAATCAGAGAGAATCCTTCACTCAAGTTTGGGGGTCTGAAAGAATTTTGAATAACTGATTGACTGAGGCATGTAATGCACTAGTGAAGGGAAGCACTAAGGGACTATTAGATTAGTGAAGGGATTCCTTTCATGTTGCGCAGGATTTGGATGGCCATATTTGATGTGTTAATAGGTCCCAACTTATCATTGATGTAAAATTCTCAAATCCTATAAGTGAAAGGAGAGTGACCTTCACATTCCTTACCTGATTTATAACCTTGAGTAGTTCTTGAGTGAAGTTTTCTCTAAGGAATTGGATGTAGCGCAAGGGTGTCCAACAGTAAGAAATATTGCAATGTAGTTGAATCTAAGTTTGGGTGGAGATTGTGTCACCCTTGTCGAGTTACCAACAACTTAACTATAATAGATAAGTATATTTGCCTCTTATGAATGGAATGTCATTATTGTTAAATGTCCTAGTATATTGTTATGTTAGTTACTAGGATTGCTAGTAGAAATGGACTAATATATGGTATGAATAACTAATAAGCATGTATGATCTAAATATTGTTTATTGTTTCATGAACATGAATATTCTAGCTTCCTATGTATAATATAATAATGAGATGATATTGGATATAATATGTTGGGACTCTAGTTATTATTTCCTCTCGTGGCTAAATTATATGCAAGGGAGTATACCTTGGGGCATGCTATTAATAAATAACAAAAATGTGTGATTGGAAGTAATAATTCAAAATTAATTTAGGGCCTAATATCTTCCTTTAATTTTTTGGAGTGGTTTGTCTTTCCCAAAATAACTATGGGATGTAATAACAAGCATTACATCCCTATTGACTGTGGGAGGACTTGAAGGTCCACCTCTTTTGAAGGGACTTTAGCTTCCTTGGGAGGAAGGACAAACTACTAGTTACCTATGTGTGGGGAAGATTGAAATCTAAAGTGGGGGTTCAGTCTTACATGGGCAAGGACAAGGATTTTAGCTAAGTAAATTTGAATATTTGGCTTTAGGCTCTCTTTCTCTCTTCTTCTATAAGATGCTTGACCATAAGTAGTGACCTTGAGAGGATGTTGTAGGTTGGAGAAGAATTATGTGTCTTCAAGATCCTTTGAGGGTAATATCATCCTTGTCAAAACCAATGTTAAGACTTCACAGTGGGCCTAGAAAAACTCTCATGATCTTTATATAAATTTTGAGATTAACGCTTAAGAATTTTACGGAAGAATTTGGCTTGGGCCTAGTCATATGGCCATTGGAGACCATGACCAAAATCTATAGGAGAAAGTGTGGTTAAACCATCCAGCAATTAACATTGGAGTATTGGGTCACTGAGGGAGATATCGAGAGTTCCTCAAAATAGATATATTGTAAACCCGCAATGCAAATAGAACCCACATTTCTAAAAGTTAAACAAGATGTTTAGGAGTTATCGGTTGATAAGGATTTTAGCATTAGCCTCTAGATATATGCCTGTTGATATATGGTTGTCGATAAAGTGACCCATAATCCATCGATTCTAAATCATATCCTTTCGGATTTAATGTTGACAGAACCCGGAATTATAACACATGGACTCTCTAATATCCTTTCAATATTTATTGCCAGTCAAATCATAGTGTGGGTGAGCAGTCCCCAGAAAATGCCTTTGAAAAAAAACATAAAACAACTTGTGAATAGGTTTTTTTTATTAATATTCTACACTTATTTTCTTCAAATAGATGAACGTTTATGTGGCATTTTTTTTTTTTAATTCAAAATACTTTGCTTTAATTTGATAAATTTTAGTTAAATATTGTTGATGGTGACACAAATACATTAATACAGTGAAGATATGTGAACGACATTTCAAATGATAATGGGATAGTGATATACATTAATGCAATGGGGATATGGAAACATGACTTCAAATAATAATGTTGTAATGATAGATATTAATATAGTTCAAGTATTTTATGTTTTTTTAGGTATTGTTTTATGAATTTTATTAATGATTTAGTCCAAAGTTGTTACAATGGTAGTTTTGGGATATAAATGGAATATTTTAGAGTTTTATTAAGGTTTTGATTTTATTTATACATTTAATAATACATTTCGAGTAATGAAAATTAACAATTTTATAAAAAATGTTGTTGGGAGATTTTAATAAAAGAGACAAAACTATAGCATGAATAAAACTTCATCACGTATACCAATAATGATAATAATATTACAAATATAACAAATGACATGTTAAAAAAACATTTACATTCTCATATAATGATTCCATTCTCATGATTAAAACAACAATGCCAGTATGTTAGTTAATACTTTCCTCAAAGACATCTCAAGAAAAATCACCAAGATTTCTAAATGGTATCTTTTATTTTTTTTAATTAATATGAGATGATTATCTATGTAGGCTTTTGATTATGGTAATTTAATTTGTTATGGTAGTTATTGTAAATATGGTTATTTTATAGATCCAATTTGGTATAGTTACTAATTGGGTATTTGGTAGTTTATGGACTCAAGTTTTTGGTAATCCATGGTTTTTCTCATGACAATTTAATGTGTGGTCTATTTAAGGACACTTTGACTCCTGCTTTTGGCCCAAATAATAACAGATCTATTAGGAGTTATATTTCCTACAAAAGTTACAAGGATAATTTGTGTCCATCTGTTATTGTCTTTATGTGTTATTATCATGATTTTATTCATCTTTGTTTTATAATAGTGGCATTAGAGCTGTAGGAAGAGCACTTTATGTAGTATAGGTTGTGTGCCTACACATGCCTTGAGGAGATATAGGTGTAGAATATTTCTGCTACACTAAGGATAGTCAATTTGTTATAAGGAGGCTATGTAGTTGCATGGACAAATATCTCTAATGTAACCATCAAATATGTGGTGAGGCGTTTTATCAAAAGTGATAGCAACATGCATCCATTAGCATATAATACATTCTAATGGTTGATGAGGATTCTAGGAAAGTACAGGGAAAGGTGAGAGCCCTAGAGGGTGCCTAGAAGATTACGTTAAGGACAAGGGGACAAGTGGTGCAATGATATCTAAAAGTGTGCACGTACGTCATGTTTGTGATATCTATTGAATCACATGATTTGAATTGAATCCTAGAGTAAGTCACTTATCTCAATTGATCTGAGTAGATGAACATGGAGATCTACAAATATTTGAGATGGAGTTGATGGTGCTAAGGCCCGGTGAAGAAGCCAACATGTTATGAAGAGCCACAATAGTGCATGAATAACCTACAACGTTTGTTCCAAGTTGTAAATCCTATCCATAAGAATTTAGTATTCATTAAGGTTGTTGTAATACTAGTTATTTAGGTATACATGTAGTGTGATGGCACACGTTGGAGGATCAAGTTGTGCAATGAACCATTTAAATAAGAATGAGGGTGGTAGGTGCACTTGTATACTAGCTTGATGTTAGTTTGTTGTAAAAACTATTATTCAAGCATCCATGTTGTAGTGAACTGGTGCATGGATTTATTTGTGATGAAGCTATGATATTATGTTATGAACTTCTTGAATACATACAAGTGTGGAAAGTGTACTCATATGCGAACTTGAAGGGGGAATGTAATATCTTAAGATGTGAGATGGTTGATGAACCCTATACGAGATAAAGTGTGAAATAAAATTGGTACAAACAACAACTAGTTACCTTGTATAATGATCATCTTTTTATATGAACTTCAATAAAGATATTGGGATTGAGTTAGATTTCCCAAGTCAAAAGTAAGGGTGAATTGTTAGGGTAGTTTGGGTAAACTTGACTTAGTGTGGCTTAGTCACAAAATCAATTTGATACAATTAGAAGATAGTTTCACCATGAAAATTTCCATGAAAATTTATGTATTCATATGTTAGTACGTTAATATTTCAATATATATATATATATATATATATATATATATATATATAGATATATATATATATATATATATATATATATAATTTTATTTTATATTTTTATTTGTTCTTTTTCTTTTTACGATACAATTGGATATTAAGAATTAATATGAAATTTCATGTTTTAGATTTATCTCTATTAAGCACCCTATACAGGCTTCTAGAATTTTAATTTTTTAAATACTAGCACAACCATATTATTAATGTGGTTTATATATGTTGATAGGTCTAATAAATCACATGCACAACCACATTAGTAAATGTGGTTGATATACATTGATAGACATCGATGGTATGAATTTAATATTAATATTAATAGTGATATCAATAAATGTATAATTATAAAAATAAATATTATTTAAAAAATATTATTATATTATAATTATGATAATAATTAAAATAGTGATTTACAATAATTATTATTATATTATAATAATATGATAATATTATTGATACTAACAATAATATGATAAATCCAAGGGATTAATAAACCCAAGGGAATAATAATAAAAACACAAGGGATTATAAACCATAGGATTAATATTATGAACCTTGGGATTATAAATCTTAAAATTATAAACCCTAATATTAGTATTATAAATCTAAATGATTAATAAACCCAATGAATTATTAGTATTATAAACTTAAGGGATTAATAAACTCGAGGGATTAATATTATAAACCTTATATATTATAAACATAAGCTACTAATATTGCCCTATGAATATAAACCCTAATATTAATATTATAAACTCAAGGATTAATATAAAACTCTAGTATTAATATTATAAACCCTAATATTAATATTGTAAACACTAATATTATAAACTTTAAATCAATATTAAACCTTAATATTATGAAAGTAATATTAAAAATCCCTAATATTATAAATGTTATATTAAACCTCAGTTTTGAAATGTAACAATGCAATGTTGAATAAATTGCAACGAAATGTAACATTGCAAAAATGAATGTCAAATTGATTGTCATATTGAGACAAATTTTGTCACATTGAGACAAATTTTGTCACAATGTGATGTTGGACAAATTTTTGTACCATTCCAATGTCACCATATTAAACCACAATATAAAACCCTAACACTATAAAACCCTAGCTTTTATTTGTTATATTAATCCCTCAGGGATTAATATTATAAACCCAAATACTAATATTAAATCGCAAGATTAATATTATAAACCCTAATATTAATATATCAAAGCTAAAATTACTATTATAAACCCTAATATTATAAACTCTAATATGTCATTATACTTACTAGGAATTTATATTACAAACCCAACAAATTAATAATATTATAAATCCTAAGATAAATATTATAAACCCTAGGATAAATATTATAAAGCGAAATGAATAATTTTAAACTCTAGGAATGTAAACCTTAAAATTAATATGATAAACTCAAGAAATTATAAATATTGCAACAATAATTATGAAATTAATTAATATTAAAAACCTTAAGATTAATATTATAAATCTTAAAATTATAAGTAATCTTAAAATTATAAGTAATTTTAATAATTTTATTGACTTTCAAAAATTTGATATGAAATTTTAAATTTTAAATTTTAAATTCATCCCTACTAAACGTCCTATATAAGCTTCTAGGATTTTAGTTTTTCAAATATTAAGAATTGTGTGAATAGTTCAAACCGATTAATCTGAGAATTTTCTTGTTATATTCAAAATTGAATGGCTAAAATTAGCATTTTCAAAACTTGATTAACGAAGTTTTTAGTTTCATAATATATCGTTGGGCGTCTGCTACACGTGGCTAGGGTTTGCACTTCGTCTGCCATTTATTCTTTGAGCCACAACAAGGTTTTAGATTATTTTTTAAATTTCAAATTATAATTTTTATTTTTATTTTTGTAATGCGTAGCAGGACCATCTATTTTCTATTATATATAAGGCAAATTTACACCACACAGTTTTACCCGGTAGCCTAAACTCTCCCCGAGGGGAAACCGAGTCTATTGGCCATTAGTTAGCATTATACCCATCTAAAAACATAACTTCTTTAGTCTTTCTAGCAAGGCTAGGTAAGTTTTAGTCTCATGAACACAAACTGTATAACTATGACAACTGACATAAACAACTGGAAATTTAAATGATATCCACATAAACACAAACTAAGTATAGGAAGACTAATCTTTATTAACATTCTGCTTCTCAGAGTATGAGGCTACTGGGGCAGGACCATCAGTTGTTGTTTCTGGCATTCCGAAGAGCTCCACAATGCAAGGGATGTGACGGTTAATCCAATCCATCCTAATGTCATGTTTGTGCAGCTGGAATGAGATCTTCTCCATGTCTCTTTTGTAATTGGGAAGGCCTTGCATTGTAACTTCCATCCCCATAGAAATTTTCTCCACTGCATTTCCTAGCATACTTTTCATCAGGAAATACAAGTACAAGGTGTGCTTGAATTGTGTAATTCACCCTCTTATGGTCCTTGGGTCAGGCACCATTGATTTCCAGACTTCTGTTTCATCGTCCGGTTCGAGTTCATACTTTACTTGATCTTCACAATCATCCATCAACTTTCAAATGCCCTCTTATGTTTCCTCTTTGTATGTCGTGGCCGCCTCAGCTATGAAGTGCTTGGCGGGCTTGCGACCCCTATGGCCTTCTGCCTTGCTTGGTCGCTTGGCTGCCCGGGGTTCCGGGTCCTTGTTGACACGGCCTCAACCACATCTTGTTAGATCCATACCCTGTCGAATTGTAACTTGTATACATTCCAACATTGTTAGCTGCTCTAAATCATTCATCTCAAGACAACACAACTGCAATAACCATACTTCACTGTTATTCCTAGCCTGTGATAGGAAAAAGTATCCTTGTGCCCACAGGTGTGCAATGGAAGGGAGTAGGATTCCCCTGGTTTATTTCCATGCCTCTCGCCCTTTCCAATGTTCATAGATTGGTCACCCCCATGTGGCCATGACCTGCCTCTCAGACCTGCTTGGAGCCAGGTATTTCTAGTGTTATCATTTCTGCAAACCCTTGCCTCTGCCAGCAGTGTCCTATCCACTTGCTACCCACCTCTCTTCCTCTCAGGCCACCTAGGGTCCCTAAATACTCTTGTATGGTTCTGCATTGCCATTTTCTCTGGTTCACTTAGCCCATTTCCCACCATGCTTGCATCCCAACCCCCCTGCCTATGACTCTCCCTTGCCACACTCAGCTATACACAGTTGCCCAAGCGAGGCTTGCCCATTAATCCCTATGCCCTTGGGCTAGTCATTCGAGTCAGGTCAAGTTTCTAGGCTCCGCTCGGTATTCGTCATCTCATAGCACCAGATTTTGCTTGAAAGAAAAATTAAAATAGCGCAGAGCTGAGCCATAGCTCCCCCTTGCCTTCCCTGGTTCCTCCTTGGCTGGGTTAAGCCTCGTTGGGGTGGCCTCGCGCCTCTCCCTCCTCCCCAGCAACTCTCCCACCACCTCATGGAATTTCCCCCAGAACCCAACCAGAACTTATGAATTGAACGAGGCCAGGACCAGTCTACATACCCAAGAGTCGACGCTTACCTGCAGACTTGTTTGCTTCACCTCCCTTCCGCTCTACAGTTCCTGCCTTCACCGCTATACCATTCACCTCCATTACACATCGAATAACTCTTCCCACTCCGCCACCTTCACTTAAGTCCCCCTATGCCAACTTGCCAACCCACCTCCCATACATTCAAGGCAGAGGACATCGCACTCCCTGCCTTGAGCATGTGGGGTGCGGTTACAATGAATTTTATTGTACTAACCATGTCAACTCAGGCCTGGCGCCTCTAACACCGCCCTCATCCTGATCGGGAGAAATTGTAATTTTTTTAATAAAAATAGATTTAAATAAAAAGAATTATTTTTTTATTATTATTTTCTTTTTATTAATTAAAATTTCTATTTTTAAAGATGATATACAATTTTGTTGTGCTATAGATAACCATTGAAGGCTTTCTTGGGAGACTTTATTAAATTGACATTTAATTGCAACATCCGATGCCTCTCCTTCGTATCTTTATCTCATGTGTATTGCTTACAACATCCCATGCCTATTTTATAGACTTGTATACACGACACATCATCATATGGTTGAGTATTATTTCGTTAATAAACTTAAGTCTCTCTCTCCCATATTTAATAAATATCTCGCATCTTCAATAAACTTCTCCCATGTTAGGATCTCCCTCTTTCATCATTAATCTATTTTTCCTGCTCCAAGATTTATCAACTTTCAAATGTATCAAAATTTAGTAATATCTAAAATTTATAGAAATAAGTAATTATTATTAAATTAGTATAACTTTATCTTAATTTTAGATTTACAATTGTTTATATGGATTAAATGTTTTTGGGAGTAATGCTTCCATGTCATGTGTCATGTGATTTATAGGTTGTCATTGTGAGTTATGAGGTGTCAATCTAGAATTTGTTAATTTCTATGTTATTAGTTGGAGTCATGTCATATCCTAGTCATAAATCCACTTTCTTAGGATCTAGATTTGTCGAAGTGAGTAATTTGTATCATATATATATATATATATATATATATATATATATATATATATATATATATATATATATATATATATATATATATAATTAGGAGTGTCATTTGTGTTGTGTGTAATTTTTCTCTCAATTACTATTTTCTAATATGGTATGAGAGCTATTGGCTTGACTCCCTCAAGCGAGGGCCATGAATATGTGAAAGATCCAAGTGTTATTATTTTTGTACATATTAGTATAGATGTGTGATAGTTTATTTTTAGTGTCTGAATTTTTTTTTGTTATCCTGTGTATAGATATGTTTGTTTGTTTGGAACTTCTTCAAGCATCTTTAGATCCTTCCATTATCTTGCTATGTGTAAAGTTGTGTTTGTGATTATCTACCTAGACCCTGCAAAGTAGTTAAATTCATGCACCAATGGTTTTGTCAAAGTTGTGTGCACTACCATATGATAAATCTACAAAATCATGCCCACGACTTGTACATGTTGTTGCGCAGATTTGAGATTTGGATCTGAGATCTGGGGCAGAGGAGTTTGAAGTGGCCAATGATATATGTCAAAAGTGTTAAAATTTGAGGTAGATCTCAATTTTTCACTTCTACGTGGAAGAGATATCTGCATCACATGTTTATGTTGCAATCTTGTTCCGATTTCAAATTTTGGAGTTTTCATTTTAAACATATAGAGTCTGCTTAACTCAATATGTGAGTGTAAGTTTGTTGGAATTGACCACTCTAACAAATGTTGCTTTATGAAGACAAGAGAGCTTGAAGACAAAGATTGAACCAGATGAACAACTTTTGAATTGTGCTAAGGAGGGACGTGGTGACTTGTCTATGCCTGAATGACAGCTAATGGTTTGATGATTATTGAGTTTGTAGTTGTGAAATGTTTCAATTATGGTTATAAAAAGGGTTGATGGTTCTTAAACTAGGAGCTCTAGTGTATGAAACATAAATTCTTGTCTGTTAGTAAGGTCAAGTTGTTTGATCAACTTTTGAACACACTAAGTATCCATACACCTGTCCTAGAAACTAATGGATAATCGAAAGTGAATTATTTGATAGATCGTGGTTGGTCCATAGGATGGTTCATTACTTGATGACTTTGTCGCGGAAGCCCCAACAAGCCAAGTTGTCAATATTGTTGATCTTGCAAAGTTCATCAATGATGGTCAGAGGCAGTTACATTATAAATGGAGGTCAAGTGATAGATTGAAGATGTGGTCATGAAAGAGCGGTGTTTGCAAGATTCCAGACTGGATGTGGGTGTTGATGAAGAATAGTCATACATATATTGTCCTTGTTGTTGTAATATGTGTTTTCAATGTTTTCCATGTAAGCATTAAGGGAGGGTGTTGGAAGTAATTCTTCCATGTCATGTCATGTGATTTATAGGTTGTCATTATGAGTTCCAAGGTGTCAATCTAGAAGTTTCCAATTCCTATGTTATGAGTTGGAGTTGTGTCATGTTCCAGTCATAGATCCATTTTCTTAGGATCTAGTTTCATCGAAGTGAGTAATTTGTATCCTATATATATGTAACCTTCATTATCAATAAAAATAGGAGAGTGATTTGTGTTGTGTGTAATTTTCTCTCTCTTTCTATTTTCTAACAAATCTTTCAAGATGCTTTTTTTGTACGAATGTTGAGGAAATATTTACAATTTGAGATATTTGATTCCTCTATCCTCTTAGTAGATTTGGAGTTATATGGAACTATGTTGGATTTTAGCAAAACACTAATAAAATGTTTTAGTTACAATATTTTCTTATTTTTATTTTCAGTGGTTTTATACAATATATACATAGCTCACATTGAAATATTTTTTTTATGATTCATGTTCTAGACATTAAAATGTGAATACATAGTCCCCTCATAATCAGAAGTATCAATAGGTTATAATCTCTCTCCCCCTCTCCTTCTATAAGTATATATGTTTATTATTAACATTATTTTAAGTGTTACAAGTCTTTGTGTGTGCACACACCACACACATTTAATTATCTTTGTTATTAACATATTTTAAATTGTTACACGTAATTTCTCTATTACAAATCTCCCACACAACTTGAATTAAAATGAACCTATAAATGAAATAATAATTTCCTTGCTCTTTCTCTCCATGTACATTTGATGATAAAATCTTTTACTCAACATTCATATTCAAATATTTGATTTATGATCCACATTTTTTTTGTTATTAATATTTTAATATTATATATCAACTTCATATTAAGAATGAAATACATTACACATCTCCACCAACCCTTTAGATCTCAGTTTCACAATCTTTGTTACAATACTGACCTTCCTAGCCTTTTACAATGTCAAAATTATAGTGAGCTCGGGAGGCTTCTCTCCAAGCTTTCTAAGCATAGGAATAAAATCTTAAATCAAAATAAATAATTTGTTTCTTTAGGTCCTATAGACCAATGTTTGGTCTTAGCAGACGTTAACCATCATCATCAATAAATTTATTAATTTAGATAACCTTGTTTTTCTCTATATACAATTGGTATAAAATTATGTTATTTAATATGGATAATCAAATATTTTATTTCACAATGACTGTATTTTTTTCTATTAATATAATTTGGTTTTATATATTACATGTTAAATGAAGATATAATGAGTTACTTTATTTCTCTATATAAATTTGATGTAAAATTAAAGTAGAAATTATTTTATTTAACATAATTAAATTGATTTTTTTTCCTATATTTTTTATTTTATTAATGTAACTAATATTTTATTATTTTTAAATATAAAGTTATATGAAAACATCCACCTTATATTGACTTGTAAAGGGGCTCTGTACACAACAAATATCTTTATTTACATGATAAGATATATCTATATCTATGTAAATGCCATATTAATAGAATTTCTATATATAATAGTATTTCTAGTTTTTAAATAAATCATATTTTTAATTTTCTTTACTTCAGATATTAAATACAAATTGAATATATCTATTGAGAAATATGTACTTTTATTTCTATTATACCATGTTACTATGCATTTAGTTTGTTTGACTTGTTAGTATTTTTTTTGACTAAAAAAATGACATATTGTCCATAGTTTAACAATACAAATGAAATATTTTTATTTTTTAAATATTATTTTAATCTATATATTTTAATTTTTATTGGTTACATGCTGGTTGTGTAATGGTTTCCATTGCCAATTTCAGTCTCCTTCACTTCGGTGAAAAGTATCTTTTTGCATAGAGCAATAATGATTGTTTCTAGATTTAGTTGGGAGGTATGGATATTTCCAATAGTTAGTATTAGGTCTTTTTGTAGAGTGGAAGGAATGTTACCAATTTCGTTGTAGTAAGTGTGGGATCTTATGGCAAAGTGGAATATGAGATGTTTCTAATTTGACTGTATAAAGTATGGATGAATATAGGAGTTTCCTATCCCACATTGGAGGGATAGACTTTTCCAATTTTAGCATAGGAAGTATGTTCCTTCCTTAGCATATGAAGTCTAACTGAATATAAATGTTTTCCACATTTAGAAAACTATGGGATCCTATTTATTCATGAAAGATATATGTTTCCAATTTCAATTTATAAGACAATGGATGGTCAAGAAATTGATGAATTAAAATTAATCATTAATAATGAGCCCTTCTTTCCTCATGTTTTTCCATTACGGTCAAAATAGATTTTCTACTAGTTCACTCCTAGACATTTGATCTTCAAATTCTTTTTGCGATAATGGTCAGTCTCTACGTTTCACTCCTACTACTCTATTAGGCTTGCAATTTTCATGTGAAACATGCTTTATGCTATAGCTTGCTAGAGTCTAAATATTTGTGAGGAAAACCTCCCCCTATCGCCAATTGCAAGGGCATGGGTGCTTCATGATTGGTTTGATGGGTTCATGCTCTTTCAAAAGTTAAAGATATTAGTGAGAAATTAACTGAGGTAAGTTGCTATTGAGTCTTTATGCTACTCATACATGATTCTTTAATTGTATAATGAATCCTTGAGTAAAGAAATTTTTTATTGCTAACTCGACTGGTTGTAGGCTTGGTTAAGGATTGTAAAATAATTAGTTCAAATATGAATGAAGAGAGCTAGGAAAATATAAATTATATATATGATTTTTGATAATTAATTTAAAATTGTCTATTTAATATTTCCTTTATAACTTTTGATAATTTATTTAAAATTATCTATTTAATATTTCCTTAATTTATAGTTATTAATGCGTGTATATATGTATTTTTAGTTACTAATAATCTTGTATTTTACATATTTTTAATAGAATATGGAAGTTAAATGTTGTCCTTTTTCAAAATATCCTTGCATAAATAGGTAAGCATAAATCCAAATCATTAATACATTTCATACAACCTAATCATTAATATATTTAGTCTTTCTTGGTCATCTCCATGAATAGAGTTCCCTTGTAATTTATGCATGCATACCTATTTTCATTGAATCTTCCATCCCATTAAAACCATTTTTATTTAAATGTTCCTATAATGAATACAACTTTGAATTTAAAATTTCCATACGACGATAGTACCAAATGAGAAAGTAGACATCAATTCTCATGTTCTCGAATTTTCCATCTTAGTTAAATCCCAACAAAATTTTCAATGTTCTTACAATAAATACAATATCAAAGTTAAAATTTCCATGAGATGATACTACCAAATATAAATATCAAGATGAAAGTAGACTATATTAACCCATTTTCAAAAGAATAATTGCAATGATTTTTTAATAATACAATTCCTAAAAAAAATTATGTTCATGAAAAATTAAAACAAAGAAGGTAAGTTATCAATTTACTTGTGGAAATGTAAATGTAAGAAAAAAAAGGAACTGATAATAAACATATACATTCTAATACAATAGTATTTTCAAAATCAGAAAAAATTTAAATGTTTGTTTTTTTATTCCAATAAGCCTAGTTTTCGTTAACATTAGAAAATAGTTAAATGTTTAATTTGTTGTTTCAATATGTCTAATTTTCTTATTGACTGCATTCTGATACTCTCTCTTTTTATGAGATTTAAACGTCATTATTATTATCTAATTTTTAATGTTAATTTACTTAATAATATATTTATTTTCATATATATGATTTTTTTAATAAGATATTATAGTGAAACATTTCATCTACTTAAACTATAAAATTTTTTCTTAATACAAATTTTTAAACAAAGTGACACAAGTTTTAAAATTATTTCAATGGACAACTTCACAAAAATATGATCTCATAGTCTACATCATCCATGCTTTCACCATCTCAATCATTGTGGAAGGAGCCACATTGTTGAATCATGCATCAAATTTGTTCTTCGGATTAAAAGAAGACCTCATCAAGAGGCATATCCTAAACATTCATCGCTTTGTTATATAAAATAGCTAGCTAAGTTGTAGACAATTGGGCCTATGCTTTTGTTAGAAACCAAAAAGAGCTTTATGTATGAGAGTAGGGTTTTATTCTTGTGATTTGAAGACATGATTGGTAGGGAGTGTTGAATTAAAGAACCAAACAAGTTTGGTGCACATATATATGAAAAATGTTAACTTGAGAAACAAACCAAGTTCACAATGCAACTATATCCAAAATTATAATGACTACACTCAATGGTAGGATACTTGGGAAAATCTTTATTAAAATATTTCATTTACTAAGTTACATCAAGTAAGCATAAATGAACAATTACAATAAATGATAAATGCATTAAATTCTATTATATTTATTTTCCATAATGCAATTTTATTGTTGTTGCAAGATGGGATATATGTAATTTTAGTTCTTTATTGTATTTTACTTCAAAATGTCTATATTTAAACTAACTGGCAAGTACTGGCTATTATATAACACTTGTTCCTATTTTTATTTGTCTGTATCCTTGTTTAACATATAGTATTAATAATTATTTTAAGATGATATGTGGTAGCGTTAGTGTTATTCACATTAAGGTGAATATGTCACACAATTGTCTCATAAAAAAATTATAAATAAAATTCTTAAATTACAAATCAAATTCTATCATTTATAAGCATTTGATATCATAAATAAAATCATAGGATATGTGATATAAATGGGACTAGTCATATTAAATAAGTTTGGATCTGAACAAACTTTATAAGAAAAATTATCATGGTCATGTTGGAAATGTAAAATAGAAATTGAGAAAAAGGCTAGTGAATATACAAAATTCAAAAATATTATTTGCTATATTTATATTTAGTAATAATTAATTACATATCCCCGGATGTGGGTGATTTGTAATGCATTTACCATGATGGGATGGAGGAAGGCGCAGCATGGTTGGCACCTGTGGAGGATATCAATGTGAAGGCGATTAACATTATGGGTGTTTGTATGTTCGGTCTTGGCATTAAGACGCTGTCCAGTTACGCCTGCTCGGGACGATTTCTGCCTGCAACGAACTTGATTGCCATAGTAATGGCCAGTGAGGATCGATGGAATGGCACTCGCGTATTTAATAGCTTCAGCTTCAGCAACATGCTACTGTGTTTCATTATACTTGGAATGATTCGGAGTTTTGAGAAAGATTGGGCTTGGGGAGGGTCAGGCGTCGGACGCTGTCTTCAGATAGCGCCCGAGGCAGAGCTCAAGGTGCGTAATTTCCCCTCAGTTGTTGGCGGCATCCCCTGTGGTGTTCGTGGCATACTCATTACGGGTCGAGGAATTTCCACTGAAGGAGATTTCATCACTGTTGTTCGTGTTCTTCTGTCCGCAATGTCGAGACCCCGCCAGCGCATGCTTAGTCACAGAGGATCCAGCCAAGGCAACCCTTCGCGCCCTTCTGCTGGGTCTGGCTCCATGGGGCAAGCTCCTCCTCCTCTAGGAACAGAGAGCATTATGTGATCAAGTCAATACCTGGACCCAAACTCTCCAGACTCTGCCAATTCACCGTCCTTTGGCTCAGCTATTTTCTCGTTCAATTGTTCTCTCACTCGCCCTTGAATTACGGCTCATGTCTCTGTTCTCTTCTTAGAAGAAGCCCAAGACGAGGGCGAGCCTAGTGCCCCTATGCCTCACACTGAGGAAGACCAAAATCCCAACTCTTTGAGGCCTTCTACTGATATGCAACACGGGACACCTCAGCCAGCCACCGCCATTAACATTGTGCTAGTTGCTCACGCTCAGCCGGACAGGCAGGAACCGGAAGAGGGACAGTGGAGGATAGTGGAGGAGCCACCCGACGAGTAATCTTGTGTGTCAGCTGTCCATCAGTTTTTTGAAGCCCAGTGGAAAGGAGGAAAGGTTCTTTCTGGCTTTGTTTGTCAAACTGTCTCTATGTTCTTGTATCGGGTCTATTGTCTAGTTTCTATTGTGTTGGTATTATTGTCTAGTGTCTATTGTTTGTATCTCTATGTTTCCCCTACGCGGGATATCATGTTCAAACTCCCAGTTTTTGATTTAGTCATGCTCAAACGGCCTAACTCTCAGGCATGATGGCTCTCTGTGCTCAAATGATGTAACAGTACTCTCTTTTTGTAAATAATAGATTAATCATACTTAGCAAAAAAAAAAAAAAAAATTACATATAAACTTCATTTTGGTTAAAATTTTGATACAATCATTTTGAAACAAGTTAGATATTTTTTAAATATCTATAAGTATTTTATATTATCAATAATTCTAATCTTTAAAATTTTACATTAATTAAAATTATAATGAAGTCATTTTAATTATATATATATATATATATATATATATAAACAATTGAGGATGCCAAATTGTTTTCCTTATATTATCCAATATATATTTATATTATCTAAATTTCAAAATATTTATTTCACTAACAATCTTATTGTCCTTTTAACTTAGTAAAAATATAATGGCTTTAGAACATTTCTCTTAATGCTTTCAAGTATAGAATTAAAATTAAAGAATTATATAGAATTAAAATTAAAGAATTATAAATAATATCTTATCTTAGTAAAGTTTGTTAGACCATATTTAGTCTCACTGAATATTAAAAATAATCATAATCAATAATTACACACATTAATTAATTATATATCTGAGAATGTAGAGTTTGATTGTTTGTAAATGTAAGTTGCAGGCATTGTCAAAACATATTTCAAGGATGTTAGAATAATATATGTCTTAATGCGAGATTTGAACCCATATAAGATATTTATCCAGTTTTAAATTATTTTTAAAAATATGAGATAAATTTAAATTTATTTTCACTACCTCATTTACAATGTGTACATAAGACTCTAAACTTTTCATTATTATTTTTAACTCTTATCTCTTAACTTTACACTAACTCCATTCCTTTTTGTTTTCGCTCAAATAAATATGTTCATATTTTATAGAAAAATATGTATGTTATAGTCCTGGGGGACTCCCAAAAAACAAGGCTTGAAGTCATTATAAGGAAATATTCTCAGAATGCAGGTGTATGTGATTCATGATTTTATATCAAATATCTTCTAGAAAAATCACATAAATTTTTTTATGGGTTCAACTTGTCACATGAAGAAATTGAATCTAAGTGAGGAGAATAACAACATTTTTCATGACTACAAGAGGTACATCCAAATAACCTACATTAACCCAATTTATTAAATTAATAAATTATGAATTATTCTAAATAAAATATGAGATAATTTTAAATATTTTTCACTACATAATTTATTATGTATGAATGAGAGTCTAATATTTCCATTATTATTTTTAGGGCTCACCTTTTAACTCTATATTGATCCAACTGATTTGAAAGTAGTTATTAATGATAATGTAGATTAGCCTTCACTAGAGAACACCTCTAAATTACCATGATAAACTTATCATGATGCGATATGTGATTAATGTGACAAGACACATGCTTTTAACTTTTTATAATATTTTAATATTTTCATTAGTACACCCATCATGTCAAATAATAAATGCACAAAATACACAAAATTGTAAAAATTCAATTTTAACAAGTGTAATATGCAATATTGTTGCTTAGCACCTGCCTCTTATGAAAAAAATAATTGATAGTAAAATAATTCTCTTGAGAATAATTATAAGGTACTATAATATAGAGTTACTATATTAAAAAAACTTGGAATATAAATTAGTACCTTCTTTTTATAAGGTTAAAATATTTTGATTTTGAAATGAGTTATGGTTTTTGGGAAACTGGTATTTAAAAGGAAAAAGAAAATATTAAACTAAAAATTTGATTGATTTGAATTGTATAAAAAAAAATTGTCTTATAGAAAAAAAATATATTAAAGAAGTATGTAAAAAAATACTATTAAGAAAATTTTAAAATATGAATTAATTTTTATTTAGATAATATTAATAGATATAAAAACATGAAAGTATAAATATTTTTGAATTTTAATATCTTAAATTGAGAAAAAAAATGACACAACTAAGAACCAATTCATATAAAAAATAAAAATTAAGTATTATAAGAATATAAAATAAAAGTATGAAAAATAAAGTATCATATTAAATATGTAGAAATATGGAAATAAATATTGAAAAATAATTCCTTTGTACTATACAAATATAACATACTTTTATATAAAAAAAAATTAAATATACAATTGTAAATCAATATTTACAAGTTTTTAAATAAAATATGCACAATAAAATTAATTAAAAAAATAAAACAAAACAAATTACAAATCAATATTTTATAATATTTTATTTAATACTATCTATATAATAATAAAAAAATTATAATATATATAATAAAAAAATTAAAGTCAATCAAATAAATTAAACATTTAATTTGTTAAAACCACTAAATGTAATTATCATAAAGTGGCCAATAATAAAAACATTAGTTTTTCTTCTTTTTTTTGAGAATTAGTTTAATGTGTTAAGTACAATCTGTATTAGATAAAATACACATTTGTTTTTTATTTTCTTTTAGAATTAATTTAATGCATTAAGTATTATTTGTGTCTTAAATATTAAATAATGTACAATCTGTGAATAGGTAATATGTACTATTTGTATTAAATAGTGTACTATATATGAATAGGTGGCATTTTTTATTATTATTATATATTTCAGACTTACAATTCCAATTAAAACTCCATAAAAATTGTCATTTCATTGTACTTAACCAATACAAAATTAGAAATAATGAGTTTCATAAAATACAAAATATATTTATATTTAAAAAAAAATAGAATTAATATGATTTAAAAACTTTATTACAAAACAGGAAATTATTAAAAGTCATATTAATTTGACTAGCAACCAACTACAATATAACTACCTTTGGTAGGTATAACTAATTTATATATTACGCTTTGTATTATGTATGTTATATACAAGCTTTTCAATCAACCAGTCAAGTAAGGGTTCCCTAAACCTTGGACTGATAACCTCATTATCCCTATTTTCAAAAGTGGGGATACAAATAACCCCTCTAATTATCAGACAATTATGATCAACCCTCTCTTAGCCAACTTATATGGTAGTATTTTGGAAAAGAAGTTAAGCATATGGCTTGAAAGTGAAGGTAAGCGGGCTAAAGGCCAAGCAGGTTTCAAAAGGCATCACTCAACAATAAACCACCTCGTTATGCTTAGGATCATTGCGGAGGAATGTCGTAATGATAAATCCAATTTATTTTGTTGCTTTGTGCACTTCAGAAAGGCTTTCGATACAGTTCCTATATACAACCTTTGGAATAGATTAGAAGAGCTAAAGGTTCCACTTGAGTTGAGAGTTGTCGCTATAAGGTTATACGAGAATGTAATTGCCAAGATAAAGAGCAATGAGGGGTGGTCGAAAGATATTAAGTGTAACATCGTAGTTAAACAAGGTTTCCCCCTCTCCCCTACCCTATTTGGCATTTACATCGATAAGCTCGAAGGCTATTTAGAGGAAGCGAGATGTGATGGCACGATCTTAGCTAGGATAGTTGTCATCCTTCTTCTCTATGTTGACGGTATTGTTCTTTTTGCAAGGTGACCATCTGATGTTGTTAAGCAACTCAGGCTTCTTAAGGATTTCTGCTCCCATGGGTATGACTGTTAACAATGAAAAAACAAAAGTTATGATTATCAAATCCAAGAAGGACACTTACGCTAATTTTATGTATGACAATAATAACTTGGAGGAAGTGTATTCTTGCAAGTACCTAGGAATTGATATTCATCACAAGCTCAACTAGAACCATGGCATTGAGAAAAGGATTAATGGGGGGTGGAAAGCTTATTTTGGTCTTGAAAATAATTTTAAAATAGCAAACCTCGTAATGTGGGATAAAAAGAAGTTCCTCTTTGAAACATTAGTCACTCCTGTTATCTTATATGGCTGTGAGGTTTGGGGTTGTAGCATCTCCAGAGAATCATGGAGAAAGATTGAGCAAATCCAGAAGCATTTTATAACTTATAACCTGGAAATTAAAAGTAATACACCCTATCCTATTCTCCTTATAGAAGCAGGCCTTTCCCCTATTGAGAGCCTAGGTACAATTAGGTTTCGGTTGTACAAGCACAAACTCAATAACATAGACGATCATAGACTTCCTAAGCTAGCTTTAAATTCCAACCAAAACCACCTAAGGCTCAATCGGGTGTGGCATAAAGACACAAGGGCCTGGTTAAACTAATGGGAGATCAACAAGAATGATGCATTGAAAAACATTAATATCATTAAAGATATTTTTAATTCTAAGCTCAAAGAAAAAATGTGGTGTGAGAAAGATTTAGCGGCTAAAAGAAAATTAAGTTATTATGCAAAGGTCATCAACCCCACCCTAGAAAATCAAAATTATCTCTCTATTTTAACTAGTTCAAAGAAAAAAATTAATATAGCAAAGATTAGAATGAATTCTCATGGGCTCCATATTGAAACAGGTCGTTGGGCAGTTCCTAAAACACCATGGATTGAAAGGATCTGCCATATATATGAGAATAGGAACATCAAGGATGAAACCCACTCCCTCTTAGAGTACCCCGCGTACAACCACATTAGATCTCAGTTTCACAATCTTTGTTACAATATTGACCTTCCTAGCCTTTTACAATGTCAAAATTATAGTGAGCTCGAGAGGCTTCTCTCCAGGCTTTTTGAGCATAGGAATAAAATTTTAAATCAAAATAAATAATTTGTTTCTTTAGGTCAGATAGACCAACGTTTGGTCTCAGTGGACGTTAACCATCATCATCATCATCATCATCATCATCATAATGTTACCTTTAGTTACAATAGTTCCTATTCAATTTTTACAGTTAGCATGCTTCTATAAACAAGGCTGCATAGCTAGCGTTCCCTACGGCTTAGCTTAATAAAATATTTTAATGTCATGATGCGTTGTATGTACTCCAAACAATAATAAAATTGTAAAATGAATTATATGAATATTTGTTTAGCCTTTTTTATTAATTTTTTTAATATAATTAAACATTTTTTTGGTAGATAAACGTTATATATATATATATATATATATATATATATATATATATATAATTGACACTGACGAGAATGATAACAAGTTAATAATTATTTATTTAATAATGAATGATGACAATTTTTTTATATAATGCTCATATTATAGTACACATGTGATGTCATTAGAGCATAGTTTGATATAATGAGAGTTGTACAAATTGTACACATGTTATTTTTACATTTTTTTTTAAATTTATATTTTTTTAATTATTTTTTTGTAAATTAAAAAATAAAACCCATAAAAATTGTCTATTCAATACTTTACACCAATGAAAAATGAAAATTTTGAATTTAATTACAAACCATTTGTGTTTATGGTACATAATAATTAATATATAATTTTATTTTTCAAAATATTTATATTTATTTTACACAGTAATTAGTGATATAGTACATAATAATTAATAATAAAGTACACAAAAGTCAATTCTTGCCATCATTACACAATAAGAGGGGAGACATTTCAACCAATCATATTTGAGATAAATAGAAATAAATTTTATTTAAAAATAATAAATTTTATTTCACATTGTTAAACTTTGGATAGATTTTAAATTTTTTTAGTTAAAAAAAAACTAATAGCAAGTTAATGAAACACTGAATATGTTGTATCCTGCACGTGACACGTATAATAACGGTTTCTCCCTAGCATGCCATGTGTTTATTGTTGTCACGTATAACAATCATAGTGATTGTTTGCATTCTTCATCTATGAACTTGAATGTTGTGTGTCTGCAAATAACCGAAAACGCATGAGGATGTTGTAGTATGCATGCATATATTGAAGTATGCATACATTTTCCTTTCAAGGTATGCATGTAAGTCATTGAGGTGGGTGCTTATTGTCCCCCGCTAGCATTAATTAACTTAAACATTTAAAATAGGAAAATTGTGTGAGAGATAAAGTGAAATTTCTTTTTATCTTATTAAATTAAAATTTAATTTCTTTCTATTTAATTCATTTTTTTTATATGTATTTCTTTTTCTAAATATAAAGTAATTAGAATTCTCTCAAATTAAATTAACATATCAATTAAAGACATTCAAATTAAAAAATTGCATTGTAATACCCTCACGGGTTTTTGATGTAAGTATATGTACTTTGACATTAGGATCGTGAGACGAAGTATTTTTGCGGTCATGCATGTCTATATATATTTTTTTTTCTTGGGGCTAGCATGTTGTATCACCTAAAAAAGGATCACCTAGTTATTTATAATTAGGTGGATCGAAATACACCATGTAGCATTAATTTTACCATAGTAAAATCATTTTCACTATAGGAAAAAATTTAGTAAAACATTTTTATTAAATTGTTTCTATTTAAATTAAAAAAAACCATGAGAATAATTGAATAAATCATTATTTATTTAATTTTCCCCAGAAATATTTATTAAATCATTATTTGATCATTTTTTGGTAACACATTTGACTAAATCAGCTAGGAATAATTAAATAAATCACTATTTATTTATTATTTCTTAATATTATTTTTGGAATAATTGTTAAACTATTATTTAATAATTATTTCAAGTTCACACTTTTCTTAATCCTTGCAAAGTGATTAATAAATCATTTTATTTGTTAATTACTTCAACCATTTTCTAAATAAAGATATTTGACCATTTTGAATATCTTTTCCCTCTCCAAAAAATATAACAAAATATTCCCAATGGTTAGATCTTGATTTAATCAATAATATTTTATTATTTTCCAAATTCTATTTTAGTCCAATACATTACTATAAATAAGAGGGATTTCCAATCATTCTTCACCATGATCATTATCATTGCCACCATTATCATCTCATGCCATTTGAACTCCTACTTGATTTCTATTTTGTTTTGGGACTTTTTTGCATATTGAGAGAGAGAAACAGAACATTGAAGCATAAGGACATCAAAAGCCCCATCCTGCAGAGGGGGATTTACATACCCATGTTGTAAATCTTCTTCACGAGGTGTTATTAATCAAAATATTATTCATGTAAAGACTTCTTCTATTGGGTTGTTGCATGAGTTATTTCTTGTTGTTCTATGTTTTAGATTGCACATGATATTTTGTTGTAGGGTTTTCTTGTTTTTCCATTGCAGATATGAAGCATAAACATCCACATCTTTTTGTTAGGGTCACTTGTCACCAGCGACTTAAGTGAAGTGCTTTTGGTACACTTGTTAAGAACTTTCCTACTAATAAATGACAACTCCATTAGTGTAGTAGTTCAGATCCTTGATGACTGTCGTTTCAGTGGTTTTTAGTATTTTGTCCAGTTATTTTTAGCCTCTAAATTTCTATTTTTAGATATCCTTTTTTCTATGGATTTTTTTTTCGATTATGTTGGTTTTCCACATATTTTTGTAGGTCCCACCTACCAGCCTAGTAGGAGACAACAAAATCTGGGCAAGATCTTCCGACCAAGAGTCCCGAGAGGAAAACACACTTTTTATCCCCTTTTCTGCATTCTGCAAAACACTTTTCATGTTAGAACCCACATTTTGCAATTTAAAAAAAAATCATAAATTTTCAGATTTGTGAACTATGTTGTGTGTGTACTGGGAAGTGTTTTTGTTCTTTCTAGAGTCACCCATAGGCCTATATTCTCTTAGTTATTTCCCTTATGTGGCCAGACAACCAACGTTGTAAATATGATGTAACTCATGCACTTATTTTTATAATAAAATAATATAAAATAGGTTGGCCGTGGAGCCCACTCCATGGTAAAAATTATGGTGGGTTGTTGAGTGAAATGATGTTGGATGATAGGTGGGGATGTGTAATACCCCACTTAATCTTATAATGAAAATTTGATTAATGTTTACATTACCTGAAAATATTAAGAAGTATTGGTGAATACCTTCATTTGGGAAACTATAAATTTATTTACTAATATAAAATTCATTATTGCTATTATTCAAATTCCCAACTTGTCTTCTCAGATTGAATCTTGGGTAGGATATAGTCTCCTTCCATTATTCTAAATTTTATATATGTTCATCTCACATTCCCCAATGTACTCTCACATTTACTTGGGAGAAGACATGGTCCTCTCCAACTAGTTTTATATATATATATATATATATATATATATATATATATATATATATATATATATATATATATATATATATATATATTTATATTTATATTCATCTCACATTCCCAAATGTACTCTCACATTTACTTGGGAGAGGACATGGTCCTCTCCAACAAATTATCAATTTATATATATATTCCTCTCACATTCCCAAATGTACTCTCACATTTACTTGGGAGAAGACATGGTCCTCTCCCATTAATTACCCAATTTTATATTCATATCACATTTCCAAATGTACTCCCAGATTTACTTGGTAGAAGAGAAATAAACTGTAAGGATGAAGGAGAAATTAATGACATTAATGAGAGATGGTTGAGGTGGAGAAGAGAGGAAGGGCATAAAAGGGGAAGGAGGAAGGGAGAAAGGGGGATGTGGGGTTTGGCTTTTGATTTTGGAGACCTAGGGAACCTATGGAGGTTTCTTGGGTTAGTTGAGAAGAGGGAAGTATTGTTTATCTTGGTCTGGATTATTCATCTTGGACACATTACATCTGGTTAGACTTGGGCTCGGAGGGCTAGCAAACTTGTGGAGGTTTCTTGTGGTAGTAATTATTTCCTAGTTGGCTGGGAGGTAAATCCAATCGGGAGTTGAGAGGAGCGTTTCAGCAAGAGCAACAGCTTGAGGGCATCTCCACCAACCACCAGTATAGGTATTCCTCTATGCATAGATTACTCATGTAAGTTATAGAAATGAAATGTTCACTATAAAGTTGTAGGGATTAGAGTGTAAATGGTAAAATATCATTGTTTAAATGTCTTGTAAGAAATGGTAAAATTATCATTGTTTAAATGTCTTGTAAGAAAGTAAATTTTTGCCTCTTATTGAAGTTAATTCCCAAAGAATGTAGATCTGTTAGAAGGCCCTAGGATAGGGCCTTACACATGGTATCAAAGCAAGTTTCGATCCTCCAAGACCTGTGACTGAGAAATACTTCCTACCATAAATGTAATCTGCAAAAATGCTCGAGTAAGTTCACTGCACTTTCACTATTCACTGAGCTACAACTCGCATTTTTTTCTTTTTTTGTTATCTAAGATAATTTGCATACCATATATTGACTTGATCATGTCCAAAAAGCTAAAATAATTTTCTCCTCTGGTGAAGCTCCTCTGTTCTTCAAATTTTTCCAAAGTACTCCATCTCATTACATTGGAAATTATCTTCTTAGAGGAGAATTATTTTCCATCTAAGAGATTTGTATTCACCTTTAGTGAATATGGAGTCACGACTATTTCATTTTCAAGAATATTGTTTGTGATCTCTGTTTTGCATTATAATTCTTGGTCGCGAATCTATCTTGTCCAGGAATAATTCAGATGATCCATCTATATGTGTCATCTAGTAGACCAATCCAGCAACAACCGACTAGTCCAACACCAGCATAATCACTCAGGATTCTTGCTACATCCAATAGTGTTGTTGTTCTATTGATTTCTTGACTTTAGCAATGTGTCTTGCCACATATTTGTCGATGAAGAAATGTATACAGGAAGAACACTCATTGCTAATCACTTACACCATGACTAAAACTATATTAAATACCAAACCTGCCCCATATGAGTTTTAAAACGAAAAAGATAGAGCCACATCATAGGAAATCAGAGGGAAAATGGTGGTAGGTATTACGTGAACAAAAATTGTTGGAAGCCCAACATAACCAGAAGCTGCCACCCAAAATGATATTATGTTTTTCATACATATCTCCTCTTGCCTTTGTTCTTTCGCTGCTTCTGTATCGAGTCACTTGTTCGTTTGTTTTTATTATTTCTGGTATGGAGCATTCCAAATATCCTTCCAAGTTTCCAAGGCACCTTGGTATATTACATTCAGTGGACCTTCTCATATTATAACACTTGGCAAAAAGCAGTCCTCATTAGAGTCTTTCATACTTACACTTGGTGATGGTCTTTACACATGGATACTCTTTTACCAAATACATCTTACAGTAGCACTTGGCAATGGTCTTTACACATGGACACTCTTTTACAAAATACATCTTACAGTAGCATATCCTAATTTGGTGGATCCAATTGTTGTACATAATATTTGAATGAAATAGATTAATTTTATCTACTCTCACTCTATGCTTCTCCCACATTTTCTTTCCACGGATAAAGCAGACCTGCTACCATATGAAATCATCTCGTTTCCATGAATACTAATAGCATACATAAATTAATTCTTCTCATTCATATTTTTCATAGCCGCAAGGTTGAGCAATTTTGACATGGATTACATATTTCTCAATTTTGTGCATCCAAGGTGTTTTAATGGAAACCCTCTCTCTGGGTTGAATCCTTTCACCTACCTACTATTTATGACGGATGCTACCTATACTAAATCCAAAAGAGAGAAGACTATGAAAATATGCTTAATGGAAGAAATAGGCATATAACTATGGTCAAAATCAAGGGCCTCAGAGATTTATACTTCTGGAGAAAGATTTTTTGATAAAAAAATTAGCTGCAATTTAACATGGAAAATACCAAATCAATCCAACAAATTAAAAAGGCCATTGAAATCATTGGAAGGAAGAAATCTCGCAACTCCAGTGTTGAGCCTTCACCATTAAAATGATACTGATTTCCTCAATCATTTGTTCGACATTTTACCAGTCCAGCCAGTGTTGAAAACACTAACCAAGATTTTTCTCTATGATTTCGTGAATACTAAGCCTAGAAATCCAGCAGAAACTTGACTTCTATAAATCTTTGTTTAGGTTAATCACTCTATAAATTGGGAATAATTTAACCCTATCATTCCAATTCTCGACTCCAGTGTTTTCCCTCCTTTTTTTTCCCTTTTCTTTCCTTTGAGTTTCTCATCATGGAAATTCAGATCTGTTACAATGAATAGTGGAAATTAATACTTTATCCATTTAATCCAACATTAAGTTGTGCAAATGTAAACGACTCATTCGTCCTTCCCCTATTCCAGAGCTGCCAAGTTCGCACAAGTGAGGAGAATGCTTGAATAACTAAACTGATTGGGTTGAACACTTGTTTGTCTCATTCAGAAAAATAGTTTCAATGCTTCCTTAACAAATCCATGGCTCGCATAAGCTAAAATCATGGAAGTCCACGAGATAACATTTCGTTTGGGCATTTAGTCAAACACTTTGCAGGCATCCTCCAGATTTTCACACATGTGTATGGTGTCTTCAGTTCCAAGTGTACTGAGTTATAACTTCTTAATGCCATCATTTGAAGCTGTGACTAAGTATACCAAAAGTTTGAGAGAAGAAAGTTCAAGGGAGGGAAGATGACCGAAGCACAGGATTTCGTGTCAATAACTAGCCATGGTCTAAGGACTAGAGTAAATAAAAATATTCTCATAGGCAATGTCAAGCTGATGTTAGGTTTTGAAATCATTATTTCTGAAGATGCTTATGACATTTTGAAGGAGATTAAAGGGATGGCTCAAACTAGATTTTTGGTGTCTATCACCAGAGAGATTACAGGAATATTTGCAAAGTCAAATTCAGTTAAGCTAGACTCACAAGATGTGATGTCCATTTTCAAAATCGATGAGTTAAAAGTATTATAGTCATAAGAGACAATTGACATACTGCAAGCACCATTGCCAAGCAGGTTGGAATTGTCATGGTCATGGAAGAAATTCTCCCTTGGAAAAACAAAAGAGAATGAAAGAGTTAGAGGTACTTACATTTCAGTTTCCTTTTGCTTCTAAGCCTCAAGCGTTTGTTCCTCCCAATATTTGATCTTGGTCATGTGCATTTTGATATGACTGTTGATTCCTTCCAATATTTTGATCCTGGTCATGTGCATTTTAATATGACTATTCCATCTTGCCAACACAGATCTTTTGCAGAAATAAAATTTATTGTCTCTGCATATCACAATCACAATCTGAGATCAAACTTTACATTGTGAATTCATGACATGGGGTGAATGGATTTCTGCAAATCTGGTTTCAATGGCTTGACTGCCTGTTTTACCTGCTTATGGTGCCAAGGCAAATGTTCAACCAAGGATGTAAGTCAAATTCTATTGTGTTAAAAATAAGAATACCCTCTTTGTGTTTGAATATGCAATCACAGTACTTCATTCAACCATTTCTTTGCTCATTAAAATCATATATGAATATTTTCAAGTAAAATAACAATTACTGATATTGCTTCTCATTGATATCACTATAATCAGGGTGAAATTAGTCAATTATAAATCTATCATGTTAGCTAATTGTCTCCACGTGTTTGGAGAGTGAGGGCTATAGTTAATTGATCAACGTACACACGCTGTAGTTAATCAACAAAGCACAAAAGAACAACTTGTATGCATTTATAAACAGACTTTTAAATGGTTGTATGAAGTTGCTTTCCTTCTGGTCAATGTTTCCCAATTACAAGACCATTATAAAATATTTACATCAGCATGTGGTGGCTATGATGAATGCCAAAGTGCACTGGCTTGAGAATATATGGTTGTAGCATGTACCATGCTATTGCACTGCATTCAAACCCATATATTGGACTTGCAAAGCCATAAATGAATAATTATTGTTGTAGGTTGACCAGCTGTGCGTTCAGGGAGAAATTTAGTTGTAGCAGTTTACATGGCAAACACTAACCCAACAAACAGAAATGAGGTGTTGGTAGGCAGGTGAAAGGCACACAACACCTAAACAGAGCACCAACAATGTTTTTAACCAGTGATATAGCCTATGATAACATGTTCTAAAGTTTAAATTTATGGCTAAGAAGTAACTTGGCATAACTTGAATTGATCTATTGCTTGGGTTCTCCTTGGACTATCTAGAGTGTGGTAGAAAATGTTAGGAATAATGCTAATAAGTCTTAGATATCGTGCAGATTTTGAAAAAATTCAAAATGGTGAGGATGCGAAGAAACCAAGGACTTGGAGAGTCGTCACAAGAACCTCCTACAAATAACCAATTACCTTCACCAGAATTGACTCTCATCCTGCGTTCCCCAGAAGCAATTAATGAGACCTTAAGGGGGCGCCAAACAAATGAAGTGGAAGTGGAACACCCTCCATCAGGTTTAGGGAATCCCAAGGGATCTAGAGACTATGACAGAGGACCTACACTTGAGGACATTACTAAGGAGCTCCAGAAGATTAAGCTCCCAAAGTTTGCAGGAGTTCGTGCTAGCGAGCGTGTAGAAGCCTGGTTAGAAGGAATGAGAAGGTGCTTCGCACTAAGGGATTACAATTCAAATTCCTAGGCCAAAATAGCAATATTCCAACTCAGAGATAGTGCTCTGAGTTGGTGGGGTAACTTGGAGCATCAACTGCACCTCACTCCAAACATAGTTACTTAAGAATTATTTGAGGAGACATTCAGGAAAAAGTACCTACCAGCATATTATGAAGAACAGTAGGTAGGGGCCTTCCATGCCCTAGTACAAGGGGGTCGTACAGTATAAGAAGATGAAATTTTATTCATGGAATTTGTCAATCATGTCTCTTACATGGATACTAACCAGCACCAAGAAGAGTGTTTTATTTATGGATTGAACCCTAAGATTAGGGCAATGGTGTGGATGTGGAAACCATCCTTAGTTACAGAAGTTATAGAACATGCCCGTTATGTCGAAGAACACTTGGACTTAAAGGGAAGAGACAGAGCCATCTTTCCATTCCAAATAGGGTTTATGGGGAAGGCCCCTCATATCTTCCCAAGGGGAGGAAGTCTCAGGCCACCACCATATGGAAGCAGGGTTATACCTAGAACACCGACAATAGGGATTTCAATGGTCTCTAGTGCAGCTTCACCCATAGCTTCAAGAGCACGTACAAATCAAAGTCATATGTGAGGAGCAACAAGTGGGGCTAGGGGTCGTAGGGGAAGAAACTATTTCCAAAGAACTCCACAACATTTGGTTCAAGTTCCACCGCACATCACTTGTTGGGGATCCAGAGGACCCCATTACCAGTGGGACTGCCCTGAGTTGTAAACTAGTAACAACCGGAGAGAAGGAAAAGAACCAGTGAGGGGAGCAAGTAGCCACCACTCAATCTATGCAGCAGTTGACAATCAGTAAGTTGAATACCAGTCTGCCATGGTAGAAACCTCAAGTATGATAAACAAAGTAAAAGTTAAATTTTTGTTTGATTATGGTGCTACATATAGTTTCATTTCACCGATTGCACTAGAAAAATGTGGGTTGCCAGCCTATGAGTGCAATGACTTTAAACAAGTTGAGATGGATTCTGGGATAAAATAAGCAGTAGGACCTAGTGTTGACCAATTTCAGGTAAACCTCGGGGTGTGTATGACTAAGTTGAAGGCTTACATCACAGCATTGGGGATGTATGATGTAATTATTGGAATGAACTAGCTAGAAGCTCATCGAGATTTAGTAGACTGTTTCAAGAAGAAAGTGATATGTTTAGATGATGAAGGTAGGCCAATTGAGGTTTTTGAAATCAAGAGGGGAGTGTCCCTATGATTCATATCCATTATGAAGGTAAAATGTTATCTCAGACAAGGTTGCAAACTATATTTGGTCGAGGTTGTAAGCGACCAGAAAGGACCTTCCTTAGATAAACATCCAGTTTTTTCAGAATTCAAGGATGTTTTTCCAAAAGAATTTCCTGGATTACCTCCTATAAGAGAGTTTGATTTCACAATCGACCTAAAATTCGGTGCAGAACCAATATCTAAGACACCCTATAGAATGAAAACTCCAGAACTTTGTGAGTTGCGGATGCAGTTAAAGGAACTCTTAGACTTGGGATTTATCAGACCTAGTATTTCACCTTGGGGTGCACCAGTGATTTTTGTCAAGAATAAGGATGGTTCCTTGTGGCTAAGCATAGATTATAGAGACTTAAATAGAGCGACGATAAAGAATAGGTACCCAATACCTCTAATAAATGACTTATTTGATCAAATGAAGGGAACAATGGTCTTCTCAAAGATCAATCTATGATCTAGGTACCAACAATTGAGGGTTAAGGAGGAGGACATCTCAAAAACTATATTTCAAACTCAGTTTGGGCACTATGAGTTTGTAGTTGTTCCATTTGGTTTAACCAATGCACCAACAGTATTCATGAGCCTCATGAATGGTGTGTTCAGGAAGTACTTGGACCAATTTGTGCAAGTCTTCCTCCATGACATTCTTGTGTATTCCAAGAATGAAAAGGAGCATGAAAAGCACCTAAGGGCGGTATTGGCTTGCTTAAGGGAAAATCAATTGTATGGGAAATTGTCAAAATGTTCCTTCTTTTAGAAGAAAGTCCATTACCTTGGGCACATCATTTCAGGAGAAGGGATTTCAGTTAACCCAGAAAAGGTTAATGCCATAATGGATTGGCCAGTACCAAAAAATACCCATGAGGTACATAATTTTATGGGGCTAGTAGGGTATTATCACAGGTTTATGCTAGGGTTTTCAAGGATTGCAAAACCCATCACCACATTACAATGAAAGGGGGTCAGGTATGAATGGACGAATGAATGTGACACTGCATTCATAGAACTAAAAGGGTTACTAACTAGTGCATCGATCCCTCAAGCACTAGACATGAGAAAAGACTTCACTTTTTGCACCGATGCTTCGATGCAAGGATTGGGTGTGGTAATAATGCAAGAAGGCGGAGTAATAGCTTATGCATCTATAAAATTGAAGAAACATGAAGAGTTATATGCTACCCACAACTTAGAATTGGCAGTAGTGATGTTAGCCTTGAAGCTGTGGAGACACTACCACATTGGGAGAGGATTTGAGTTAAGAACAGATCATCAAAGCCTGAAGCATCTCTTCACTCAAAGGGATTTGAATGCCAAACAAAGGCAGTGGAGAGAATTCATGAGTGAGTATGATTTTGAAATCTCATACATCAACGGAAAGGAGAACGTAGTGGTGGATGCACTAAGCAGGAGGCCACAAACCTTCTCCCTAGTAGCCTTAAAGGTAAATTTAAGGAAGCATGTATTGGAGAAACTCTTTCAAGATAGTTGGTATCTAAAAGTCATCTCAGCCATCCAGAATGGGAAACAGATAGAACCAAAGTTTGAGGGATATGTCCTAGAAGCAGATGGGCTATTAAGATTTCAAGGGGTGATGTACCTACCTATGGAAGGGGGTATAATAAAAACCATCCTCGAAGAGTCTCATAGAGAACTCTATTTTTCACATCCTGGGGTAAAGAATATGTAGACAGACACAAACAAACTCTTCTTTTGTGCAGCCATGAAGCATGACATAGTCCAGTTTGTCACCAAATGTCTTGAATGTTAGTGAGTGAAGCCTGATCATCGCCATCTAGCAGGACTCCTACAAACTCATGACATCCCTACATCTAAATGGGAGGTAATTTCCATGGATCTTGTGGTGGGTTTGCCACTCACTTCACATAGGCACAATGCTATATTGGTTATAGTTGATAAATTGACCAAAAGTGCCCATTTCATCCCAGTAAGTGACACTTACAATGTTACGAATGTGGCACGAGTGTTTCTAAAAGAAGTTATTTGACTACACTGATTTCCCACAAAGATCATTTTTTACAGAGACTCCTGATTTACATGTACGTTTTGGACAAGTTTGTAGTTAGCACTAGGGACTCAGTTGAACCTGATCACTGCATATCATCCAGAAATAGATGGGCAGACTAAAAGAGTAAATCAGGTTCTGGAGGACATGCTTAGGATGTACATCATGGATAATCAGACTCAGTGGGAAAGTTACTTACCATTCGTAGAGTTTTCCTATAATAACAGTTATCACAGTTCAATTGGGATGCCTCCTTATCAAGCTCTATATGGAAGGCCTTCCAGGACATTGTTGAGTTGGGAAAATTTGTAGGATCGAGTGATAGTTGGCCCTGAATTAGTTCAAGAAATGGAGGAATAGGTAAAGTAGGTTCGACAAAGGTTAAAGGAAGCACAGGATAGACAGAAGAGTTATGTTGATTCACATAGGATTGATTGTAGTTATGAAGTAGGGGACCAAGCTTTTATTCGTATCCAACGCAACAAAAGCACCATTCGGTTTGGGAAGGGGACAAAATTGTCACCTCAGTTCATAAGAAGTTTTAGGATCAAGGAGAATATTGGACTAGTTGCATATCGTCTTGTACTGCCACCCCATTTGCATAAAACTCATGATGTTTTTCATGTATCTATTTTACGACATTATGTTTCTAATGAATACCACAAACTGGATTGGAGGGAATTGCAGGTCTCAGACATGGCAACCGTAATAGTTGAAACATTACGCATATTGGACCGTAGTGTTTGACAGCTCGAACGTCTCACGATGGACCAAGTTAAGCTCCAATAGAACAAGTATAGCCAAGGATTTGCTACCTGGGAGGATGTAGAGACTATGCGTCATGACTACCGCTCACTTTTTGAGCATCTGTGATGCCCATTTTTGATGTAGAAAGCTACCTATGTTAAGGTTCTATTTTGCAGTTCCATGTTATTTATTTATGAACATTATGTAATATTGATGCATTTGGTTGAACATGTGAAACTACTTATGTTTTATTTTGATGATGGAAATGTTTCATGTATGACCTAATGTATGACCTACTTGGTGATAATTTATTTAGTGCATGACTTATCAGAGCTATTGTTGTTTCATGTATGGCTTAAGTCGATATGATTTATCTAATGAATGACATAGTGAAATTATGATTTGTTTCCAATATGAACTACAAAATTGACACGTGGATACTAGACTTAATAATGTGATGATTATATGTCTTGTTGTTATATAAATGCAGGAATGAGAGCTAACCCGTAGGGGGAAAGAACTATATGATAGCCGAGATATACTCTTCCATTGAGAGAAGGTCGAGACATATCATAAGGAAGGTATAATGTACATTGTTCTATTACATTTGGTATCTACTTGATATGCACTCATATGACATGAGTAAAATGAAAATGACAGGTGGTAAGACTACCTAACTGGATTATTTGATGACAATTCCAACCAGCACTGTAGTGTGGTCCATATTAGGGCGTTGACCCTAGTTGTGAGGATGGGTGGAGTAATTTCCCACCGTGTATCCTCCGAAACCTAGAATCGTGGGAGGGCAGTGGTGGACACACTCCCCTAGATGTGTGATGACGATTGCTAGTTTCCTACTGGGGAAGTTAGGTCGATATAGTCGACGCTTCTGCCATGTTGATTTTATCAGTTGTTAGATTGGTATATCCGATGCCATTAGATATATCAGCAAAGGATGGATAGGGTGGGAACGGAAGTAGGTCAGGATGGATAGGAGGATATAGATTAGTTAGAGACTCCTGATGGGAAGTAATGCCATTTTCTGACTTATCAAATTTTACTACTATAACTCTCTCTATTTTGTTATTCCTTTGAACTCCTTGTCTCTTTTCACTCTGACTTCAGGAAGAAGTTTTCTAAAGGAGGGATGTATGTAATGCCCCAATTAATCTTATCATGCAAATTTGATTAATGTTTACATTACCTAAAAATATTGAGAAATATTGGTGAATACCTTCATCTGGGAATCTATAAATATATTTACTAATATAAAATGCATTATTGCTATTATTAAAATTCCTAACTTGTCTTCTCAGATTGAGTCTTGGGTAGGATATAGTCTCCTTCCATTATTCCAAATTTTATATATATTTATCTCACATTCCCCAATGTACTCTCACATTTACTTGTGAGAAGACATGGTCCTCTCCATCTAATTATCAATATATATATATATATATATATATATATATATATATATATATATATATATATATATATATATATACATTCCCAAATGTACTCTCACATTTACTTGGGAGAAGACATGGCCCCTCCAACTAATTGTCAATTTATATATATTCCTCTCACATTCCCAAATGTACTCTCACATTTACTTGGGAGAAGACATGGACCTATCCCATTAATTACCCAATTTTATATTCATATCACATTTCCAAATATACTCTCAAATTTGCTTGGGAGAAGAGAAGTCAACTGTAAGGATAAAGGAGAAATTAATGACATTAATGAGAGGTGGTTGAGGTGGAGAAGAGAGGAAGGTCATAAAAGGGGAAGGATGAAGGGAGAAAGGGGGGATGTGGGATCTAGCATTTGATTTTGGGTTGGCTGTGATTTTGGAGACCTAGGGAATGTATGGAGGTTTCTTGGGTTAGTTGAGAGGAGGAAAGTATTGTTTATCTTGGTTTGGATTATTCATATTGGACACACTACATCTGGTTGGACTTGGGCTCAGAGGGCTAGGGAACCTGTTGAAGTTTCCGAGGCTAGGAATTATTTCCTAGTTAGCTAGGAGGTAAATCTAGTCGGGAGTTGAGAGGAGCGTTTCAGCAGGAGCAACAGCTCGAGGGCATCTACACCGGCCACTAGTATAGGTATTCCTCTATGCATAGATTACTCGTGTAAGTTATAGAAATGAAATGTTCACTATAAATTTGTAGGGATTATAGTGTAAATGGTAAATTATCATTGTTTAAATGTCTTGTAAGAAATGGTAAAATTATCATTGTTTAAATGTCTTGTAAGAAAGTAAATTTTTGCCTCTTATTGAAGTTAAATTCCCAGAGAATGTAGATTTATTAGAAGACCGTAGGATAGGGAATTGCATGATGATAAGTGGACACCTAGGGCTCACATGGCTTCGATGTGCCACATGGCTAAGATGAACCCTGCATTTATGGGCAATGTGTGTGTGTGTGTGTGTGTGTGTGTATTTATATATATAATACTTTCTCAGAGACTTGATGATGACTACTATGATTTTGATGACTGCTCAAAGGATGATTTTGACTTTTCGTCCTGAGCATTAAGCAATCAACTATAAGGCCCTAAGCTTGTGTCCTGATACCACCTAGAAATTGTTTTGGTTTGTGACGTGGAGGGTTCTAAATAGCCATAGAGTGGCATCACTGTTGTGATGGCACCTTGGTAGTTGACAACCTACAGAGTTCCTAGAGCCTTGGAGCAACATGATCATTTGGTTCGGATCTTGGTTGTGGAGGTACACTTGTTTCTAGTTTACCATTGTTTATGGAGTTTTAGCTCCGATGTGGGGGTGACAAGGGGTTGAAATTCATGAACCACAGTCTATGGCGAGCAAGATATGGAGAGCTTGTAGCTAGTTAGTTCACTTTGGAAATATAAGTCTTACATTTTATGTTCCTTTCTATTTATATAATTTTATCTTGAAATCCTAGATTTGCAGTTCATGTACAAATCCTTATAATTATTATAATTCCATTGTGAAATTCAATTATGTGCCTTGTTTACTCTACACATTATTTACCTATGTGTGTTGATGCATTTTTTGTTTAATGTTATTCTGTCATAAAGCTTAATTGAGATTTTGTCTTAATGTACTTCAATGGTGTCAATTAATGGATATTTTCGTTATGCAATGTTATAATTTTGGTTCATATGTATGAAAAATGGCATTATAAGGATTTTGTAATTGCAACCAAAAAAACCCATTAATGAGAGGCATAACAATGGTTACGAGAAGGTTGGGGATTTCATTTCTGTAGAGAAATCATGTGTTTCAGGTGACGCGATTGTGGCAACATTTCCTAATAGGAGGCTAGGGATGTTATAGGAACTACATGATGAATATATGAAAAAACTTGATGGGCTGTATATATGAAAATTGATGCATTAAATGTTATGAAGGTTTTTTAGGGGTTTCATGTCATAGTGTTGAGGGTGTATGTAAATGCATGGTTGGAGTAGGTTGGAGAAACAGATTATCTATTCTGGGAAACATGAGTTTATGCATTAAATAGATGTAGTTATTATTGGATCATCTCCATTCTTGAATAATTATCGACATTAGTTTTCTAAGTTTTAGGCCCAACAATGTAGGTGTTTTATGTAGTTAAGGGATAACAGAACTGATCAAATCATCCTATGTTGATGTGTATTAACTTGTTTAAGTTTTAAAGTATTTTGTATCATTGTTTTTTAACCCATACATAAATGTCGCATGGAAATGAGTGATAACACCCATTTCACACCGAAAAGTATTGTTATTGAAGCATGATATTCATTACAACCCCGCTAGGTATTTTATTTTGATTCATTATGGGTGAATGTTGGAACATGTTTTTCTACCCATTATATTCTAATATAACTAAGAATATTAGGATTGAAAAATGTTTCATATACGTATATTTTGTATTATGACTTATTTTATTTATAAAATGGGAAAAGGAGTGACTAGGAATTTGCTAGTTTTCCCAATTGAGGAATTACAAATAATTTTTTTTATATACTTAATTTTTATTATTTTTTATGCTTTGTTAAGAATATGTTGGTAATAATTCTCTTGAATAAGTTTACTAGTCATTACTTTTTCTACACTCAAAATTATTTGTATCATTATGAAATTACATAAAATCAATTTCAAATTTCTTGAGCCTAACCTTTTCCATAAATGTGTATGAACTTTTAAACGTAAGAAAGGAGGGAAATGAGAGAAAATAAGAAGGAAATAAGGGGAAATAAAGTGTTTATTGTTTTATTCTCAAAGATGTACAAAAAGAACCCACTTAAGATTGTGGATGACAAACAATCTCGACAATATAAATGGTTGCTAAACATTGTATATCTGCAACAACTAAGAGAAACAAAACCTGCCAAAGTCCGGATCTATGCCACAATCATAGTTAAACAACAAAATGAAAGAGTAATAACTCCAATCATCCAATGGAAACCATATATGTAAAGGCTAATTTTATTATAACACCTGTGAAAAGAACAGATAAATGTTACCATTCCCCCTCTATGGGATGGGTTCTTGGCTCTCCTCAAACGTATTCAGCTTGTGTAGAGTCTCTCTCCTCTATAATGCATAAACACAACGAAAATATGGTGTGCGGAAATGAAAATAATTAGAGTTACAATAGTTAGTGCAACAATGAAAATAATCAAAAGTGAATAATGAATGGAAAACCCTTCTATTTATAACAAAATATTGAGTTATCCTTAAATAATGAGCAATAATAAAATATTATTGATCCCATTCTTGGAATAACCACTTGGAATATTTTATTCTATTTTTTTAGGAAGGAAAAAGTATTTAAAATTTTATTTGGAAATAATAAATAAAAAATGATTTATTTATCATCTCAAGGAATCAGTCAAGGAATAAGAAACAAATAAGGATTTATTTAATTATTCCTAAGGGATTTAGTCAAATTTAACAAATAATTAATTAGTTAGTGATTAATTAATCATTCTTAGAGAAAAATAAGAAAAATAATGATTTATCTATTTATTTTTCATGATTGGGTCAAATATGACAAGGAATAATAATAAAAAAATGGTTAAATTAATTATTCCTAGAAGAATCCCACGGGGCTTTGTATTGACGGTGAATGGGTGCACTGTTAAGGCACTCCTTGCGATAGGTCACCAGTTTAAATCCCCTGTGGGTGCTTAGGTAGTATTACATAAAGAAAAGAAATATTCCTAGAAGAAAATAAAATAAATAGTGATTTATTTAATTATTCTTCATGGGTTTAACTATAAATTACTTAATAAAGGTGGTTTATTAAGTAATTTCTCACAGTGAAAGCAATTTTACTATGGTAAAATTGGATTTACATGGTGTACCTCGATCCATCTAGTAAATTAGGCTACATGATCAATATTTTGGTGATAACATAAAGGAAAAGGAGATAAATGGGACAGAATAGAAAAAAGGCGTATGAAATAAGAATATAAGATAGGGGGTGGAGATGCTGGGAATAGGGGGGAGGAAGAAGAATATGGTGGAGAAGAAGGAAAAATGAGAGGAAAATAGGAAGAGAAAGAAGGATAAGTGCAAGAAAATTATGAATAGTGGAGGAATAATAAAATAATGAGAAGGGGTAGAAAAATAAGAGAGAGAAGAGAAAGAAGAAGAAAAGGATAAATGAGAAGGAAGGAGGAGCAAAATAAAAAGGGAGGAGGAAAGAATAGGATGGGGAAAGTAAACATATGATATAGGTTAAAGGGAATAATAATAGGAGAAGAATGATAAAGAGAAATCAACTAAAGAAGAGAGGGAAGAGGAAGATAAAAAGGAAGAAGTGAGTGGACTTTACCTATGATAAATCTATCATTAAAATCCTACCTAGGATAAATATACCCCTAAAACCATATCCATGATAGATTTTCCCCTAAAATATCAAGTGTTATCCCCAAAAAATGTAAATATGTAACCCAACCCTAAATAATAAAAGCCTAAATCTTGAAATTATTCCTCTAATTAATCTCAAAAACAAAAAAGAATTGAAGGAAATGATTAGGAAAACATAAAAAAGCTAGGATAATCCTACCATTATTCCAAACGCGGACCAAAAAATTATCTATTGGACCCAAATGATACTCATAATCTCCACATACAAGATCACATAATCTTGGGATAATGCTATAACATAAAAATACGAAAAGAAAGTTTTGGAATGAAGGTAAGAAGGTAATTTGAGATGGTCAATTTGATATGGAAGTACAAGAGAAAAGGAACACAAAATATGATTTATAATTATTTTGCTTGTTCACTTCCTACATCCTTTTTATATGTCCTCCATGTCCGCCTTGTGTGTCCTTACTATGTTTCCTACATCCTTTAGATTTCCTTTCAAGAAGTCACAAATAGGAAACATGTAAGAAACTACAAGGATGCTAAAATGAACAAAATGATGAAAGAAAATTCCTTAGGGAGATGCAAAATAAGCAGAGCCTACAAAGTAAATTTCCTCAATCTTACCACATAAGAGCTTCTAGTAAAAAATGCCCATTTTTAGTAGTGAGAACTTCATCACTTGTTGAAGGTGGGGATTAGGATCAGTTACAAGCTTCAAGACATTGTTCTTTTAGGAATATATAATGTTAGCTTTACCTTTTGTTGATAAAATCCATTTATATAACTTTGTATAACCTATTATCTACGTTGTTGTAAATATTACCATCCCTTTTGTAGCTATTATTTATGTAATGCAGGGGAAAAATATTCCTTCAGTAGTATGATAAGGCCTTCCCATGTGTTAATGGAGATTTCTGTAAGTTACGATGCATTTTTCATTATGATTTTCCAAACAACTATGTATTATTATGTACATCTTCATTATGGACATGATGACTTTATCACTATATATTAGATCATTTGTGGTGAAGGAGGTCCTAAAATTCCAAATCCATGAATCTATTGCATATGTATTGACCTTTAGCATGAGTTTATGTATGTCAAGATTCATCTAGAATTTAACGTATGGGGCTCCACTAATCAGTGCTTTGGTACCACTATTATACAAGTTGTCTAATCAAACAATCACTTTTATAATATTTTAGGATCTCATCCATAAAATATTATCTTTATTGGTAAGGGCTTACTCCAACCAATAGGTTGGAAGAGTGACATTGATGTAGGCATTGTGGTATGTTGAATTCTAATATTGAAGAATAAAAAATAGAATCTAGGACTAAAGATTGTTAATAATGTGCACTAATGTTTAGCGGGCACAAATTAACAAACCAAGAAATTCGTATAGGGTATGGATTTGAGAAAATTACATATAGGATACAAAGAAAAGGATGGCTTAAATAAATAAGAGTAATTAAGCTGTCAATAATGAAGCATGACAAGAAATGGAGCAAATATAAATGCCCTAAGTATATTACAATATAGTGTTTGCATTTTTTTGGATGTTATATATAGAATGTTATGGGAAAGTTTTGATAAGAAATAAAATAAAAAATTGAATAACTATTGTATATGTTATATTTCAATCCATTTAATTATTTTAAAAAGTTTAATTATGTAATTTCCTATCATTATTCGTTTCCTAATATGCTAAGTGATGTTGTTAGCATGCATATACAAAAAATACATGCTAATAATCATTCCTTATGATAATATGGATAGTACGTACATGTGAAAATTGTTAATATTAGTGTATGGATCATATTGTTTTAATTCCTATAGAAGCCCCATGTTAGCCCTTAAGCCTTTTATCCCTAGATATTGAATGACTATATTTATATTTTTATATAAGCTAAAACATTTCATGATTCCATTTCATTATAATTGTACCCTTTACACACACACACAGAGTAGGGAGACCTAGTCTTAATATAATCAAATATGGTTTATACATGGTATTCATTGTCAAAGGAGGTTTCACCCTTGAAGTGGACTATAGTTATTGATTTATTATCATTTTGAAGGTGCAAAGTTCATAATATTTGGTGTTAGAGCATACAAACCTAGGGTTTTGTTGCTTTAAATAGGTCACCTAGGAATTTTTCATTATAACATTTTTATGGGAGATTTTAGATGGTCAAATTTTGGGTATATTGAGTAGAGATTTCTGGAAAAATCTAGTTAAAATTTTATATTTTGGTTCACTACACATTCTGAGATATATGCTATGGAAATTAGGGTTGTTGATTGGTCCTAAAATCTATTTCAAATGAGTCATCTCCACATTTTAGCTATAATTGTGTTTCTAAAATGTTTCAAACTATAAAATTTTGAGAAGATTTGGAAGCAATCAAAAGGTATGTATGGTAAAAAAATGTAGATTGTGGTCCACCATAATTTCATAGATATACCCTATGGAATTTAGGTTTTTTGAATGTTCCTAAAATCAATTTTAACCAGGTAATCATGTCATTTTCACTATAAAAAAAATATAGGACACTTCAGGCTATCAAATTTTAATACATATAAGGAGACATAATGAACTACCTTACATAAAAAACTTCATAATCATACATGAAGAATAAGACCAGTGGCAAGCCATACAAGTTTTCTCTTGGAAAGAGGAAAGAAAATAACAAGTTTGGGAAAGTTACCATAGCTTTCACTTGGAACATAAAATATTAGTCAAAGCTATGGAATTATAGAGAAGATATATTAGTGTATGATGAGAAAATATTCCGTATTCATAAGAACTTAAATATCATCTATATATAGAGAAAAGGTGAGCCATATGATATTATGTAAATTAAGATTTTGAACATACATAAATTATTTTTGACATAACATTTGATTAGAATATCCATTTTTTTATGAATTAAAGTTGTGATAAAGAGAAGTACTATTACAATGCCTCCGAAGAAATTTTATATAGCAATTAAACCTCCCAAAGGCAAAATGCAAATTTATCAAGTTCTCAAGAAAACCTTGAAGATAAATGATGCATGAAATGGAAAAGACAATGATTTCAAATTAGAAAGAAAGAAAAAATTCCATGGATGACATGGAAAAAATTCTCTTGGAGAGGCTTCCTAAAAGGGATGAGATCCAAGGAAATCATGAAAATAAGGAGAAAAATTGTATGGGAACTTAGTCACCTATGGGGAGTATTTGATCACAATTGGAGGGAATAATTGTTGAATCATAGAACCATAATCATGATTTTTCCCTCTAATATCAACATCATTAGGGAAGTTAGAACCAAGGAGGTTAGACATTCAGAAGATCGATATGAGGAGGTTTGATGGTAAAGTTGCTATAACATGGATATTCCAAATGCCATACTTTGATCTACAACAAGCAGAAAAATTACAAAAGCTAAATATTGCAACTATGTTGATAGAACAAGATCATCATGGATGATATTAATTGATTTGTGAAATGAAAATGGATTATATCATATCTTGGTCCACATTTACAGAGGAATTGATAACATATTATGCAGATATTAAGAGAAATACATTCTTTAGTCAATTGGTAAATCTTCGGAAAAAAAAATCAGTTATAGACCATATTCAACAATTCCAAAATTTAGTCTTAGGGTAAATAATATTCCGTAGGGTGATTTGTTAGGCATATTTATGGTCGAAATTTAAAGGACCACATCCAGCATGAGGTGTGTCTCTATTAACGTAAATTACAAGAACATGCTTTTAGTATAACAAGGAAAGTTTAAAGTAAAATTACAACTACTATAAAATTGGTCAATAATAACTATATAGAACATCATTTTCCCTCTCCTAGACCTGCAAGTTTTACACCTTAAAAAATGGATGAAATCATAGAAAATGGACTACTTTTCAACCCTGGGAGATTCACTCAATGAACCTCTAACATTGCAAGTGCATTAGTGGCATACTAAAAAATACCCCTAATTTGAATATATATTGGAAAATACGAACCCTGTTGGAATTATGATACAGGTATGATACAAGCGTTGTACTTGATGGAAACTCACTCAGATGATAGGTCATAGTGTAGCAGGTCAATAGCAAGGAATTAATGATCAAAAAAAGGTATACGTAGGTTCACCGTGATAAAGGCGCATACATGTTGGAAAACTAAGTTTTGGTCCATGGTATTTGTACCATGGTGTTTTGGTATTTGGTCCGAGGTATTGACCCTAGGTATTGGGTCCAAGGTATCGGTCCTACGTGGTTTTGGACCATGGTAGTGAAAGAGTCCTAAACCTATATAAGTAGAAGAAGATCATTCGGCAAAAGTGGAAGTGTGCAAGTGATGAATATATGATGAAAGGTATATTATGCTAGTTATGGGTTTGTGATGCTTTGCTTGATCTCAACCAAGGTTACACCTATGCGGTTGGTGATGGATGATGGATCGGGATCATAAGGCTAGGAATGTATTATCATTATGTGGTTTGGTCATGGATAGACTAGATCTAAATTATTGACGCATGTTTTATTGTATAAATGATATGATCTGGGTATGACTGATGTCTGGAATAGCTGCAAAGTTATGAATAAATATTTGCATATCTGTACAAGGGTTCGCTTTGCTAAAAGCGTGTATGCACGTTGGTTCAGCTCATCAAAGTAGCGTATATAGTATGAAGTATGATATTTGAAGTTGGAGTTGGATTTGGTTGATGTTGCAGAATTCTGTGGTCTACTCTGTGTTCTGGTGACTGTGTTTTATTGATAGGGTTTCAGTGTTTCAGTGTTCGGTGATTCAAAGATTGATGATGCTGGTGTAGTTGATGGGTATTGATTTTGTGCTTCAATGTTGTTGATGGGTCCAGTACGAAAATTTGATGAAACGTGGCCTTCAAATTATGGTGTTGTGCTTCAGGAGTATCCAGTATGAAAATTTATGAAACGTGGTCCCTGGAGGAAGAGAGAAGGTCGTAGCCTTCTGTAGGTCGACGCCTACACACTGGTAAACATATCGGCCAGTACAAGAGCCAGGGGGTTGGAGCTCCCTTCTAGTAGAAACTGGAAAACGAGTGAAGCCTTCAGTAGGCCAACGCCTACGTACTAGTATACATATCAGCTAGTACAAGAGCCAGGGGGTTATATCTCCCTTCCAGTAGTAGCTAGAGAACAAGAGAAGGTTGTAACCTTCTGTAGGTGGGTTCCTGTGTACTGGTATGAGCTTGCACCAGTACAAGATTGTAAACTGGTTTTTCTTATATTAAAGGAAGACGACAGTAGGTGGCTTTTGTCCCGCATTGGGTTTCCACTTGATATCATGGTGTTCATGTGTGTCTCTTGTGTGTGATGATCTGTTCTATTTTTACTGCACCTGTTTACTATTTATATGGTTAATGAAGTTCTGATGCACTGATTAAAGATCAACATATAATGGATTAACTGAATCATAAGTTTACTGGATATATGCTAGTTTCATTAAACACAGTTGCATGTACACATGGGTTCCCTTAACTAAAGTAGCATATATGAATCTGATTATGGAAATGAAAAAGTTTTATTGATTTGCTAATACTGATTCACTCTCAGTATTATTTCCAACAAACCCAATACACCTTCACGATTTAAAAAACCTCTACTTTCACTAGATATTGTAGGTATCCATTTTCTCATTAACATTTTTAATACCCCTTTATATTGTTTTATTAACTTTGCGCTCTATTATGTTATGCACAATATGTAAAAATTCTTTACCCCTTATTATATGCTCAATATATTATGTCATTTTTTCCTAAATATATGTCCCCCAATACGAATGCATGTGGTATGGTATTGCACCCCCAATGAAGCCTCTGTTTTTTAAACTATGATTGCAGATACAATAAGTAGCATAAATGTGGTGAAAATATATTATTCTACATATATTGTGAAGATGAAGAAGATCAAGAAGTGGAACCATCACAATATCTATATATACAAGAGGGTACTCCAACAATATCTTATCATTCATTGTTTAACATTAGTACTCCACCACGAAAAGGGAGGACTACATCAAAAGGTGTGATATTATATTTTTTTTTTATCTGACCCCTGTAATTTCGAGATTGAAATCGCCATCTACGATAGGGTTTGTGTTTTGGTATTTTTCATCATCAAAGTGGAGTGTAGTCTCGCGAGAAAGATAGACAGCCCGAGTGAAAAGATAAGATGGTGATTTTGTTCACACGGAGTAGTGAAGGGGGGGAATAGGATATATGGGGCTTTTCACCCAGTGAAAAAACTAAAAATGATTTTTAGCAACTTGTGTGCACATGGAAAATAAGGTTTCACAGTCTTTGTCCAAACAAAACTAGTTGTTGCACAAATCTAAGCACACTCTTTTCAGATATGGTATAAATATCCATTGGATGGCTGGATATGTCCTTGTTTTCGAATATTCATGACTTATTTTAAGTATATTCTCCTAAATCTTATGCATACAGACAGTGGCAAGAGGTAAAGAGGTGATCTATGGCTTGAGATCCTTATATGTCAGGTTTGAAGCCTGGGCTTAAAACCCTAATATTTACACTTCTTTCCTCTGATAAGTAGTTCATGCAGCAATTAAAAATATATTTTGAAGAGACATACCAAATATTTATGAAAAATCTCATTGGAAACTCAATTCTCTTTTGGGTTCGATCCTTTGATATGTTGATGGATCTGAAAAACAAGATCCATTCTAGATTGGGCATACCAAAAGATCTACAGTTTCTAATTTACAAAGGGAGATAATTACAAGATACATTTCACTTGAAGGAATATGAAATTATTCAAAATGCCACAAAAATCATCAACTTGAGGCTATGAGGTGGAGCTCCAGGTTTGAGTAATCTATCTAGCTCTACTTCATCTGTGAGAAAACCTAAGCACCCAGCCTCATTCAAAGATGTCATGAAAGGAAAAGAAACTATACCAAATGGAAAACTCCCATATCAGTCAACTCCGGGTCATTACTTGGTTTAACAGACATTAAAAATTCCAGATATCTCAATAAATATACTAGAATTAAGTGGTATTTTCACTTTCTTGTAATCTAGAGCTTTAATTTGTAGATTTAGTGGTTTTTGGCCCAAGATCACATATTTAAACGAGTGGGTCTACACCAATTGGTAAAGAAAATGTGACCTCTATCTCTACGTGAATTATTTATTTGTGGTTTAGTTTAACAATCAAGAGGACCTAAATTTTGTTATAAAATATGGTTCATGGTTTTGGGAAAGTGCGGGTCTATTCACAACCCCATGGTTTCCAACCTTTGATGCTACAACAATGGTGGTCATGAAGATTTCGATATGGATGAGGCTCGATAATATTCCCCTCCCATTCTGACACCATCAAATTATTGAATGTATTGGAAACAAATTGGGAAATATTTTAAGATAGATAACAATAGAATAGGAAAAGGCATCTTTACTTTTGTTAGGATCTTTGTTGAGATATATCTTAGTAAATTACTTATAGACCAAATTCACTTGATGCATCAATACTTCATTTGGAAACAAATGTTAGACTTTGAAAACACTGCTTTTTGATGTCGGGCTTGTCACTAGATAGGGCATCTGCAGAATACATTCCCCCAAGGGAAGAAAAAGGCAAGGAAGAGGTAGCAAAAGCTAAAGGGTTGGAAATTTCCAAATTCACTATCATCATATGATGAAGATGAAGAGAGGGAGGAGAACCACAAAAAATTAGAAGAATAAAATAAAAAACATACTCAAGTGGCAAAGGGAAAAAATAAGAAGAATAATGAATAGATAACCAAGGATTTAGAGTTGGTCCCAGATTCAGGAAGTCAGCATGAGGAATCTCACAACAATTAGGGACCAACTGGAATAAAACAAACTCATGCATATGAGAGTTTTGATTTAGATAAAGACACACCATCAAAATCTGAAGGAGAATAAACAATAATTGTAATAGTCAATCCAAATTCAAGGGGGTTGGCAAAGAGTGCAAAAAAATAACAGTAAAAAATGGAACCTACTTTAAGTGGGCAATTGTATTTTTTTCTTTCTAGTGCAATTTTGCACGTTCTAAGTTTAGGTAGATAGGTTACTAAGGGTGTGTCAAGTACATGTAAAATGTAATATTATTTTTAATAAAATTACAGGTTTTTCCTTTGGAAAAAAAGAAAGAAAGAAAGAAAAAAAAACATATGTATTCCAAAAAACCTCAAGATAGAAGGATATATCAAAAATAAAAAGGTAACCATGTTTATCAATTTAGGTAGTATCCATAACTTCATAAATTACCAATTGAAAAAAAACTTAACTACTTTGTGTATCCAACATCATAATGTCATGTAATAATTACAAATGGAGGTACCATAATTTTTTTAGGGAAGTTCCATAGTATTAAGTTGAATATGGAGGATTATTTATTGGATAGTCTCATGATATAAATCCAAAGAGGTGGTGTTGATGTTGTATTAGGGATATAATGGTTACAATCATTGAGAATAGTTGCCCTTAATTTCCAAGTTATTTTCATGATATTTTCCTCAAACGGAAAAGTAATTGAGCTTAAAGGCATCCAAGGGAAACCCTGTAATGTCATCAACTCTAATAGCATGAAAATTTTACTAAAAAATGGGTATCATGGTGTAATTGCATAATTGTGTTCATTATATGATCAAACATCTAGACTATACTCCTATGGATCTATAAAATGTTATCACCAATGATTCCATAGTATTTGGAGATATTCCTAACGGTATTCCACTTGCTTGGGATCATGATATGCAATTCATTTGCAACCTAGAAGCAAAATGTAACACCTAAAATTAGGCCCTATAGGTATCCATATGCATAGAAGAATCATATTGCACATATGGTTCAATAAATGTTGTAGGCTAGCATCATTCAACCTAGTTGGAGTGCTTTCTCTTCACTAGTGGTGGTGTTTATCAAAATTCATAGTTCATGGTGTATATGTCCAAATTATAGATAACTTAACAAAATGAAATTAAAATATAAGTTTCCTATTCTTTTCATTTATGAATTATTAGATGAATTGCATAGATAAATTTTCTTTACTAAGTTGGATCTCCATTTTGGCTATCATCAAATTAGAATGAGGCAAGAATACATTCCTAAAAGAACTATTAGAAAAGATGAAGTTCATTATGAGGTGTTGGCTATGCCATTTGGACTTATTGATGTACCTTCAACATTTAAAAAATTAATCAATTATATTTCAAACCCATCCTTAGAAAAAAAAATTATTACTTTTTGATGACATGCTAATCTACAAGAAATCCTAGGAAGAGCATATAAAACATTTTGACATGGTATTAACACTATTAGGAGAGCAACAATTATGCGAAAATCCTTCCAAGTGTGCCTTTGGAGTTCAATCAGTGGAATATTGAATCATATTGGAGCCTGGCAAAATAAAATCTATAAGGGAAAGGCCAATCACCATGTCATTGATGAAACTTGAAGGATTCTTAGGATTGATATAATATTACAACAATTTTGTCAAGAATTATGGTCAAATAGTAGCACCTTCGAAAAAATTGTTGAAGAAAGAGGAATTTTCTTGAACTAAAGAAGAAACAAAGGAGTTTGAAAAACATAATTAGGTTATTTGTACAACACCTTCACTATACAGACTTAATTTAACAAAATTTGTCCGATGAAAGTGCACAGGACGAGCACAAAAACTGAAGAATTTAGGAAAAGGGCTTACCAATGTGATGCGACGGCCACATGGAAATGTTGGGACGAATTTTTAAATGTTTCGTAAGAAATTGTAAATATTTACATTAGGGATTGAGTTTTGATTTTTAGAATAAGTTGGAGTCAAAGTATTTTCTGATGTAAATTATTATTTTTAGTTCCCCTTATTTTTTGGATAGGGGGAAATGATTCAAAAATTGTGGCTCCAAGTTGTATCTTTTGGAAAACAATAAGAAAATAAAATTTGGGAAGTTCTTAAGGTGAGTGAGGAGAATCTCTAGAAGAGGAGAAGAAGCGGGAATGAGAAGAGAGGGGGAGAAGACAAAAAAAAAAATTGTTTCTCTGTGTATTATAGTTATGAAGTTTGCAAACCCACCTATGCCTTCAATCTGTGTGAACTAGAAGGTATTTCTATGGGAGAGGCATAAATGAACAAAAAATTTGGATTGTAAATTGTGTGATTGTTACATAACTTGAGATTGAATTGAATCCCTGTGTTTAAACCAGATTGGTTTCTTCTTATGAACTATTATTACTACAATTTTTATTCTTGTGTGTTGATATTGGTTAGTTTATGAAAACTTGTAGCTTGTTGAACCAATTTATATTAAGAATTTGAATCTTGTAGCTTAAATTGTTGTGTGATTATTCATGTATCTTTAGCATTCTTGTTTTAATGGTTCGAAAGCCTCATGGAGGAATGTTTTGTGTTCTCAAATAGTGATTCCCTAGTACTACAATGATTTGAGTGTTGTTACAAAAATAGAGTGTTATCACTCAGATTTTCCTTGAAGTTGTCAGAATAAGGAAAGGGGTCTGAGCTAACCACAAACCAACTTTTAAGTATAGAATCTAGCTAATCTGTACTCAGAGAGGGCTCTCTCTTTATGATTTAGCTTTGTTTATAGGATATTAGGCTAGTTATGAAATCTTAGGGGGTTTTGATTTTGTTTGGTGGTGGAATTCAGGAGCAGATGGATAGAACAAAGTATCTCAGGCCATTGGGCTATGGAGTCAACTGAAGATGGCTTAACTGGATCAGGTTGATTCAACAAAGGAGGGCTTCATAGGGCAAGATAGCTAAACAGGAGACAAATGGTAACTTGAAAGGGTGAAATGGTCTTGAAAGGGAGGAAGGGCAATTAAGAATCCTTCAACAAATTTGAAGAAGAGGGAAAGTGGATGATCACTAATAAAAAGAATGACCACAATGATAAACTAAGAAGTAGGGAGCAATTAAGAATTCCCTACCTATGATAGCTTAGAGGAAAGCATTAATAATATAAATGATTTTAAAGACAGAATGCAGTAAAGCACTTTCTGAAATATACTTTTTCATTTATCATTCAGATATGAAACACATGTGAAATATTTAAACCAGAAAATAGTAAAAACATAAGATATAGAATACTTATTTGTCCATTGTTTGACACATGAATCCTATAAAATTCCTTTGCTTTATTACTTCTTCCAGCCAGCCATACAAAAGTTGTTCAACAACACTTCTATTCCAAAATAATGAGTCTACAGAAATGTCTAAGAATCCACCCTAAGTACTTCGAATGAGGAAGTACTTATACAAAAATTTACAACAAAATATCTCCTAACTGAGAGAGATATATTCTAGGAAGACTAAATATATTTTACATAAAAGTAGAGACAGATGGTCTTGAAGATAGAAACTGAAAGTGAACTGCTGGCTTGCTGTCCCTGTTTTTGTTGAATGAGCTAGAGGCAGGCCCTATGATTGTGCATCTTGTTGTCTTGCTCGTAATTTTGTGCTGGCTGATTGTTTTCATCTTTTCACTGATACTCTTTAACCTGTGACTAATACTCTTTACCTGCTTTATCCTCATTCATCTTCTTTTACCAAAATTGACTATGGTAAATACTTCAATTTACTTTTTACCAAGGTAAATTATAAAATGTCTGTCATATCTGTCCACCAATCATCCCTTGGTATCCTGGTCCTTGTTAGCTTTCTGTATATTTCATCAGCCTCTGTGTATTTTACAAAATTTGGTTGTAGAGGAAACAAGTGTTTCAATTCATGCTCAACATAAAAGAGGTTCTCCAAACTGTCATAGAGAACTCTACCTGTTCTGTACTGTTTTCTCTAATTCCTGTTACGTCTCTCTTAATTGTTCATTTAGCTTGAGGACTAAGTCCATAAGCTCTTCTTCATTCTTATTTTCAATTACTTCAGCATTTTGTGGATGCATCAGTGGTGGCAACTTTAGCTGCTTTCTCAGGGCAGTTATATCTTCATTTTTCTTTTTTATCAGGGCTTCTGTAGCTTTTACATCCTTTGGGTTATGACACAATCCAATAATCAAATCCTTAAATGATTTGATAATATCGTCTTTTGCCTATGAGGAGGCTCTTTCTAACTTCAATTGAGCAATGGTATTGTTCAGTGAATTCTCTAATCTGTGTGCCATCATAGCCTTACTTGTCAATGTTGAATACAGCATTTCCCCTATTTGCTTATGCAATTCTATTTGATCTATGGGTTGAATGTCCTTGGCCAAGACCTCAAAATCAGTTTTGAGGTAGTCTACAAGTGATTTGGGCTACTGTACTTTAGGCTTTAAACATCTCATTTTCATTTTGCCTTCCTTGATGTCATAAGCTGACATCAACCTAGCTTGATTGGTAGGAGCCATCTTCAAATATTGAGTGTAAGCTTGGGCCTTCAGCTATTCATTTTTGGCCTTTATCTCCTTGAATTTTTCTTTTATGTCTAAGGATTTGTTAGATGAATGCCTGAAAGATGAAACTTTAGTAATTTGCTATCTTTCAAGCTCTTGTTTTTTGGAACTGGAAGGTGTCCCACCTATGGGGAATGTATGTTGACTGCCTCCACCTTCTTTCCTCAAACTCCCTATTGTTTCTTCGAAAAAATCCTCTTTTGAATGCGTATTTAGCTTGTGCCTCTTAGCACCAGGCTGGTCTGAAGGACCACTGGCAGGGGTAGCTACTTCCCTATCTCTTTTTAAGCTTTTTTCCTCATTCAAAGGAGTCTGAAAAACTGGGGGTTCTCCAACATTAATTTGAGTTGGATGGGACTTTGGTGGGGCCTGTTCTTCTGAGATTTTAAGTTGTTTTGACATGTTTGATTGCCCTGATGCTGGAGTACTAGTTCCTTGTTCTTTTCCTTGTGATGGTTCTGCAAGGGGTGCACTAGTTTCCTGTGAGTGCCTTTGAGAAGTATATGTTGTAGAGGCACTAGTTCCTGGTGTTGGCTTCTGAGAAGTTCCAACTGGTACCTGTTCAAAAGAGTCCAGGTCAAGTCTCTTTTCTAGGTCTTTCATCACATTATCTACATTGACCTGATCACTATCCATCTCAACAAGAGTTCCTTCCCTCCATTCATCCATATTAGCATATTGCTCTATTTTAGGGATTCTGTGATGAAAATATGGTGATAATATTTTTTTCATTCTCCTATCACAAATGAAACTGTGTGGGTCATATTTCCAACCAAAACTTTTACTTAATATGAGGTGTTCTATGATTTATTCTGTTGCTTTGCTTGCTTCTATATTGTTGCAGATAAATGGGCCTAGGTGATCCTCGATTCTCAACTGTGCTTTCTTCTTGGCCTTGGTAAAGTGAATCTGATATGAGTTTATCATTTGTCTATAATACTCCAACACGAAAAACCTCATAGGAACATATTTTGGTAGTTTGAATGGAGGAAGTTCACAGCCATATATCCTGATCTCGGTGTGATTCTGGTACAAGTACTAATCACCTACCTTGTACTATTTGGATAGCTAAAGGATTCTTTTGATTTCATCACTAATCCTAGGAGGAGGATTTCCTGTCAACATGGTGGTCACTGGGTGGACAAACTGGTCAATGAATTCATTGTATGAATAAGGGCAAGCAAATGAATGGTGGAAAATAGAAGTCCAAAAAATGACTGATCTTGGATTACCCTTTGTATCAAGTTTATTTACAGAAAATGGGAACTTGTCAGACTGATAGTAGAGGATAAGGTGATAGATGAATGTGGAATACTTGAATACTTTCTCATTTTCCAGCCTCATGAACTGGTCATGGATTTTCTCAGCAATAAATGCAGCATAGTTGTACTTGACAGTAGGGGGGTGACCAGGGGTAAATATGGACATCAACACTAGGGTCAATTCATCTACATATTCACTAGTATTGAATCCCATAACTACAACTATCATATCAACTATAGTTTTACCTGTCTCTGTGAAGAAAGCTGACAAATAAGGAGGAGGATTTTTGGGTTGATGCTCCTTATCCACAAAAGTCTGACAGAGGTGACTGAGTTCAAACTGGGTCAATTTAGATGATTTTTCTAGCAAATATCCAAGGGAAATGGGGGTGAGGGTTTGATTGGGATGAAACTGAAGCATCTCATTGATTGAGTCTGCAGTAATTGTGAAGAGGACAGTTTGATTGGGGGGCATTACTGCTCTATGGTTGGGATCATAGTTGGCATGACACTGATGGATAATGTCAGGGAAAATGCATACAGAGGGGAGAAAATACATTGGGAGATTTGATTCCCAAAGTCCTATGGCATCATAGCCATTCAAGTGATTGTCCCGGCATTGGCAAAATACTTTCAGGTGGTCTTTATCAGTATTCAGGTATTTTATTTGAAAATCTTTATCTGTGAGGGGCAGATAATCTAAATCACGGTGGGGGGTAGTAATGGGTGCTACATTGAGGGCTACGGTGGTTTCCATTCTAGTTCTTGTGGATTCGGAAAACAAAGGGTATGGGAAACTTGTATTCTAATTGCAGAGACTGAATTATGATAAAATTTGGGTTTTTCAGTTTTAATTACAGAGGAAAGCATATATTCACAGGGTTTCTAGACGGAAACTGGTAAATACTTGTTTATAGAGTCAAGCAATGGACTACAGGTTTACTGGGTGCGGATGGCGGACTTGGATCGGCATCAAATCTGTAATCTTTGAGGGTGTTTGACGGCTTGGTGTATGAACTGGTTGACCTTGACGTTCAGGTTGCATGCATGTATTTGCAGAATAGGATGAAAATTGATTAACTTTGTTTTTTATACAAAGTCAAAACTTTGGCGGGTTCAAGATTTGGACAGGTGGTGTCAGCGGGAGAATGATTTGATGTTTTGTCGTTAGCAGGAGGCAGTAAGCAGTTTCCATCGCACCGCTAATGGATGGGAGGTGGTATTTGGGCTCGACCGAGTGATTCCATATGATGAGCGACGTGTGGCGATGACACTGTTCAGAAAACCGCTTGCCATCACACGGTAAATTTCAGTCGTGGAGGGCCGTGTGATATGCATGACAGCCATCGGATCTGAGGGGCTCGATCGGATGACTATCGAGGAGGTGAGGTGGTATAATTTTAATGGAGGGCGGGCCTGACATAATTTAAAGGTTTATAATTACATCGGGGGCGATGTGATTGGTGGAAAAAGTTATTAATTAACCGTGGGGGTTAATTAATCCTTATATTAACATGGCGGGGTCAGGGTTCTTAATTAGTTACGGTTTAACTAATTAATCCAATTTATTAATTCTATTATGGTTATATTTAACCGAGGGGCGGGATATATAAGAATTTTGGGGATTTTGCATAGTTATAGTAATACGGGAATGGGTAATGTTTATATAGGGAAATTAAATAATAATATAAGTTAAAAGTTAATATGATTTTGTGAAGTGTGCGTTAAGTTTGAACCATTTTCATGTATATGTTTAAAACTTAGGCTAAGTGAAAAATGAGGGTTTTTATGGAAAATATTTTAATTTCCCTAAGTAAAATAGGATTTTACTTAGGAAAAACTTTATAAAGGGAATGAATGACTTTATGAAGGGGTGAATATTGATGAAGGGGCTTAAGTGCTTAAGGTATTATAAATTATTGGGCTGAGGGTCCAGTCCCTCCAAAAGTCAGATAAATGCTCTTGAGCCCCGCTAATTTGATAGATACCTTGGCACTTAGGGGAAATTAGTGAAAATTTAGGGGAAATGAGTAGGGAAGTTAATTATTTTTTACTTTTCTTGTTTGATGTGCCTTCCATGTGATAGATGCCTTTGACTTGTGATGAAAGTAAAAGATTTACACATTTATATTTATCATTTGCCACATATTATTCTGCAACCATCATCTACCTACCCTACCTACTTAACCTAGCATTTTTACTTCTTTATTAGGGTGCACTTAGACTGGCAAACCCTTATCAAACTTTTCTTTTCTTTTACATGGTGATGCCTATCTAATTCTACAGTTATTGCATCCAAGGGCTTAGATTAAACTGTTGAGCTCCTTTTTTTTCACTCTACCTATCTACTTACCTGCTAAGATTACACTATTTGGTCAGATCTTTATTCTGTATTTCTACAACATGAAATTGAAAATATGAACTAACCAAGTTTAAACTATTTGACTATTCATGAATTGTCGCATAGGTGACAAAATGCACACAATTGTTTATTATACAAAAGTGAAAAAATAGTGGCATTTAGACTCGCACACTTTCCTGGTCTTTCTTTTCTTTGGGGTTCATTTTCTTTCATTTTTTGACCATCTTTTTACTATTTTCACCCTTTGATTTTTCTTTTAGGGTATACCCTCTTTACATTTTTTAAATTTTTTGATTTTTTATAAATATGGAAAACGTTTGGAACAAGTAAAGGTATGAACATATTACAAAGCTAAACCAAGTCAATCATGATATATGACACCTATTTGTATAGGGGCATAACACATAGCACGTCATTTTTTTATATGGTCCAAACACCTTTGTGGTTGGTTTATGATTGTCAAATTCAAACCAATAGTGCAAACCCAGTGAGAAAGGAAATGTAAGTCATTCCCAGTGTTAAGGAGCAGGTTAGGGACATAGGGAGTCGATCTGGGAAAATAGTTGAGTCGTTTCAACTTCTACGAAACCAAAATACATAATTTTAACATGCTCTACGAAATCATTTTGTAGCGATGGAATAGGAAATTGGAAAATAGGTGCTATGAAATAATTTTGTAGCGACTGAACATAAACTTTTCAGGAATACGTGTTCGATTTTTAGATGTCTATTTGGCCTGCGCATTGCACCAATTTTTAAGTTGAAGAATATGGATTTATTAAATTAGGTGAGGAAAGGAGTGGAAGGTGAGACAAATCTCTCATCAAATTCATATTCTTATATTGACTGGATATTTTAAATGTTTCCTAAAATATTTATGAATTGGATATAATTTCATAGTTATGTATGGAGTGGATTGGTGATATTTGCGCCAAGGTGACTCATGTGCCATAAAGTGGTATCAGAGCCATGAAAATCTATTTATCTTGAAAGCTCTCTGATGAGTACTATAAATTTTTTTAAGAAGATGAGTCTGCACTAAAACATATTGGAAATTTGAAAGAAAGGAAGGCAATAAAGTTCAAAGTTCATAGTTGAAGCATGTAGTGTAATAAGATTTGAAAATATGATTGAGGTAACTAAATTTGTTTTAATTCTTATTGAAATTGAATATTCATGATTACATTATGGAAATATGAAGAAGACATTGTGTGGAAGAAAATCTACTTTGGGAGGAAGTAGATCAAATTTGTTTTGAAGATAGACCTAAAACAAATTTTTGAGTGAAGGACATTAGAAGACTGTAACATTAAAGGTAGAGCCAGTAGAGAAAAATACAACAACAATGATGCATGTTCAATAGCAATTTGGACAGTGAGGTAATGGTATTTTCTTAATTAATTACTAATTACAAGTAGCAATGTTGGCTTAGGGGGTCGTGACCCAGGTTAAAAGTTAGTTGCGCCAAACAAATCCTTACACTATTGGCCCTTTTAGCATCAATCCTTAGTGTGTGGACTGAAGTATCACCTGAATCAATATGGGGGGATGTTGGAACCAAGTTTCTGCACCCAAAGATCAGTGTGATGTCCATATGTGACCTAGATCTGCCTTCATGCAGATATTTAAGTGCTTATGGCTTACAGAAGTAACTTCCTTGAACTGGCCTGTAGACCTCCGCGAAGGTCTACGACTGGCTTTTGTGGATCCTGAACAGGTGACTTAGCTACTTACGTGCACCATAGATTAATTTTACACCAATAGTTACTCAGATCCACCTAAGTGTTCGATAACTTTAACCGACAGTGTTATGATCTTCCCATAATCACTTAACATTAATTGCATTCAAATAATAAGATGGATCAAGTAAAATCACACATCAATACATCATTATTTAATAAAAACATCATTCCATCACATCATATATTGGAATCATACATAACAAAAGTAAAGAGCTAAAACACATCAATTTATGAAATAATCTTCTTTATTGATCTTTAATATAGGTTTATAGAATCAATACTTCCTTACGCACTCAGCTGCAGGGGTCCACACACTCAGCTGTGGAAGCTACTCTAGCCCTCTGTGCACTCAGCTGCAGAGCCTTTCCTTCCTCTTAGACTTTTATCTCTATACTAGGCTTCTTTACTCATACCCATAGACTTCTTCTTATTTTTTTAGACTCTCTAAGGAAGAATTATTTATACAATCCCATGGTCCACGGACCATGGATAGATCTCAAAGGCCGACTCAAGTTTACATAAATGAGGCTAATAAAACCCTTTTGACTCTTAACTAGCTATGTGCTCCATGACCAAAATTTGCAGATACTTTTCATCTTTTTACATCAAAACTTGGGATTTTGCCCCAAAACTGGCCCCAGGGGACCCCATCCCAACAGGCCCCCAAAACAGAGGTCATGACTTGCCCTCAAGTCACTCAGCTGGCATGATGATCTTACTACAAAGATCCCCCAACTTGACCTATACAACTACTACTTCAGCTGCACTTTACGTAGCTTCCTATTTGACTTGCTCCACCAGTTGTTCCATGGCTGGTCCTTCCCTGGCTCATTTGATTTTCTACTGCTTAAGCTGCAAGTTTTCCAACTTTTCCTGTATGTTGGTTGAGATTAGGTAGGCTTCGTCCAAACAAGGACCCAACCTGGCCTTAAGCACTACTTCCTTTTTCTGAACTGCCATTGGGTTCACCCAATTAGATTCCTCCATCGATTCAATAATACCGGCCTCAAGAATCTTGTCCAATTCCAGCCAGACCTCTTCCTTTTATTTGGGATTAAGGCGATATGGCCTCTGCTTAACGGGTTTCGAGTCCAGTTTCAAAGTTATTTTCATCACTCCCAAATCACCTATGATGCCCTTAAAATCTGAAAATTTTGTAGGCAAAAGATCCTCGTACTCGCGAAGTAACTCAACAACTTTATCCATTGTGGCATCATCCCAATAATCTCCAATCTTTTTGAATTTAGGCTCTGCTTCAATACCAATGTTTACCTACCTAGGTTTTAGTGGTGCAGTGATATCTGAGTTCTCTCTCTACAGACCTCCAACCTTGTGATGGCCTTCTGCTTCTGGGATATTGATATTCCTTGGATCCTCATCCTCAACTTCAACATTCATATTATAGCATTCCAGCGCATGGCGTAGCTAGGTGTTCCAATCCGGTTGATCCAATTACAAAGGATCCTGTGGAATTCGGAAGATCATTGCCTTAACCTCTTGTAGTGCTTCATCAATGATTTCGAACCCGTCTTCAAAGTTGAAGGTCATCAAGAATCCTTTTCTTAATATGTCAAACTCTGCAGTGCCATGACAGAGCTCCGTTTCCAAATACCAATTCATAAGGATCATATCGAGAGTGTGGCAGAATAAATGCACCCATTCTGGCTACGACTCCGTTCCATACACGTTAGTCCATTTGGACAAATGATCACGTGGACCATTCCTCCCATCATACTTATTAGTTAACCATAATTTAGGAAAACCAAATCGCATCCTCATCATCCTCTTGTAATCGTACCACTCATCAAAGTTGTCTTTGTCCGTACCCCACCACCGAGTGGGAATAACGCGCATTACTAAATCTAGCACCTGAAAGCGGTGATCCTCCGAGACTTCTCTTTGAAAAGCATCCAAAAACTTATCTACATTAGTTAAACCATAGTAATAAGGTAAATTTATTACCTCTGATGACACACAACACAGCGATTTGGTCATCATGTTGCAACGTAGTGTGGATACTTCGTGTAGCCTATTTTGCCAATGTTCCAATTCTTCATCTGAATTCGAGGTATAGGAGCTTTCGTGGTCCCATGCAATCCATCCATCAGCCATTAGATTCACCCAGTCTTGGTCTCGCGTTGTTATTTTATAGATCTGATCCAAATCATCATCGCTTTCTTCATAGTCATGGACTAGTTCAGTATAGCACAGTCCTTCTCTAGGATCCAATGGCACTACAACATGGAGCTATTTTCTTTCAAAAGACATTGTACACTTCTTCAAGTTGATTACCCCATTAATATCAATAGCCTAGTCTATTCCAAGGAGCGCAGGGTATGGATTGTTGTCATTAACAATTTCTATCACTTCAAAATCATCCAGTGCGCACTCACCTTCTACATCTATGGAACTCCCTACAATCGTCCCATGGGGATAATCCTCTGTTGGTTCGCCATCCTCAGTTGAATTAGAGACCACTGTAGCACATTTCTCCCCATTCTCTCCCAGCTCTGTTTATGCAATACGTTCGCGTTAGACCCCAATTCCAAAATAACTTGATCCATCTCATAGTCTCCTATTTGTGTGGTAAACCTCATCTCACGCCCTGTTCTTACATTATGCTTACCAATCTTTCTGACTACACGAGGTCCATCAAGAGCATTATCCTTACCTGCACACTTGTTTATCAACTCCTGTAGACCTTTCATAGCCTTGCTATCATGTAGTAGTTTCATACAAGTCTCCAAGAAGGTGGTAAGCATAGAGGGGCCAACCTCTGTAGGCACCCTGGTGTCTGGGAGTTTGTTTTGACTCCCTAAGTTAGCGGCTTCAACAAAGCTTTTATTCACTTCGATGAATTTTTCCTTCACATGCTCTAAATCGAAACCAGTCTCCTTTTCCGGGGCCTTGCGGACCCATCCACCTTCTTCAAGCTGTTTTCCCTTATCATCACCTCACAATCTCACTTTGTAGCACGATATTCACATTCGGGTCCTCCTTGCGGGGCTCAACCCTCATCATCTGTAAGTTTTGGGTAGGATGTTGATGCTACGCCTTCTTATCCTACATCTTGTCCATCAGTACAGGAAATTTTTTGATTGTGTGGTCAAACTGAGTGTAGTATTGACATGACGGATGTGTCTGATTCATACACTCCCGCGTGTAGTGTCCTGGTGTTCCGAAATTGTAGAAAATAATCTACCCACAACCCCTACTAGGTCCTCCTCCTCCTTGGCCTAGTCTGCGTCCCTAGTATCCTCTGCGCACACCCACATTGCCTTGATCTGGAGGCTTTGTTTCTACTTGTGTTCGATATGTAGGATTCCTCTCCATCATTAATTGATAGCTTCAATAGTGGTGCTCACCGTGGCCCACCGATTTGCAGAAATCGCAGAACAATTGTTGTGGTCTCTGCACAAACTTTTGCAATAAGTGATAATTATCTATTACATGTTTTCCCGCCACATGGCAGATAGTGCACCATAACGCGGGCCCCACACTTGGTCCTGCTAGAGCTTCCTGCCTTAGGGGAATTGACACCCCTCCTATGATGTAATTCACAAAGACAGGGTAGTGATCTTTATCATGCCCCTAGTTTTTACACTTCAACACCAAACTTCTTCACACACCTCCGGCCGTGCCACTTTTTCTTTTTTCAAGCTCTGTAGTTCCAAGAAAAGGTTGTGTAGTTTTGCATGTATCTATTGAACCCCCAACAAAGCATCCTAAATAGGAGTTTCATGCAATCTCATCGTAATTCCAGGGCTTCCGCCTAAGTTCCTATCTTTTGTTGTGATAAATAAATCCTTAAGTGGGGTAGGAACATGGATATAAACCAATCGCGGTGCCAACTATTTGTGAGATTCATATTAGCTTCATGGATCCTGCACTTCAGTCTTTGATATAGCTACCATGGCGTTTCACTGGGCCTCACCATGATTTCCTTAAATCCAATTACCGATTGCAAGGCAGACTTAGGCTTACCAAATTATTTGTTTAAAGCGGTCTGAGTATCTGCTAATGATGCCAATGGATTATCAGTGTAGTACTTAATGTACCATGTCAGCGTGCGATCCTGTAGAGTAGTAACCAACTGCACCTTTTTTATATTATCATTTGTAATTTGTTGTGTTGTCCACACAACCTTTGCAACAAACTAAAATTGATCCATATCCTCACATCCTAAGCCCTTGAAAACTAGAAACTTCATTGTATTCGACATGTTGATTGGTAGCGGTAGTGGTGACAGTGTGGGCAAAGGTGTATGTTGTGGAGGTGAAGGTGGATGTGGTGTGGACGGATGAGGTATCTGCGAAAAATGTTGCCTTATCAACTGGACAACGCTCTGTGGTGAACCCTATGTTTCTCCCTCTTTGTCACTCACAGGAGGTTCAATCAACATGCTATATTCAGGGCCTATTCTTGCCCTATCCATGAAGAGTTTCCCACTTCACGTAGCTCAAAACATCAAAGTAGTGGCATAACCCGTCTTTTACACAAAAAAATCTTAATACAAGTATTCAAAGATCTTATATGCTTACCATATGGTCCTTTGAAGAAACGTCACTCCGCTTCACTGTAACTGACTGAGGTGTCGACCGCGAACTCTGTAACAAATCCTTCTATAACCTGATCAAGCCAGCTGTCAACAGCGCGTGTGATCTTATCTTCAAAAGCTTCCAGCCTTCACACTAATTCTCCATGCTATTGGACCATTAAGCTTCCACCTCCCTTGGCCGTCTACCAATTTATCTATCCACTCGTATAGTTCAATCGGGAAGGTGCAGAAGAAAATTTTGTGTATTACGATGTGCAAATATCTTTCCAGCCATTGTTCTTTTGTCAAGTGTGGATTCTTGTTTTCTTGCACCGTGAATTGATGGATCTTTATATCCAACCACTTCTCAATTTCCTTCTTGGTCAGATTCCAGTGATACGAAATCACACATCCCTTTATGTAGATACCGGTCATGGAAACATAACCATTTTTTGGCATAGGTGGTCTTGGCCCAGGTTCATAGTTAATTAAGCCAAACAAATCCCTACACTATTGTCCCTTTTGGCATCAATCCTTGGTGTGTGGACTGAAGTCTCACCCGAAGTAGTATGGGCGGATGTTGGAACCAAGTTTTCACACCTAGAGATCAATGTGATGTCCTTCTGTGACCTAGATATACCTTCACACAGATCTTTAAGTTCTTATGGCATACGGTAGTAACTTCCTTGAACCAACCTCTAGACCTCCACGAAGGTCTACGACTGGATTTTGCAAACCCTGAATATTCAACTTAGCTACTTACCCACACCATAGATTACTTTTGGACCATTATTTACTCACATCCACCTAAGTGTTCGATAACTTTAACAGATAGTGTTATGATATTCACGTAATCACTTAACATTAATTGCATTCAAATAATAAGATATATCAAGTAAATTTGCGCATCAATACATCATTATTTTATAAAGACATCATTCCATCACAGCATATATCACACTCATACATAACAGAAGTAAAGAGATAAAAGACAAGAATTTCTACAATAATATTCTTTATTGATCCTTAATATAGGTTTACAGACTCAATATTTCCCTATGCACTCAGCTGCGAACACTACTCTAGGCCTCTGTGCACTCACCTGCAAAGCCTTTCCCTCCTTTAAGAATTCTATCTCTGAGCTAGGCTTCTTTTCTTGTACCCATTGACTTACTTTTTTTAGACTCTCTAAGACAAACTTATTTATACAATCCCATGCTTTGCGGACCATGGGTAGATCTCAAAAGCCGACTCAAATTTACATAAAGGAGGGAAAAAAAACATTTTTGACTCTTACCTAGCTACGTGCTCCGTGACCACAATTTGCAGAGACTTTTCACATTTTTACATCAAAACTTGGGATTTTGCCCCAAAAATGACCCGAGGGGACCCCATCCCAACAAGAAGTGATGATGTTTATGATTGATGACTGTAACTAAGAGGAAAGAGAGTTCTTGATGGTAAGGAACCTTGCAATAAAGAAGGAGGACAAGCAAATTTTTCATAGGAAGAAGGTGAGTAAATCACATGCGGAAGCTAGAAGAGTAGAGAGTGCTCAGATGAAGATTCTAGATGAAGTAGTCGACAAAAATACGAGGAGAAGACTAGGCATGAATGGGATTAGTATGGTATTTAAAAACATGTCGATGGAGTCAGATTGTTGTAATAGCTTGTGTGCAGTTCATAGTGAGCAAGGAGAAGCTCATAGAATGATATTTGTGAATACTAAGGGTCATAATAATGTTTTATATAGAATCCATAGTAGATCAAGTTAGGAAAAACTTGATAGAGAAGTAGCTAAAATTAAATTCTAGCTAGAGATGATGAGAGGACTACTATATGAAGATAAAGAAGACCAGGGTTATAGATGGGCTCTTCAGAAGAGAGTAAAATGGAATTTTTTGCAGGTGAATTTGAGACAGAGATCAAATTCTTAGTTGATGGAGAAACTAAAGGAGTTTGAATAGAGGTTAAATGGTCACTTGGGAAGAAAAATGGAGGAACAACAAAAGACAATTTTTGAAGAGATTATTTGTGAACCAGAACAATGATCAATTCTTGAAGACAATGATGAAGATGCTAGGATGAGACCTTTTGAGAGTCTCACAACTTGTGTGGAAAATCAACACATGATACCCGAGATTTTAATGAGGATACAAGCCATGATGATTTTGATTTGATCAATTGGTGTATGAATGTAGGATTTGTTCGAGATGAAGGACAAAGCATTGATTTTGTTCTATGCGGGGAGGAGGAACAATCACTAAGTATTTTATACAGGTTGGAAGGAAGACAAAGGATAGTCAAGATGAATATTATGTGTCGTGGGAAAATGAAATCATGGAAGGACCACCTAAGGCTGACGAAAACATGTTTGTGGATATTAATGAGGATTTTGTTATAGTGGATGAAGCAGACGAATATTTGATGGGTAGCTTGGAAGCTATAGCGTTGCATGAGGACGAGATGTTGGATGTAACAAAGGAGACTTCAAAGTCTCATATTTTTAAATAGATAATTGGTTTGTGTGTGAAGATGTGTAGGAAACAACAAAATGGATTGGAAATACTTCAATTAATGAAGTACAATAACCAATGGGAGAGTACCTGTAGGGTTGCAGAATAGTCATGGAAAACATTGCAATTGAATTGAATTTTTTAGAAAATTGCTTGAACAATCCAAGGATGGAAAATATAGTGAATTGCAGCAGTCCCAGATATGTTAAGGACAAGATTCCCATGGAATAAATGCAACAATAAATAAACAATAGTGATGATGAGTTCCGATAGGAAATGTAGAGGGTGGTGAAAGCAGTTCCAGGAAATTGTTATCTTGATGCATCAATGGAAGAAAAAAATGAATATCAACCAAGAAATAATTGTTTAATGTAGGCAAATGATAGGTTGGATGTGGAAGGAGAGAGAATGAGGAATTTGATGTTCAAGAAGCCTCAATAGAAGAGGTATGGAGGGTAGAGGAGAATAAAGGACAACAGATTGTAGAGGGTAGACCAAGTTTTCATCAACAAAGAAGGGAGTAGACTACATCAGGAGAAAATAGTGGAGTAGTGACATGATAAGAAGAATGAAAAACTATGATTTAAAGATTGGGACAGAAGAAGATCTACTTTATCAACACATGGTCATGAGACCATGAATCGTTTCCACCTTAGGAGTATAATGCAGGTGCATAGTCTAAGCACAAAAAATGACGAAGTTAGGACAAGAGCTTGGCAATGTGATGGGATGGCCCTATTGTAATGCTGGGAGGAATTTTTAAATGTTTTGTAATAAATTATAGATATTTACATTAGGAAGTGATTTTTTATTTTTAGAATAAGTTGGAGAAGGTATTTTCTAATGTAAATTTTAGTTTTTAGTTTCTCCTATTTTGTGGAGAAGGGGAAATAATTCACACTTTATGACACTTGGTTGTATATTTTTTGAAACAATATGAAGAGTGATTTGGAAGTTCTAGAGGTGAGATAGGATAATATATAGAAGAGGACAAGAGAGAAAACCATCATTTCTTTCTGTATTTCATTTCTAAAGTTTTCAAACCGACTACTGCCTTCAACCTATGTGAACTAGGAGGTATTTTTCTGTGAGAGATGTAAATGAACAAAAATTTTGGACTATAAATTCTGTGATTGTTACATAACTTAAGATTAAATTAAATACCTTTGTTTAAACCAAATTGGTTTATTCTTATGAACTGTTATTATTGCAATGTTTATTCCTATATGTTGATATTGGTTAATTTATGAAGACCCGTAGCTTATTGAACCAATTTATATTAAGAATCTAAATCTTGTAGCTTATATTGTTGTGTGACTATTCATGTATCTTTGGCATTATTGTTGTAATGGTTCCAAATTTATTTGGAGGAACCACTCCTGTAGATGTTTTATGTTTTTATGGAGTGTGAAAGAGAAAAAAATACCATGCATAGTCAAAAATTCACAAAAAAATGAATTGCAATACCCTAATGCAATATGAATGGATCAACTATCCATTCTATCCTTCAAACCACCAAAAGAAATTACAAGGAAAAACTTTAACTCCATAGACAATAGGCCAATATAATTGCAGTCTCACACATAATGGAATTAAATTGCTTACAAGTTAAGAGATTTAACAACACAATTGATGCACAAGATTTCAATATGTTGTGAAAATTCCCTTACCTTCAATGGAACATAGCTCTCCATTGGAGTATGAAAACAATGCCTCACCATGATTCCCTCTATCTCAACTCAGTATAAACAATGCCAAATAGAAAAGGTGATTTCCACTATGGTGTAATCCAACATTTTACATCTTAATAACATGTTTTAGGAACTAACACATACTTCCTTTCACCATGCGATATAACAGTTATTTTCAGTAACAAGTCTATGAGGTCGTTTGGTTCCATCCATGCTTTATTCGATGTTGTCATGATTGGCATCTTATTTGGCATCACAGTATTTGGTAGAGAAAGCTCCATCTCACCAACATCACTTTTTTGTAAAGAGCGCTCTATCAGTTTCAAAAGAGTGTTGGTTTCAAATGTAAACCAAAAGTGTGTTTTGAAAATGCCTCCAGATCTTGTAACAACTATTACTCGGAGTGATCCAATTCAAGTCTCAAGATAAGGAGCATATTAAATATTCACCATGCACTAGTGATTCTAAGTTGTAATGTAATTTAATTAATAAATTGACCCTTTATTCATACATCAAACACTTTAGACTGATACGATGTTGATCATAGCTTCATTTTCTAGAGACCCTCTTATCGACACAAAAAATAACTTTTTCAACCACAGACTCAATACATAATTAAACTTTGACCTAGATCAAACCAAATGTAGAATACATGCATAGTATTTTCTATACATTAATTCATAATAAAAGAGATAATAGATATCCAACACAATCCATTACAGTAAAAATATTTTTCATTAAACTAAATTTGTGCATATATATGTTCAGAGAAATTCATTCTCTCTGTGACTTGATTTCGAATTCAATTAGCCATTCTCTCTTTTTTATTGTCAGTAGGATTACAATAATTAGAATTAATAAATACAATATATTTTCCAGATCCTAAATCACTCCAATAGTTCCTAATATTTTTAAGATTTGTCCTATCCTAACAACTCATTTCTATCCTAACAACTTGCTAATTGTTGCTAAGATTTTTTTCCCGCCAATCTCTCGTACCTCAAAAGGTAGACTCTCACGCTAAAATCTTGTCTACTCTATATTATCTCTATGACTTATCCTCTCTGGAGAAATACATCCATTCATTTATAAAATACAAATATTTTCATTTAGGAATTAGAATTCCTCCGCATTGTCAAGACCCCTTCTTTGAAATTTGTCTTCAACAACATGATATCTTTCAAAGCTATGATGTTCCTGCATCATACTCCCAAAGCAGAAAAGATTCATGACCTCATGGTCATGTGTCATTAATTCCTTGGGTCCTCTAGGATCCAAAACTTTGTTTTGCAGTTGTCCTTTCATCCTTGCATGTTGTTGTTCAATTGTTGTGTTAATGAAAATTCTTTCATTTAGTTGAACTTTCTTGTTGGTTGTCCTTCTTTTTCTGTCGTGTCTTCTCTTGGATGTTATTCCCATCGACATCCACAATCCATCAATCTCATCATCCAACTCTACCCTTGGTTTAACTTCACTATTATAGGTTGTTGCATATCCTCCTTTTCCATAAGAGTTATAAGACCCTTATTCTATTTTGGTTTATGTACCTCCTTGACAACCTTCTAATCATACTTTGCAATTTTCTCCTCATTTTATTTTAATATTTTAAACATCAGGCTCTTTGAACAAAATACATGTGTTTCTAGAAGTTCTCAACAACAATTTACTCCTCTTATAGTTTTGATTTTTCATAATGAATATTCAGTCTTTGGCTTATTGTCCTCTTGTCCAAGAAATTAATATCCTCATACAATTTGACAAAACCATCTTGAATTGTATTTGTAACCTCCATGCAATATCTATCACTTGCGTTTTCTACTAGCCACTCTTCCAAAAGTTTCATCTCTTCTTCTATGTTTTGTTCCTATGGCATAATACTATCATTTTATAATCCAATGATTGGAATCATCTTGAGCATGTCTTTATGAAGTATACCTTCATCTTTTGTACTTGGTTAATTTTGGTAGCATTATGTTTCCTCGCCTTCCTTTAGAACATAATTTGATCTATGCTCTCCTTCAAATTCCTCAAAATATGTGTGCATACACCAACTATTTGTTTTAGAATCACAAGATTCTTGAATCCCTACTACTATGAACATCATTATGTGCTCCTCTATGTTTTACATAATATCTCTATCTTGGTCTACTCCTGTAGATTCTTCTACCAATAAAGGTTTTATATTATCATGACAACTCCTACAAGCCTTCATTTGGTTGTGTTCCACTTCCTTGTTATGTTAGCTTCCTCATTAATTACACAATATTTAAGTTCAATAAACACAAGCTCAATTAAGAATATCTTCATTTCAACCATCTCTTCGAGGAGTTATATTTCTTCTTCAACATGCACTAGCACATCGTCTAATTAACGGTCATCATGTGCCATATCTGTAATCATACACAAAGTGTCATATTGAAAAATATAAAGATTCACATTTGATTCCTCAGCCATCACATCCCCATTTTGAAAGGAACTAGTTGAATAGTTCATCAAACTGTCAATAAATTTCTCCTCAACATCTCTAGCTTCATCTTCATCAAGGAATAATCCTTGTTCAAGTTCACATATAAAAAAAATCCTTTTCATACTCACTTTTTCTAAGTTATTCCTTTAATGTAACATATGGCCTTTGTCTTAACTTCATTTGTAATGAATGCCATCTCAACTTCTTATTCTTCATTGTCCATCCATATCTATAGTCTTCCTCATATTCCTATAGAAACTCCACTAGTATACTAAGATGTACTTTCAATTCAACCATTTATCTCTTGAATTCCTCATCAATCGTCTTCTTCATGCTAACTGCCATGGAGCTTCGTTTCATGTAATTGCAGCTTCTCACTAAGCCATTAATTTCACCATCAGTGGCCATCTTTATCTCTTCATTTTTTGGACTCCCTTTGTCCCCATGTGAGCTGCAATAATCATTTTATCTCTGGAACAAGTCTGGAACTTGTGACCTATACTAAGTCACCCTCTTGTTATCCTCTCTTCTTTTGGTTCTTTGTAGTAGAACCTCTTCTTCCAAACTCTTACTCCTCAGCTTCCAATCGTGTTAGGCTTTTGCATCATCAACTACTCACCTCTCTCTTTCTCCTTTAAGAACTATATTGTATTCTTCCCTTTTAGAAATTTAATTTGTTGCTAGGTTCTATCACAAATTCCTTCACTTGAGATCTCTACATGCTCCCTCCTCCCATGTCACAACTTCACTTGTTGTAATGGCTGTTATATACAACTTTCATTATTTTTCTACTTGCAACAAAAAATCTTTATGACCAGAATTAACATAAAAATATCATATCTATCTTTATAAGATACGTGCCAAGATCTTATCTTTAGCAGTATTCCTTTGATCCACTCCATTGGACCAATTATTTTCCAATAGCACACCCATTATGTAGTTTTTCAAAACAATCCCTCTTAAGAGCATACCAACTCTCTCAATTTTTTGTAATCATCTCCAATCTCCAAAGACTGTTCAGGCTCTAATGCCACTTGATAGCAGGAAAATCTACTTTCCTACATATTGAACTACTTCCTCCTAGTTCTAGTAACACTTATGATGTCAAAATTCACACTACCCTATTTCAGAGAGAAAAAACTACCATGCATAGTCAACAATTAAAAAAACTAATGAACTATAATCCCCCAATGGAATATTAATGGACCAGTGATCCACTTTAGCCTTAAAACTACCAAAAGGATTTACAAGGAAAATCTCTAACTTTGTAGAAAATAGGCCTCTCACACATAATGGAATTGAATTATTAAAAATTAATAGACTCAAAAACACACATTAACGACACACTTGATACAAGATATTTCATTCTCCTGTGAAAACTCCCTTACCTTCATTGTAACTTAGCTCTTCTTTAGAGTCTGCAAACAATGCCTCACTATGACTTCCTTTTTCTAAACTCTGTATCAACAATGCCAAATAGAAAAGGTGATTTCCACTATGGTGTAGGCCAATGATTCTTACATCTTAACAACATGCTTCAGGGACTAACACATCCTTCCTTTTTTCGTGTAGCAAAGCACCTATTTTCAGTAAATGGTCATATGGTTCCATCCATGCTTTATTTGTTGCTATCATGATCACCATTTTGTTTGGCACAAAATAGTTCACCATAGAAATATCCAACTCATCTGAATCACTTACGCGTAAAGGGAACTCTACTAGTTTTAAAATACTGTTTGATTTTTATGTAAACCAAAATCCTAGTGAAAAAATGTCTCTAGATCTTCTAATAGTTATTGCTTGAAGTGCTCCAATTCAAGTTTCAAGTGAAGGAGCGTATTGAATTTTTTTCAAGCACCAACAATTCCAAGTCACAATTTAATTTCATAAAAAATAAACCCCTTATTCATACATAAATTTCTTTGTATTCATACATTAGCCATAGCTTCATTTTACTGAGACCCTCTTATGTGCACAAAAAACAACTTCTTCAACGATAGAATCAATACGCAATTAAACTTTGACCTAGAGAAAAGAAAATGCATAATGCATGCATGGCCTTTGCTATACATTAAGTCATAATAACAAAGATAACAAATATCCAACACAATCCATTATAGTAAAACTCTTTTTCATTAAACTAACTTTGTGCATACATATGTCCAGAGACAATCATTCTCTCTATGACTTGATTCCCATTCAGTTGGAGATTCTCTCTTTTTGATTTCTAGTAGGCTTGCAATGAGTAGAATTAAGGAATGCAATACATTTTCCAGATCCTTAAAGCACTCCAATAGTTTCTAATATTTCCAATATTTTTTTTATCCTAACAAATAATCTCTATCCTAAAACCTTACTAATTGTTGCCAAGAGTTTTTTCCCCTACAATCTCTCGTGCCTCAAAAGGTATATTCTCATGCTAAAGTATTATCTATTATATCTTATCTCTATGAATTATCCTCTGTAGAGAAATACATTCATTAATTTAGAAAATGAAAATATTTTCATTTATGAATTAGAATTCCTCCACATTGTCAAGACCCCTTCTTTGAAATTTTTCTTCAACAACTTGATAACTTTGAAATCTATAATGTTCCTGCATCACTAGATGAGAAGGTATGAAATATCATTCAAAATCTATAGGAGAACCCCGATGTATTAGAAAATTTTGTGTGGAAGAATGATTTGTTGTGGTACCAATATTACTTATACATATGTAAGAATTCTCAACTCAGACAAAAGGTCCTTTTGGATTTATGGACCTCACCTATGGGAGGAAAATTAGGGTTCTTAAAACATATCATATGATTAATAAAGGTACTTTTTAGGAAGCTTCTAGAGCAGATGTGAAAATGTTTTTGGATGAATATATGGTATGTCAATAGAACAAGGGAGACTGATTCGGATTTAAACAGGAACGCAACAAATTACAGAGATAACCATATACACAAAGATGCAGCGGAAATAATACTTCATTTCATTAATGGAAAATACTGAAATATGCTTACAACCAGAAATGGAAATAAACCAGCTAGGGCGATGGTAGCTTATCTCTGAGAAGAGATGTGATGGCTACATGCCTCTGAACTGTGTTACAATGAGGCTCGAAGGCCTATTTATTGTTGAGAAACAATGGAAAACCCTTAACATTCCAAAACCTAACCCTAGGAGATGAAACGCCAAACTGTGGGCCCCGTTTGGGGTAAATTGGTACATCAATTTCCCAGGGTCGTAACTTTGGCATATGATCTCCGTTTGACGCATACAATAGCTCGTTAGAAAGATCTATCCGAGTACTATCATTGTTGGAACGGGCAACATCCGTCCATTCAATGGACCCATGTTGCCCCCGGATTCCCCAAAAAACGTCGTTTAGGGCCTCAAAAAGGCTCCGGAAGTTCAGGACCCGAAAAACTGCTAAAAATAGTAAGTTGTGCTACAATTAAGGAAACAGAAAATGCTGAGAAAGACAATGGTGGGGGTCCAGGTGGACTTGGCAGGTGGCCACCAATATCCACTTGGATCATTCCTCCCCCCTTAGGAAGCAATGGTCCCCATTGCGTTGAGCTCCTCCATGAGATGAGGAAACTTTTGCTGAACCTGTTCCCTGGTGAGCCACTTGCCCTGCTGAAGGAGTTGGCCTGCTTTGACAACTCGATACAGTTGGATATTATGTTGGCGAGTGTTCTTGATCTGTGTGTCCATGATCTGATCAGTTGCTGCTTGTTCCATGCAATCTGGATTTAATTACGTGGGTTTGAGCTGTTCTGCAATGTCGGATGTGTCTAGCAATGGTGGAAAGTATGGCCGAAGGCGGTCCACATTGAACACTGGGTGCAGGCCAAGGAATGGGGGAATGCTGAGCTCAAATTCATTGTCTCCCATAGCCTTAGTAATGGTGTAAGGACCATATCGGAGTGGTCTCAATTTCCGATAGGCTCCAGTAAGGCGTTCCTTTTGCAAATGCAACCAGACTTTGTCGCCCACCAGAAACTTGTGTGGCACCTGATGTTGATCATGTTGTTGCTTGTACTTGGCATTTGATTTCTCAAGAATGTCATGGACCTGCTGGTGAATATGTTGGATGCACTCAATGAAGCTGGTGGCCTTATCTGTTTCGGACTGGACATGAGCTGAATTCATGTGAGTAGCTGCAAGTGGCATGGCCACATCAATGGGGCATAGTGGCTGGAATCCCAAACCCACCTGAAAAGGGCTATGGCCAGTGGAGCTGTGAAGAGCTCGGTTGTAGCTATGCTGAACATAGGGGAGGCTCTCGTCCCATGTCCGTGGATGCTTTGAGTTATACATGCGCAGGATGTGCACAATCATCCTATTGACAACCTCTGTCTGGCCATCAGTTTGAGGATGGAAGGCTGTGGACTTCGTGAGTTTGGTGTCCAGCATTGACTAGAGACTGGACCAAAATGTGCTGAGAAACCGACTGTCCCGATCTGAGATGATAGACTGTGGGATCCCAAAGTGCAGCCACACTCGTTCAAAGAAGAGTTTAGCAGTGGCTTCTGCTGTGATATTCTTCTTGCAGGCCACCATAATGGCCATCTTCGAGAACCTGTCGACGACCACAAAAACACAGTCATATCCATGCTTAGTGGAAGGAAGGCCTGACATGTAATCCATGGAGATGGATTCCCAAGGTCGACTAGGGGTAGGCAACGGGGTATAGAGGCCGTGCTTCTTAATGGTCGGTTTGGCAATGGCACAAGCAGTACATGATCTGATGTACTTCCCAACATCCTGTCGAAAATTCGGCCAATAGAAATAATTTTGCAGTACTGCCACTGTTTTCTCGACCCCGAAATGCCCAACAGCCCGACTGTAGTGTGCTTCCCAAATCATCTTGGCATGCTCGCTTGAAGGAACACAAAGGTGACCAAGGTGGCATAAAAGGGCATCCTGGAGGTGAAAATCTGCAACACGCCGACCCTCCAAGAGTGTCTGGTATGTGTGGCCGAATTTTGGGTCGCTTTTGTAGAGAAGTGGACAATCAGAAGTCTCGTGCCCACAAGAGTTGAGCACGGTGGTTAACGCCATGATCGGTGGTCGACTGAGGCAATCTGCAACATTATTGGTGTTGCCCTTCTTATACTTGATATTCAAGTGGAACTGTTGCAGGTATGTAGACCACTTCTGATGGCGATCATTCTGCAATTTCCCTTGGGTCTGTATGAACTGCAGGGGTCATTGGTCTGTGTGGATGACCGTTTCCTTCCCCAAAATGTAATGCTTCCATTGGCGGCAGGCTTGTACAATGGAATACATCTCTTTATCATAAGTGGGGTACTTCCGGACTGTGTCTGAAAGTGTTTCACTGTGATATGCCACTGGATGTCCATGTTGAGTAAGGACTGCCCCAATAGCATAGTCAGAGGCATCTGTCTCGACCTCAAATGGTTGTTGTAAATTTGGTAACGCGAGCACTGGTGCCGTGAAGAGGCGATCCTTCAACTCCACGAATGCCTTCTGTTGAGATTCAGACCAAAAGAATTTTGCTTTCGCCCCTCCCTTGGTGACCTGACTCAAGGGCCAAGAAATATGAGAAACCCCAACACAAATCTGCGGTAGAAGTTGGCAAGACCTAGAAAGCTGCGGAGCTCTATTAGAATGGTTGGAGAGGGCCAATCCCGAATGACTTGGATCTTGGCTGGATCGACATGCACTCCCTGTTCATCAATGATGTATCCCAGATACTGAACCTGGGTCATGCCAAAAGTGCATTTCTCCAAATTAGCACATAGCTTGTGTTGCCGCAGTGTTTGGAGAACCTGTCGGATGTGGTGGAGGTGCTCTTCCCAACTCTGGCTGAAGATCAGAATGTCATCCAAGTATACTACTACAAAGGAGTTGGTTAATGGCTGCAATATGTCATCCATTAGCCTCATAAAGGTTGCAGGAGCATTCGTCAATCCGAAAGGCATGACCAACCATTCGAAGAGGCCCTCCTTGGATTTGAAGGCAGTCTTCCACACATCAGAGGGTTCGATTGGTACCTGGTGATATCCTGACTTCATATCGATCTTGCTGAAATATTTCGCCCCCTTTAGTTGGTCTAGGAGGTCATCAATCCGCGAGATCGGGTACCTATTACGGACAGTGATCTTGTTCAGCACCCGATAGTCAATACAGAGTCTCCACGTCCCATCCTTCTTCTGTACCAACACGATCGGGCTCCCACAGGGCGATGAACTTGGACGGATGTGACCTTTCTGCAGGAGCTCCTGAATCTGCCTCTTGACTTCATTGTTCTCCAGAACGGAGCGCCGATAAATTGGTCCATTGGGTAGCAGCGCACCTGGGGTCAGATCGATGGAGTGCTTGACTTGAGAGTGCAGAGGAACCCCTGCCGGGGAGGTGAAGATGTCCTCGTACTCCTCCACAATCTTGTCCATCTGTAGTTGTCATGCAGAGGGACCCCGTCTGGAGGCCGCAGCCACTGTTGTCTTCTTTCCTTGAGGGCGTATCATCAGGAAAACAAATTTCCTGGTTTTGGAAATGATCTTACTGCATTGTTTTGCAGTAATCAAAGAGATGGCGATAGGTGGTGCTACCTCTGGTATCCTGAACAACTTATTTCCAAATGTAATAATAACAGCACGGGGCCTTGATTCATACACAGTATGTCGCTTCCACAAGTATGGTTGTCCTAGTAATACATCACAAACTTCAAGGGGAGAAATGTCACACAATACCTCATCCGTGAAGGGATTGATGTTGTATGGAAGGCGACACTGCTGGCTTACGTGAAGATCTCGTCCTTGGTGAAGCCACCCAATGGTGTATGGTTGTGGATGTGCTGTGGTCGGTAAGCCCAACCGCTTCACGACCTCTGCCGAAATGAGGTTCTTTTGACTCCCGCTATCAACAATGAACTATATCTCGGAGCCCTTTACCCACATCTGAGAGTGGAAGAGACACTCCTCCTCCTCTGGATCTTCGGGTTCATTTTTCTGGATCTTTGCGGTAGCAACAGTGGCGTTGGGATCCGCATCAATGATCTGCTTCCCATTTTCATACCCCTTATCGGGTTCTGACTCAGAGTCGGAACATGCATCTGATTCTGAAACCTTTAGCTCAGCCACCAGTGACTGCTTGGCCCGACACTCACTTGTGTTGTGAGTGGAGCTCTTATGGAACTCGCACCATTTTCCAGTGTCCTTTCTCGGCTTCGCAGTGCTGTTCTTTGCTTGCAGCTTCGGCTGGTTGTCTTGGGTTGTCCCGCCTTGGCTTTGTCCTTTGTTCTGTGGTTTCAGGGTACCTTTCCCCTGCTTCGGATTCGTAGATCCAAAGTCTCGCTTCTTTTGTTTAAACTTCTGCTCGACCTTGATGGCATATCGGTATGCTACGCCGAGCGAGGGGATGTTTAGGAATTGTATTTCTTCCTGAATGTACTTGTGCAGGCAGCCACGGTATTTGAGTATCAAATGTTGCTCTGAATCCTTCATACCCAAATTTGTGCGAAGGGTATGGAAAAGATTGGTGAACTCCGGCATGTCTTGGTCCCTTCCCTGCCGCAGCGTGGTCCACTTTATGTATTCATCCTCATAGCTTCCAACAGGGTAGTACTGCTCCTTGACGGCATCTCGAAACGAATCCCAGGTGGGTGCAGCTGAAAATAGTGAGCCAGTACTTTCATCCTTCTACTCGCAGTAGGTTTCCCACCAGTCCTTGACGTGGGGGGCTGCTTTGAGGAGAGCAAAAACAATCTTTTCCCGACTTGAAAATTCATGAACAGAAAAATAACCCTCTAGCAGATTTAACCATTTATCTACGGCATCTGCGTCTATCTGACCCTCGAATATGGGGATTTCAAAATTAACTTGTACCTTGAAGGGTGTGGCGTTTCCAGAGTAGCTGCTGGAAGCCGATGCGCCGCTTCTGGGTAGCCGCTGAAGGATCTGGGAAAAGTTGTCCATCATCGCGTTCCGTTGTCGCTCGAGGGCTTCTTCGAGCAAGATTTTGATGGGATCTCCTGCCCCCTCGTCTTTCTTCTCGTCTGCCATGGGAGGCCGTTGGGATTTGCGAGGCTGGTCTTGCAAGGGTTCAACCAGTTCAAGCCTTAACTCCTTATATCCCGACCTTGTTGGGGACATGCAAAGAAAAATAGAGAAAAAGAAGACCGCTCTGATACCACTGATCCGAATTTAAACAGGAACACAACAAATTACAGAGATAACCATATACACAAAGATTCAGTGGAAATAATACTTCATTTCATTAATGGAAAATACTGAAATATGCTTACAACCAGAAATGGAAATAAACCAGCTAGGGCGATGGTAGCTTATCTCTGAGAAGAGATGTGATGGCTACATGCCTCTGAACTGTGTTACAATGAGGCTCTAAGGCCTATTTATTGTTGAGAAACAATGGAAAACCCTTAACATTCCAAAACCTAACCCTAGGAGATGAAACGCCAAACTGTGGGCCCCGTTTGGGGTAAATTGGTACATCAATTTCCCGGGGTCGCAACTTTGGCATATGATCTCCGTTTGACGCATACAATAGCTCGTTAGAAAGATATATCCGATTACTATCATTGTTGGAATGGGCAACATCGGTCCATTCCATGCACCCATGTTGCCCCCGGATTCCCCAAAAAACGTCGTTTAGGGCCTCAAAACAGCTCCGAAGTTCAGGACCCGAAAAACTGCTAAAAATAGTAAGTTGTGCTACAATTAAGGAAACTAAAAATGCTGAGAAAGACAATGATGGGGGTCTAGGTGGACTTGGCAGGTGGCCACCAATATCCACCTGGATCAGAGACACAATCAAGACCTTCGCGATCCTACAACTATTAGCCATACCAAGTCAACATTGGAAGACGTTTCAATGAATTTCATTACATGTTTACCCAAATCAGAAGGAAAATATGGCATTATGGTAGTGGTAGAATGAATGAAAAAATGCCTCTTTCTTCTCTTTTATTGGCGTCCTTTTAAAGAAATTCCAATAGAAAAAAAAAAATCATGTTGGAACAATCCAAAAGGTACATGGATTATTAAAGATTATTGTAAGTGAGAGAGATCCAATTTTCAATGGAAATTTTTGGATTGAATTATTTTCTTATTTGGATACTCAATTAACTCACACCTCATATTATCATCCTCAATCTAATAGAAAATTCAGATTATGAACAAATATTTAGAAGTATATCTACATTTCTTTTCATATGATAAATCGATACAATGGGTAAAGTAGTTTCCCTCAGTAGAATGGAAATACAACACATCCTTTCATACTTTATCAAAAGTTCACCTTTTATGGAACTTTATGGATATCATCGTCTCTCCATAGAATCACTCCTAAAAGGTACTATAAAGCCTTCATTAATGAAGGACGACACAGGCCACCAACAAGGGGTTGTTAAACTATTGAATGACAACATGGTTATAACAAAAAGGAGGATAAAATAATTAGCAGATAAACATTGTAGTGAAGGGGAATTTGAAATGCGAGATTAAGAATTTGTGAGGCTACAACCTTATTAATAAATGTCCCCCCAACAACAAAAGAAGACCAAAAAATTAACAATAAGTTATTATGGCCCCTATAAGGTATTGGAGAGGATCGAAATTTTGGCTTACAAATTGGCGTTCCTCCATATTCACATATAGATCCAATATTCCATGTTTCTTACTTAAGGAAGGTAATCAATGATAAGATCTTAGTCCAAATAATTTTACTATACATCAATGAAGAATAAAAATCATAATAGAACCAAAAATAATCTTGGAAACAAGGAATAAGTAACTGAGATCGAGAAATTAGTAAGTACCTCATCAAATGGAAAAACCTTACAATGGAAGAGGTGACATGGGAAGATGAGTTGTTCATGTAGAAACATCCACAATTATTTAAGTGTTGAGGACAATAGTTTTTTGAGGGTGGGTGGGATTTTAAGCCCTAAATAAGCCCCATGTTAACTTTAAAAACTCTTACTAACATCTAGACATTGGGTGATTACATTTCTATTATTATATTTTTATGTAGGCTAGAACCTTCCCTTGTCCCAATTTATTATTATTGTAGTGTTTCTATCCTATATACATATATTAAGGTGACCTAATCTAAAGATCATCAAATCTGATCTTAAACATTGCATTTACTGTGAAAGGAGGTTTCCCTTTGAAGTGGACTATAATTACTGGTTTCTTATCATTTTTAAGGTGGGAGGTTCAAAACATAATGTAGAGATACACATGCTATTGAAGTGTACATGTATAAACCATTAAAAGGTGTTTGCATAAAGTACTAAAGGGTGCATACACAAGATGTTGAGGTATCCATAGTTGGTCTTGAATTTTTTGCACATGGCTAAAATTTCGTACACCAAATTCTACAAAAAGAAGAAAAAACACTCAGCAAAGAATACAAAAAGGAAAACACTTAAAGAGAGTAAAAAAGTATAATTCCACTACAATGATGTCATGGCATAATAAAATAAAAAATACTTAAGCTTACTTCCCCATTGGTAAAGGAAAATGATATACTTTCAAAACAAACTTAAAAAGAAATGAAAGTTATTTAGTCTTGATGACGTTTATGCTATTAACATCCATTTCAAAGAACTTTGGTCTAGTAGATTTTAAGGGAAAAAAGGAACGAATGATTTAATTTTGTCTATTTTTTTTTATATGTTTCAAAATATTGAAGAGAGGACTTCATAAGTTTGTATATTATTAATAAGCTAAAAGGTTAGGAAGGTGAGTTTATAAAAATAATTTAGAAATCGACATCTAATATTAAATTATTCAAAACAATTTAAGAGAATATTATTTTCATCCTTGACTATTTTATTATGCAGAAGAACAGAAGTGCTTTTATCTCATAGTGTTTTAGAAATCGTACAATGTCATGTTTCAATGTAAAGTTTGAGAAACTCTTATTTGAACAATGATTTTTTTTTATTCTTTATATTTTTTTTTTATAGAAAAATGATATTCTAGACCTTCTAGTTTAGTATTATTCACTTCTTCATAATATCTTAGTGTACTATTATCATCTAGTTCCATTTTGAATGAAAATAATAATATTTCACTTTTTTATTTTATATAATTATTTATTATTATTATTATTTTATAAAATGAAAGAAAATATAGTGATATATTCTTACTATATATAAAAACACACCCTTAGTTCACAATTTTTTTTATTTTTTTTTAAATAATAAAATAAATTTATTAATTTAAATTTATAACTAATAAATATTTGATTTAATATATGTGTATAAAAATTTTAGTATGTCCCCAATGGGGGTGTGAGATCATGGGATTACGAGGATCAATGTTGGGAGTCACCACCCCATGAATCCTCACAATATTAACTGAGTTAATTCATGGGAGATGGGTTGCATGCACTCACGTACGAAGCCACAAAAAGGTGATGATCAAAAACTTTAATGTTTGTCATTTGAATGCTTGGTGATTTGTACTAGTGGCACGACTAAAGGTTTCTCTGAAGACGCTAGTTCTTTTAGTGTAAAATTGGAGGAATGGTTGATTATAGTCGGTATGCTTGTGTGCCCAAAATTTTAGAGAAATACAAGGAGGAGGATTTTGGTTCTAGTCCTAGGGCAATATGAGAAAATATCGAAGGAATCTGGCTTTGATGCTTTAGCAAGCAGTAGATCTAGAGGGAGAACGATGGTAACCTAGGTTGTGTGTGGTGCAATTTGAGACCATTTAAGGAGCGTTTAGTCTATAATCTCATTGTAGGCTCTCGAAGTCAGCCCTTAGAGCTGATATGGGTAATTTGTATAAGGTACAAACTTTTAAGCATAATCTTACCTACTGAGATAATTAATGTTTTTGTTATTGGATCCAGTTTCATCATGTTTATTGAGGTAGAGTGGCTATTTGGAAAGGGGCATCTTACCTAGCTATGTTTTTCTATAATTTGGGCGGTCTACTATTTGTTTGGTGTTTTATGAGCAGTGAAACACACCCATAGGCGCTTGAGTGTTATAAGTGACCTAGTCAACGGTTGTGTATGGGAGTGATTTTCCCAAGGGTCGACCTAATTATAAGTGCTGTAGTTTTTATTTTCAAGGCTCTATGGTTTACGTGGTGGTTTGCAGAGGTTCCCTCAGTAGGAGGTGTTTTCATTGGGAAAAAAAGAAGTTAGAGGCCCCAATAGAGAAGGAGGTACCTCCCCAACTTCTTAAGTAGTCTCAATGGTGTCAAAGAATTGGTTTCTTTATAGGGAAAGTAGTTAAGTGGAGGCTGGGATGTGTTCGCATTCATAGGAACTCTAATTGAACATGCCTATTCACTAAGGTTGGGAACAATGAAGAATGGAGGGGAGGGGGAATCTAGTGTGATTGCAGTAGTTGGATAAGGTGGTGAGCCCTGGTATTGCACCAAGGTTGTTGCAACTCCCAAGGGCTCCTCAACTTTATTTATCAACCCGAGTTTTCTGCAAACATCGATGCGACGGTGGTATATACACAGTAGATGGAATTCTACTCATGCCACCCTCAACTAGGTAATTTGATCAATAGGGATCTAAGACGATGCTTTTATTGAATCATAGGGAAATTACCTACTGAAATTGCAATTCAAAAGCTAGCTCTATTGTAGAAAAAGTAAATTCTTTACAAATCCTAACTTGTAGAAGCTACCAACTTGTAAATGTTACTGAATAAATTCATGAAAGAACACAAGTGCTATACTACCTAAAGAAAGGAAAATACATTATTTGTAATCAACCATCTAACTATAAAATTCACTTGTAAACAGGAAATTATCCCATGAAATCATAACTCAAGATCTCATGCATCATTTATCTAATTCGCATTTACATGTAAAGTAATATTATACTTGTGCTAAATCTTTGATAAAGAAGCTAATGTTATTCTATCTTGCAGTGAAGGAAAAAGGATTGTGAGAATGGCCTAGGTGTTTCCTTTGCTCATGGAGTCCAAGATAGGGCGTCAACCTACTCCTAAACTAAGTGAAACTTGCATTACAAGTCAAAACAAGGGAAAAATAGGCTGTTATAGGCAGCTGCTACAAGATCCTTGTATTACTACAGGAAGGCATGTAATGCTACAAGAGATCCATCAAGAGGGTTTGGAAGGTAACAACGATGAGATCAAGGGTTGGTAAGGTGGATGGAGGTTGTGGTAGATGGGTGAAACATGGCCAACACCCCGAGTAAAGATAAACACTTTAGGAAGGCATGATTTGGGCTAAGAGGGCTACTCACAATGACCTAGGAAATACAGCTCAATAACAACATTTGAGATTCATGAAAAAGAGGTGGAGGAGTCCTAGATGGAGATGGTGAAAAGGCCCCTTTCCTACATATCCAACATTCCTACAATATCACATGCACATACTCTCTTATCATTAATAAAATATCATAAACAATGGTGGAAAAGATGAGTTGAATTTGAAAACTATCTAAGTTATGCCAATAACTATGATCTATGCGATGAATCAAAGAAAACATATGCAAAACAGGAGAACTAATATAGATCTTTTTCCAAGAAATGATGAACATAGTATTTTTGGGCTGTGATTGTAGATTCCTCTATTCATGCTCCCATGAGAGAGATGAGATAGAGGTAGTAGTCACAACATTTTTTGGGAATTATATTCTAATAAAATGCATCAAACCAACAAAATTTTAAGCTGAAAAGGAATACCAATAAACAAGAGGGACCTAAGCTACTCGGGTTGGGCCCAAACCCAAAAGCCTCAGCTCTATGAAACTAACTCAGTGATGGATCAATAAGAAACTTCTCATTATCATTGTAGAAATTTCAAATACATCATTGTTGGCTTAGTGGGTCCTGGCCTCGGTTCAGAGTTAAGTTTGCCAAACAAATCCCTACACTACTGGCCCTTTCGGCATCAATCCATAGAGCGCAGACTGAAGTCTCACCATGGGTAAGTCTATACAAGCCGAAACAACTTACATAAAAGAAGGGAAAATCCATTTATGAAACTTACTATCTACGTGCTCCAGGATCATAACTTCTAGACACTTTACACTTTACATAACCAAAAACTTTGGCTTTCTACCCCAAAACCAGGGAAAATTTTAAGAACCCCCCCTAAATTTACATGTATAATAAATGGGCGAATCTCCATGGTATATAGGAAAAATGGAAGGCGATTTTATCAATAATATGATATGTATATATAATCTTTTGGCGAATCTATCACCAGGCATGGCGAATATTTTACTCAATCATAAAATCTTGTGTTTATTGAATACACAAATGAAATCATTGCATTTCTTTAAAATATCTTTTGAAATCAAAATTACCGAAATTACATATCGATAACCTAGTGGGTGTAGGATAAAATTCACCCATGCCATTCACAGAAAGCATGAGAAAAAAACCTAATATTATATATAAAACCAAGAAAAATTCAAATTCATCACTTCTAGGGACCTCGTAACCACCCTGCCAATACACAGGTATGTTCCTGTTTGCAATTAGAAAAATTACCCAAATTACGATCTGTTTACTCCAGCACATGTTGGAAAGTTATAGAAGGATGACTAGTGCAATCAATCCATTCCTTTTAGTCCTGGATTTGTTTCAGTTTAAAATAGAAGTATACAAATATACTTGTCCAATGGCTATTCTTTAACCATTCACCTTAAGATTTTTTTACAATATAATTTCCTAAGTCTATTTAGTATCTTCATTATCATAAAAACCAACCTATATCCATCTTAACTCCGCATCTACCACTCTTAGGGGTATGAAATCTATTTATCCCTCTGAGCACTTGGTAGACCTAGAATTAAGATGGATCTAAGATGATAGAATTTCCCCTTTAAATAGCCTATGCTCAAATGAATACCATGGTATTACCATGGGTCAATACCATGGGTTATCATAAACCTGGAGCTTACAAATTACTATTAGTAATTTATAAAAATTAATAAAATTAATAGTTGATTTTTATTTTATTTTTTATTTTAACCAAGCTAAAATGTTTAACATATATTAAATTACAACATCCATTTTTACTCTTGATCGGCTCAAATACTTTTTCACTTTGTGCTAGTTTGCATATCATGATATTTGATACCTCTCGGGGGTTAGTAGATCCAGAGTAAAGATGGATCTATGTTGGTTTAATTCCTCCATTTAAATAGGCTACATTCCAATTGAATACCATGGGTCAATACCATGTCCAATTTTTATTTTTATTAATACTAATATTAGGGTTAATAATATTTTTTTGCATGGTATTAATAACAATCTAGTCCATGGTATTTGTCCCATAGTATTTTTCCCATAGGTTTCACCTAAATATAACACATTTTTTGAGTGTTCCTAAATATAAGGTGACTTATGGAGTAAATAAAAAAAAATGTTTTATTTGTTTACCATACCTCTCGTTTATTTATATTTTTATTAATTTACCATACCTCTTTTACAAATATGGTATTTGGCCCATAGGATTCACTTAACTAAAACCTCTTTCTTGAGCCTTCGTAAATAGAATGAGGGTTATGGACTAAATATAAAAAGAGGTTTTATTTATTTACCAGGTGTCTAGTTTATTTATATTTTTATCTATTTACCATACCTCCACTTTACTTATATTTTTAGTTGTTTACACCTTTGCATGTATATAAGGTGACTTATGGAGTAAATATAAAAAATGTTTTATTTATTTACCATACCTCTCATTAATTTATATTTTTATTAATTTACCATACCTCTTTTATAAATATGGTCTTTGGGCCTTTGGCCCATAGGATTTACTTAAATAAAACCTATTCTTGAAAATGGGTTGTAACTCCTAATTTCAAGGGCTAAATTTACCTTTTTTACCCTCTCCCTTAAAATAAGGTGGGCTATTTGAGGTGATTTGTAAAAATGTACTATGATACAAAATATTGGCCCCATAAAAATTTAGAACCCTTAATTTTGCCAAAGGGCGAACATTCGCCCCTTCTATGCCCAAAACTTGGGCTTTTGCCCCAAAATTGACCGCAGGGGACCCTGTCCCAATAGGTCCCTAACAAAAATATCATGACTCGCCCCGGAGTCACTCTGCTACCATGGAGATCTTAGTGTAGAGACCTTCCATCTTGATTTTCACCATTGCTACCTCAGTAGCACTCTGCATGGCTGCCTTCTTCAGCTACTTAACCAGCTGCTTGGTCCCTGGTCCTGTACTATCTTCTTTGATCTTCTGTTGTGTCCTATGTAGGCCTGCCATCTTCTCTTCAATGGCGGCAGAGATAACATATGACTTGTCCATCCAAGGCCCTAATTTGGCCTTGAGGACCACCTCTTTTCATTGCGCTGCCTCCACCTGTTCGAGCAACTGCATTGCCTCATGTAGCTTACCCATTCGCTATGAGATAGTGACGATGTGCACTATCACTCTTGCTTCATCATATTGCTACTACAATTCCCGGGCCTCTGTGTTCAACCTCTGCAGGTTAGGATCCTCCTGCAGAGTCGTAATGACCTCCATCGACTGCTCAAAGAGTGCGGTGCAATCCGCCACTGTGGCATCCACTATCACCACTGCATCCTTTACAACTACCTTGCGCTATGCTCTAACCTCTGGTGGAGTTGATAATTGTGACTTCAACTTGAGCTTTGTGATTTTAAGGTTCAATTCAAGTTGAAACTTGGCCATATCTATCCTTGCATCACGCACACCTGTAGCCAACTTCCTAATCTTGGCCTCCACCGGCACTTCTTATAAGATATGCAGCTCTAGAATGGTTCTGCATGCTTCATCCACCACTATTGCAGTGTGCTCATTCTTCTCCTGAACCTTCTTCCAGGCTTCGAGCATGACTTTCTTCTCAAGGAATATATGTTCATTGTTGACTTTCTACTTGCTGATCATGTTCAACACACGGTGCTCTTGGGTCTTAAACTCTTCAATCACACCTGCTTGTAGTGTGTGAAGGAATTCACTGGGGACCACGACCAAGTTGAGGCCAACATTCCTCAACGTGCTGACAGTAACCTCGTAATCTTCCGCCTCTGTGCTCAGAGCTTTGCCCAGCAGTGCGACTACCCGAAGATCCAAGGATTGAACCAACTCTACTACTTTACTGGTCCCCAACGCCAAAATGGTCAAGGCTTCACTGCTCTACCCTACACCTTCTTCAAGTCAAGTTGTTCGGATCTACAACTCACGTAGACCGATCTGTATGGCACTTAGTGCCTACGTCATTCACACAACACTTTCTCATTATTTTGCGAGCCAAAATTTGGGTGGAAACCTTCACTGTGGGGTCCGTAATGCTTGAAATTGAATATCCACATGGATTTTTGACAAGTTTGAACTTGTCCTTCATCTTCTTGGCGAGGACATGCTCACCGGTCTTTCCACGAAACACATTGGAAGGATTTAGTCCAAAATGCGGTAACAATGTGATCTGATGGATCAACATGTTGTTTATAGGAATTAGCTCACCTAGCTAAAGGCATCCATCATGAACCAGGCACAACAATTGCTTGATGACAATCAAATTTATCAGGGCATGGTAGTAATGCGACACCCATTGAAGATTCAACAATCATGCTTTGTTCACCCCACGAATCCACTCCACCTGCTCCAGCGCGGTGACACCAGTTTCCTTGTAAAACACCCTTTTCATAAAAGTATCGGCACCCAGGTGGGGAAATCGCTTAATGTCCCCCAAGTCCCAATCCTAAAGCTTCAGATGTTGGATGTGCGCTAAGCGTGGACCTTCAAAAGTTATAGCTTCTAGCAGTAGGGGCATGTGAAGAAGGAATTGTCCCTCATCTGGGTCCTTTGGGACTTTCACCTTGCCCCGACGTGGAGGGATGTACTCTGGCAGTTTCAAGATAGGGTCTACCCCCTCAATATTGATGTCTTCCACCCCCTCATTGGCCTTTAGGTCTACCACTTTGCCCTTTTCTTGCGCGGTTGGCTTTTATTTTCTCTAGGCCTGTGTAGTTGGATGTTTGCTTTGTGACTCATGCACCAGCAATGTCTTCTTCTGTTAATCCTTCTTTGGCTTGGGGACCTCCCTTACCGGTGTAGGCCTCAGCCTAAGTGACCTCGGAGACTTAGGCACTGCTACAGGAACCTCCATACTCATAACCTCAGGGGCAGCTACCTTAGAGGCAATAGGCCCTTTGGAGCTAGCAGTCTTAGCTTGTGCAGACATGGAGTTGTTAATGAGCTGTTGGGTTTTCTCACGTAACCTCTCAAATATAGAATTAGCGACCAAGTCCTCAAAGAACACATAGTTCATGCACACCTGACAGCACGACACATAAACTCTAAGAACGCAAAGTTTCACTCGTTAGATGGTCATTTGTAATTTATATGCAAATGCAAATTCAAATTTGACCATTCCCCCAAAAGTCTGCTCATAAATGCTAGATTGGTGGCAAATTTTCAAAGATCTCGCTCTTAAATTCAGCCTTAATTGCCACCCCCCATCCCCCCGCTCGTCTTAGCCATTTTTTCACTATCAAATCATGAACAGTGATGGTAATGGTCACTTTCTGGCTATGCTGCATGGTCTCTCATCCTATAGCGCAGCTCCCTTCACGCATCTACTGACACTCTGACACCCTTCTATTCCGCGCAAGCCCCTCATCGCATAGCTCTACAACCTGGGTAGTGTAGTTTGTAGTCCTACACCTCCTTGCAGTTGCTTGGAGCGTTAAGACTATGCTAACGTCATATAATCATCTGGCTGGATCCCCGATGTACGACTTCAATCATGTGCCACTTACCTTTCTAGGAAATGGATCTCCATTCAATTTCGCAGGCTAAACTACTCCACCATCGGTAATCTCCTTGATAACATATGGCCTTAGCCAATGCATCTGAAATTTTCCTGGAAACTTATCAAACTTGCTTTCATATAATAAAACTAAATCATTTACCTTCAAGGTAGACAGTTTGATGTGCCGACCGTGCCATGTCTTTTCGTGCTCCTTCTGAACTTGTTGATGGAATCCAGCCAAGAATCTTTCTTCCTCCAGCTCTGTCAGCTGCATGAGCCTCTCTTCTATGGCTCCATAATCCTCTATACCTGTGAATGTTGTTATGCATAGACTAGGCACAATGTATTCCATTCGTATCATTCCTTCTACGTCATAGACCAACCTAAACGGTGTATGTTCAGTTAGATTTTTACAAGTAGTTATTTAGCCCATAACACCGCTGGTACGTCCACGTCCCAACCATTCCTCTGCACATTGCAAACCTTTGTTAGTGCATTATTCAATATCTTATTAAATGTTTCCACTGTCCCATTGGCCTGAGCATGATATGGTGTGCTCTTCTGATGAGGAATTTGGAATTCCTCCATCAGCGCAGTGATTGTTTCATTAAGGAAATGTGTACCGCGATCACTCATCAACACCTTCAGGAAACTGAACCTAGTCAACACATATTCAAACAAGAACTTCACTATTGTTGCCCTTGTACAATCCTTTATAGGTTGTGCCTTCGCCCATCTGGTCAAATACTTAGTTGCGATGATGATATACTGCGCACCCATCTTCTTTCTTGGAGGATGAATCAGCCCTACAAAATAAATTGTCTACATTTTGAATAGCTACAATGACACTTGCGGATTCAGAGGCAACTCATCCTTCCGTGATGGCCTACCCATCCTCTAACATGCCTTGTATGCCCTACAATATACTTTCTAATCCTTATGCAATGTTGGCCACCACAACCCAGCGCATAAAATGTTTTGTGTTGTTGCTTTTCCTACATAATGGCCTCTCGCAACCCCTCCATGAGCTTAAGCTAGGATACCGCTTCATTAAAAATCAGGCACATAGCATCACAGTATCTCGTCTGATCCCATTTTATACAAATGACCTGCAATCACAGAGAAGTTTGCCGCGTGCACCACTAATTCCTTCTTCTGTTGACTAGTGTATCCCTCTGGAGCCATTCCTGTAGTCAAGAAGTGGATGATGTCTGCAAAATGATTGTTTTCCATGCGCACCACAAAGAGCTACACGTCAGGTAGTCCTTCCTCCAAATTAGTGGGCTCCTCGCCTGTTTCAATGTGCGACAGATGACCTGGTCCTACATTCAATCACCCTAGCTTCACAATGACTTCGAAATCATACTCCTGAAACAACAACAACCATCTGCATATTTTCCCCCAACACAGGCTTGTTCACCAGGTACTTTAATGCAAAATGGTCTGTGTACATCTTAAAGTGTCTGCCTAGAAAATAATGCCTAAACTTCTGGAGCACGTACACCATAGCTAACCCTTTATGCTCCATCGCCGAATAGCTATTTTCAACCTTCAACAACTTCCTACTTGCAAATGCTATCAGGTGATCTAGTTCTACTTCATCGTCCTGTGTCAGTATTTCTCCTAGAGAAATACATGACACATCCACATGCAGATGAAATTCATTCTTCCAATCCTGGAAGACTAGGATTGATGCGGTGACCATATTTTCTTTTAACACATCCAAGCTCCACTAACATTCCTCATTCCAATAGAATATAGCATCATTCTTCAACAGTTTTTCCATCAGCATGGTAATTTGAGCATATCTCTTGATGAACTTTCGATAATAACTAGTATGACCCAGTGTTGCACACAATTGTTTAACACTTCTAGGTGCCTCCAAATTAATTATAACTGTGATCTTATTTGGATCCACCATTAATCCTTATCTACACAGTACATGACCCAACAAGATTCCAAAAGGGATGCAAAATAGACACTTATTCAAATTTAGCGCGATCTGATACCTCCAACACGTATCCAGCATCAAGCACAAACTAGCTACATGCATTTGACCAATCCAAACACTGTCCAATCGTCAAAGTATACCTCCAAAAACTTGTGAATTAGCTCTTTGAACGCCACAATGATTACGCACGAAAAGATTTCTGGCGCATTCTTCAGTCCAAAAGGCATTATAGTATACTGAAAGCATCCTCACTCGGTCGCAAAGGTAGTCTTACTCCTATCTTCCAACGCGATCTTGATCTGATGGTACCCCGAGAACCCATTAGTGAATGAATGTGCTTCATGTCCTCCTACGTTATCAAGAACTTTATCTGTGAATGGAGTTGTAAAAGGATCATGTACGCAAGCATCATTTAGATTCCTGATATCTATGCAGATCCTTATCTCATCCTTCTGCTTCTTTTCTTGAACAACCATTGGACTTACCCAGTCGGACTCCTCCACTGGTTCAATGATACCTATTGCCAACATTTTATCCAACTCCAAGTGGACCTTTTCCTTATACTTAGGATTAAGCTGATATGGTCGCTGCTTCATAGGCTTCACGTCTGGTTTCAATGTTGTCTTCATTACTCCTAAATTTCCTATTATCCCTTTCAGGTCTGAAAACTTTGTAGGGAACAAATCCTAGTACTCGCGGGGCAACTCACTGACCTTATCCAGCGTAGCATCATCCCAGTAGTCCCTTATCTTCGCAAACTTCGGCTCTGCTTCTGTCCTAATATTCACTTGTCAAGTTTTAAGTGGCATGGTGATATCTGGATTCTCGATCTGCAGCCCCTCAACTTTGCGGTGACCTTTTGTCTATGGGATGTTAATGTTGCTTAGATCCTCCTCTTCTCCTTTAGCAGTCACATTGTAGCACTCCAATGCGTGGCGCAGCTGGGTGGTCCAATCTAGTTGAATCAAATCTGAGGGATCCTATGGGATTATGAAGATCGCTGCTTTGACCTCCTACAACGCTTCATCAATGCACTCGAATCCATCTTAAAAGCTAAATGTCATCCAGAATCCTTGTCTCAAAATATCCCATTCATCCATGTTGTGGTAGAGCTCTATTTCCAAGTACCAATTCATTGGTATTACATCTAAAGTGTGACAGAACAAATGCACCCACTCCAATTGCGATTCTGCTCCATAAGCATCAGTTCATTTTTCTAAGTGATTGTATGGATCACTCTGCCCATCATATTTCTCTATAAATTGTACCTCTGGGTGACCAAACTGCACCCTCATTAGTTTTCTATATTCGTGCCATCCATTGAAATTGTCCTTATGCGTACCCCACCATCTTGCAGGTGTAGCACGCAACACCAAGTCAAAGGCTTGGAAGCGATGCTTCTCTAGCACTTCCCTTTTAAATGCATTCAATAATTTATCAACGTTAGTTAAACCATCACAGTAAGGTAGACTTCTTACCTCCAATGATATGCAGCACAACGATGTGGTCATCATGTTATATCATAGCGTAGGCACTTCGTGTAATCAATTCTAGTATTGTTCCAATTCCTCGTCTGAATCTAATGTGCAGGAGTTTTCGTGGTCCCATGCAATACATCCATTAGCTGTTTGGATTCACCCAATCTTGATCTTGTGCTGTTATCTTATAAATTTGGTCCAAATAATTGTCACTTTCATAATTGCAAACCAGTTCAGTATAGCGCGGTCCTTCAGCAGGGTCCAAAGATACTACTACATGGAGTGATTTTGATTCAAATGGCATGGCCTGCTTCTTCAAATTGATCACCCCATTCATGTCAATAGTGCAATCAATCCCAAGTAGCGTGGGGTATGGATTTTTGTCATCAACAATCTCTCTTACTTCGAAATCCACAAATGTGCTCACACCTTCAATATCGACTGTCACTCCCTGCAATCTTCCCATGGGGATAATATTTTGTTGATTCACCATCCTAAATTGAATAGGACACCACTACAAGGCAGGTCTCCCCATTCTCTCCCATGTCTGTTTCGGTAAAACATTCGCATTCAACCAAAGATCGTAAATAACTTGGTCCATTTCATACTCTCCTATTTGCGCGGTGAGCCTCATCTCATGCCTTATTCTTGCCTTATGCTTACCAATTTTCCTAACCACCCATGGTCCCTCAGGAGCATTACTAGGACATTCATTGATTACTCCTGTAATCTTTTTACGACCTTGCTATCAAGTAGCAGCTTCATAAAGGTCTCCAAAAAGGTAGTAAGAATGGATGGGTCCATTTCTTCAAACTACTTATCCTGACTTCCTGAGGTAGAAGCTTTAGTGAAGCTTTTCTTTGCTTCCATGAAGGTTTCCTTTGCGTGCTCCAGATCAAAGCCAACCTCCTTCTCTAGAGCTTTGTAGACCCATTCACTTTCTTCAGGCTACTTTCCCTTATCTTTGCCAGTCGTCATTCCACTATGCAACATAATATTCACATTAGGATCCTCTTCACGAGGTTCAGCCCTCATCATCTACACGTTCTGGGTAGGCTGTTGAGGCTACATTCCCTTTTCACACATTTTAGCTATTAATATAGGGAAGTATTGTATCGCGTGGTCCAAATGAGTACAATATCGGGACGACAGGCTTTTGGGTTCATAAATTCTCACACGTAGTTTCCTAGCCCTCCAAAATTGTAGCAAATAACTTGTCCCCAACCTCATGCAGGTCCTCCTCCACCTCGGCCTCGCCATCGCCACTGATATCCTCCTCACGCTTCCCCAACGCCTTTATCTGAAGGCCGAGTTTCTGTCTACATTCGATACGTGGGCGTTCTCTCCATCATTAAATCGTAACTATGGTAATTGTGCTCCTCGTCACCTACAGATTTGCAGAATTTGCAAAAGAGTTGTTGCTGTGTCTGTACAAATTTCTGCAGCAAGTGGCAATTATCTGTCGTATGGGTTCTCGCTACCTGACAGATAGCACACCACAGTGCAGGCCCTATACTTGGCCCTGCTTGAGCATCCGGCCTCAGAGGCATCGACCCTCCTCGTGCAACATAATTCGCAAAGATAGGGCAATGATCTTTATCATGCCCTTGACTCTTACATTTCAAACACCAAACTTCTTCATGCACTTTTGGTCGAGCCGTTCTATCCTTCTTCAGACTTTGGAATTCTACGTAAAGGTTCTGCAACTCCGTGTGGATCTCTTAAACTCCCAGAGCAGCATCTTGAATCGGTGTCTCATGCAATATCATTGCATTTTCCAGGGAATATTTTTCTGTGATAAAGAAACCCTTAGATGAGGCAAGAGCGAAGCCACAAACCATTCGCAGTGCTGCGCATCCGTAAGATTCATGTTAGCTTCGCGGATCTTGTACTTTAATATCTGGTGCAGCTCCCAAGGTATCTCGCCAGGCCATCATGATCTCCTTGAATCCAACGATCGATTTCTCTTTATATTTGGGCCTACTAAATTCCTTATTCAGTGCAGTTTGAATGTTTGCCAGTGCAGTTGTCGGGTTATCAGTGCAGTACTTAATGTACCACGTTAGCGCGCATTCCTGCAAACCAGTAACCAACATTTCTTTTTTCATCTAATCGTCTGTAATGTTCTGGGTTTGCCACACAGCCTTCATGATGAACCAAAACTAGTTCGGGTCCTCATTTCCCAAGCCCTTGAAAATGGGAAATTTCATTGTATTTTCCATATTGAATGGTGGTGGAGGAGGTGGCAGTGTGGGCGAAGGTGTATGTAGTGGCGATGAAGATGGAGGTGGTGTGGGTGGATGGGGTATTCACAGGAACCCTCGCCTTATTAACTGGAGAGTGCTCTATGGAGAAGCATGTGCTGCTTCTTTGTCGTCACTCAGAGGAGAATCAATCAGTGAGCTACATTTAGGTCTTGTTCCCTTCTATCCCTGAATAACTTTCCACTTCACGTAGCTCCAAACATCAAGGTAATTCCATAACCCGCTTTTCACACAACAGTATTTTAATCCAACTATTCAAAGACCTTAAATACCTACCTCGCGGTCCTTAGAAGAAGCATCACTCTGCTTCACTATAGCTGACCGAGGTATTGACCGCAAACCCTGTCACAAATCCTCTGAGGACACGATCAAGTTAATGATCGATGACGGACATGATCTTATCCTCGGAGGGTTCCAATCTTCATACTAATTCTGGGGTCCACACTATTGGACCGTTGAGCCTCCACCTTTCCTAGTCGTTTGCCAATTTAGCAATCCACTTGTATAATTCGACTAGGAAGGAACAAAAGAAAATTTCATGTATTTTAGTGTATAGATACCTATAAAACAACTATTCTTTCGTCAATCACAGATTCCTTTTTTTCTTGTGTCACGAATTTGTGGATATTTCTATCCAGCCAATCTTCAATTTCCTTCTTAGTTAGATTCCAGTGATGTGACATCACACATCTCTTTATGAATATCCGCGTCCTAGCAACGAAGCCATTCTTTGGCTTAGTGGGTCCTTACCCAGGTTCAAAGTTAAGTTCCCCCAACAAATCCTTACACTACTGGCCCTTTCGATAACAATCCATGGGGCGCAGACTGAAGTCTCACCTAAGGCAGTATGGGGGGATTTTGGAACCAAGTTTCTGCACCCATAGATGGTTATGATGTCGTTTTATGCCCTAAACCTTCCTCCAAGTATATTAATAAGCCCTTGAGGCTTATCGATATAACTCCCTCTTACTAGCCTCAAGGCCTTCGTGAAGGTCTATGACTATCTACCGCAAACCTGATGAGCACTAGTATTGCAGCAAGGATTCTGCAACTCCTGGGCTACTAGATTTACTTTTGGACCTGGGGTTCGTACAAACATATAGGTGATAATGATGTATGCACAAGTAAAAGTGATGGTCCTGCCTGTTGTCACTATTCAACTGGCGAGAGACCACTGGGGTTCCAAGCCAGACTTCTACGGAGTCAAAAGAATCTTGATTCTTTGATGGAAGAAAGGTAAATCTACCCTAAGAGAGTTACTCTACTGCATTAATGGAGAAGGTCAACATGTAATGCTAAATCACACCATTCCCTAATTAACCATTGAAGAAGCTATGCTAGGCAGAAATGATAAATCAACATAAAAAAATGCTACTATCTAAGTTTCATAAGTAAGAAGCATCAAACAATACTAATGTGCAAGTAAAGAGACTAAACTAAATCTGTTTTTGATTTTTTAGTCTTTTTATGCAAAATCAAGTATGAAAACTAATTGTTCTTGTGGATGCAGCAAGTGGATTAAGGGTGTTTGAGGATGGATAGAAGGTTTATGAAGTGGTTCGATGGTGTGGAGGGTCCCTAGGAGGCTTTTGGTGACTTCCTAGAGGTTTTCCATTAATTCAGCCTCAAAACAAGCCATTTCTAGAAACCCTACAGGATGTACTAGAAACCTACAGGATGATATTGTAGGAATTACAGGAAACCTACAGGATACAACTGAGAGTTAAATGTGAGGTGTTGGAGGTGATGGGAGGCTTATGAAAGGTGTGTGATGATTGGAATGGAGTGGTAGAAGGTCTAGGATCAATAAGGAGTCAATATCCAAAGTAATAGATGGCTAGATTCGCTCAATGTGCTTAGGAGAATTTCTATGAAAAATGATGGAAAACTAGTGAAATTGATGGTGAAAGCAAGGGATGGCTAAGGCGGATGAAGTGGAAGGTGGATGTTGGTTATGAAGTCTTAGTTTCCTCCTAAAGCACCTTCTCTGCATAAAACATGTGTGTCTTCCAAAAAGCTATGCAACAAGATACGTTTTCATATACTAGAAAAGAAGAATTAATGAATCAACTGCCTATACTATGCATGAAGAAAGTTGCTGAAAGGAATGAAAGCATGAGTGATATCTACTATAGAAATGGAGATGAAAAAGATGACAATGAAATATACCTTGCAAAATTAACCAAATACTAAATTAAAGACAACAAACTCCAAAGCTCATAATAAAACTAGAAATCTATGTTTTTGGGGTTGCTTAAGGGTGCCTTCCTCACATCATGGTCCCAGAGGGAGGAAGTGAATCTAAGACACCTACTGAGAACCTTGTGGTGATCCTTTTTCTCGTTGCTAACCTGCTTCTTGAAATAAGGCACAAATGGAAGCAAACTATTAAACAACCAATCTAATCTACACTACTTGTAATGGAAATGCATCTAAAAAACAAATAATAATGAGGCTATGAATCTACATTAAACATACATGTACAATAAAGAGGAGCCTTGGCTACTAGGGTTGGGCCCTAACCTAAGAGCTTTAGCCCTCTGAGTTAACTCAGTGCTGGCTCAAAACAAAACTCATTCTTATTACCAAAACAACAAATTACGTCAATAGAACTGTCACAAGTTTTACAGCTCGAAAATAGATTAGAGTTTTATAATAAAAAATCTGAATCCTACTAAGGTCCTAGCCCTCTCTACTTATACATTTGAATTTCCCAACAACTTCCTTAAAATTAGGGAGGCTCAGCTCCCAAACTCAAGATAAACTGGTGCTTTGTCTCTCACTTGCTCGGCTGCCTTCTAGTCCTCATGATTTGGTTGTTTGCACTCTGAGCTAATGTGATGAATGGAGGAATATTTGAATAGAGGAGTAGTAAATGAGGAGGATCTACCTCCTACAATCCCTCTCGCTTGTACCATTTGAGTTTTGACCTTAGTCTTTGCCAAAATTCCTTGATTTTCTCCTTTAATCTTGCATTCAATGCATATTAGACCACAAAGCATAATATCCAACTCTAACTCAACTCATAAACAAAATATAATAAAAAACATGTAATAAGTTACAACAAAAGTTGGTTTGACTAAGCTAGCAGGTGAATTAAGGCCCATATAATTACTCAATGATGAGGCTCATCATCACCCCCTATTGAAAGTGTTGCTCATCCTCTCAGAAACTTAATCAATATCCATATCCTTCATTGCTCTAGTGGCCTCTTTGACATCCCATGCCTCTGCTGTTGATCCAAAATGGATCTAAAATAGACTTCTAAGTCTATGAATTTTCCTCACAGGGGGGAAATTAAAGTCATTGGATGATTTCGAAAATAGTCTCATTTCGTAGATTGTTTCATCCTGAATCGAATGTAATTTGAACAGGCCAAAACAGACTACAGACGAAGGAGTTATTGTAAAAAGAAGATTTGCCAATGTCCTTAGAAAAGGAGGCATTTCTTATTAATTTTGGCCTAAGGGTTAATATTAGCCTTATGCACTAAAAACCTTTATAAAACACGTTTTACATTGAAAAAAACATGGGCAGCCTTGGCCAAGAAGATCCGAAGGGTTTATATAAAACGCGCTAAAACCTTTTGAGTTTCGAAAGGAAGATAGTAAATGATATTTCGGGTAGGCTCCAGGCGGTAAATGGTATTGGAAGGGTTGAACCTGATTCCATTTAGTAGCGGACACATAGTAGTGAGGAGGAGAGAGGAAATCGTTTTTTCGGGCAGTTAATCCACATGAAAGTTGTGCACCTAAAATTGCTGTCAACCGTTGGATTCGAGATTGCAGGATCAACGGCAGAGATTGAGCAGACTATTTGCAGTTTCAGGTTTAGTGCTAACTGTCATATTAAAACGCAGATCAACATTTGTGGTTGAATCAGTGATCGCTAATCAGGAAGGTTGAAGGACCAAGACCCGTGACCATGTGGCTCACTGATATGCGATAGCACTGATGTGCGATGCGCTAATACCACTGATCAGTGATGGGCGATCGGTGAATCAGGGTGCAACAATACAAAGGAGCAGGGCCTATGTGACATGCCATCAGAGCACGGACACAATAAGGTTATGGACATGATTTCATAATATTTGAAATCTGGATTTTTAGATTTTCAATGTATTTCTTTGTATTTCCCGTATATTGGGGTTTTGACATCCCGCCTATGCGATTGCAATATGTTGATAAAAGGTGGACCCAATAAAGTTTATAAGCATGATTTCATAACTTCTGAAATCTGGATTTACGAGATTTCTGTGCATTTCCCATGTATTGGTTTTTTTGGCCATAGGCCTATGTGATTGCGATTTGCGATAGAATTGCGCACCCGATGGGTTTATAGATACGATTGCATATATTTGAAGTCCGATTAAATGCTCCATGATGTGTTCATCATCAATTTTCCTGTGTATTCTATTATGTGGCTATTTTCAGAATTTTTGCACAAGAAGGCCAAATGACCGGGTTTCCTGTGCCCACCAGTTCATTTCCATTGGAAATAGTCCATCGCACCTGTGCCACACTATGAGCAAGCATTTCTGTAATAGGAATGCATATGAAGCATGAAGAGACAAAGTTGGAAAGGGAATGATTCCTCATGATTAGGGACAGAGGAACAAATGGAAGCTGCAGAGTTGGAGGATTCCTCAAAGGCCAGAGAGCTAAGCGAAGAAGCTAGTCTTTGCTTTAAAGAGAACTGAGTGCCACAGAGTTGCAAAGCTTGAGAGCCAGAGAGCTAGAGGCAAGAGCCAAAGAGCCAAGAGCTAGAGTCTAGAGCCAAGAGCCAGAGAGCAAAGAGCCAGAGCTGAGAGCCACAACCAAGAGCTAGAGCCAAGAGCCAGAGATCCAAGAGCCAGTGCCAAGAGCCAAAGCTAAGAGCCAGAGCCGAGAGCAGAGGTAGAAACCACCAGAGATTGGAGGCAGAATAGCAAAGAGATCGAAATTATCAAGTTGTTGCTGGTGTCTGATGTGTGCTAAAGATAGAAGAGGGAATTCCAGAGACAGTGAAATAAGTCTGAGGGAGTTGGTGCAAGCTAGAGCTCAAGATAGCTCAGAGCACTGATTGAAGGAGTCTAGTCTAGAGAAGCCTAGATCTGTCTGTAGAGTATGGATAGCCAGCGGGATAAGATGGTATTCTAAACCCATAGGTTCAGTTTTAAACTAATGGATTTGAGTGTGGAACTTGTAAAAGAAAGATTACCATAATCCCAAAGAGCCTAATTAAGTTGACTAGAGCTCACAAAGACGTAGCCCAAGAGGTTTGGGTGAACTCCTAATTATATTGTTGGCTTATGTGTTTGCTGACTTGCTGCTTTATTTACTGTTATGTGTGTTTAAATATCAGCATACGAAAATATACATAAGCACTTGAACAGTCAAATACAAACAAAAACATACACCTATTTCAAGTTCTTTTAGTTCCACAATTGGTTAATCATAAGCTAGATCTTGGAAATTAATAAGCTTTGGAGTGGGAGAGTTTCTTGTAAGCTTGGCAAGAAGCCTTCAGGTCCCCATTTCAGATCAGGTGGTATCAGAGCATTAGGTTGATTAACCCCACCTTCAAAGAATGTTATATCAAAGCTAGTTATATTAGAGCAGATGGTATCATGATGCAAGTGGTACCAGTATATGCTTGTTTGACTTGAAAGGTGTTCAAACAGTAGCAAGGATTTTGTTGTTTGATTGTTTGTAAACTCACTGTTGTGTGAGTTTGGAGAGGTGAAGCGAAAGCTATTGATAGCTAAGTCTAGGAAAGGACAAGAAGGAAGAAGGGCTGAAGGCATTCTTCTTATCCCAAAGGACCTCAAAGAAATCCTTGAAGAACAAGAGGTTTGTTGCAAAAGGTTGCTTGAATATGCTTTTTGTTAATCTTGTTTGAAGTTCTTTTGTTCATTTGATAATGACTACTTCTACAAGTTAGTCCTCAAATTCTTGTTTCTTCACAAGATTCTTTGATGAAGACATGAAGCAAGACGTGTTCATCATGATGGACATGGTGAGAGAAATGTATGAGGATGGAAGGAAGAGCATCATACTTAGAGAGAAGTTAAATTCCATGAAGGAAGAGAAGCAGTTGCTTTCTGACAAATTGCAGGAAATGGAGAGACAACTTCATATTGCAAATATGAACCTGGAAACGATGCATGAGTTGGAGACACAGCTCTTTGTTGCAAAAGAAGCCTTAGTCAAGTATCGGCTTGAAGTAGAGGTAAATAATTCCAGTTTGTCTTCAATTTCCTCTAATAATATTTCTGTTGGTTCTTTTGAAAAGCATACCATAGGCATAGGTTCCAAGTTAATGTCCAAGATGAGCTATGAAGGAAAAGGCTTGGGAAAACATGCACAAGGTACTGTTGAGCCAATAATGGTTGAGGAAATACCTAAGTATTTGGGTCTTGGCTATGGACATCCTTATGGAGAAAGTTCCAAAGTTGCCATGAAGGCCATTGAAATAGTTCCAAGGAGTTTCACTACAAGTCTTCTACCTAAAGATTGTGAAGATTGTATTCTTTGGGAATGCAATAGTGTGAAGCATACTTTGCAGAAAGAAGGTGTATATCAGCATACACTTGAACCAGAGAGTAGTGGAAACTCTAAAACCATTTAATAGGTTGATGGTGTTCCAAAGGGAGCTACTACTTCATTCAATTTACCTCATGAAGGTAATAAAGGTGAAAAAGAAAGTTATAAATCTGGTTCTAACCATATTCCTTTTGATTATGCAAAGCATGATAAATTTCCATATAAGCATGGGAAAAGAACTATGTGTTCCTTTTGTGGTTTGGTTAGCCATTAGATGTTGGAAGATAATGGCCACATACAGGAAAATTTTGAAGGAAAGCAAGCAAGAAGCCAAAGGTCCACTGGACAAGGCAAATCATGTTGTCAAGAGGATGCACATGTGTTGCACTTACTGCTATAAGCAAGGACATATTGCTGCAAAATGTTGGACTCTGAATCCAACAATGCTTCCATGAAACTTGAAGAAGGTGGAAAGAGAGAATGGTAGGAATGGAAAGAAAGATTCCATGAATGATGTGTTTCAAGATGATTCACATGTTGATGCTAATGTGTAGACAAAGGAAGGACCTTTGAAATGGATTGGTAAGAAATGGTTAGAGTTCTTATCCAATTAAGATTGCATGTCTATTTATATAATGCATCTATTTGCATTTCTTTGTTAATGGAATGAAAGTTGCAGGTTTTTACCAAGAAGGTGAATGGAAAAGTTGAGTAGGAGACTCACTTTATTACTGCAACATTATATTCATTTTAGCTTTGAAAGTACAGTGTGCTTAAGCGAAAGTTGAAGGATGAAATGCATGCATGAGAATGATGTGCATGAACACAGGGATGTTGATGATTTCCTTGTATTTGAACATGTGTGTGTAATTAACTTGAAGGGTTGATTGCTTTGTTTTTTAGCATGCATGTAATGCAATATTGACTTGAGGAAAGTTGATTTGGTCTCCAAGATGGAGATAATGATGAAGTGTTTCATCTTTGAAAAAGAACTTTAGGATCAATTGTTTCTTTTTCTACATGCTTGACTTGAAGGGTAAATTGTTTAAAGGAATGTTCTGTTGACTTGTTATGTCCATCATTTGTAAATGTAGACGTAAAGACATGGAGGTGTTCACAAGATGTGAAATCCGTTTCTTTTGTTGAAGCAGGAAGTTTAGGCCATCCAGTTGTTGTCTGTAATCCTATTGTTGTTAACAGTTGTTGTCGACAGTATGTCAAATAGGTACAAATGAAAATTTTGTGAAGCAGATGTAAATTCACATTGGTTTGAGCCACCTTTGATCAATGATCAAGGCAGAGAAGTTCAAACTACCTTCAGTGACCTTCTTAGTAGGAGTTCTGTAGGAAGTCAAGGAGGAAGACAATTCTTCCCAGGAGGACAAGCACATCCAGGAAGGAAGTGCTTAAAGGTTTTGGTTCAGAGGCATGAGCCATGCAGGAAAGTGTATGAAGGCTGAAAGAAGAGGGTGTTTTACTCTCATTTACTGTTCAGATCAGTATATCAGCATTTTGGAGTCAAAAAGTTTTTTTAGTGGGAAGGCGTGATCCAAAATTAATCTAACATAGACTTCTAAGTCTATGAATTTTCCTCACAGGGGAAAAATGAAATTCATTGGATGATTTGGAAAATAGTCTCATTTCTTAGATTGTTTCATCCTAAATCCAACGCAATTTGAATGGGCCAAAATGGACTCTGGACAAAGGAGTTATTGTAAAAAGAAGATTTGCCAATGTCCTTAGAAAAGGAGCCATTCCTTATTAAATTTGGCCTAAGGGTTAATATTAGCCTTATGTGCTAAAAACCTTTGTTAAGCACTAAACCTTTATAAAGCATGTTTTACATTGAAAAACACTTGGGAAGTCTTGGCTAGGCGGATCCGAAGAGTTTATATAAAACGAGCTAAAATCTTTTGAATTCCGAAATGAAGGCGGTAAACGATATTTCGAGCAGGCTCAAGGCAGTAAATGGTATTGGAAGGGTTGAACCCAATTGTTAAACTAAAAAATGTCACCATGACTATTTACAGTTAGTATGGCTCAATCAACAGTCATGCTACCCTCTTAGGCAAGTATTATGCCTCTGCTCTCCATGTCAAACTCCAAAAAAGAGAGAAAGTCTTGTATAAATGTATTTATCTCTGGGGACGCAGGTTCTCTCAACCTTACCTGCGGGGACGCTCCCAACGTTCACAAAAGCTGCATCCAAAGACACTCTGCATGTAAAGGGACAGGTGCGTCCCCCTGTAAAGGTTAGAATGCGCAAGTTTCATCTTTAAAAAGTTACTTGTGGTCATTTCTAGAGCATTCTAGAAGGTTGTTCGACGTGTATTGGGCGCCTCCAGATGGTTCATGCACTCCTATCAAAGAGGAACTTATCCCATCAATAAGGGAGCTATCCCACCCAAAGAGGGGATTATCCCATTGATGGTGGACCTGATTAACCTCCTCTTGAGGACTATAAATGCAGGCATTGGGCCAGAAGGAGGAGAGGTTGAAGCTATACATTTTCTAAGGGTAAATGCTGCAGGAATTAGGACTCCCATTTAGAAGCTTGTGAGGAGAGATTGCCATCTTTGCTTGTTCTATTTGAAAGTGGGTGAACTTTGTCAAAGTAGAGGAAGACTCTTGTGGACCCTGGAAGGAGCTTGCACAACACCAAGGCTCAGGTTGTAATGGTTCCTTTTGATTACCTTTAATGAAAATTGGTCCATTCTTCTCAATAACTTGTTGTTTATGGGTTATTTCATGTACTCCTTGGTCTATATGTTGAATATGCTTTGTTTTATGTTATAATCAGGTGCTATTTAATTGTTTGACTGTTGGTGATTGCAGGTTTTGGAGAAAAGGAGGAGCTCATCCAGATCAACAAAGCTTGGACTTCTACAACAGCGTTTAGACAAAGGTAAGAACGAAACACTTGATTTCTCATATCATAATGCATGTTTAGAGAAGGATAGCTCCAGTTTGTTTTGTTTGTCATTAGAATGTCTTAGACTTCTAGGAAGGTCGGTTGTGTCTGCACTCTTGACTGATTCTGTGTGACAAATTGGCGACTCCGCTGGGGAATCCATTGATGAGAAGAGTCTTTTCTTTTGTGTGAACTTTGCTTTGAGAAAATTGGTTTATTTTTCTGGTTTTGGCTCTGTGATTCTGTCTCTGGGTGGGTTAGCTTAGGATTAGTTTTATTTTGCTTTTTCTTGAGTTTTTCAGTAGGACGCACCCTCTGAGTGTTGCACAGTGCGTCCCTGGACGCACTTTTGCTGTGTGCACAGAGCGGGCCCGCACCTGTGCTAACGGGTTGCCCGCGTCCCCTGCCAAAATTTGAGAAAATTCCATTTTTTGCATTTTTGCTCTTAGATTTTGTTTTTTCTTAGTTTTTTCTGCCCAGATTCATTAGTCCCTTGCCAAGAATCTTCACCTGAACTTGTTTCCATAGCATTAAGTGTTTTAGTGGATTTCATTGAAATTTAAGCCTAGGGTTTGATTTTTTAGTAGATCCTGTAGTGACTTTAATGGTGGAAGTTGTCAAGCCTTAGATCTCTCTGGTTTGGTCAACCTTCTTGAGAGTCGGATCTGTCATAAGTCTACCCGTGTGAGCAACCAACCTGTTGAGTTGTCTCTTTGGTCAAATTTCAAAGTGCTTGTTGATTAAGTCTTGAATTCCATTTTACAAAAAGAACAAAAAGATTTGAGTTTTGTTTTGATCAGCTCTTGATTCTGAAATAGCTGGTCCTTGATTTGATTTTGGTCAAGTAAAACAACCTAGAAACATCCTTATAGGTTTTAGCCTCGTTAAGTTTGCTTAGAGTAAATTTACCTTTTAGTTTGCTTGTGAATGAATTTTCGTAGATTTTAATAGTTGTTAAGATTGATTTTTGTTAAATTAGATTTATTTGCTTTATTAAAAGAAAAATACAAAAACATCTTCTTTAAAAGTCTTGTTTCAAGTAGCTTTGAAAGTTTTGAAAGAAAAAGAGTTTTTCGTGCAAGTAAAGAGTGGTCATGTGTGTGTGCTTGAAAAGAAAAAGAGAATTGTTTCTTTGATTGTCTTTTCTAAGGAAGTTGTTTTCTCTAAAATTTGCATTCTCTCAACTCTCTTAGTTAAGAATTTCATTGAAAAAGGAAAGTAGCGTAAATCATCTTAGGTGCATCTTTGTAGTGGTTGGAGTCGAGTCTACACACCATTGGTTTCACTTCCACTACCTTTTGACTTTAAAGAACAACCATAAAAGTAACGCTTAAAGTAAAATTGAAATAGTAACTTTTATTTACTAGGGCTCTGAAGCACCAATTTAGATCAGGCTAGTGTCTTGGAGTAGGTGAGTAATTAACTCTCCAAGACAACAAAACCAAACAAGTAGCTTATCTTGTGATAGATTAAATCCAATTGTCTCATTTGTACTCTGGGAAAGCTCCTCTTAAAGGAGAAGCACGAGCTCGTGTCCGAACCAGTGAGGGGATCATTCCCCCCTCATTGGGAACGACGCCAGACATGCACGTATTACAAACGGTAAACCTCGGATTAACCATTGTCGAGGAGCCAAGGGTCACTTGTCGGTAAACCTTGGATTATTGTCAAGGAGCCGACAAGGGGATTGAGCTTGCTACTCTGCCCTTGCGTGCTATCGGAGTTTAGACTGTTCCCCCAGGTGCATTTGTTGCGGTTGGTAACCTTAGTGGCCATTATCTTTAGGATTCTACCGAGGTGACAGTGGAGGGAAGGTCCCACTGTACCTGGAGCAGACGTCGGTTATACTCACTTGGATTTTCTGGGGGGTTCACTTCACTCGAGACAGTTAAAGTGGGGGAACTTGGTCCAGTCTATTCATTAAGCAGGTTGCCGGGGTAACTGTTCCACCCGCCATTTCTGTACTGAATCCAGCGAGGTTGGGCTTCATCACCAACTAGCGCTTTCGGTCCAGAAGACTACTGTTTGTGTTTGGTTTGACGCCCTAGATTCTTTAGGCGTGTGATTCAAATTTGTTTGGTTCTTTAGAGACTTTAGGTGGTTTGATTTGAAATTTTATTTTGTTTTCGTGTGTAGTAGTTAAAAGTTTTTAGCTGTGGCAGAATTATCGAGACAGTCCCGTAGACTGTGGGGCCAGTCTCCTGAAGTTGTTTCTGTGGCCGAATTGTTGAGAAGATCCCATAGACTTAGGGGTGAACCTCCTCAAGACGAGTCCAGTCATTTAGAAGGTTTAAAGGTCCTTGTAACTCCTCCTAGTGGCAGTAGAGTAGGTTCACCTGAAGAAGGAGAATCTTCCTTGGTGGTCCATCCATATTACCAAAGTTTAGAGACAGGTTATAATCCCGAAGTTGTTACAGTTTCTGAGCTTGTTGGTAGTTTTTCGTCTGCTAGTGATACAGGTGAAGAACCAGAAATATCCGAACCTGTTACTCCGACTCCTAGTGTTCCTGATTCACCGAGAATAGAAAGAATTATCACCGAAAATCTTCCTGTTGGTTTGATTGCTATTGAAGAACTTGTTCCAGAGGAAGAAATAGGCGTCTCTGATCCTGAAGATCAAATTACCCTTGATCTAAGGGAGCGTGAATCTATCTTTTACAGTCCTCCTAGAAGTACTACTTGGTACCTTTCGTTAACCAATTATCTAGACAACTTTGGGCTAGGTTTTTCTACACCTCGTACTCCTTTTCCACCTGGAGGTATTCATACTCCTGTAAATATGTCTGGTCAGTCGTCTGTGTTTACACAAAGTCCTGAATCTTTTTTACATGGCGGTCCTTCTGTTCCTACTGGGTATCAATCTCTTTCGGGTACCTTTGCGGGAGCATCTCCTCAACCCGTTGATCATGGGTTATTAGTTGGAAACAGTGGTAATATACCATTGGGTGTAGGAGACATTTACATGATGTCAGGTTCAGTTCCCGTTTCCCAACCTCAAGGTGGCCAATTACCGCCTGGGGGGCAGCCTCCGTTAATGCCTGGGGGGGAACCTCAAGGTACTTCATTCGTGTCTGGGGGGCAACCTCAAGGTCAGTACGCTCCTATGGGGCAATACATACCTCAAGGTCAACCCCAGCCTCAATATGTACCCCAAGGTCAACCTCAGTATCAATATCAACCTCAAGGATGGCAACCTCAAGGATGGCAACCCCAAGGGTATCAACCCCAAGGGTATCAACCTCAAGGGTACCAACCTCAAGGTCAAGGGCAACCCCAGTATCCGTATTTACCTCAAGGTTATCAACCTCAAGGTCAATACTCAAATCAAGGTTATCAACCACCTCAAGGTCAATCGTATGGTCAAGGTATGGGAACTGCACCTTACAATTATCAATCCTATCCTCAATCCGGCTATGGATCTCAGTATCCTCAACCTGTTATGGGTCAATACCCTGGAATGTTAGTGTGGGATCCTTCACAGGGTCAACAGATGTTGCAGCCAAGTATGCAGTCGGTACCTCAAGCCGGACAACCTGTAGTTTCTAGTCAACCCCAGCAACCACAACCTGTCCAGTCAAGTGTTCAAACCTCTGTAACTTCGGTAGTTACTCAGCCGCCAATTGCACCTAGTACTCCATCTCAAACGGCTGCTGCAACTACTGCCACATCTACCATACTTACTTCTGGAGTATCGACGGCTCCGGTTTCTACTGTCTCTGTAACCACTCCTCAGACATCTGTACCGTTGTCCGGATCTACGATTCAAACCACGGTCCAGATGCCTGTAGGCCAGCCTGGTATAAGTACGGTTGTCACTACTCAACCTCAATTTGTTCAACCTCCGTACCAGGGACAGTATCAACCTGGGCAAGCTGTCCAACAACCGGTTTACCAGTATCAACCTTATCCTGGGTACACTTATCAACAACCTCAGCAACCCCAGTACGGTCCGGTTAATCCTGGTTTTCCAGGAGGATATAATATCCCAAATGCAACTCCTGTTCCTAGTTATCCTGGATATCCTCCTCCTGGGGCCGGTATTGTGACCCAGAGTTTTAGAGATCCTAACCGGCAGTTACCGTTTATCGCAACTTTGGATTTACCAGACTTGACGCGCCTAACGAACGATCCAATTCAATATCTTCTGTTCTGGCCGCCAATGCCAAATAAGTTGCCCAGCGATATACCCAAGTTCGAAGGTAAGTCTGGAGAGGATCCGTCCAATCACGTGATGACTTACCACCTCTGGTGTGCTTCAAATTCTATCTCGGATGATTCGATCCGCCTACGTCTTTTCTAGCGTACACTCATTGGTCTCGCGGCCAAGTGGTACATTGAGTTACCACGGGCCTCTTTTTACAATTTTAGCCAGTTAGCTACCTCGTTCTTAACTCACTTTCAGTTACCGGTCAGATACGATAACGGTACGGAGTTATTAACTTCACTAAAACAATCAACCTCCACGTATATTTCTGATCACATTCATGAGTGGAGACGTTGAAGAAGGCTAGTGAAAGTTTTTATCCCAGACCAAATCTTAGCTGAATGGTTTGTTAAATCATTATTACCAAGGATTACTGAAGATGTAGCTAAGGCCCGAGTAGTTACTGAGGAGCAAGTCATTGCTCAGGCGCAATACCTTGACTTAGTTTACACTCAGTCGGGTACATTACACGAGAAGATTCTGGATCTTCCAAAGTCGAATCAAATCGCTGCTGCTCCTTCGGGATCTCATGCCGCTGATGGTATGATTGGCATCGTGAATACAAAGAGCAAGAAGAAGTCTTCCAAGGCTTCAACTACTCCTATTATCACTTTGCCCGATTCCCCGACAGGAGAGTCTTCTCCTGAACTTACCGCCGATATTCACGTTGTAGAGTCATCTACGGCCAAATCAAAAAACGGCGGAAAGAAGAAAGGAAAGAAGAAGGCTAAAGCAGACAAGGCTCCGAAGGAGAAAACAGAAAAGTCGGAAACTAATGACGAAAAGCGCAAACCTCGATATCCTTGTCTTATTTGTGAAGAGGATCATTTTACGAGAGATTGCCCTCATCGGGCCGAGGTAGTGAAAATAGTCAAAGGTTCTCCCACTCCTGCTGTATTAAAAAATCCATTTCCGGAGCAGGAGAATAAGATGATAGGTTCTTCCTCGAATGCCAGTGAAGAACCCATTTTGATGATGTCTCATGTGAGGATTGCGACTCGATCGCAAGATTATGGTAGTAAGAATCCTGTTGATGGTAAGGAAGCAGAATCTTCTCATTCTAATCCATCAACCTCAGCTCCTGGTTCCGATCCACTACAGATCGAGAAACCTAACCCAGACTTAGTAATTAAACCGCCCGCCAAGGGTGTACTTCGAAGGTCTGCTTTCAATCCACATGCGAGAGCAGCCCAGAATTACAACATTGTTGAGGACTTAGCTGTTTCACCCTCAGCAATGTCGGCGTTAGAAGTGCTGCAATCATGTCCAGCACAACGAAAATTGCTTTTGTCCGCTATAGGAGCTGTTGATGTTCAGGATCCGAATCTAATGATCTTCGATCTAGAAAATAGTATGCCGCGTCTCCCCCATCAAATGGCTTTCCAAATTCTAGTGATAGTAAAAAACAGGCCTATTCATAGGACTGTGATTGATGAGGGAGCTTCTACATGTATTATGTCGATTCAATGTTGGAGATCCCTTGGTTCTCCTTCGTTGAACCAATCCCCCACCATCCTTAAGGCCTTTGATGGCCGTGGGTTCCGTCCGTTTGGTATTCTACAGGAATTGCCTATAGGGGTAGAAGGTAAAACCGTTAGTCTGGATGTGGAAGTGGTTGATGCCCCTCTAGACTACAACCTTCTTTTGGGTCGAAGTTGGTCATATGCTATGACAGCGGTCGTTTCATCGGTCTTCAGAGTAATTAAATTTCCACATAACGGTAAGATCGTGACTATTGATCAGCTGACATACTTTTCATCCGACCCAGCCTCTTCAGAGAGTATCCAGCATGTCGGTAAGATGACAATCCCTTATAGGGACGTTGGTGTAGGTTTAGTTAAGGATTCCGGTTTACTGGGAACTTTTCCTCTCCCTCCACTCAGCGTAGAACCTTCGTTTGCAACAATTCATATGATTACATCAGAAAACATTATTTATGATGATCCTTGGTTTGTCCCATCTGACTCTGAGATAGACTCATTCGGTAATGCTATGCCCTTGAGTCCATATGAAATTGCTTATGAAGCTCTCATGTCTTTTACCGACTTTCATTCGACCGAGGTCGACCAAATGAATGTGGTCGGTGAAGAGTCACTTTTCACCTCACCCTTAGAACGGATAGCGTTTCCCGAAGTCGTGTCATCTGACGAACAACTTCGCGAAATCCTAAGTGTAGACGATCTACCATGGGAGGATCTCCATCACAGATCTTCGTTTTTACCTAAGGATGATGCATTTGAAAATGATTTTTCATCTATCTTTACCGCTGAATATGTCAAAGACGCTCAGGATCCAACGAAACATTCTGATTCAGAGTTGAATTTAGGGAATATTTCTCGTACTATTCCCATTGATATTTCAGTGAAGCCCGGAATTGAGGAGAACATTCATATAGGTGCCGCATGTACAGAAGAAGAAATCCAAACTTACAAGGCCCTATTCCAAGAATTCGGCGATGTGTTTGCCTGGTCTTACGAGGAAATGTCGGGAATCGATCCTGCCATTGTTGTTCATGAAATAAAGACCTACCCGGATGCTAAACGCGTCCGGCAACGGTTGCGTCAGATTCACCCTCGAAAAGCGGCTGCGATTAAAGCAAGTCGAAAAGCTGTTGAAAGCAGGTTTCATTTATCCGATCCCGTTAACGGATTGGGTATCGAATATTGTTCCGGTCAACAAGAAACAAGGAACAATAAGAATCTGTATCGACTATAGGGATATAAATCGAGCTTGTCCAAAAGACAACTATCCTACGCCTTATATCGATCAAATTATTGATGATTGTGCCGGAAGTGAAATGTTTTCCTTTATGGATGGTTTTTCGGGCTATAATCAAATCAATATTCTACCTGCCGACCAACCAAAAACGGCATTCATTTGTCCATGGGGGACATTTGCTTATTGCAAATTACCTTTTGGGCTTAAGAATGCCGGGGCCACTTTTCAACGGGCGATGTCTTATGCATTTCACGACATCAAGCACATTGTGCAACCGTATCTCGATGATTTGCCTGCTCATTCTTTACATCGAGCTGATCACCTTGTCCACCTACGAGCAATCTTTATGAGGTGTAGGCATTATCGAATTCGTTTGAATCCCCACAAGTGTGTTTTCTGTATAGAAACAGGTCGATTGCTGGGATTTGTTGTTTCAAAAGCCGGCATTCGCGTCGATCCCTCGAAAGTCGAGGCTATCATCAAATTGCCTCCTCCTTCGAGTTTGCGCCAACTCCAAAGTTTGCAAGGGAAAGCGAACTTTTTACGCCGATTCATCCCAAACTACGCCGAGGTCACTAAAGGTTTTACAAGGTTGTTGAAACAGAACGCACAATTCTTTTGGGACGAGATTGCTCAACAATCTTTTGATGCACTTAAACACGCGTTGACCCATGCACCGTTGTTGCATCCTCCCAACTACAACCAGGACTACTTCTTATACCTCGCAGCTTCGCATTCCACCATTGGAATGGTGTTAGTTCAAGAAGATGAATTCGGAGCGGAGCATGTGATATATTATCTTAGTAGGACCTTAAATCCCACTGAGCTAAAATATTCGCATGTGGAGAAATTGGCCCTGGCAGCCGTTCAAGCTGTCCAGCGTTTTCGTCACTACATTCTTCTCCGTAAAACTACAGTTATTTCGGATTGCAACCCTATGATTTATATTTTGACAAAACAACTGCTAGGGGGCAAGTACTCTAAATGGATCGTCATCCTGCAAGAGTTCGACTTGGAGTTTGAGAAGTCCAAGTCTAAGAAATCCTTAGTTTTTGCGGAATTGATGTGTGATTTCCCGAGTACTGACACAGAGACTGTGGCAGAAGAGTCCATTGCGGACGAATCTTTGTTTCTTATCAGTACTGTAGATCCGTGGTACGGGGATATAATCATCTATCTCCAAACCCAAACCTTTCGGCTTGAAGCTTCAAAGGCGGAACGTCGAAAAATTCGGTTTCAATCCCAGCGATACAAAATTATTGGAGATACACTTTATCGCCGGGGGGCAGACTTAGTTTTTCGACGTTGTCTAACTCACGAAGAGGCCGAGAGAGCTTTGAATGACTGTCACTCTGGAGCATGTGGCGGTCATATGTCTGGGTATGCCACAGCTCAGAAGGTGTTGCGCGCTGGTTACTTCTGGCCATCTATGTTTAAAGATTGTATCATTGCAATCCGAAAGTGCCACAACTGCCAAGTGTTTGATCGAAAGATGCGCGCACCACCTGCTCCTCTCCACCCTATAATTGTCGTTGGTGCATTCGCCAAATGGGGTATCGACTTTATTACTTGTAACCCTCACTCGGCCGGGGGGCATGCGTATATCATCCTCACGGTTGATTACATTAAATGGGCCGAGGAGATGCCTACATTCGACGCAAGCGGCAAAACAGCTACAGTTTTCATATTCAATCATATAATAACTAGGTTTGGTGTCCCACAAGCAATCATTACTGACCATGGGAGACATTTTCGAAACACCATGATGACTGAACTTACAAGCCAGCTTGGTTTGCACCACGACAGCTCTACTCCTTATTATCCGCAAGCCAACGGTTTGGTTGAGTCTATCAACAAAGTTCTGGTTATCATGATCCGACGAACCATTGGTATTCATCGGTCGAATTGGCACAACATGTTATTTTCGGCGCTATGGGCATACCGAACCTCAGTGAAAACCTCAACAGGGTTCACTCCTTTCCAGCTAGTTTATGGCTTGGAAGCAGTGTTACCCATTGAATGTGAAATCCCATCACTTCAAATGGCTGTCGAATTACTCCCAGCTACTTCCGAAGAGGAGAAACGTTTATTGTACTTAGCTAAATTAGATGAGACTCGACGTGACGCTGCATTGGCAATCGAGACTCACGTGAAGCGAATGAAAGCTCAGTATGATAGAAATGTGACCCCTCGAAGTTTTTCGGAGGGAGACCTAGTGCTTTTATATGATCAAGCTAACGATAAGCTAGGTGCTGGAAAATTCGTTCCTATGTGGCATGGACCCTATATTTTAAAGCGAAAGCTAGCAAAAGGGGCTTATGAGCTGGTAGATTTTGATGGGGACTCTTTGGGTAAACCCAGAAATGGACTTTACCTAAAGAGGTATTATGCTTAAATGGTGGGTATGGAGAATTTTTAGTTAGGTTAGGTTTTCTTTCTAGCTAGTATGATTGTTAGTTAGTCAGTGTGGTTAGCTTAGTGAGTGTGTTTTTCGTCGTTATTCTGGCTTATCTTGGTTTTACTCTTGATATTACAGATGTCGACGCCTCTCCAAACATACATTGGATTTGCTGATGGTGCTTGTTGTAGTACACGGAATATCTCTTCCGCAGCTTGGGTTATCTATTCACCCTCTGACGAGTTAGTTTCTATGCATGGGGTAAGCCTCGGTCAAACAATGAATAACATTGCAGAATACAGTGCAGTGGTTGAATTATTATCCGAATCTATTTCATTTGGAATTCGACGTTTGATAGTGAGGTTAGATTCTGAACTTGTTGTATTACAGCTTAATAGAGTTTATGCCATTAGAAATCCTGTGTTATTAAGGTTGTTTTTGAGAGTGCGTCTCTTGGAACGTGAATTTGATTACATTGAATATCAGCATATTCCAAGGTCCTTAAATACATTAGCAGATGCAATTGCTTCTCGAGTGTTGGACAGACATTTACGATAATCATGCAAGTAAATTTAAAAACATTTCATCATACATGTTAAACAAGATAAGCCGGTAATAGTGATATATATATAGATAGGAGTGTGTCAAAAAATATACATCGTCTTCGATCATAGGTTGAAAAACACCTTATGATCGGCAAAAATGATAGAGTACAAAAAGTCAAAAATGTCACATGTGTCTACAAAGTGACTAGCCAATCACTGGTGGTGCTCCCTATACGACACCACTGCACGGGCTACCTTACGCAAAAATATCCTAAACGGTCCAGGGACTGCGACTACAAAGCGCTGAAGCCTGATAGGAATGTCATCCATAGTAGTCTCAGGCATATCTGCCGTCAGACACTCTAGATCATGCTCCAACTCAGCTAGTACTTCTGCAGCCGCGTCCTGTGGGGCCGGTACCGGTGCAGCTGGATGTCTCCTCTCAAAAGGCCGGAGGTTGGCTGGACGCTGTGGACCAACATCTGCATTTTGAAAATTTTACTGTCATTTTTGAGACGATATATATAAAAAACAAAAAAATACATAATTTGAAAACTTGTGAAAAATAAAGTACCTCTGTCATCCCATTGTTCTCCCTGTGGAAGAACCATGTCCGGATCATGTCGAAAATCTACTCCAGCGTACGGAAAGTCCTGGATCGAGAAAACCTGGTCCTCCAACCAATGAAAGTAACTATCAGAAAATCGAACAACTGCCACGCCCTCGTCAGGATGCCGGGCCATCACCGCAACCCATCGTACCAGCTTTGGCTCCCGAGGACCCAAGATATCAACAGTGAGTTGCTGAGGGATCAGCATCGGAACTCTCTCTAAGGCAAAGCTCACGACTATAGGCCCATATCCAAAAGTTTTCAGTCGTCCGTTCTTTGCCTTAGTCAGTTGGCTCTTCATATTAGCCGACACAGCATCACACCAGTTGAAAATGGTGCCTTGGTAACAGTCAATTGCCATCCACATTTGGGACCCAGAAGCAATGTGTAAAGCGGCTGCGCCGCAAATTCTGGTAACCGTGAACGCTATAACTTTGAGTTCACGCAGAGAGATGTGTTTGATCTCCACGCCTTTCGAATGGTGTGCCCCAGGTGTGCACCAATCTTCCCGAAGACTAACAAGGGATTGGCCACCCGGCCTAGTCCCGGCTAGATTGAGTTGCTCGCCTCTGTTTGGCAAGCCAGTGAGAAAGTATACATCTGAGGGCTCTATCTCGAGCTGGTGCCCTCCTATGTAAAAGCATTTCTCTTGAACATTCCATCTCTCAACCAGCCATTCTAAGAATCTTACCTGAGCCCTCATGCCCGGTATGGCCCAGTATTTGTATAACCCACATGCTTTTAGGGCATCCAGGGAAGGTTGGTGTTCTATTGCAGCTTCATCAACCTCTTCGTGCTCTCTTTCTCTCCAATCCAACATGGTGAGTGCCCTACACACCAAGAAATGATGATTAGAATTAATTTGGGGAATTTTGAATGGTTATTTGTGAGGATTGGGGTTTCAATTTCCGCGTTCCACGGAGGACTCACCCCGCGTTTGGAACACAGGGCGTCGGGATGCAGCTGGCCTGAAGGTGGGCTGCGTCTCCCGACCATTTTCCTGTATAGGAAAAAGTCGGGGGACGCAGGTCACCCGAAGGGCACCTGCGTCCACCGAGGAGCGCATTTTGAAACCTAAACCCTCCCAAAAAAAAACTAAAACCTAAAAAACAATTTTAATCGGATAGAAATGAAGAGTAGGATGTTGTAAAATACCTGGAAGAGACGGCGTTCGATTCTGACGGTCGGATTTTCCGCAGCGACCACGGGAAGTTTCTTGTCAAAAGCTCCTTTTTCAACCTCAACAGTCAAACGGTAAAAATGACATGGTAAAAAGTCTTTTTATAGGTTTTTTGGATGAATTTGTTCATTTTTCACCATGGAAAGATATTTTTCGATGTATTTTTGCCTATCTTAAACAGGTATGAGTAATGTGTCGCTTTTGTGCAGGACAAAGGGAGTTAGAGGGAAAATTTGTCATTTTTTCACGAACAAAATATCAGAGTCATCTTTTAAGCCGTTTTCTGACTCCTAAAATATGAAAAGATTGCCGAGCGTTTCTTTTACACTCGTTAAAACAGAATTAAAAGACGGTCCCCTTATAGCTCTTTTCTGACCGTAAAATCAGGAAAAGATTGTCGGGTTTTTATCGTTTCAAACTCGATACGGAAATAAAACGACGTGTCCTTGATCGCTTTTTACTTTTCAGGTCAGTGGCACTAATTATGAAAGTACTCCTTGGTCGCAAGATCAAGCGGTTCCCCCAGGTATTATTTTATACTTTTTCGGGCTTGAGGGACACAAATCTACGAAAAAGTTCAACTTGGAGTCTTCTTAAGTTTTTCAGACTCTCTAAAATTGAAAAACACCGAGTTTCCCCTATACTGGGCTCATTAAACATTTCACAGTAAAGGACCTGTTCAATTACAAACAGGAACGAACCACTCCTTCCTAGGGTTCGAATCAAAACTAGGTTGGACTCATCCGAAGGATGAGCTTATAATCAAGCACATGTTATCCTCCTCAAGCTTGTTAAAAATAAAGAGGTACTTGCCAGAAATGGTGGGGGAAAAGAGAGAAGAATGAACCTGTTTGTTACCTTTTGTCTCAAAAGAAACTTTATTACCACTCTTGAACACGACACTTTTCATTCACCTGGGTTGGGAAATCTTTTACCTCACAGTTGATCAAACCACTTTGAAAGTCTTTAACCGGGTTCCGGGGATTAACTTTGAGTTATTCGTCACCAAGCCATCTGTCGTGTCGTTATGTGTTCAAGAGGTCTGCAAGCAAAACTTTCATCTGCAAAATACTTGTCATCCATTTGACCATCCCTGAGTCAGTCCTTACAGCAACATTTCTTCAACTTGAACAATGATTTCGTGTTGCGGGCTTGCCTGCAATGGGTCACTTTCTATCGACATCAGCACATTATCTAGAGAGATGACTTAGAAATCGTCAGTACCTTGAAGTCTGCATGCATCAATGGCAGGTTTCTCGCCTTTGACGTCAGTTTACATCATTGACTTTCGATCGAAGGATTCCGTGAAATGTTCAACATCAACTCATTCATTCACATCTCATGGATTGTACTGGGTACTTTGAGAACCATTGACATTACTGGTGGTCTCTCTCACGCTTGTTAACATTTTACATCATTGACTGGTAATCAAGTGGTTTCTACCATGTTCGACATCAACTCATTTATTCGCATGGCTAGAATCGTACCAATTCGGGAAGTAGAAATGAAGACCCTAGATCTAGTTTTCACCATCCAGGCTGCGAGGAGTTTTGTATTCATTATCTAAGTAGACTAATCATAAACAGATGGCTGCGTCCATACTGTGTCTAGAAAAGTCTATGATTGTGATGTACTGCAAAATCATTCCTGTATCAGAGTAGTTAGTTTGTTAGTTAATGTTTTGATCTGAGTATGGGAATGCCTACCTCAGTGATGATATAATCTTATACATGTATTTTGTGTTGAAAATTGCAGGTTCTGACCGGGCTCTCCACGGGATAATCCTTGAAATGATAAAGCGCTTCACCCTTCCTAGATATTACAAACCCTAATCTATTCCAGGCTTCGCACTTTAGGGGGAAATCTGTTACACTAAAAAATGTCACCATGACTATTTACAGTTAGTATGGCTCAATCAACAGTCATGCTACCCTCTTAGGCAAGTCTTATGCCTCTGCTCTCCATGTCAAACTCCAAAAAAGAGAGAAAGTCTTGTATAAATGTATTTATCTTTGGGGACGCAGGTTCTCTCAACCTTACCTGCGGGGACGCTCCCAACGTTCACAAAAACTGCGTCCAAAGACGCTCTGCATGTAAAGGGACAGGTGCGTCCCCCTGTAAAGGTTAGAATGCGCAAGTTTCATCTTTTAAAAGTTACTTGTGGTCATTTATAGAGCATTCTAGAAGGTTGTTCGACGTGTATTGGGCGCCTCCAGATGGTTCATGCACTCCTATCAAAGAGGAACTTATCCCATCAATAAGGGAGCTATCCCACCCAAAGAGAGGATTATCCCATTGATGGTGGACCTGATTAACCTCCTCTTGAGTACTATAAATACAGGCATTGGGCCAGAAGGAGGAGAGGTTGAAGCTATACATTTTCTAAGGGTAAATGCTGCAGGAATTAGGACTCCCATTTAGAAGCTTGTGAGGAGAGATTGCCATCTTTGCTTGTTCTATTTGGAAGTGGGTGAACTTTGTCAAAGTAGAGGAAGACTCTTGTGGACCCTGGAAGGAGCTTGCACAACACCAAGGCTCAGGTTGTAATGGTTCCTTTTGATTACCTTTAATGCAAATTGGTCCATTCTTCTCAATAACTTGTTGTTTATGGGTTATTTCATGTACTCCTTGGTCTATATGTTGAATATGATTTGTTTTATGTTATAATCAGGTGCTATTTAATTGTTTGACTGTTGGTGATTGCAGGTTTTGGAGAAAAGGAGGAGCTCATCCAGATCAACAAAGCTTGGACTTCTAGAACAGCGTTTAGACAAAGGTAAGAACGAAACACTTGATTTCTCATATCATAATGCATGTTTAGAGAAGGATAGCTCCAGTTTGTTTTGTTTGTCATTAGAATGTCTTAGACTTCTAGGAAGGTCGGTTGTGTCCGCACTCTTGAAGTTTTGCTTGCAGACAGTCACGTAGCAGCGAGGAGGAGAGAGGAAACTTTTTTTTCAGGCAGTTAATCCCCGTGCAAGTTGTGCACCCGAAATTGCTGTCAACCGTTGGATTAGAGAACGCAGGATCAATGGTGGAGATTGAGCGGACTGTTTGCAGTTTTGGGTTCAGTGCTAACCGTCAGATTAAAAGGCAAATCAATGGTTGTGGTTGAATCAATGATTTCTAATCAGGAAGGTTGAAGAACCAAGACTCGTGACCATGTGACTCACCGATATGCGATAGCGCCGATGTGCGATGCGTCGATAGTGCTGATTGATGATCGGTGATTGGCGATCAGTGAATTGGGGTGCCACAATACAAAGGAGCGGGGCCTATGCGACATGTGATTTGCGATCAATGCATGGAACTGATAAGGTTATGGATGCAATTTCATAATATTTGAAATCCAGATTTTCGAATTTTCAATGTATTTCTTTTTATTTCCCATATATTGGGGTTTTGACCTCCTCCCTATGCGATTGCGATATGCCGATAAAAGGTGGATCTGATAGATTTTATAAGAGCAATTTCATAACTTTTGAAATCCATATTAACGAGATTTCTATGTATTTCTCGTGTATTGGCTTTTTTAGTCATATGCCTATGCCATTGCGATTTGTGATAGAATGGTGGACCCGATGGGTTTATAGATGTGATTGCGTATATTTGAAGTCCGATTAAATGCTCCATGATGTGTTCTTCTTCAGTTTTCCTGTGTATTCCGTTATGTGGCTATTTTCGGGATTTCTGCATAGGAAGGCCAAACGACCGGGTTTCCTATGCCCATGGTTCATTTCCATTAGAAACAGTCCATCACAACTGTGCCACGCTATGAGCAGGTGTTTCTATAACAAGAATGCATACGAAGCATGAAGAGACAGAGCCGGAAAGGGAATGATTCCTTGTGATTGGGGACAGAGGAATGGATGGAAGCCATAGAGTCAGAGGATTCCTAAAATGCTAGAGAGCTAAGCGAAGAAGCTAGTCTTTGCTTCAGAGAGAGATGAGCACCATAGAGTTGGAAAGCCTAAGAGCCAAAGAGCCAGAGCCAAGAGCTAGAGAGCTAGAGAGCCAAGAGCCAGAGCCGAGAGCCAAGAGCCAGAGAGCCAAGATCCAGAGCCGAGAGACAGAGCTAAGAGCCAGAGCCAAGAGCTAGAGAGTGAAGAGCTAGAGTTGAGAGCCAGAGCCAAGAGCCACAACTGAGAACAGACGCAGAAGCCACCAGAGATTGGAGGCAAAACAACAAAGAGATCGAAATGATCAAGATGTTGTTGGTGTCTGATGTGTGCTAGAGACAGAAGAAGGAATTCAAGAGACAGTGAAAGAACTCTGAGGGAGTTGGTGTAAGCTAGAGCTCAAGATAGCTCAGAGTGCTGATTGAAGGAGTCTAGTTCAGAGAAGCCTACATTTCTATGCAGAGTGTGGACAGCTAGTGGGATAATATGGTATTCTAAGCCCATAGGTTTAGTTTTAAGCAAATGGATTTGAGTGTGGAACTTTTAAAAGAAAGATTACCATAATCCCAGAGAGCCTAGTTGAGTTGACTAGAGCTCATGGAGACGTAGCCCAAGAGGTTTGGGTGAACCCCTAATTGTATTATTGGCTTATGTGTTTGCTGACTTGTTGCTTTATTTATTGTTATGTGTGCTTAAATATCAGCATAAGCAAATATACATAAGCACTTGAACAGTCAAAGACAAACACAAGCATACACCTATTTCAAGTTCTTTTAATTCTGCAATTGGTTAATCATAAGCTAGATCTTTGAAATTAATAAGCTTTGGAGTGGGAGAGGTTCTTGTAAGCTTGACGAGAAGCCTTCAGGTCCCCATTTCAGATTAGCTATGGTCTCCTCTTCTTGTTCATAGAAGCCTGCTTTCTTTTCTACCTCTTCCCACTACCTCTTTTCTTCTTCTTCTTTTCTCCTTTCTAGCATCCCTAAGAGTAGTGGTGGACTAAGTTTTAGGCCTATCCAATTGACCTTCAACCTTTTCATAGATTTCTTATATATAGGTGTCTTTTTGAGTGCCTCTCTCAACCTTTGAGGAGAGTGATATTCTCTTATCTTTAAGTTCTATGGCAGTGTGTTCCATCTCCTCAAGCAAGCATGTATACTGTCATCTCCTACCAACCTGAACATGTCCTCAAAATGTGAAATTGCTTGCTCTTGGGCAGCAAGATATTGAGGTGCCAGCTGAGGATCATTTGCAATCAAATTATGGGTACTGATGAGGGCCATTGTTGGCTTGTTGGGGCCTGAACCAGGTTCAGAGGCGATTTAACGAAACAGATCCTAGTACTACTGGCCCTTACGGAAACATTCTGTGAAGCGCAGACTAAGGTCTCACCCAAAGTAGTATGGGAGGGTGCAAGCACGAGGTTTCCGCACCTTGGAGATGTCTGATGAGTTCAAGTGGACCGCGGTTCGACCCTGCACACCTGTCACTATGCACACTTGCCCATACCTCACAGCCTAAGATGTTGCCTTCGCGTAGCCCTACATGGGGGTCAAACATTGTTATTACCCAAGCCTTTACTAGTATTCCATTATTAGTTGATTAACTTAACCTACTTGTATGTGTTTAGTCATACTTAGTAATATAAATCATTCATACAAGTGCACACAATAAATAAACAGTATAATTGTAGTTTATATCAAACAAGTAATAACCAAAGAACAGATACATGGAATTAAGATAAGACTTCTCTTTATTATTATCTTCCTCGATTAAAGACTCGACTCCGCCCTGCACACTCAGTTGTAGGGGTCTGCGCACTCTATTTCAGACTACTAGGCCTCTGTGCACTCAGTTCTAGAGCCTTCTCCTACTCTACGACCCAAGACACACTTTACACTTCCGACTCAATCCCTTAGACTTCTACTTCCTTCGTTGTCTTTTACACTTAGAGCCTCACTCTATTTATACGTCCCCATGGTCCGCAGACCATGGATAGGCCGACATTACATTACAAGACTAGGGTGAACAACCCTATGACTCTATCATACATTTTTCACTCCACGCCCACAATTCGGGGAGACTTTACAACAATATTGGGTCAAAACCTGGGCTTTGAGCCCCAAAACATGCTTTGGGGGATTCCATGCCCAACAGGCCCCCAACACAAACATCATGACTCACCCTCGAGTCACTCTATTGGCGCGGTGATCTTGGCATGAAGTTCCTCCAACTGTGCTCGAACTTTGCAGATGTCAGCAGCGCACTGAGCCGCTACTTCTTGAATCTATTACATCCTATGTTCTGAGACCTCCATGTCTGGGGCACTTCTCTGCATTAACATGTGCATACCCTGTATTACATCCTATGTTCTGAGACCTCCTTATGTCGTGCCGCTTCCACCTGCTCCTTCAGTGCCTTAGCTTATTGCATCCTCACAAGCCGCTGAGTGAGGACTACTGTCTGCGCAGTTCTTCAGATGTTGCCGTATTGCTAATGGAGTTCTCGTGCCTCTGTCTCCAGGCACTGGATGTTAGGGTCCTCTTGTAGAGTTATGCGGACCTTAAGTGCTTGCTCCAAAAACGTGGTACAATCTTGCATTGCACCTCCAATTTCTTCCAATCCCACTACGATAGTGCTAGAGCATTGTTCTCACACCTCTGAGGGAGTGGAATGTTGCACCTTTAACCACAGCTCAGCGATTTGAAGATTCAGCTCTAGCTAAACCTTCATCATTTCTTCCCTAGCCTCGCGGACTTTGGTTGCCAACCTGTGGATCCGCACCTCTACTGGTAGATCTACTAGGATCGCCAGCTCCGGGATGCATCAACAAGCGTCGTCTACCACCTGCACCAACTATTGATTCTATGACACCAATTCGTCAAGATGAGCTATTCCATGTTTATCTTTTGCTCACAGAGAACATGGATCGCGCGACTCTCCCTGGCATGCAGCTTTGCCGTTATCCCATCCTGTAGTAGATACAAGGCCAAGGCCAAGGCCGTTGATCATGTTAACCACAAAACTATCAGTCGCGTTCACTACTACTAGGGTCCCTTCCTATAACACTATTGTGTTTTCCATTCGTGCATGTAGTATATATTTTTCTGCTGAGCATCTTTCTACGAGGTGGATTAAAAGGGTACCCACCTGAGGGGGGTGCACCTATAACTCTTGTAGTTGTTCCTTGAGGGCCCCCAACACAATCTGGTGCTCTTGCATAAAATCTTGAAGTGCCTCATTTGTGACATCGTGAACCCTCTAGCCAATGTCATGCAGAACACCTTCGGTTAAGGTGATCGGGTCAGTGGCCAATTTCAAGGCCTTGACCTTCTTCCTCAGTCCTGACCACTCTGTCGTGTGTGGGTGCTTAAGTTGTGTGGACTCGGTCCCTGGGTCTGCGCTTCCTTCTACTATTTCTACTTCCTCTTCCTCCTGCCCCTACGAGGACGTTGATTGGCTCTCATCCTCCTTCGTGGTTACTGCCTCTGCTGCGTGTGCTATTGTTGCTGCTTTTGCAGCCTTCTTCTGCTCGACAAGTTTCTATGCTGCTTCGTGTGTTGCCCTTGCCTCCACTGTTGTTGTTTCCTTCCACCTTTTCTTGGCCAATTGTGTGATGTGCAGCTTGGCATCGTCCTTCTTCTTTTGCACTGCCACATTCTTAAGTTTTGCAAGATCTGGGGCATGCCATTCTAGAGGCCATGTCTCCAAGATAGTAAAAATTGTGTCGTTAGTGGCTACAAAAGGTAGCTTTGTCCACTGCTTCACTGAATCCTTACGCGCCCTGATAAAAATGTTGTGATTATTAGCTTTAAAGTCTACAAAACTTTGCAGATTGTTGTACACTGTGGGCAATAGGTGCGGCCTCTGATTGATCCACATACGGATGGTCATCTCCATGAGCACCCAGAAGATTTTGGTGTCACATATCCATTTCACATCATTTGTGGCCTAGAGCGATGAGTACTTCGTGGCCTCCGGTAATTCTCTATCAATGATGGGGAATTGATTGTCCTCCGGCAGTTCCCCACTACGAGCATTATGGATGACAACAAACATGCATAGTGGAATGCTTTTCCCTACTCCTAGGCTTCGCAACATTTTTTCAAAAATTCCTCGCAGAGGAATTTAGACCAGTTGAACTGGACCCCCTCCATGCACTGTTCAGCCAGTGCGACCACCAGCGCTGGTACCTCATCGATGCGGCACTTCCTCATAACCTTTCCGGCCAGGATTTGGGTTGCTATGCATACCCCTTTTCCTTGATGCAGTAGATGGTGTAACCCCTCTTCTTCTTCTCTAGCTTGTATTTTGTCTTCATGGCTTCTGCAAGGGCCAAATCACTGCCCTTTCCTTCAACTATTGTCGCGGGGTCCTTTCCTTTGCAGGGGAGCCGAGAAATGCAATGAATGAGGTTTATCGTGCTGGGGATAGGCTCCTCCAGCCATATATACCCATCATGCACTAGGAAAAGAAGCTGCCTGATGAAAAAAATGGTGATGGGCGTGCGGTGGAAATGCAGTACCCATAGTAAGTGCAGCAACCCGACCTTTTCCACACCGCGCAGCCACTTCTGTGGCTCTAATATTGTCACCACCCCCAGTGTTCTGCTTCATGAGGTTCCTGGTCTCCAAGTGAGGGAACTTCTCGCAGTCAGCGAGGTCCCAATCTTCAATCTTCATGGTTGGGACGCGGCCCAGGTGCATGCCTTCAAACATAATGTCGTTTGGGAGGAGCGGGGTCTGGAGTGAACTCTTCGTTTCGTCCACATCCTTTGGCACTTTGGTCTTCCCTTTCCGCAGAGGGACATATGTGGGTAGTTTTGTTGCAGAGCATGTAGGTTGAATATCCTCCTCCATGCCTTCGTCTTCTTCCTCTACGATGATCAGGGCCTGCAAATCTTCTTCTTCCTCATCTATTTCTATCGTGACAACTTTCCCCTTCTCTGCCATCGATAGTTTTCTACGTAGCGGGTTCCTGGGGAACACGTGTAATTGAGCCATTGCCTGTTTATCCTTCTTGTGTCTTGGCATATGCGGTGATTTTGGGATCTCTTCCACAACCCCGGTACCTTATGGAACATCCTCCGCCATTGGGGTCTACGCGGCCTCGTCAGCGGTTACCTCTTCAATTCCCAAACCATCCTTAGTTGCGGTCATCGTATCTAGGCTGTATCCTGTCACTCATGAACTCAAGAACTCAATTATCGCTTGGCTCTAAATGCTCAGTGCTTTGCTCAATTGCTCAATTCTCAAATGACCAAGTGTTTTTTGCTGGGCAGCCCTTTGTGTTTTATAGCGCTTTTTCAATTCGAACTCGATCATTCCCCCCAATTCCGGTCCATTAATGCTTTCTTGGTGGCAGATTTTCTCAAATCTTGCCCATAAAGCACATCTTAAATGCCCGCCACCCACTCCATTTAGCCTCAAGTCACACATCCCATCGTGAATAGTGACCTCAACGGTCACTTTCTAGCCAATCTGCATGGCAGCGTAGCCCTCCGTGCATGGACGCAGACCCTGTGATGCTCCACTTCTACGTGCATTCCCAATATTGTGTTGCTCCTGGGAAGAATAGTTTATAGTCCTGCGCTTCCTTTAAACTGCTTAGAGCGCTAACACTGTCCTTCCCGCGGCTAGTCAGGTGGTCACACCACCCATGAAGAGGTCCATCCCGTCCTCCATCATGGTTCATGGAGAATCCCCACCTTCCATTGTTGTGGTCGGCATTGCGCACTTTACTATGTGCAATGTACTACCCTGGTCAATATGTTTGGTGATATGCGGTCCAAGCCAAGGCAGCAGACTAACCAATTCATGGCGATAGTGCTCAAACTTGTCAGTATGATCGTACACACCTTGCCTTACCATCCTATGTTCTTCGACAAAAAATGCTTCCTTTATCTTTTCTTCCAGCTTCTTGACCTCCGCGTCCATCATAGCACTTTTCTTCCTTAATCGTACCCTTTCTTTTTCAAGTTCTCGAAGTCTAAAGTTTCCCCATCGGATTTCTTCCTCAAGTCTTATGTGTTCTATTTCCCGCGGCTATGTGATTCCTTCGTTCCGAGCTTCGTGGACCGTCATATCTACGGGTGCTGCTATGCGTGGACTAGGATTTGCATGCTCCACAAGGATTACGACCCCTGCTTCAAACTTTAGCTTCGGAAGTGCTTGCGTGGTCAGGGTTTTGCACAGGGTCATATAAGCCCATAGAACCGCTAATACATGCAGGTCCCAGTCAGTGCACATGGTGGACTGTGTTCAGCACTTCACACACCTTGTCAAAGGCTTCCCCATGGATAATATTTGGCACACTTAGTATTATCATACTTCATCATTCATGCCCTCATCTTGCCCACTCCTACTTGTTGTTCTTGTTCACTATCATGAGGACAGTGTGCGTTCATGCAGGTTGCGTACCATATGCCTTTACCCATTTGGAGAGGTGGGCGCATAGGCTGTTTGGTCCATCATACCTGGCTTACCTCCGTAGCTGAGACTTTCCAAACCGTATAAGCATCACCCTTCTGCATTCATGCCAGTCCCCAAAATGTTGCTGGTGCATACCCAACCACCTTGCAGGCGTAGCATGCAGTGCCCATTTCAGAGCATCGAACCGCTGCTGTTCTAGCACCTCGCTTTCAAATTTGTTTAGGAATTCATTCAAAGCTGTCAAACCATCATACATAGGCAGATCCCTTACCTCTGCTGTTACGCTGCGTAGTGATCTTACTATCATGTTGCAATTGAGTGTGGTTACCTCATGTAACCGGTTCTGCCATCGTTCTATTTCTTCATCCGAATCTGATGTGCAAGAGCTTTCATGCTCCCATGAAATCCTGCCATCTGCTATTGGGTTCACCCAGTCCTTTTCCCGAGTGGTTATCTTGTAGATATAGTCTAGTTCCCCGTCTCTCTCATCGTCACATACTGGCTTTGTGTAGCGCGATCCTTCCGCAGGGTCTAAAGGTACCACTACGCGCAGTGACTCTTTCTCAAAAATCATATTGCGCTTCTTTAGATTTATTACTCCATTCATATCAGTGGCCCAATCTATTCCTAGTAGTGTGGAATAGGGATTGATGTCATCGACAATCTCTATCACTTCAAAATCTGCAAGCGCACTCGCACCTTCGATATCTACTATTATTCCTTGCAATCTTCCCATTGGTAGGATCTTTCACTGGTTCACCATTCGCAATTGAATAGGAGACCATTACAACGCGGGCCTGCCCATGCGCTCCCATGTATACTTTGGCAATACATTCGGGTCTGATCTTAAATCCAAAATCACATGATCCATTTCATATTCCCCGATTTGCATAGTCAATCTCATCTCCCTTCCCATTCGCGTTGTGTGCTTCCAGAGATTCCAGACTACGCGTAGTTCTCCAGACCCAGCGTAGCTAGTGATGAGTTCTTGCAGTCCCTTCACAGACTTTCTATCGCGCAACAGCTTCATACATGTCTCCAGAAAGGTAGTAAGCATTGATGGGTCCATCTTCAGTTCTAGTTTGTCTTTACTACCTGAAGTGGAGGCCTCCATGAAGCTCTTCTTAGCTTCCATGAATGTCTCCTTTGCGTGCTCCAAATCGAAGTCTGGTTCCTTTGTAGGAGCCTTGTGAACCCAAGAACTCTCCTCGGGTTGCTTGCCCTTGTCATCTCCTATCGTGATACCACTTCAGAGAACGATGTTTACATTCAGGTCCTCTTCGTGTGGCTCAGACATCATCATTTGTAGATTCTGAGTCGGTGGAGGTTGGAGTGTTCCTTTATCGCGCAACCTCACTATCAGTCTGGAGCAGTCCACCGTCTCATGATCAAACTGGGTACAATATAAACATGATTCTCTCATCGGATTTGTACAATCGTGGGCATAATTCCCTAGCTCTCCATAATTGTAACAAACCAACTGTCTGCGACCCCTTCCTGCTCACATTCCACCTCGACCTCATCCACGCCCTTGAAATCCAGTGCGTGCCATCCCCGTATTTTCATCAAGGGCTTGTGTTTCGGCCTGAACTCTGTAGGTATGGGTTTGATCCATCATCAATTCATAACTTCTATAGGTGAGCTCATCATGGCCTACTGATCTGCAGAAATTACAGAATAACTATTGGGACGTCTGCGTATACTTTTGTAATAGATGGCAGTTATTTGTAGCATGCTTTCCTCCTATCTAACAAATCGCACACCATAATTCAAGCACCACGCTCGGTCCTTCTTTTGCCTCTTGTCTCAATGGCATTGGCCCTCCACCCACCAGGTAGTTCATGAAAACTGGACAATGGTCCTTTTCATGTCCCTGACCTTTGCACTTTATGCACCATACCTCCTCACTCGCTTATGGGCGAGTTGTCCTTTCCTGTTTCAAACTCTGCATCTCGAGACACAATTTTTTCAACTGCATGTGGATCTATTAGACTCCCAAACTAGGATCTTGTATTGGGGTCTCGTGCAGTCTCATTGCAATCTCCAAAGCTTTGCCCTGGGTGGATAACTTCTGTTGTGACAACGCCGTCCTTAGATGCGGAATTAGTGACACTACAAAACATGTGTGGTGCTGCCCATTTGTCAAGGTCATGTTGGCTTCACAAATCATACCCTTTAGTCTCTGATCCAGCTCCCAAGGGGTCTCGCCTGGAAGCATCATTATTTCCTTAAACCTGATAATCGACTGTGTCTCCAATTTCAGCCTGCTAAATTCCCTGTTTAGTGCAGCTTGGATATCCATGATTCCTGCATTTGGATTGTCATTGCAATGCTTAATGTACCATGTCAATGGATCTTGTAACATGCTTACCAGTGTTGCCTTCTTCATGTTTTCATCTATCACTCCTTGTGCTTCCCATACAGCCTTTACCACGAACCATAATTGGTTCAGATCTTCATTCCCTACTCCCTTGAACACCGGCAATTTTATCATGCTCGCCATATTGAACTGAGGTGGTGGCGGAGGTGGTGTGGGCGGAGATGGGGGTGAATATAATGAAACTGGTGGTGGTGTAGGTGGAGGTGGTATGTGCATAATTTGCTTCCTTATCAGACTGATTGCACTTCTTGGTGAAACTTTCACGAGCTCTTCCTCTCTTCCTCACCAAGGAGAAATTAAGGGGCTAGTTTTTATCTATACACTACCTTTGTTTCTATAGATCCTCCCACTTTACGTAGCCCCAAGCATCAATTTATTCGCATAACCCGCTTTTCACACAATAACATTTTAATCCAAGTGTTCAAAGATTTAATGCACTTACCTCGCGGTCCTTTGAGGAAGCATCATTTCGCCTCATTGTAGCTAACTGAAGAATCTACCATGAACTCGGTGATAAACCCTCATACAATTTGATCGAGCCAATGGTCCACAGCTCATGCGATATTATCTTCTGATGCTTCTAGTCTACGCACCAACTTTAGAGTCCACACAATAGGTTTGTTGAGCCTACACCTTCCTTGACTGTCTGCTAGCTTCGCAATCCACTCATACAACTCAGAGTGGAAGGATGAAAAGAAAATTTCGTGGATTTCCTTATATAAGTAATGCTCTAACCATTGTTCTTTCGATACTCATAGATTGTTGTTTTCCTGCACCATGAACTCTTGAATCTTTCTATCTAGCGAGTCTTCAATTTCTTTCTTTGTCGGATTCCAGTGACATGACATCAGACATCTCTTTTGTAGATCCCAATCCCGGCAACGGAACCATTTGTTGGCTTGTTGGGGCCTGACCTAGGTTCAGAGGTGATTTAGCCAAACAAATCCCAGTACTACTGGCCCTTTCGGCAATAGTCCGCAGAGTGGGGACTGAGGTCTCACCCGAAGTAGTATGGGAGGGTGCTAGAACCAGGCTTCCGCACCGTGGAGATGTCTGATGAGTTCAAGTGGTCTGTGGTTCTAGCCTATGCGCTCGTCGCTAGGTGCACTTGCCCTTACCTCGCAGCCTCAGATGTTGCCTTCACACAACCCTACCTGGGGGCCAAACGCTATTATTACCCAAGCCTTTACTAATATTCCACTATTAGTTGATTAACTTAGCCTACTTGTATGCGTTAAGTTATATTTAGCAATATAAATCATTCATATAAGTACGTGCAGTAAATAAACAGTATAATTGCAATTTATATCAAATAGGTAATAACCTAAGAATAGATACACATAATTAAGATAAAACTTCTCTTTATTATTATCTTCCTCGGTTATAGACTCGACTCCGCCCTACACACTTAGTTGAATGGGTCCGTGCACTCAGCTGCAGACTACTAGGCCTTTGCGCACTCAGCTACAGAGCCTTCTCCTACTCTACGACCCAAGACACACTTTACACTTATGACTTAACCCCTTAGACTTCTACTTCCTTCATTGTATTTTACACTTAGAGCCTCACTCTATTTATATAGTCCCATGGTCTGTGGACCATGGGTAGGCCGACATTACATTATAAGACTAGGGTAGACAACATTGTGACTCTATCATATATTTTGTGCTCCGCGCCCACAATTCATGGAGACTTTACAATATTAGGCCAAAACATGGTCTTTGAGCCCAAAAACATGACTCTAGGGGATTCCATGCCCAACAACCATGGGATTTGATTGTTCATCTCTGATCTCTCTCTTGCAAATATCCTTTTCATCTCTGCATCTCTTGACTCCTCATGGTTCATCCATGATCCTAAAGCCATTAATTGTAGATATCTTAGCTTGGCATTAGGGTCCCATACATTCATGTTTGTGAGGGCCATGTTGTGCAAATAAAACTCAACCATTTTGGCTCTATCTTCTAGTGTACTTTGATCGCAAAGATCAATAAACTACCTGTAGTTCTGAAATGGCATGGTGCCTCTCCGTGCTAGGGTCTTAATCTGAAACTTCAGCCATTGTTCTTTGAGGTAGAGAGCATAGGATTTAGCTCGCATCATACACTATATTGCTTCCAAAGAGAGACTAGCCATACATGCCAATTGATTCTCTCTTTCCTGTAGTTGTCCCCTCAACCATTCATTTTCTGTCTCTAGTTGATTTCTCATTATAGCTTCTTTGTCCCTCAAGCCACTTAGCTCTCTGCCCATCTCCTTGAGTTTCTCTTCCATGTGCCCAATGTCTTCCACCCCCTTTGATTTGGCGATATGCATCCATCGGTGAGTTCTGGCCCTCTCCTTCTCAAGCTCAAAGAAAAGTGGGATGGAAAATTTTTGAGGTATGACCATGCATCCTTCAATAAAGTGGTAATAGGTGACCAGGTTAGGTTCGGGGCTAAATTCTTTTGTCTCTAGGTCCTCTTATTTAGTTTCTTGCTGCTCCCCTACCTTCCTTTCCAATTTCTGTCCCTCTTGTAGATTCAGCAAAGTATCCTGTAGGACTCTTTTTGCTTCCTGTAGATTTTGATGTGTATCCTGTAGGATTGCCTTTCCCTTGAAGGAAGTTGATCTAGTAGTAGGCCTCCTCACATAAGTGATAGGGGACTTAGGGGAAGGCATTTTGTATTTTTTTATAGGGGAGTCTTCAATCATAATAGGATTTTTGGTTGATACTTGGGGCTTCCCCTCTCTTATTCTTGTGCTTTTTCTTGTCCTAAAATATAATGGGGTCTGCCTTTGCCTTTTTTCTTTTTGCTTGATTGGGGTGCTAAGAGCAGTGAGGGTAGCTTCTGCCTCTCTCTCAGTGGCTTATGGAGACACCCTAGGTGACTCATCCTTGTTTTCTATCCCCTCTTTTCCATTTCCTTCTTCCTTTACGTCCTTCCTTTCTTCTTTTTATTGTAGATCTTCATCAACTCTATCAGTTTCCTCCTTAATTTCCTCACATATTTCTTCATCATCCTCCTTCTCTTCTCCCTCTTCTTATTCATCTTCATCATGTTCCTCTTTGTCATCTGCTGCTTCATCCATCTCATCCTTATATCCTTCTGTATCTTCCTCTTCCTGTTTTACTCCCCTTCACTACCAATAGGACTAACATAATAAGTGAGAGCTTTGATATCATCCTCTGCTGGCATGTCTCTGAAAACTGACCATGTTATAGGAGTTCTGAGGTTTTGGAGGTCATCTTCTATGATGATCCTAATCAACCCATGTTGAGCTAACTGTTAGGAATTTCCCTCCTTCACTTTGATGCTTGAGTCTATGAGTGATTGATGTAGGAAGTATGGTATGCTAAGCCTTTGGTTAGGGGGTGTTTCTACTCCAAATCTCAATTCTTAAATGATCCTGAAATGATAGACATAGACCACACTATACCTATCCTCACATGAGATGTATTTGATCAGTTGGTAGCCTAACTCATTCCATGGATATGGCATACTTTCCCTACTTACTCCATTTTTTTCCTCAGTGGTTTCCTCACCTTCTAAAAAGAATTTTATTTTTGGCAACCTGACTATCTCCTTTGTCTTCTTTCCTCCATTGTATTCCTAGGGGAAGTTTGATGACTCTGCTGATGAGCTCATGGGTGAGATCTATAGTGAGGCCCCTTATTACAACAGTGGCATGGATTCTGGTGAGTGGAGTGAGGGAGAGAGAAAATTATTGATCCACCTCATCATCATACCCTCTGAATTTTTCGAAAAACCCCATTCAATCATGTCTTCAAAAGATTTCAAGCACTTGGGGGTGTTGTTGGATTCTCACCGTGTTGGTGGGCTCTCTCCTATTATACCCTCCTGTCATATTGCTAGTAAAGTTTGAGGAGAAAATGAGAGGGTTGAAACAATTTTTCAAATGCAGAACCAAAACACACATAATTGTGTATGTAATTCCCTTACATAGTTGCTAAATTCACTCAAACTTAGAGAATTTTTGGTTCATTTACTTGCAAAGAGGGATGTAGTTACAAAGCCTACCTCTTCAGATTGTTTTCAGTGGCCAACTCCCGTGATATCCCTTCTGAACTCTTCTTTTCCAATCCTATAGACAGTCTCTCTATATCCTGTAGGAATTCCTGTGCATGATCCTATAGGAATTCTTATGCAATCCTATAGGAATTCTTGTGCAGTGAAACAATGGAGTTTTGCTTCCGATGGGTTGCTTGGGTATGAGAGAGACTTGAGTGAGGGAGTTTCGAGGAAGTAAAATGCATGAATTCATGGGAATGATGCTTTAGATCCTCTTATGGTGATTCAAGGTGAGGTGGTGTGTTGGCAGCAAAGGTACGTTTCCATTTTTTGACCGTTGGTCCCCACTACCACCTCACCATTTCCCACTCCTTGTAACCAACTCCCACCTTATGGATCTGTAGTTTTAACCACTTTTGTCCTACTCCTTCTCTGTCTTTGAGTTGATTGTAGCCACCTGTGAGAGGACACCCGATTGTGCATGTGTTAACTGAATGAAGGTGGCCAAGTTAACTGGCCACCTTTTCACTTATAAACCAACTATCTTGTAACCCTTACATTTTTTTGACTATATGATGCAGATGAGAGAGTGAGAGGGATACTTACATGTGGTTCCGATGCTATGCTGCAGTTTTCGAAGACCAGAGGTGCTATTGTGTGTATTTGTTGCATGCTATTCTTCTTCCTCCTCTTGCTGCATGCTATTCTTCTTCCTCCTCTTGTTGTTTGCTAATGGCTTCTTTGTTTTTGTAGGTACCTGTGGTTGAAGATATGATGCTGCTACTTTGGAGCTCCTAGATCATCATGCTGAAGGCTTGTTGCTGGTATGATTGTTATTCTCTAGGATAGGCTGCTATAGGATTTCCTACAGGATGTCCTATAGCTGCATCTCGCTCATAACTCTTTAATCATTCTTCTTGTTGGAGGTATGAGGATGGTGACATGGATGGAAAGAAGGAGTGGAAGTGTGGAGAGCAAGGAATATTCAGGTGATTCTCTTCATTCCTCGTTGTTTCCCTTTTTAAAAGACTAGGAAAAAAATAATCTTGAAACTGACTTTTTTCTAATGGTGAGTGCAGGGATGATGATGGTGGACAAGGTGTGGTGATAGATGATGAAGAGGGTGAATTTTATGGGTCTAGCAAGTCCATCATTTTCCTTCGGACGGCTTCCTATAAGATTTCTGGGTCACTATATATTCCTACAGGATCATCCTGTAGGTTTTCTGGGGATCCTCTAGGAATATAGGGGATCATGTAGAAAACACTGTCTTTTTATAAAATGAAGCAATGGAGTGAAAGAATGATAGAATGATGGAGGGATGCATGGTAATGAGTGGAAAAATAACTATGTGAGTTACTTGGGTCTCTTTGGGATCCTCCTTTGCTCCTTGACCATTCTTCTTGTTGACCTGCAAATGGAAATTTCATGATTTTATTTTATTTTATTTTATTGAAAAACAACTAGGCTATGTCTAAGAGGTTTTCACCCTAGTTGTTTTCCCTGGGTGCCTCAAGAAATGTTTTCACCCAAGGATCTTTCTTATTCTCTTTCTCTTCCTTTTTTTCTTTTTTGAAACCATTGAGCCACCTCAAGAGGTTTTCAACCCAATGATGGGACTCAGGCGCCTCATGGAGGTTTTCAGCTGAGTCCTTATTCTTTTTTCTTTTTCTCAGTGATTTGATGAGGGAGTAGATGGAACTTTCTCCACTATCATCATTGTTTTATTGATATCATCAATGAACTCTTGTTTTGATAAAGGTCTCTTGTAAATTTTCAATCGATGTCCATTAACAAGAAAAGGAATGGCTTCTTCATATATGGTTATGATTTGCACTAAACCTTTATCATGGCATCTTTCCACAACGTAAGGTCTGAGCCATCTTGTCCTTAACTTTCCCTTGAAGTCTTTATACCTAGAATCATATAACAACACCCAATCACCTTCCTGAAATTGCTTCTCCTTGATATTTTTATCATGCCAGATATTCCTCTAAAGTTGAACTACCTCTGTATGTAGGAGGACCTACATTCCGAATTCATCCAAACAATTCAACTAGAACAATCTCTCTTTCTGTGCACTGCTGAGATCTAGATCTAGTTGGGTTTCCATACTTAATGTGTTACATTCAAATTCAATGGACAACAAGGAATTTTTCCCGTAGACCAGCTCATAGGGTGTGAATATAGTGGTGGTTTTCCATGTGGTATTATAGGCCCAGGTGGCCTCAACTAGTCTTTCTGCCCAATCCTTCCTGTTGCTGCTCACCACTTTGGTCAAGATGCCCTCTAGTGCTTTTTTGGTCACCTCCACTTGCCCATTAGCTTGTGGATGATAGGTAGTGGAGGTTCTATGCTTGATCTTGTGATGGTTGAGCAAGTATTCAATCATGTTGGAGGTAAACTAGCTCCCTTGATCTATGACCAGCTCTCTAGGTTACCCAAATTTGTAGAATACTTTCTCCCTTAGGAACTCAGCCAACTTCTCTTCTATTGCTGCCTTAATTTCCTTGGTTTCAGCCCACTTAGTCAAATAATCAATGCACACAATAATGTATTATGTTTTCTTTGAAGGAGGGTAAATAGTCCCAATGAATTCCATGCCCCACTTGTTAAATGACTCGAAAGTCACTTGAGGCTGCAAAGGTATTTCATCTCTTGGAGTAGGCCTTCCCATCCTATGGCACCGATCACACTGACTAGTGTATTTTTTCACATCCTGATGAAGAGTGGGACAATAATAGCCTTCTTCTAACACTTTGAATGTTGTCCTCTTTGCTACAAAGTGACCTCAAAAAGGCCCATCATGACAGGTCAAAAGGATGTCAAAGACTTCCTCCTCACTGACACACCTTCTCAAGATTTGATCTGGGCCGAGTTTGAAAATATTGCACCCAATCCAAGTGAAGGGGGCTCTTTTCCTGACTATCTTTCTCTTTTCTTTGGAGGACAAGTTTGGTGGGAACTGTGCCAATACCAAATTGTTTGTTATATCAACAAACCACGGAGAGAACTAAAATATCAAATAAGTGCTCATCTAGTAACTAGTCATCCACCATTCCTTCTTCACCTGCAGGCAAATTTACTCTAGACAAGAAGTCTACAACAACATTTTCCTTACCAAGCTTATCAACAATGGTTAGATCAAACTGTTGTAATAAATGTAACCATATTATAATTCAAGCATTCACATCTGGTTTGTTCATTAAATATTTGATTGCAACATCATCAATATGAAGAAATGTTTGATAGCCTATAATATAACGCCTGAATTTGTTTAATGAATGCACAACAACCAGGAGTTACTTTTCGGTCACTGTATAATTTAGTTCAACCTTTGATAAATTCTTACTGATAAAATAGATAGCATAAGGAAGTTTTTCATCTATATGACCTAGGGTTTCTCCTATGGCTTTGTGTGAGGAATCAACATGAAAATGAAAGAGAAGGGCCCAATTTGGGCCTTGGAGAATCGATGTGATGGTTAACTTATCCTTTAGGATGTCTAGGGCCTCTTGACAACTTTTTGACCATATAAACTCAGAGTCCTTGGCCAACAAACCGAATAAAGGAGAGGCCAACTTGCTAAAGTCCTTTATGAACCTTCAGTAGTATCCATCTAACTCTAGGAAACTTTTGACATCTCTCTTCTTTTGTGGAGGTAGGACCCTTTGGATGATAGCTATTTTGTTTGGGTCCACCTGCAGTCCTTGCTGAGATATTGAATGACCTAGCACGGTCCCTGCAGTCATGAATTCACATTTTTTAGGGCTAAGAGACAGGTTCATTTCAATGCATTTGTGCAGTACTTTGCCTAGGTTAGATAGGGCTTCTTGAAAATGATAGCCATAAGGTGTAAAATCATCCATATAGATCTCCACCGCTTCATGGACTAATTCAGCGAAAATACTCAAGACTGCTCTCTGGAAAGTGGTAGGAGCATTGCATAGGCTAAAAGGAAGGACCCTATAGGCAAAAGTACCCCAAGGACAAGTGAATGTGGTCTTATCCTGGTCTTTTGGGTAGATCTAGATTTTGTTGTATTCACTGAATCCATCTAGGAAAGAGAAAAACCTTTTCCCTGCCGGGCCATCTAGCACTTAGTTAATGAAGGGTAAAGGAAAATGATCCTTCTTTGTAGCTTTGTTAAACTCCTTGTAATTGACACAAACTCTCCACTTACCATTTTTCTTGGGAACTAACACAAAAGGAGAGACCCACTCATTGTCAGAGATAGGGTAAATGAATCCTACATCTAGTAGCTTTTGTAATTCTTCCTTGACAATATCTTTAAGAGCTAGATTCACACTCCTTTGTGGTTGTTGGACTGGCTTGCAACCTTCTTTGATGTATATGTGGCGAGTGCACACTAAGGGGTGTACTCCCTTCATTTCTTTGTAACTCCAAGGGAAGGCTTCCAGATTTTCCTTTAACATGTTGCATAACTTCTCTTTTTGGAGAGTAGAAAGAGATGGATTGATTTTCAAGGTTCTCTCTGGGCCGAATTCTATGGTTTTGACATGTAGTGAGTTGGAATCGGCCAAGAATAAGTCAATTTGATGATTGGTCTAGGTTTCCTTTACTGCTTCTTGTAAGGGGAATGAACCGAGAGTTGGACTTTGGAGTAAGTGTTCAATCAAGTCATCCTCATCCTACTATCCTCCTCCCATGGTTTCTTCTAAAGCATAAATTTGGGTAGAATAAACTTCATCTTCTTCCTCCTCCTCCAACCATAAAGTTAAGTCATGCTCTAGAGAAGGTTGAGTACGAGGGTATAGGACTAACTACTTTGACATATGCCCATTCTTGATGGTCATATTCCCAGCTCTGCACCTAATGTAAGCATTAGCAATGGCCAACCATGACCTCCCGAGGACAAGAGTGTAACCAATAAGCTTAGCCTTAGGCTAGAGAACTAGGAAATCTGCAGGGTACTCCCAAGAGTCAATGGAGACCATCACATCCTCCAAAATTCCCTCAGGAGTTATTGTGGAATGGTCTGCAAGTTGCAAAACTATTCTGGTCTTCCTCAATAAACCTTGGAGGTTGGGCTTGAGCATGGTGTCCTTGGTCATCACATTAATGGCAGCCCCAAGATCAATCAGAGTGTGTGGGACAATGTTGTCATTAATGTGCACATCTACTACAGGGCTTCGAGGGTATGAATATTTCGAACAGATTACTTGCGCCAACATTAAGTCAGACAGTTTCCCAAGGACATTAATGTTAGGGGCATCCCTTTCTTGCCTCCTTAGATGCTTGAAGCACTTCTCCTTAATCAACTTATTGTAAAAAGGAACATCTTTTGTTGCCTATAGAATTGGGATCTTTACACATAGATCTTTCAATTCTCCTAGAAGTTCAGTCTCTTCTGGGGTAGGCTGGAGTGGTTGGGTTAATCTCTCAGGAAAGGGTGGATTTACTTTAAGGTTGGTTTCCTCTCTTTCTTCCTCAACCTCCCTAGGTGGAGGTGGAGGTTGGTTATCTAGGAGAAATCTCCTAGATCTCAGGGTCCTCTCCTGGATTTCCACAACATAAGGTAGATATGATGTCTCTCCACTATATACTTGTTGAGCCTACCTGTTGTTCGAGTTTGGATTTGGCTGGGCAGGCATTTTGGGTTGCTTGGTTGGAGTAGAGTGTAGGATATTTGGTTGGGAAAATGGTGGAGGCAATAGAGCTGGAGCATTGTTGTATTGGGGCCTCCACCCAAAGGGTGGTGCATTCCACTGAGGTTATGGCAGAGCATAAGGTTAAAATGACTGGCTAGCTAGCTGGGAGTGATATTGAGATGTATAGGACCAAGGAGGGCGTGTAGACCAGGAAGTATGAGTAGGGGGTCCCCAATAAGGTATGGTTGTGGTTTGGTTGGGGTTATAATAAGCATGGAACAACCCTTGCATGCCCTGTTGGTATGGTCTAGGCCAATGAGGTCTCCTTTGCTTAATGTAGCAAAGTGGTTGAGTGACCCCTTTAGATCCTTGATATACAACTTTGAGTTCGAGTAAAGAAGGCCACTTGTATGTGGAGTGGTTTTCTTCATAGGCCAAGAAAGTTTCAATAGAGTTCAATGGACATTCATTCCTAGGATGCCTCCTGGTGCATCTAGGACAAAAAATGGCTAAGGCTCTCTCTGATTCCTCCTGATTCCTCTTAATGTTCATGGTGTCCATTTGCAAGGCAAGGGTTTGTAGCATCTCGCTTTTGAAATCTTCCATCATGTTTCCAATTTCACCTTTGATGGATGAGTTGGAAGACGATGTGCTAAGCATAGGTTGACTACCCCTACCCTTTTTCTTGGCTACCCTAGAATGGTTTCTTAAGACAGTCTTGATATCCTCATAAGGTAATTGGTAGATATCTCCTCCTGCTAACAAATGTAAGGTATCTAGAAGAACCTCTCTTACTCCCCTAAGCAGGAGCAACTTTAGTGACTCAGGGTCAAATTTGCACTTGGCCCTTTTGTAACTAAGTTGGAATATTTCTTCATAATCCTCTAGGGATTCATCATTGCCTATGGTCATCCTGAAAATTTCTCCTTTAGTGTCCTCTGACCGACAATAGTCTCGATATTTGTTGTTAAAGGCCTACTGCATCTGATCCCAGCTTGTGATGCTATCTCCAGGTAAACCCATGAACTAGCACAATGTTGCATCCCTGAGGGTATACAGAAATATCTTTAACTTTTTCTCATCATCTGTATAGTCATAGGCTCGGCATATAACAACAAACTCAAATAGGAAAGTGTCGGGCTTCTCTATGGTCAGGCCATGGAAATGAGGTAGGGAAGAGAGGCTTATATTTTTCATCTTAGTGTCCCCATTGGTTTCCCTGATGGGGAAGGCACCCTCAACTCTCTCTCTATTCCCTCTATCATTTCTATTTTCAGCCATTAGTTCAGTAGGAATGGGTTCCTCTTCTTCTTCTTACCCTATAGGTTCTTCAAATATGTCATGTTGCTCAACTAAGGGTTCCTCCAGTTCACAACCACCGAAGAAGAGAGAAGGTTGGTTGTTCGATGTAGTGGGGTTATTTGGCAAAAATATCCCTAACTTGTCCCTATTCCTATGAGGCATGAAAGGAAATATTTTTGGCTTCATTTTGTATTTTTTTGTAAACTTGGAAAGTACTTGCAGAATTGAAATTGTTGATTGAATGAAATTTACTGACAAAATGAAAAAGCTACTTACTGAATTGAAATCTTACTTGCAAAATGGAAAGGAAAGAAGACAATGCAAAATGAAAGAAAGGAAACAACTAGATTACTCTTGCAGAAATAAATTAATGGCAGAATATTGAAGATAAGAAATAGAAGAAAAGAAAGCAAGAATCACATTCTACTCAGACACCTCCTTGGAAATGGTGCCAAAAAGTGATGAGCGCCAGTATTTCAACAAGGATGCTGAAATTTCGGGGCTACCAGCTTTATTTATCAACTCGAGGTTTGTACAAACTTGGAGGTGACAGTGTTGTATGCATAAGTGATGGTCCTGCCTATTGTCACGGTACTACTAGCGAGAGACCATTGGGGTTCCAAGCCAGACTTCTACGGAGTCAGTAGAAGCTTGATTCTTTGATGGAAGAAAGGTAAATCTACCCTAAGAGAGTTACTCTACTCCATTAATGAAGAAGGTCAACATGTAATGCTAAATCACACCATTCCCTAATTAACCATTTAAGAAGCTATGCTAGGAAGAAATGCTAAATCAAGATAAAACAAATGCTACTATATAAGTTGTAGAAGTAAGAAGCATCAAACAATACTAATGTGCAAGTAAAGAGACTAAACTAAATCTATTTTTGCCTTTTTGGTCTTTTTATGCAAAAATCAAGTATGGAAACTAATTGTTCTTGTGGATGTGGTAGGCGGATTAAGGGTGTTTGAAAATGGATATAAGGTTTATGAAGTGGTTGGATGGTGTGGAGGGTACCTAGGAGGCTTTTGGTGACTTCCTAGAGGTTTTTTATCAATTCGGCCTCAAAACAGGCCGTTTCAGAAAACCCTATAGGATGTACTAAAAACCTACAGGATGATCCTCTAGGAATTACAAGAGACCTATATGATACAATCGAGAGGTAAATTGTTATGAAACCAGCTCACAAAAAGATAGAAAAGAGAGATCCACGCCTTAGAATTCAGCCTCTTCGAGGGGGCAACCTCCTTTACATTACATAAATGAACAATTCTTGGATGATACAAAGGAAAAGACCTCCTTTCTATATATAGGAGTCTAAGGGGTTATAACATAATCAGAGCCGACATAACAATAATAATGTAAGGGCACAATAATAACAATAGTGGGCTTCTATGGGGCACAATAGTAACAATATGGGCACTACATGGGTACATCAATATAATAAGTGGGTTATACTAATAACAATAAGGGGTTAAACTAGTAGTATAGGGGCCTAACATGCCCCTCTCCTTCAAAAAGCATTGTCCTCAATGCTTGAGTAGTTCTTGATGCTTCTGTATAAAATTATTGTCCTCCCATGTGGAATATTCAGCGGGTAAGTTCTTCCACTTGATGAGATACTCTGAAATTGATCGATTTCATAGCTATCGGGTTCTTGTTTCTGTGACTGCTCCAGGTTCCAATATGATTTTTCCTTCCTCTTCAATTTCTTACAATATTGCTTGAATTGGGATCTTTTGCAACTTTTGAATAAGTGGCCATATTTCTTCGTCCTTCTTCCATTCATCCCTTGCTTCGTTTATCTAATCTGGTTGGATAATATAAATAGCACAAAACAATGCTTCCACATCCTCATCCTTGAAGAGTCTTCCCATTCGGTAAGGTCGCCATTTTTTAAGTGCATGTAGTATTGCCCACATTTCCTTCTCATAAATAGTTTTATTTATATGTAACAGCAAAAATACCCAATCACCTACATCAAAACATTTTTCACTACGATGTTGATCTACCTGTTGTTTCATTTGATTTTGCACCGAAGTGGCGTTATCCTTTAAAAGTTGGAGAACTTGCTGTTGATCCTCGATGTGATCTTTCTCTGCTTGAACCTTTTTCTTCTTGATATTTCCTTCTATCTTTTGAGGAGTGGTAATTTCTTCCAGTCCTTTACAAGATATGGTCGGATTCATTTCTTGATGCTCGATGTGATCTTTCACTTCTTGAACATTTTTCTTCTTGATATGTCCTTCTATCTTGATAGTTTGAGGAGTGGTAATTTCGTCCATTGAATTACAAGATATGGTTGGATTCATTTCTTCTTTCTCGATGTGATCTTTCACTTCTTGCATCTTTTTCTTCTTGATATGTCCTTCTATCTTGAGAGTTTGAGGAGTGGTAATTCTTGCCAATGCTTTACAAGATATGGTCTGATTCATTTCTTCTTTCTCTGGGGTGGTGTCCTGGCGCATATCCTCTTCTTTTGATGTTTCTTGATCCTTTTCTTCCTCCTCTTCATATTCTATGTAAAATAATTTCTTCTCAGCACACTTATGACCTTTAGTGCATTTGCTATCACAATTGTAACAAAGCCCTTTTTCTCTTTTTTCTTCCAATTGTTGTGGTGTAACCCTTGTAGGTTCTGGAAGGCTTGGAGAAACAACACTTCCATCTTTATAGTTCTGAGGGGTAGACTTCCTTGTTGCCATAATTTTACTTTCCAATATGTCACAAAGCCCTTTTACTCTTTCCAATTGTTGTGGTGTTGCTCTTTGTATCCTCATAATGTGCTATCATTTCCTCCGTGAAAATTGACCACGTAACAAGTTTTTTACGAGAACAAAGCCCTTTATACCATAAAAATTGATCTGGTTCTAAATATGAAGATGCAATACATACCTTTTGTAACAGTTTTACACCATGTAGATCAAAATATTGCTCCATCTGAAGTATCCAATTTACCGGATCCTTGCCATCAAACTTCCTCATCTTGCGTTTTCTTGATTTTAGGAGCTCGACCTTGAAACGACTATAACTCTGTACTTTCAGATCTTTAAGTTTTGAAATTGCGACCTATAGTAGCCCTCTGTGTCCTCTTTCTAATGCCACAAGTCTGATCCAAATTGGATTCTCTAAGGAAGAGTTATGCACAATCTCCCACGATGACCTGATTATAGACCTTTCCAGAAGAGCGAACTTGTATGAAGTGCCACGTGTCAATTTTGCGACCTTTGGCTCTGAAAAAGATATTAAAAAAACTAAAGTCTGTCCTCTTTCTGTACCTTTTTTCGAAATTTCAATCTGATCCCTAGAGAGAAAGTTATGACAATTTTCCCCAGGTCACCTGTTTTGAATGTAATTCAGGAGTCTGCAAAAAGGCCAACTTCCTCAGATCATATCTTCGAACATATCATGCGAAAAGCTCTGAAATTTGAACCCAAGGTTCAGCGTGATTTCTTCTCAAATGGGTTTTTTGTGCGACTTCTGAAACGTCACAGAAAAATAGTTATAGCGAAAATGCCACGATGACCTTTTTGGAGCAGCGAAACCCTAGAATCCAAAGCTCTGATACCAAATGTTATGGAACCAGCTCACAAAAAGATAGAAAAGAGAGATCCACGCCTTAGAATTCAGCCTCTTCGAGGGGGAAACCTCCTTTACATTACATAAATGAACAATTCTTGGATGATACAAATGAAAAGACCTCCTTTCTATATATAGGAGTCTAAGGGGTTATAACATAATCAGAGCCGACATAACAATAATAATGTAAGGGCACAATAATAACAATAGTGGGCTTCTATGGGGCACAATAGTAACAATATGGGCACTACATGGGTACATCAATATAATAAGTGGGTTATACTAATAACAATAAGGGGTTAAACTAGTAGTATAGGGGCCTAACATAAATGTGAGGTGTTTGAGGTGATGGGAGGCTTATGAAGTGTGCGTGATTATTGGAATGGAGTGGTAGAAGGTCTAGGATCACTCAGGAGTCAATATCCAAGGTAATAGATGGCTAGATTCGCTCAATGTGCTTGGGAGAATTTCTATGAAAAATGATGGAAAACTAGTGAAAGTGATGGTGAAAAAAAGGGATGGCTAAGGTGGATGAAGTGGAAGGTGGCTGCTGGTTATGAAGTCTTAGTCTCCTCCTGAAGCACCTACTCTGCATAAAACATGTGTGTCTTCCAAAAAGCTATGCAACAAGATACATTTTCATAAACTAGAAAAGTAGAATTAATGAATCAACTGCCTATACTATGCATGAAGAAAGTTGCTGAAAGGAATGAAAGCATGAGTGAGATCTACTGCAGAAATGGACATGAAAAAGATGAAAATGAGATCTACCTTGCAAAATTAACCAAATACTAAATTAAAGGCAGCAAACTCCAAATCTCATAACCGAACTAGAAATCTGTGTTTTTGGGGTTGCTTAAGGGTCCCTTCCTCACGTCATGGTCCCAGAGGGAGGAAGTGACGCTGAGACACCTGCTAAAAACCTTGTGGTGACCCTTTTTCTCCTTTCTAACTTGCTACTTGAAATAAGGCACAAATGGAAGCAAACTATTAAACAACCAATCTAATCTACACTAGTAATGGAAATGCATCTAAAAAAAAAATTAACAATGAAGCTATGAATCTACACTAAACATACATGTACAATAAAGAGGAGCCTTGGCTACTAGCGTTGGGCCTTAACCGAAGAGCTTCAGCCCTCTGTGTTGACTCAATATTGGCTCAAAATAAAACTCATTGTTATTACCAAAACAACAAATTACATCAATAGAACTGTCAAAAGTTTTGTAGCTTGAAAATATATTAGAGTTTTACAATCAAAAATCCAAATCCTACTAAGGTCCTAGGCCTCTCTACTTATACATCTAAATTCCCCTACGACTTCCTTAAAATTAGGGAGCCTCAGCTCCCAAACTCGAGATAAACTAGTGATTTGTCTCTCACTTGCTTGACTGCCTTCTAGTCCTCATGATTTGGTTGTTTGCACTCCGAGCTGATGTGACGAATGGAGGAATATTCGAATGGAGGAGTAGTAAATGAGGGGGATTTACCTCCTACAATCACTCTCCCTTGTCACATTCGAGTTTTGACCTTAGTCTTTGCCAAAATTCCTTGATTTTCTCCTTTAATCCTGCATTCAGTGGATATTAGACCACAAAGCATAATATCCAACTCTAACTCACCTCATAAACAAAATATAATAAAAAAAAATGTAATAAGTTATGAGGAAAGTTGGTTTGACTAAGTTAGGAGGTGAATTAAGGCCCATATAATTACCCAATGATGATGTTCATCAGAACCCTAAACAAGGGAATCAACCACTTACATTCCTCTGTAATCACTCCTAAGTCTGTTATTACCGAGATCGACTTAAGTGTCTGATATCTTTAGCATGAATTAAGATATTCTTCATGTAAACAATATTATTACTTGCATTCATATAACAGTGTGAGCCATGCAGAACATGCATCAGTACAACATTAAATCATAAACCCAATATTCATTATAACATAAACACATTCATTCATAACATAAGTAAATGGGAAAAACACAGGTATTTATAGAATAATCTCTTTATCGATGCTTTAGATTTGCATACAGACTCAAGACTACCCTACGCACTTAGTTGCATGGGTTCACACACTTACCTGCGGACTTTATTCTAGGCCTCTACCCACACAGCTACAGAGCCTCTCTTCTACTCGAAGACTCTCCTCTTTTCAACTGTAATGACCCATTACATCAACTATGAACTCCACTGAACTGCCTTAGACTCTCTAAGATTGTCCTTTTTATACAATCCCATGGTCCGTGGACCATGGGTAGGTCTACTCAAGTTGACACAACTTACTTAAAAGAAGGGAAAATCCCATTATGGCACTTACTATCTACGCACTCCGTGATCATAACTTGCAGAGACTTTACACTTTACACAACCAAAAAATTGGGCTTTCTCCCCCAAAACTTGGGCTTTTTCCCCAAAATTGACCACAGGGGATCCTATTCCAACAATCACATACAAATTCAAAAAATAGAAGTAACAAGTGCTTCAGTTAAATATCTTCTTAGCTTAGAACAAAGTTCAAACCCTAATGATTTCTTTCGCATGTTTATTTATACAAAAGGGTAGCTACCAACAACTCCCTAGAAAATAGAGATGTTTGTCTCCCAAAAATCAAGAAAGGTAGATCTAGATATCCTTGAACTACACTTGCTTGGCTACTAGTGACATCATCCTGCTTGGATGACAATGACCTCGAGCTGATGAGAGGTAAAGTGGTGATCTTGGCTGATTTAGGGAGTTGAGTAGGTGGAAAACCTCCTAGAATCTCTCCCTATTGTCTACTTTGAGCTCCTGCATTGAAATTATATTAAAAAATTTCAAATACCTGCATTTAAACCATATTAGGCCACATGACATAGAAAAACATATTTTTCCCCTCTCACTAAACATAGTATAACAGAAATTGTAAATAAATGTGAGAAAGAGATAGTTTTAAATCTAGAGGATGGCATTATTACCCTTATGATATACCTATTGATGAGCCTCATCATCACCCCCCTACTAGAATTGTTTCTCATCCTCTGAGCAACTCACTCATCTATGCCCATATCTTTCATGGCCCCGTTGGCCTCACTGACATCCCAAGGTTCCTTAGGTGGTGTGCCTTCTTGAGGATAGAAGCCTGCATTCTTTTCTATTTTTGTCCACTCCTTCCTCTCCTCTTCTTCATTTCTTCCTTCCTATAGGCCTAGCAGCAAGGGTGGACTGAGCTTGAGTCCAATCCAATTTAATTTTAATCTTTGCATGAGTCTTTTGTATATGGGTGTCCTTTCCAATGCATTCCTCAATGTTTCAGGAGAGTTATACTCCTTGGTATGCCATTACTTTCCTTACCTCCTTAGCTCTAGCCTCATCACGAGTCATCCAAGGTGCTAGGGCCATTAGTTCATATTCCCCAACTTGGCATTAGGATCCCAAATATTGATGTCAGTCAAGGTGAGGTTATGCATGTAGAACTCAACCAAATTTTCTCTATCTTCTATGATACTTTGGTCACATACTTCAATGAATTGTTTGTAATATTGAAATGGAATAGAGCCATGTTGTACTAGGGTCCTGATGCGGAATTGCATCCACTTCTCTTTGAGAAAACGTTCATGAGACTTTGATGGTTGTCTGCATTGCAATGCCTCCATGGAGAGTCTTTCCATTATGGCCAGTTGGGTTTCCTTCTCCTGCAACTTCTCCCTCAACCATTTATTTTCTACCTATATTTGTTCCCTCATTGTGGAATCTTTCTCTCTTAGCTCACTTAATTATTTTCCCATTTCAAGGAAAATTTCTTCCATGAGACGCACATCTTCCATCCTTTTATACTTAGCAATTTGCATTCATCTATGGTTCTTCCTCTTTCTGCTTCTAGTTCAAATAAAAGTGGGATTGAAATTTTTTGTTGAATAACTCTGCCTCCTTCAATGAATTTATAATGGAAGCTTAAACTAGGCTGTGGAATAGGCTCTTGGAGCTCTAGGAAGTCCTTCTAAAATGTTTTTGGGGAAGCTTCCCCCCTTGTAGTTGTGGTGTCACCTTCTACCCTTCTTGTTTCTCACTCTTATCCTCGTATAGCACCCTCTATTCTTCTTGTAGCACACTTTGTTTTTCCTGTAGCATACTTTGTTTTTCCTGTAGCATGTTATGTTTTTCTTGTAGCTTACCTTTTCCTTTTTTTTGGAGGGTGCTAGATGTCTTGGGTAGTTTAAATTAGGTTGATCTAGTGGACCTCCTTACTTACTTTAGAGAGGTGACCTCTTTCAATTTTTCTTTCAGTGGGCCCCATATTCTCTTTCTTACTCGAGGACTCTTTAATTGTGATAGGGGCCTTTGTGGGAGTTTGAGGCCTTCCTTGCTTGATCCTAGTGCTTTTCGTGGTACTAAAGTACAGGGAAAATTTCCTTTTACTCTTCCTTTTCCTTCCCCTCTCTTCCTCCAACACTAGAGGTTGGCGTCTCACCTGGTGTGAGGGTCCGTGTGTCAATTAAGGCCTCTCTATCCATGTCAATGAATTTGGAACAAATGATAGGGATCTTTAGTTTGTTCGAGGCATCCACCATTATCATTTTAATGAGGCCATGGTGGCCTAGGTGTTGGTGTTTTCCCTCTCTCAATTTTTGACTCATGCCCCTAATGGACTGTAGGAGGAAGTATGGTACACTGTGTCTTTGAGCCAAGGGACATTCTTCTTGAAACCTGAGCTCAAGAAGTAATTTAAAATGGTAGCAATATACCACGCTCATCATTCCTTCATAGGAATCATTTATTTTAGGTTATGGTAGGCCACCTCATCCTAGGGATAGGGTAGGCTTTCCCTCCTAACTCCATTCTTGTCTTCGATAGTTTTTTCATTGGCAGGGATTCAAGAAGTTCTTTTTAGTAGTGGCACTAGTGGTTTTTTCTTATTTGCCGAATTTGATCCCTAGGGGTATGGCTGTCACTTTTCTAATTAGCTTAGGGCTTAATGAAATAGTTAATCCCATCACCACAGTGGTGGCACTGACTTCTATTTATGATTTCAAGGTCATGGAAAATTCAAACGAAATATCATCATCATATCCCTTCAACAGTTCAAAGAATCCTAGCTCCTAGTGTCTTCTAAAAATGTCTTACACAGAAGGGTAGAGATGGATTCTTTTAGTGTCTGAGTTCTCCCTTCTATTAAATCCTCTCCCCATCTCTTTTCCATGTTTTCAACTAAGTGAAGACGATATGTTTCTTGCAATAGGTTTTATGTGTAATTCAATGGTAATAGAGGGTTTAAATCTCTGGTTGATGATAATTTCCTATATTTCCTCTAGAATTTAGAGTGCACCAGCATACATGTTATGAACACATGAAGGAGAGGGTTGAATTACTTTTTACCACATGGCCTGGAATAAAGATAATAAATTGGAGACTAATTCGACCCTTGGTAGTGTTCGTTCACCCTTTTAGTCTTCCTGTCACTGTCTCTTGGGCTTCCTATAGCATTTGCAGGCTTCCTATGGCATCCTCTTGTAGAAATGGAAGAACATGGTTCGACTATTTTCAATTGCACCTCGAGTTCGTCCTCACCTTAACTATTTTTGAAATGAGCGTAAATGAAATATAATTCGATCACCGGTACATAATATGCCATTTTTGGCTTAGGCTTGGAGCGTTGTGATGACCTAGAAGACACACGAGATTTCCTCCTTTGGAATGTTATCCCCACTTGGAGTAATTGTCCCATCGTCCCTCGTAATCAACACTGACTCTTTGTGATCCTGACTTGACTAATGTGACATCTCCACATTGCATGAGTGCTCACCTTTACTTTTCGTTTATTGGTCGAGGGTTGCCAAGTTATCTAACCACCTCCAGCTTATTAAAATACCTCCTCTCGAAATTTACACATTTTTCGTTATTTACACATAGGGAGGAGATGAGAGTTTTCCATACCTGTACCTACCTCGTGATCGACTAATGTAGGGATGTGAATGCTGGAGCTGGACCTTTTTATTGTCATCAAGGGAGTTGACTTGTTTTTTTTTTCTTTCCTATGTATATATTCTTTGCTCCTCATGGTACTTGACTGGTTTTGTTTCTATGTGTGTAGGTACCTTGTTGATGTTCAGGCTGTTGCTACTGGTGGAGTCCTGCTGGGAGTGGTGTCACTACTACAGGGTGCCCCATGAGTTGGTAACATCCCTACCACTGATGAGATCAATAAGATTATGGCTTTTTGTGAGGTTTCCATGGGCTTCTATAGGAGAAGGTTCTCTTCCTGTAGCAGTCATTTTTTCTCTTCTAGGGTCTTCAAACTACATGGGGGTGATGAGAGAGGATGTAAAGGGTCTGGAGGATGATGCTAGGATTCTAAGGGAATGGTGTAGATTTTTGGAAATGGAGAGGTTGTTCTCTGTGTGTTTCTCAAGAAATTTTTACAGGGGTAAGACAGAGTGGAGGGATTTTAGTGAAAAACATAATTTTTTTATGAACTAGGATGGATGAGTGATGGATGGATGGTGGACCATGGTGGGGGAACCTTATTCATCCTTAGAAAGGTCATTCTTGGTGGTCCTTTCATTAATATCTCCCTCCAGTATCTTTTTGGAGCCCTCCTATAACACTACAGGGCATTCCTATATAAATTACAAGTCCTTCCTGTAGTAATCCAGGGAGGCGGTGAAACTTGAATTTTGAGCTAATTGGATGATGGGGAGTGGTGATCACATGAGTTTGGATGATGGATATGAAGTGGAGGGAGGGAGGAGTGGATATAATATTGAGTATGTTGGCCCTGTAGATATGGAATTTTTCCTTTGTTTCGTTCATTCTCTTTCTCTTTTTTTCTCTTTTCTTTGAGACACACAGACTACTTCAGGAGAGGTTTTCAACCTGTATCCCTACCTTTGGCACGTCAAGAGAGATTTTCACCCATGGATATTTATTTTTTTCTTTACTCCTGGGCTACCTCAAAGAGGTTTTCAACCCAAAAGTTAGCCTCAGATGCCTAATAAAGGTTTTCTTTTTTGCTGAAGCAAGAGTCGATCCTTCTATTTCATCAAATGAAAATTAAATTTACAGCATGTACAAAACCTGACCTCCTAATGGACTCAGGAAAACCAAGGGTTGTTTACCTTAAAAATGACTCTACCTTTTACACTACAAAACTAATCTCTCTTAAAATTTCTTATGTTGAAACATATGATTCAAAAAACCTAAAGGGAAACTTCGTTGACTCCCCAAGTCTTTTCCATGTCAAGCCATACAAAACAACACCTTCAACACTGACCGTCAATTCCTATTACTAAATTGAATGGCGCAGAGAATTATCGCATAGCTGAACTGTCCAAACTTTAATGCCCAATGGAGGGTGGTTTTCATAACTCCTCCTGTACCACGTGTCGGGAGATTAATGGGATCGCTCCCAAAATCACAAAACCATTTACCATTCTAGAACTGAGCGATCACCTAGAAACCACTTGACGTCTTGTTTTCTAAACCATGAGAGGAAAATAGGGGAAAAGCCTCCGGCGGACAATTTCAACTGTCCTTCCCGTGCCAACACAATTCAGAACTAGGAACAGAGACTGCCACAAACTGAGAAAAGAACCTTATACTGTGAAACGAAAGAGAAGGGGGGATGATACGTTTACACCAGGGTGTAGAGTGATCACTCAGAGCTTGCCCTTCGTTAAGGTACCAACCACAGTACTGAGATCGAACTAGCTTAGAATTCATCATTCCATGCCATTCACTTTGGCCTAATTTTTAAAAATTTATCTATCCTCTACCACTTGTTCCTCATAGAGTGCTTTTAATATATCTTGAGGCGTCTCCTACCATTTCATCTCAATTCTGCAATCTGTGTTAAATACTCCTTGGTTGGCTAACGTATCCGCTAGTTTATTGACATCTCGTCGAACATGACTGAAACTAACAGTTCAGATACTCAAAAGATGATTTTGAATTCTTTGGTACACTTGAATTAGTCTCTAGTGTTTCAAAACCTTCTCTGGTGCTGCTCCGAAGCTGATTTTCTTAACTGCATTTATGGAGATCTCTGAGTCTGCTTCTATAATGACATTAGAGATATGATTTTGATTCAGCAGCTGAAGACAATGTTCTAAAGCCATTAATTCGACCATATTGTTGGTAGCTGTACCTAAATGAAAGTGAAAAATAAAGATTATGTTTCCTTCTTCATCTCTTAACACCCCTCCATAACCAGCTATTCTAGGATTTCATTTTGAAGCACCATCAATATTGCATTTCAAATAACCCTTCGGTGGAGGATGCTAGAACTCCTCTCCCGTTTCCAAATGTTTTCTTTTTCTACTTAGTTCATTGGGAATGATCTCTTGCATTCTCAGTTGCCTGAGTATTCTAGTTTCCTTATCTGCGGGAGGGTTCTTGGGATAATTGCAAACAATGGTACTAATTGTCTCCTTAATCTGCTTCAAGATCAGATCGAACAGGCGAAAAGGAATAGTTTTTTCTTCCTTGAAAATTATTTTATTCCTTTCTTTCCAAACATTCCAGATAATGAAGCTTGGAGTAAAGGCCCAGGCCAAATTAAGAAGCTCATTCCTTGAAAAGTTTCTTCTCCACTTGTTCAGGGTATTAATGATACTTGTTTTATCTCTATCTGACTACTGAAAAATGGTTGCAAAAGAATCCCACAACCAGGTTGTGTAGGTGTAGCTGTTGAGGATATGCTCCATGGTCTCCTCTTGGTCTTCACATAGCTGACATCTAGAGGGCCCAAAAACCCATATTTTTTTGATGCTGTCCCAAGTTAAAATTTTCTTGTGGTGAACTAACCACATGAAAATCCTGATTTTCATTCGCCCTTGGTGGCACCAAAGTTGTTGCCAAGATTTCTCCGGAACATTGGAATCAAGGTTCAGGATAATTCTTTTTGCTTCCTTAAGATTAAAGGTTCCTTCTTTATTGAGGCCCCATCTTAACATATCCTGCCCCTATGTTACCAAGATTTTCCTTTGCTTTAACCTGCTCATAATTGCTTCTGCTTTTATTTTTATCTCACCATCCTCTTTGCACTCTATGCTTTTCTAGTTTCTCCACTTTCTAGAATTATGAGGAAGATTCCAGAAATCTTTGACATTGATTAATCCTTGGGAGTCTGTTTCCTGCTTGAGGCTCATAAAATATTCTTCTAACAGTGTTGGTCCTTGTTGCTATTTGCCTTCCCAGAACAGAGCTAGATCTCCTACTCTGATTTCCTAGAAACTATTGTTTTGAACTAGGCTTCTACTTTCCAAGGCTTTGTTCTGATATAAGATCCCTTTATGTTTCCAGACATTCTTATGAGATCATTAGTTTGCCACAAGCTTTCCTATTTATCTTTCCAGATCTTAGCCGATTGAGCTTCTGGTTCTTTAACCCTTATCCACCAGACTTTGGCTCCTAAAACTTTACTTAGAGTTTCCTGATCATCTAAGCCAAAACCCCCGAACCTCTTGGTTTTACAGATTTTCTCCCAGGACACAAGGGCCCATTTCTTCCTTGTTTCCTCTTTGCCCCAAAGGAAGTCTCTCTGGATGTTCCTGAACTGCTGAAGGACACCTTTGGGAGAAAGGAGGGATGATAAAAAGAAAATAGGGATATATTGAAGAATGACCTTTGTCAGAATCAACCTGCCAGCGAGGTTTAGCAATCTGATAGTCCATTTTTTGAATTTATCTTGCATCTTGTTGAGCATCAGTTCCCATATACTTTTGTGCAAAGGCTTGCTTGTGAGGGGAATCCCCAAATATTTTGAGGGGAGGGAAACCCTTTGAAATCCCAGAATCCTCGAGATGTTCCTCTAAATTTCAATATTAATATTTAAGGAAAAAAAATTGATTTGGAGAGATTAACTTCCATACCTATGGCCAAGGAAAAGTCATTGAGGATTTCTTTATATGCTAAGGCTTCTTTGATAGTGGGAATCCCTTGCAGCATCATGCCATCCACAAATTGTTGGTGAGTCATTGTCTGACCATTCTCCATTAATTGAAGTCCCTTAATCTTTCCCAAGGCTTTGGCCTGATTAATGGACCTGCCCAGTCCTTCCATTGTGATGATAAACAGAAAGGGAGAGAGAGGGTCTCCTTGCCTGAGACCTCTAGAAGGAGTGAAGATCTCAGAGGGGGAGCCATTTACCAAAATGGAAAAGATGGACGAAGTTACCAGAGCCATAATCCATCTGACCCAATTGTGGTCAAAACCAAAAGCAGTAAGGACCTTCTTGATATAGATCCAGTTCACCTTGTCATACGCCTTGGCAATATCTAATTGCATGATCATACCCACCTGCCTCTTACTGGTTAGCAAGTGAACTACCTCATGGGCTTGAATAATATTATTTAAGATTTGTCGGCCTTCCACATAACCAGAATGTTCCCCTGAAATTAGAGAAGGAAGCAGAGGTTTGAGTCTGCTAGCCAAAACCTTGGATATGATCTTGTAGACCACATTGCATAAAGCAATGGGTCTATACTTGTCAGCAGTCAGGGCTGAATCCTGTTTAGGGATCAGGGAGATGAAGGAGGTGTTGAGGGCTTTCAGAGTAGTCCTGTTTTTTTTTGGAATCCTCCACAACGTTCAGAATGTGCTGTTTGACAATGTTCCAACAAGCCTTAAAAAAGTCTACATTGAAACCATCAGGTCCTAGAGCTTTGCCATTCTACATGTCTTTAATAACCTCACTAACATCCTCTTTGGTTACAGGTTTATCCAGGTTGAAATTATCCTGTCTTGATACCAGCTTTGGGATATTTTTTGTAATTTCTTCGATACGTTGCTCTCTGTCAAGATTGTTTTCCTTTGTGACGCTTCTGAAATGTTGTATCAACACAGCTTCGATATTCTTATGAGAGGTCTGAAGCACCCCATTCTCATTTAATATCGAAGAGATTCTATTGTGAGCTTTATTAGCCATGGTGGATCTATGGAAAAATTGTGTATTACGTTCACCTTCTTTGAGCCATTGAATTATAGATTTATGTCTCCAAAAGACTTCTTCCTATTTACATAGGTTCTCCCATTCTTGATGGTGTTTATCAGCTTGCTCACTATTGACTTTATCAAAACCATTTGAGATTAGTGCTTGATTAAGTTCCTGAAGTTTGGATTCCACTAATTTTTTGTCCACAAAAATGTTGCCAAAATCCTTCTTGTTCCATTCTTTGAGTCTGAGTTTTATGTGCTGAAATCTTTTATGAAGGAGGAACATTTTAGGGCCCTATATCTACAAATATTCAGCCCACCATTTTTCAATGTTGCTGATGAAATTTGGATGGGAGAGCTAGATATTTTCAAACCTGAATGGTCTATTTCTGGGAGAATCAATCCCCTTGATTTCTAATTGAATCGGCCAGTGATCAGAGCCTCCAAAGGGGAGAACTCTAGCTGTTATTTCATTATTTGTGAGCATAAGCTCCTCTGAGATAAAAAATCTGTCTAACTTGGAGGTGACCTAAGCCTCACCTCCTCTTTTATTATTCCAAGTAAAAAGGTCATTCTACGTTTTCGAGTCTACTAGTTTCAGATCTTCTGAGAAGGAGTGAAATGTTTCTGAGTCTTTACTTAGTAATCTGGTACCTCCCTTTTTTTCTGAAAGAGATTTAATCATGTTAAAATCTCCTCCTATGACCCAAGGTATTTCTTCTTGTCTGCTTCTAAGATCTACCAGGGAGTTGAGGAATCTGAGTTTCTCATCTATTCTTTGAGGACCATAAACATTTGTGACCAGAAAGGTATCCTCAACCCCTACTGGTTGAATAATTACTGATAAATAATTTCTTGATGTCTTCGCATCTAATATGTTGAATTTTTGGGGATTCGAGAGAGTTAGAATGCCTCCCGCTGTGTTCTCTGCTTTAAATTCAAGAAACTCAAATCTATTTAGCCATTTGCTATGGATTTTTTTTAATTTCTGAATGGAGCAATTTTTTTCCTGAATGAAGATTATATCTAGTGTTGTTGTTTTCATTCTATTACTTAACATTCTTTGTTTTCTTTTACTGCCTAGACCTTTGATATTCCAAGATATGAACTTCATAATTAAATATTTGTAAAGGAGTAACTGGTTATATCTTTCATCTTACCCGAATCTATCATTAACTTTCCACACTCCATTAAGAGCTCATTTTGATTTTTCCTGCCCCTCTTCTTTCCTGGATTTCTGGTCGCTAATCCTAGAGTTGATTTCATAGTTTTCACACCACTGTGCTCCTGCTTGTGAATATTTTTACCTTTCTCCAACTCTTTTTCCTGCGTTTTCCATAAAAAAAACTGTTGTATTCTGTTACATTCTTCTTGAGGAAGTGAATCTATTCCTCCTTTGGTTCCCTGCCTTAAGAATCCTTCCAAATCCAGGTTTTCCTTATTGAGAATTTCCTGAAGTTCATGATCTTCTAGATATATTTCACTATGGGTCATTTCCTATTCCGTTCCCATTTATGTTTCACTCATTGACCTTTCTTTTTGATAGCTCATATCTTGAGTTTGTGTGTTATTTTCTTCTCGCTCTTTCTCATTGGGACCTACTTCCTGAGATTGATTTTCCTTCATGTTTTCTTCATTCTCTTCCAGCACTTGGAACTTGTTCTGATTGAACTTCTGTTCCTCATTATGTTGTTGCTTTAGCCCCTTTTTTCCTCCTTTTCCCTACTAGTCATCCTCTGAAAACTTTCTGAGTCCTTCCTTGTATTGAGTTTCCCTTTATTATCTTCTTTACTGAGGGGGCAGTCTCTGAACAGATGACCATGCTCATGGCATCTGCAGCATCTGAATGGGATATGCTCATAGTCCACTGTCTGCACCCACTCCTCATCAAAAACTTCCAAAATGACTTCATCCGGAAGAGCTCCTGATAGATCCATTTACACACAAATCCTTCCAAAGGAGGTGTATTTCCCTCTTCTTTTAGCTTCAGAAACTTTGACAGAATGCCCTAGTTTATTGCCAATGACCGCTAACGATTCCTTTTGCCAATAATCCAGAGGTAGAGAATAGATCCTTACCCAAACTGGAACTGAAGTGAAATTCTCCCTGTCTGGGACAAAGTTCATCATCCAAGGCCTCATGTAGAGACCGGTTGTTGCATAAAAGTATGGTCCTCCTTCAAATATTCTGTCTTTATCTTCGATGTTTGAGAACACCACTCTAAAGAATCCCTTTGACCCAATATGCAGGTCAATGCTTCCTTTAGGTTTCTAGTGATACTTGATCCACATCTGTAAAGCTTTTTTAGTGGGCCATAGTCCCATGAATTTACAGATAATGGTGTAGGTCCCCATGTGTTCCCTGTGTGCCTGCAGAGCAGGATCATTTAATATTACTCTGGGGATGATTTCTGCTTTTGGTTTGCAGGGTCCCCTCTGCCTTTTATCTCTTGAACCCAGATTTTTGTCTTCTTCCTCCTTGTCTTTTGTGCCATTGTTTTCCTTGGTCTTGGTCCAATCTATCTCCTTTCCATTATCCTTGTTCCTTTCCTCTGTCAAACCTTTGCTGTTCTCCACCGGTGTTTTCCTTTTCTAGTTACAACATCCTTGTAGGAGGGAGTCGAGCTCCCTCCTCTGCCACCCTGCATTGGAAAAAATCTCTGCAACTTTCACTAACCCTAGCAACTCACAACTCCTCCTACTTTTCTCATTTTTCCCTGCCTAATAAAGGTTTTCATCCATGCTTTTTTTTCTTTCTTTTCAAAGAAGTACCTAGAAATGCTGTGGACTGGAATCTATGATACTTCCAATCAAATTGACCTTTTTGATGATGGTGCTAATGAATTCTTCCTTAGTCATAGGTTTTTTGTATACCTTTAGCATGTTACCATAGACAAGCAAGATAATCCATTCTTCATCAATGGCCCTGATTTGAACATCTCCATTTTCATGAAAGTTTTCTATCAAGTATGGGCCTAACTATCTTTTCATCATTTTTCCTTTGAAATCCTTGAACCTAGATTCATATAATAATTCTCAATCCCTTTCCTGAAATTTTTTTCCTTGATATGGCTATCATGATAGACCTTCCTCTGCAATTGTATAACTTTAGTGTGTAGGAGGGCCTACATTTTTAACTCATCCAAGTCATTCAATTGGAGCAACCTCTCTTTCTATGCTTTGGTGATATCTAAGTCCAATTGGGCTACCATTCTCAAATTATTATACTCAAACTCAATAGAGAGAATAGCTTTCTTTCCATAAACCAAATCGTATAGAGTGAACCCAATAGTTGTTTTCCAAGTTGTGTTACAGGCCCAAGTGGCCTCCACTAATCTATCTTCCCAATCCCTCCTACTACTGCTCACAACCTTGGTCGGGATGCTCTCCAATGCCCTATTTTTAACCTCTACTTGTCCATTTCACTAAGGGTGATAGGAAGTATATTTTCTCTATTCAATATGATGTTGCCTTAAAAGGTTCTCAATAAGATGTGATGTGAATTAAGCTCCCTGGTCGATGACTAATTCTCTAGCATACCCAAATTTGTACAAGACATTTTCCCTTAAGAATTTAGCCACTTTATCCTCTGTTGCTTCCTTGACAACCTTTGTTTTAGCACGCTTTGTCAAATAATCAATGCTCATAATGATGTACCTTTTCTGCCCTGATGGTGGATCAATTGGCACAATGAAATCCATGACCCACTTGTCAAATTGCTCCAAGGCCACTTGGGGTTGTAGGGGAATTTCATTCTTGGGTGTGGGTTTCTCAATCGTCTGGAACTTGTTACATCTACTGGTATACCTTCTTGCAGCTTGGTGGAGAGTGGGCCAATAATAACCAGCTTGTAGAGCTTTGAAAGTTGTTCTATTGGCAGCAAAATGACCTCCATAGGGCCCATCATGATAGGATGAGAGAATGTCAAAGACTTCCTCTTCCTTGACACATCTCCTTAAGATCTGATTTGGTTCCAGCTTGAAGAGATTTCCCCCAATCCAAGTGAAATCGATGCTCTTCCTCATAATTCTACTCTTCTCCCTAGATGATAGATTTGAAGCAAATATTACAGCATCTAGGTAGTTGGCTATGTCAGCAAGCCATGGAGAGAGGACTAGGATAGAAAATAAGTGCTCATATGGAAGCTGATCATTGACCATCCCCTCATCACCTACATGAAAAGAAATTCTAGACATAAAATATGCAACTACAATTTCTTTTCCTAGCTTGTCAATGATAGTTAAATCAAATTGTTGTAACAGTAGCAACCATCTAATATTCTAGCATTCATTTCATCCTTATTCATCAATTATTTGATAGCTACATGGACAGTGTGCAAAAAATTATGGTACCTAGTGATGTAATGCCTAAATTTGTTCAAGGAGTATACAACAACTAGGAGTCCTTTCTCAGTTACAATGTAGCTCAATTCATCCTTAGACATATTTTTACTAATGAAGTAAATGGCATAACGTAACTTACCATCTATTTGTCCCAAGGTTTCCCCCACCACTTTTTCAGATGCATCAGCATGGATATGGAAAGGCAGAGCCCAATTTGGGGCCCTAGGTATGGGTGCAATGGTTAATTTCTCTTTCAAAATCTCAACAGCCTCTTGGCAACTATCTCTCTAGCAGAATTATGATTCCTTGGTCAATAATTCATACAATCGTGAGGAACCTTACTAAAGTCCTTGATAAACCTTCTATAGTATCCAACTAAGCCCAAGAAACTCCTAACTTCCCTCTACTTTTAAGGAGTAGGGACCCTTTTTATGATGGCAATTTTGTTTGGGTCCACTTGTATTCCCTCCTCAGATATCAAATGGCCCAGGACAATCCTTGCATTCATTAAAAATTCACACTTCTTGGGTCTAAGTGAAAGGTTCATTTCAATGCACTTCTTCATAACTTTTTCCAAGTTAGAGAGAACCTCTAGTAATTCACACCCATAGGGAGTGAAATCATCCATGTAGATATCTACAGAGTCATGGACCAGCTCAGAAAAGATGCTCAAAACTTCCCTTTTAAAAGTGCCAGGGGAATTTCATAAACTGAAAGGAAGGACCCTATAGGCAAAGGTAACCCAAGGACATTGTAATGTAGTTCTATCTTGATCCTTAGGGTTGATCTAAATCTGATTGTAACCATTGAGTCCATCCAGGAAAGAGAAGAAATGATTCCCTGCAAGACCATATAAAACTTGATCAATGAAAGGTAGAGGGAAATGGTCTTTCTCAGTGTCTTTGTTCAGTTCTCTATAATCCACACAAATTTTCTAATTCCCATTCTTCTTTGGGACCAAAACTAGAGGGGACACCCACTCACTATATGATATGGGGTATATGAACCCTGCATCCAACAACTTTTGGAACTCTTCCTTTACTATGTCCTTACAGGTCAGGTTCATTCTCCATTGAGGTTGTAAAACAAGTTTTCATCCCTCCTTGATGTAGATGTGATGAGTACAAATCGAAGGATGCACACCCTTAATTTCTTTATAGTTCCAAGAAAAAGCATCTAAGTGTTGTCTCAACATTTTTCACAAATTCTCTTCTTGGTTAGCTGAGAGAGAGGGGTTAATCTTCAAGGTTCTAGATGGACCAAATTCTACAAATTTGACATGGGTAGGACTTGGGTCAACTAAGTTTAATTCAGTCTAAGGATTACCCTCATATTCCTTTACAAGTTCAACAAGAGGCATGGTATTGGGGGGTTGGTTCTAGAGGATCTGGTCAATGAGGTAACCTTGATCAGGTTTCCCCACTCCTATAACAACACCTTAGGGTACAGATTTGATCGAATGTTGTATGATACACTTCATCTTCCTCCTCCTCTTCCGGCCATAAGGATAAGTCATGCTCAATGGATCGCTGAGTAGGAGGCTATAATACCAACTGTTTGGACAAATGCCCATTCTTAATGGTCATGTTCTCAGTCTTGCAACTAATGTAAGCATTAGCAGTGGCTAACCATGGCCTTCCTAGGATGAGAGGATAAGAATTGAATTTGGTTTCGGTCTGGTGAACCAAGAAGTCAGTAGGATACTCCCATGAGTCAATGGAGACCATTACATCCTCAACAACTCCCTCAAGAGCCACTTTGGATCTATCTACAAGTTGCAACGCTATAGTGGTCCTACTCAAGGATCCTTGGATGTTTAGTTTTAGCATGGTTTCTTTAGTAATCACATTGACATTAGCCCCAAGATCAATCAGGGTGTGAGGGACAATGATGCCATCAATGTGCACATCTACCACTGCACTTCCAAGGTCTAGATATTTTGGAAAAATCACTATCCCCAACATCAAATCGGATAATTGACTAATAATATTGATGGTGGGGGTGTCCCTTTTTCTCCTCCCAGGGTGTTTGAAACAGTTCTTTTTAGTAAGCTTATTGTAGATGGGAACATCCTTAATAGCATGGAGGAGGGGTATTTTAACACACATTTTCTTCAATTCTCCCAGAAGTTCAGTTTCTTCTGGGGTGTGTTGGTTAGGATGGATCAATCTCTTAGGAAAAGGAGGTGGATTTTCTTGAGGGTTACTCTCTTCCTTTTCCTCTTCAAGCTCCTCAGGTGGAGATGGAGGTTAGTTATCTGGGAGCACTCTTCGAGACCTGAGGTTGATTTCTTGAATCTCCACAACATAGATGTCTCTCCACTGTAGACCTGTTGTGCTTGCTTGTTATTCGGGTTCGGATTGGGTTGAGTAAGCATCTGAGGTTGCTTGGGTGGAGTAGGATGAGTGAATTGTGGTTGAGATGGAGGTGGAGGTAGTAAAGTAGGAGGTTGGTTGATTTGAGGCCTCCACCCTTGTGATGGGTTACTCCATTGAGGATGTGGAGAAACATACGGTTGAAATGGTTGATTAACATATTGGGGAGGATATTGAGGAGAATAAGGCCAAGAAGGAGGTGTGGACCATGATGGATGAGTGGAAGAGTACCAAGATGGAAAGGGTGAATTCTGGTTAGGATGGTAATAAGAGTAAGATTCACCTTGCATGCCCTGTTGGTACGGATGAGGTCCTTGAGGCATCCTTTGATTTATAAAATAAAGTTTCTTAACCCCACCTTGTGCCCCTTGGTATACAACTTTTAATCTAGGAAAATAAGGGAATTTATATGCGACATGGTTTTCCTCACAAACTGAGTAGACCTATATGACATTTAATGGGCATTCATTTATAGGGTGCCCTCTGGTGCATTTAGAGAAAAAAATAGCTAAGGCCCTATCTACCTCCTCTTGTCTTCTCTTCATCTACATGGTATCCATTTGCAAACCAAAGTTATTCATCATTTCACTTTTAAAGTCCTCCAACATGGTTCCTATTTCATTCTTGATGGATGTTGTGGAGGAAGAGGAACTGACCAAGGCTTGACTAGACCTATCGTTCTTCCTAGCAACCTTAGAGTGGTTCTTGAAAACTATTTTTATGTCTTCATATGATATATGATATATGTCTCCCCCAAACATCATGTTAAAGGTTTCCAACATGTCTTCCCTGATCCCTTGGAGAATAACTAAATTGAGTGATTTAGGATCAAGGGTGCATCTAGCCCTCTTATAATTGAGATGGAATCTCTCCTCATAGTCCACTAGGGATTCATCAATTCCAAAAGTCATTCTAAATATCTATTCTTTGGTTTATTTGGACCTATAATAGTCCTTGTACTTCTTGTTAAAGGCTTGTTTCATTTGGTCCCAGGTAGTGATGTTATCCCCAAGCAGAATGATAAACCAATGCAAGGCTACATCCTTAAGGGTATATGGGAATAATTTAAGCTTCTGGTCATCAGAGGTATAGTCATAGGTCCTACACACAATAGAAAACTCAAACATAAAAGTATCAGGTTCCTCAGAGGTTAAGCCATGGAAGTGAGGAAGGGTAGTAGGGCTTATATTGTTCATTCTAGCCTCTCCATTAGTCTCTCTGATAGGGAAAACCTCCTCATTCCCGTTTTCAGCCATGGTTTGGGTACGTGAAATGGCTTCTTCATTTTCTCTAATAGTTTCTTCAAAAATCCCATGTTGTTTAGCTAAGGGGTCTTCTAACTTCCTCGTAGTCAAAGAGGGAAGATGATAGTCACCAAAGAAGAGTGAAGGTTGATTGTTTGAGGGTGTGGGGTGTTAGGAAAGAATTTTCCTTGAGTATCTCTATTTCGTGAGGCATGAAAGAATTTTTTTCTTCTTTTATGTTATTTTTTCAATACTAAATGCAAAAGAGAAAGTAATGATTAAGAAGAAATAACATTTACCTAGACACCTCTCTGACAACAGCGCCAAAAGGAGGTGAGCCCTAGTATTCCACCAAGAGTGTTGCAACTCCCAAGGGCTCCAAAACTCTATTTATTAACACAGGGTTCATACAAACTTTGAGGTGGTAGTGTTATATGCAAAGTAGATGGAATTATACTCATGCCACCCTCAACTAGGTCATTTGATCAATAGGGCTCCAAGACCATCGTTCTATTGAATCAGGGGGAAATTAACTACTGAAAGTGCAATTCAAAAGCTAGCTCTATTGTAGAAAAAGTAAATTCTTTACAAATCCTAACTTGTAGAAGCTACCAACTTGTAAATGCTACTGAATCAATTCATGAAAGAGAACAACTTCTATACTACCTGCAAAAAGGAAAGTACACTATTTGTAACCAACCATCTATCTATCAAATTCACTTGTAAACATGAAATTATCCTACCAAATCATAACTCAATATTTCGTACAACATCTATCTAATTCACATTTTCATGTAAACTAATGTTCTACTTGTGTTAAATCTGTGATAAAGAAGCTAATGTTATTTTCTCTTGCAACGAAGGAAAAAGGATGGTGGGAATGGCCTAGGTGCTTCCTTTTCTCACAGAGTCCACGTTGGGGGGTAAAACTACTCGTAAACTAAGTCAACATTACAGTACAAGTCAAAACAAGGGCAAAATAGTATGCTAAATGGATGCTACAAGATCCCTATATTACTAAAGGAGGGCCTATAATGGTATAGGAAGGTTGTCGAGAGGGTTTGGAAGGTAAGAACGATGAGATCAAGGGCTGATAAGGTGGATGGAGGTTGTCGTAGATGCGCGAACAGTGGCCAACACCCCTAGTCAAACTCAACACTTCAAGAATGCATGTTTTGGGTAAGAGGGTTGTTCATGCTGACCTACAAGACACAGTTCAAGAACCACGTTCGAGATTCATCAAAAAATGGTGGAGAAGTCCTGTATGGAGATGGTGAAAAAATCCCCTTTCTTGCAAATCTGACAATCCTGTTGTTAGCTTCCTATTGCAACAGGTGTTCATCTCTCATGATTGATAGTTCTACATGCCAAATATATCATACTTTGCATCCTGCAATGCTCCATATTTCGAGAAAGAGGCCAAAGAAGGGACCATGAAAATGTGCCAGTCCAAATGCCACTGCTGTATTCCAATTTTGATGACTTAACCATTTTTGAATAATGTTCTGTCAAGGGAAGTCCAAACAGCTTAATCTTGGCTTCCCTAGGTTTCAATTTCTTGCTTTAGAATATAGAGAATTGATATCTGTCCAAACAGCTTAATCTTGGCAGATTTGTAGATAGGTAGAGAATCAAAGGAGCCCAACTGCTTAATCTGGGCCCTTGGAAGAAATAAGGATAGATTTAGATAGGAGGGCAGTCAAAAGAAAAATTGTAAAGCAGGGTCTGCAAGTCTAAGTGCACCCAAACCAAAAAGAAGAAAAAATGTTAGGTAAGTAGGCTGGGTAGGTAGTTTTGAGGTTGCAGAATGTTGATTTATGATCAGTTTTGTGTTTTAAAGTGATATTGTACTTCAAATCACAGGTACAAGGCAGTTTTCATTTGGAGGAGCTCAAACTGGACATCTCTAACCTCCCCTTCTTCCTCTTCCCCCAAATCACTCACTAATTTCCCTGAAGAGGTCAAGATCTGCTTCATTCCTCTTAGTTTCATCATTTTCCATATCATTTGCCTGGTGAAGATCTCCTTCACTCAAAGATTTCCATTCTTCCTCTATGAGTCACTTTTCCCCCTTTGATAGCCTAAGATCCACATACTTAGCACTTTCTTGTCATTTCCATATTAACTACTGACTCTATTATGTAAATCCCTATCTGTGTTCCCCTTCCCCTACTAAAATTATGTTAATAGCTCCCCTATATACTTATCCCCTCCCCCTGGTTGAAACATAACCATAAGTTCATTGGGAATTGCTAAGTTTATCTGAAACTCAGCAAGAACCCTCATCTCCACCCTCAAACTATCTCTTCATGCATATTACTCCATCACACAGCATAAAATTCCTTTCATGTGTATAAAAACCATCTTATTTGACTTATTTTCACCCTCCCAAGGCATAAACCCCTTGTTTTTCCTTAAAACCCTTCTCAAACTGCATAAATCCATCTTTATAGGCTTTTGGACCCCTTCCGATGCCTTTAAAAATCTGTTATAACCCATAAACCCACATTTCTAATGTTTAAAACCCCCTTCATTTAATAAATCATTCAAATCGCGCCGTGGGCCCCGTCCCTAATCCTCCGCTGCCTCATCTTTGCCGCCAACCGTTAGATCTGGCGCGCCACAGATCAACGGTGGGCGGGTCCTTTCCCCAGCGAAGCCGCCGAGGGTTAATGCTCGGGAGATCGCCGGTTTTCCCGCCGTACTCCCGCTACGCGTCACCCTCTCGACTGTGGCGGAGCCCCCTCTGCCGAAACCACCTACACAGATAGGCGGTGTGCCCGAAACCGTAAACTGCCTTTCCCCCCTCCTGCGTCAGCACCACGTCACCCTGCCACATCACCATCCCGCGTCGGCCTCCTGCCACCGTGTCCTTGCCACGTAGCTGCCATCGTACCGCCACGTCACCTCCTCCACCGTACTACCACGTCACCCGGTCGTACTACTGATGTCATCTGCTGATGTCATCCTGCCACGTCACCGCCGTACTGGGACCCACTGCTGACATCATGCTGACGTCATCGTCAAAAAGTGCAAAAGGCGCAAATCGTAGCCTAGGAAGCCCGAAATCTGAATCTGAGGCAGTTTTTCATGTGTGCGCTAATCGCGCATGGCTACGGAAAATAGGCCAAAATGGAAAGCCCCTCACCGCGCGGCCCCCAGCAAGTCCGAAAGGCGCAGAATGACCAGATTTTCTTCGCGAACCATTCAGAAAGGGGAAAACACAGTTTTTAAAGCAACAGAGGGCTGAAAAGCTGCCATGAAAGACCGATGGGACAGTCTAAACCACTCAGAAGACATTAAAGAGGCCAAGTTCAGTGCCAAAGAGTATCAGTTCAGCAACATCGAAGAAGGTGAAAATTAAAGACCTTCATCAAAGTCAGCAAAACAATTAAGCCCATTTAAAAGCCTATCTGGTCGGGATTAGTGCACATTAATGCCAGCAAACAATAGCAAAACCAAGTTAGAGGTGGAGATAAAAGACAAATCACAGTTATTACAGGAGGACTGCACCGAGCCACCCAGGACAGACATTAACTCAGTTTTATACAGCTGCCCTCAACGCAGCTCAAAGATATTTTCATGCATTTATTTCTAGATAAGATTAGGTTAAAGTAATCATTTTCTTTCAGGCCTGTTTAGGTCGGCTGTAATAGATTAATTTTTGGATAATTTTCCCTATTTATACCAACCCTCTGTATTGTTTAAATGGTTGGTTGGTTGATAATTTTCATTAGAGACTCGCACTAGATATCTGAGATGTTTTACTTAATCAAAGATTGCTGAAAAGCTTTGGGGAAACGACTGTCTTCTCTGTGTCTAATGGTTTGAAGAATTGAATGTGGAATTCTCGTGCTGCAATATGAATCAATAAGTGTTCTTCATCTCTGTTATCTCAATTTCATTTATGCTCAAGTTGCAGAACGAAGGATTGGTTTAGAATTTGTTTAGCTGCACTCTATGCTCAGTTTCTGTTGCTTCTTAATATTTTCTTCTTGATTTAGGCATAAATATGAATTCTTTTATGGCTCATGTTTGACCTATTTCACATATGGATGACTGTTATCTAGGAATTCTTAACTCCTCCTAGATAGGGCTCATTTATCTTCTTTCTCCTAACCTGAATGAGAGATTCTTAATTGCCCCTCATTCCTTAGCCTTTAATCCATCTCTTTTACCTTGAATGATTGTTTCATATGCAGCTAGCTTGCTCCATATTCCTTCTTGTGACCAAGAAAATGCACCAGTAGTCCTACTCCTTGACTCCACGCCCAATGGTTCTAAAAATTTCATGATATCCCTGCCTCTTTACTTGAAAGCATCATCTTTCCCACCAAAAAACAAAACAAAACCCCTTGAACTCAATAACTAGCCTAAAAACCTTATCAACAAAGCTAAATTAGAAAGAGAGAGCCCTCTCTGATTGCAGGTGGGCTAGAACCTGGAGTCCAAAGATTGGTTTGTGGTTACCTCGGCTGTATCCTTTTGAGCCGACTAGAAAGACAACCTGAGTGATAACATAATGGCGACTCCACTGGGGACCTCCTCAGTTATTTTCACAAATCAAGTTGGAAAACTCCATAGGAACAAAAATCAGTGTTGTCTATTACTTAAAACTACAGATGAAGTCTGAATGTCGGCCAGGAAGCCTTTGAAACTATTCTTGCTTTGCAGTTACAGGAGTAAATAAATGCTGCTTCAGTCAATCTTCATGCTAGTTTTAAACTATAGATAGCTGTCCCAAAAATTTGGTCAGTTCCTTGCTAATTCTAAAAGCATTTGCAGAAAATACCAAAACAAATTCAAAATCTGGCTTCCAAAAAGAATTCTCGCTATACTAGGTCAAATCCAGACCCAAATCCCCCAGCTGCTTTTGAAAATCCAAACTTAATCCCAAAAATCCTTAGGAAGAAAGAACAAAGAGAAGATTTTGCTGATAACAGTCCTGAAGCAGTTCACCCAAGCAGTGTTCCAACCCCTGTCAAAGTTTTATTCCATTCAACCCCTGCTTCCCCTTGTTCATCATCTAATTCCCAAAGCACTCCTTCCACACCCCCATTCACTGCACATACTCCCATTACCACTACTCTTGTTCCAGTTGTCCCAGTTATTGCACTTATCCATGTTGTTCCGATCGTCCCTATAAACATGGCCAATAGATATGCACCCCTGCAATTACCTGCAAACCCTGGGGCTATGCCTCAGGATTATCAAACTAAAATCACATATTTTGATGGAACTGGTACTTGCACAGCCCTTCAGCATACAAAGAAGATGCAAGACTACTTTGAGAACTATGAAATAGATGATGATAGTGTGAGAATGAAAATTTTTGTTCAAAGTTTAATAGGTGATGTAAGAACTTGGTTCAGATCACTTGCTGCAAATTCCATAACCACTTCGGATGAGCTTTACCAATCCTTTACCAACAGATGGGAGAAAAAGAAAGACCCCTTGCACATACTTGCTAAATACGATACAATAAAAACAGGCCCTCAAGAGTCTGTCCTAGATTACTGTGCAAGATTCAATAATGTCTACAATGCAATACCACAGAACCTAAGACCTCCACTTGACCTTGCCTTGTATAAATTCCCTGATGGATTCGACCCAGATATGGCCTACCAGTTAAAAGAAAGAGCCCCTCAAACCCTTGCAGACATGGAAAATGTTGCTGTTAGCGTAGAGGCCAACCTAATTACCAAAAGAAATAGAGCTAGAATGGAGAGAACAACCACTTTCAAAGAAGAACCCTCAGCCTTAGATCAGAAACTTGATGCTATTATCAATGGCATGCAAAGGCTGGGAGACAGAGTAGAAAGTGTTGAGATGAAATCATCATGGGAAGGACAATAGTCCAATACCATAAGGAACCCAAATTTTAGGAAAATGCAGAACACAAATGCTGGTAGGTCTAGTCCAGACCATGATATAAGACCACCTTTTCATGAAAATTATGCGGAAGCCTCTACATCTAGTGAACCCCCAGAGGACACTCACATAAACTTGGTGGATTCGAGGGCTGAGCAACAAATTTTCCTAACTCAACAAGACCAAGATGAGCATGACTTTAGTCAATTTCAGACTAAGTCTGGTAAGTGTTTTGATTTTAAACAAGGCTATGATACTGCTGTGTATGAGGTCCACAAAAAATATAAGCTCAGAACTAGGACCATTGATATTTCTGAACCTAGCAAACCAAAGGATGGCAAACAGCCCAACAAGATTAAAGGCAAGGCTGTCATAACAGAACCAGCTGATATACCTGTCCCAAACCCGCATCAAGTGATTGTAGAGGACATAACACAAATGCAGCCTTCTATTGACCAGCCTTTGCCACCTCTTTCCTCAGAAAAGAACTTGAACAGTGTTCCAAAAAGCTTTCCTAAAGCTAAAAAATTGCAAGCAGTCACTTCCCATAACACTGATAAACAAGACCAAATCACTGATACTCCAATGGAAAAAGGGAAACCTGCCTCTCACATTACTAAAACCCAATCTGAAAAATCATTTGACTTAGAGGCAGAAATAGGTAAATTGAAGATATCCATCCCCTTATCCGAACTGGCCAAACATGATGTGTATAGGAAACAAATTCAAAGGTCACTTCAAATGCCAGAGGTAAAGGATGATGTGAATGTTCTTGATGATCAACCTGAGTTGCTATTTGGTCCAGAAGTTAATGGAAAATCAACATATGGATCTGTCTTTCCCTTTTATGTCAGTTTACATATACATGACAAAGTCCTGCACAATGCCATGTTTGACTCAGGTGCCTCACACAACCTTATGCCCAAAGCTATAATGGAAAAGCTGAACCTTGATGTTACAAGACCCTACAAAGATCTATTCTCCTTTGACTCAAGTCAAGTCAAGTGTTTAGGCCTCATCAAAGACCTATGCGTCTCCTTAGTCCAATTTCCTAACAAGACAATCCTCATGGATGTGGTGGTTGCTGACATTCCACCAAAGTATGGCATGTTATCGTCAAGATCTTGGGGAGAAAAACTCCAAGGATCCCTCCAATTAGATCTCTCTTATGCTACTATATCTGTCTTTGGGCAACCAAAGAGACTGTATAGAGAAACACTGATGAAATATGTGGTAACTAGTGAGAGCAAGCCTGAAAATTTTCCCATTTACTCAATCCCTTCCTATATGGATTCTTTCATTTTATCTAATGATGAAATAAGTCCTCCCATTGATGACAAGCCGTTGGCTTTAGAACTGAACACACACATCAATGAAGAATTGGTTTCCCATACTAATAAAACTGTCAAAACAATCAAGGCAACCAGCTTACAAGAAGAACCTCCCCAAACAGAAAATTCAGATCTGTCCGCTGCAAGAATGATTGAAACTCTTGACACTAAGCACAAGCAAGAAATCACATGGTATTTAGAGTTTGATGGCTCTGTCAACAAGTTAGGAGCAGGGGTAGGTGTCTGGATTCACAATACACTTAACAATCATGTAGAAGGCCATGCCTACAGACTAAATTTCAAATGCACTATTAACATGGCAGAATATGAGGCTCTCCTCTTAGTCCTTAAACTACTCAAAGCTCTAGGAGCTGCAAAAGTATCCATTTTAGGTGACTCTGATTTAATCATACAACAGATGAAAGGTAATTTTGTTACCAATGACAATAGAATGAGGGCCTATAGGACTACTGCCACTACTATACTCAATACATTCATTGAATCCAAGCTTGCCAAAATTTCAAGAGAGCATAACTTTCATGCACACAGCCTAGCCACTTTTGCTAGAACATGCAAGCTTCCCTTTGAGCCAAATCATCATTTTACTGCTGAGATAAAACATAGGCCCACTGTCCCAAATAATGTTAAAGATTGGCAAGTGTTCGAGAATAATGCCAAGATTAACAATTTCTCACTCTTGAGCATGAGTTTTCAAATATTAACATTGACATGGATGCTATGATGGATGAACGACAGCAAACGAATGAAAATCAGCAGGCTATAACACCTATAACAACTAAACGAATGCTGAACCCAACTGTTTTTTACAATACAAGCATAAAAGAGCTGAAACAGATGCATTTGGAGGAAATAGCAGAAACAGAGGCCGAGATTGTTGATCTGAAAGATAACTTTCTCCCTGCCGGCCTCACTCCATTGGAAGACATGTTTGATGCTAATGATGTTCCCAGAAAACCAAAAATGCAACCCCTAAATCATGCTATAGAAGAACATAACATCGGGACAACAGAGAAGCCCAAAATGATCAAACTATCCAAAAATTTGCCACCCGATCAGTAGCCCAAATATGTTGATTTGTTCAAAGAATTCCAAGATGTATTTGCTTGGAGTTATGAGGACTTAAAGTCCTATGACACCTCAGTAATCCAACACACCATTCCCTTAAAACCAAACCAAAATCCCTTCAAAGAGAAACTGAGGAGAATCAATCCTATGCTTCTCCCTTTGATTGAAAAGGAAGTGAAAAGAATGTTTGAAGCAGGTATCATAGCACCCATCAGATATTCTGAATGGGTATCCAATCTTGTTCCTACAAGAAAAAAGACAGGTGAGATTAGCTATGCGTAGACCTAAGAAATTTAAACCAAGTCTCCCTAAAAGACCACTACCCATTGCCCAAAATGGATCATATTCTACAGAGAGTAGTGGGATCATCTAGAATTCCTTTGCTAGATGGCTTTTTAGGTTTCAATCAAATACTCGTTCACCCGGATGACCAAGACAAGACAGCCTTTACCACACCGTGGGGAACATTTAAGTATGTGAAGATGCCATTTGGACTTTAAAACGTTGGTGCTACCTTTCAAAGGGCAATGGATATTGCATTTTCCAAAGAAATACATGATTTCCTAGTTGTATATCTTGATGATCTAACCCCTTTCTCTAAATCTGATCAAGACCACCTGAAACATTTGAGGCAAATATTCATGACATGTAGGAAATATGTCATTTCCTTGAACCCCAAGAAATCCCTCTTTGGCCTTGAAGAAGGAAAACTCATTGGCCATATCATATCAAAGGACAGGATTAGAATTGACCCTGAAAGAATCCAAGCCATCCTCCAAATCCCATATCCAAGAAACATAAAAGAGTTGCAAGCATTCCTTGGAAAGATCAACTTCCTAAGGAGATTTATTCCAAATCTAGCTGAGCTGATAAGACTGTTAAGAAACATGTTAAAAAAGGATGCCAAGGTAAGATGGTCTCTTGAAACCAAACAAGCTTTTGAGGGCATAAACTCTGCCTTAACCCAAGCCCCTGTCCTCACAAGTCCATAATTTGATAGGGACTTTGTCATATTTTATTTTTCCTCTGATCACACCATAGTTGTTGTCCTTTAGCAAAAGGATGATCAGGGAGCTGAAAAGCCAATCGCATTTTTCAGCCGAGGCTTAAGAGATGCCCCTTTGAAATACCCAATCATGGAGAAGTAGGCCTATGCCCTGGTCAAAGCAATCAAAGATTTCCGAGTGTACATTTTATATTCACATGTGATTGCCTATGTCCCAAATGCTATTGTAAAAAACATATTAACCCAAGAGGGATTAGAGGGCAAAAGAGGCAAATGGATTGCAAACATCCTTGAGTATGACATATAAATAAAACCAACCAAGCTCATAAAGGGACAAGGTTTAGCCAAACTGATGTCTGAAACAAACTTTCAAGCCTTAGACATTAACCAATTGGACAATGAACAGGAGATGGCGACTCCACAAACTAGTGAAACCTTTTTGCAATCCCCATGGTATGCTGATATATGCCTTGTTTTGTTAAACCTGTTTACTCCCCCAGGATTGTCCAGAACTAAGAAAAGATTTTTAAGAATGAAGGCTTCAAAGTTTTGTGTGATAGATGGTGCATTATTTTGGAAAAATCATGAAGGTATATTGCTTAATTGTTTAATCATGAATGAAACTAACAATGTCATGAAGGAATTCCATGCAGGTGACTATGGAGGGCATCTATATTGGAAGTCCACTGCTGATAAAATTATAAGGGTTGGTTTCTATTGGCCCTCTCTTTTTGCAGATGTAAAGAAGTTTGCCATCGCATGTCACAAATGCCAAATCTTTGAGTGCAAAAGAAAGCTGTCGCCCCTGCCCCTTAAACCCATCTCAACTGAAAAGCCTTTTCAACAATGGGGTCTTGACTTCATTGGAGAAATCCATCCCTCTTCCTCAGGCCAGCACAAATGGAATTTAACAGCCACCGACTATTTCACCGGGTGGGTTGAGGCCATCCCATGCAGACAAGCGAATGACACCATCATTATCCAATTCCGTGAGTGCAACATCCTTTCTAGATTTGGCTACCCTAAGAAGATCATTACTGATAACGTCACTGCTTTTAAATCCAAAAAAAGGATCAATTTTTGCCACAAATTTCACATCACCTTGGGGCATTCCACAGCCTATTACCCCCAAGGTAATGGCTTCGATGAGTCATCTAATAAGAGCCTGATTAATATCATAAAGAAAGTGCTAGAAGAAAGCAAGAAGAACTGGCATAGAAAGCTCACAAACGCCTTATGGGCAGACAGACTTTCAACAAAGAAATCCATTAGGATGAGCCCTTATGAGCTAGTATATGGCATGGAAGCCATGTTTCCTTCATCTTTGGGCATCCCTACTATCAGACTGTTACATGAGATTCAGGCTGAACCAAACGCCATTCAACGAAGAATCAACCAAACCATTCATCTTCAACAAACCAGAGAGCAAGTTTATGACAGAGCTCAGATTTTGCAAGAAAAGCTCAAAATAATGTTTGATAAGAGAGCTAAGGCTGAGGATTTCTACATTGGTGACAAAGTTCTAAGGTGGGATTCACGAAGAGAAGACAAGGGAAAACATGCAAAATTTGATTTTTTATGGAAAGGGCCATTCGTTATTTCTGTTGTTCAGGGAAATAACACATATTTTCTCAAATATGTAGAGGGCAGCACGGCTGAAGAAGGCCCTGTAAATGGCCGAATGCTGAAACATTACCATGATCCCTTTTAAAGGGATACAATCCAACTCTATACATATCTCTTTGTACATTGATATTTGTATATATCAGCGCTTTGTTTTTAGTTTTTGTATAAGCAGTCTGAGTGTTAGAGGAGCAGCAACAATGTTTGTGAAGAGACAGCCAATTGCCATTATTCCATTTTTTAAAGCTCTATCTCTGCATTAATCTTGGTAAAACAGCAATAGTAGCACTGTCATATCACAAAAATTCATGGTAAAAGAAAATAGTGGGTAGCTGGCAGTCTTCAGTCAAACAGTATCAATAAGAGCAGAGCATTTTTTAATTTCACATCAGCAACTGTTTCTAGACCAGAGCTAAAGGAAACACATCAGTTTTGATCTATGTTTTTCAAAGGCACAATGCTCAAGCAATATTGTACATAACATCAAGCACGCAGAAGAAGAGCTAAATGAAACACATCACTTTTGATCTATGTTTTTCAAAGGCACAATGCTCAAGCAATACCATACATAGCATCAAGCACGTAGAAGAAAGCAGGCGATGCTATACAGTTCACAGTAATTCAGTTGAGGAGGGAGTTGTTCATATTTCGAAGTTTCACACTTTAACAGCCAGCATAAAGAAGTTTTCCAATCTACAACAACAATATAAGATCAAGGCAGTCTGACCTGCTGTTCTTGGCTTTTCACAAGGAAAAGCCATCCCCAAGTGGAGCCACTGTTAGCTTCCTGTAGCAACAGGTGTTCATATTTCATGATTGACAGTTCTACATGCAAAATGTGTCATACTTTGCATCCTGCAATGCTCCATATTTCCAGAAAGAGGCCAAAGAAGGCACCATGAAAATGTGCCAGTCCAAATGCCACTGATGTATTCCAATTTTGATGACTTAACCATTTTTGAAGAATGTTCTGTCAAGGGAAGTCCAAACAGCTTAATCTTGGATTCCCTACATTTCAATTTCTTGTTTTAGAATATAGGGAATTGATATCTATCCAAACAGCTTAATCTTGGCAGATTTGTAGATAGGTAGAGAATCAAAGGAGCCCAACTGCTTAATCTGGGCCCTTGGAAGAAATAAGGATAGATTTAGATAGGAGGGCAGTCAAAAGAAAAATTGTAAAGTAGGGTCTACAAGTCTAAGTGCACCCAAACCAAAAAGAAGAAAAAATGTTAGGTAAGTAGGCTGGGTAGGTAGTTTTGAGGTTGCAGAATGTTGATTTATGATCAGTTTTGTGTTTTAAAATGACATTGTACTTTAGATCATAGGTACAAGGCAATTTTCATTTGGAGGAGCTCAAACTAGACATCTCTAACCTCCCCTTCTTCCTCTTCCCCCAAATCACTCACAAATTTCCCTGAAGAGGTCAAGATCTGCTTCATTCCTCTTAGTTTCATCATTTTCCATATCATTTGCCTGGTGAAGATCTCCTTCACTCAAAGATTTCCATTCTTCCTCTATGAGTCACTTTTCCCCCTTTGATAGCCTAAGATCCACATACTTAGCGCTATTTTGTCATTTCCATATTAACTACTGACTCTATTATGTAAATCCCTATCTGTGTTCCCCTTCCCCTACTAAAATTATGTTAATAGCTCCCCTGTATACTTATCCCCTCCTCTTGGTTGAAACATAACCATAAGTTCATTGGGAATTGATAAGTTTATCTCAAACTCAACAAGAACCCTCATCTCCACCCTCCAAAAATCTCTTCATGCATATTACTCCATCACACAACATATAATTCCTTTCATGTGTATAAAAACCATCTTATTTGACTTATTTTCACCCTCCCAAGGCATAAACATCTTGTTTTGCCTTAAAACCCTTCTCAAATTGCATAAATCCATCTTTCTAGGCTTTCAGACCCCTTCCGATGCCTTTAAAAAACTGTTATAACCCATAAACCCACATTTCTAATGTTTAAAACCTCCTCCGTTTAATAAATCATTCAAATCGCACCGCGGGCCCCATCCCTAATCCTCTGCCGCCTCATCTTTGCCGCCAACCATTAGATCTGGTGCGTCGCAGATCAATGGTGGGCGGGTCCTTTCCCCAACGAAGCCGCCGAGAGTTAACGCCCAGGAGATCAACGGTTTTCCCGCCATACTCCCGCCACGCGTCACCCTCTCGACTGTGGCGGAGCCCCCTCTGCTGAAACCACCTACGCAAATAAGCGGTGTGCCCGAAACCGTAAACCGCCTTTCCCCCCTCCTACATCAGCACCACGTCACCCTGCCACATCACCATCCCGCGTCAGCCTCCTGCCATCGTGTCCTTGCCACGTAGCTACCACCGTACCGCCACGTCACCTCCTCCGCCATACCGTCACGTCACCCGGCCGTACTGCTGATGTCATCCTGCCACGTCACTGTCGTAGTGGGACCCACTACTGATGTCATGCTGACATCATCATCAAAAAGTGCGAAAGGCGCAAATCGCAGCCTAGGAAGCCCGTAATCAGAATCTGAGGTAGTTTTGAATGTGTGCGGTAATCACGCATGGCTATGGAAAATAGGCCAAAATGGAAAGCCCCTCACCGCACGGCCCCCAGCAAGCCCGAAAGGCACAGAATGACCATATTTTCTTCGCGAAGAATTCAGAAAGGGGCAAACACACTTTTTAAAGTAACAGAGGGTCGAACAGCTGCCATGAAAGACCGATGGGACAGCCTAAACCACTCAGAAGACATTAAAGAGGCCAGGTTCAGTGCCAAAGAGTATCAGTTCAGCAACATCAAAGCAGGTGAAAATTAAAGACCTTCATCAAAGTCAGCAAAACAATTAAGGCCATTTAAAAGCCTATCTAGTTGAGATTAGTGCACATTAATGCCATCAAACAGCAGCAAAACCAAGTTAGAGTTGGAGATAAAAGACAAATCACAGTTATTACAGGAGGACTGCACCGAGCCACCCAGGACAGACATTAACTCAGTTTGATACAGTTGCCCTCAGCGCAGCTCAAAGATATTTTCATGCATTTATTTCTGGATAAGATTAGGTTAAAATAATCATTTTCTTTCAGGCCTATTTAGGTTAGCTGTAGTAGATTATTTTTTGGATAATTTTCCCTATTTATACCGACCCTCTATATTGTTTAAAGGGTTGGTTGGTAGATAATTTTCATTAGAGACTCGCACTGGATATCTGAGATGTTTTACTTAATCAAAGATTGTTGAAAAGCTTTGGGGAAACGACTGTCTGCTCTGTGTCTAATGGTGTGAAGAATTGAATGTGGAATTCTTGTGCTGCAATATGAATCAATAAGTGTTCTTCACCTCTGTTATTTCAATTTCATTTATGCTCAAGTTGCAGAACGAAGGATTGGTTTAGAATTTGTTTAGCTGCACTCTATGCTTAGTTTATGTGGCTTCTTAATGTTTTCTTCTTGATTTAGGCATAAATATGAATTCTGTTATGGCTCATGTTTGACCTATTTCACATATGGATGACTGTTATCTAGGAATTCTTAACTGCTCCTAGATAGGGCTCATTTATCTTCTTTCTTCTAACCTGAATGAGAGACTCTTAATTGCCCCTCATTCCTTAGCCTTTAATCCATCTCTTTTACCTTGAATGATTGTTTGATATGCAGCAAGCTTGCTCCATATTCCTTCTTGTGACCAAGAAAACGCACCAGCAGTCCTACTCCTTGACTCCACGCCCAATGGTTCTAAAAATTTCATGCTATCCCTGCCTCTTTACTTGAAAGCATCATCCTTCCCACCAAAAATCAAAACAAAACCCCTTGAACTCAATAACTAGCCTAAAAACCTTATCAACAAAGCTAAATCAGAAAGAGAGAGCCCTCTCTGGTTGCAGGTGGGCTAGAACCTGCAGTCCAAAGGTTGGTTTGTGGTTACCTCAGCCGTATCCTTTTGAGCCGACCAGAAGGACGACCTGAGTGATAACAGAATGGCGACTCCACTGGGGACCTCCTCAGTTATTTTCACAAATCAAGTTGGAAAACTCCATAGGAACAAAAATCAGTGCTGTCTATTCCTTGAAACTACAGATGAAGTCTGAATGTCGGCCAGGAAGCCTTTGAAACTGTTCTTGCTTTATAGTTATAGGAGTAAATAAATGCTACTTCAGTCAATCTTCATGCTAGTTTTAAACTACAGATAGCTGTGCCAGAAATTTGATCAGTTCCTTGCTAATTCTAAACGCATTCGCAGAAAATACGAAAAAAAATTCAGAATCTGGCTCCCAAAAAGAATTATCGCTATACTAGGTCAAATCCAAACCCAAATCCCCCAGCTACTTTTGAAAATCTGAACTTAATCCCAAAAATCCTTAGGAAGCAAGAACAAAGAGAAGATTTTGCTGATAACAGTCCTGAAGCAGTTCACCCAAGGAGTGTTCCAACCCTTGTCAAAGTTTTATTTCGTTCAACCCCTGCTTCCCCTTGTTCATCATCTAATTCCCAAAACACTCCTTCCACACCCCCATTCACTGCACATACTCCCATTACCACTATTGTTGTTCTAGTTGTCCTAGTTATTCCACTTATCCTTGTTATTCTGGTCGTCCCTATAAACATGGCCAATAGATATGCACCCCTACAATTACCTGCAAACCCTGGGGCTATGCCTCAGGATTATCAAACTAAAATCACATATCTTGATGGAACTGGTACTTGCACAACCCTTCAGCATACAAAGAAGATGCAAGACTACTTTGAGAACTATGAAATAGATGATGATAGTGTGAGAATGAAAAATTTTGTTCAAAGTTTAACAGGTGATGTAAGAACTTGGTTCAGATCACTTGCTGCAAATTCCATAACCACTCCGGATGAGCTTTACCAATCCTTTACCAATAGATGGGAGAAAAAGAAAGACCCTTTTCTCATACTTGCTGAATACGATACAATAAAAAGAGGCCCTCAAGAGTCTGTCCTAGATTACTGTGCAAGATTCAATAATGTCTATAATGCAATACCACAGAACCTAAGACCTCCACCAGACCTTTCCTTGTATAAATTCCCTGATGGATTCGACCCAGATATGGCCTACCAGTTAAAAGAAAAAGCCCCTCAAACCCTTGCAGACATGCAAAATGTTGTTGTTAGCGTAGAGGCCAACCTAATTGCCAAAAGAAATAGAGGTAGAATGGAGAGAAGAACCACTTTCAAAGAAGAACCCTCAGGCTTAGATCAGAAACTTGATGCTATTATCAATGGCTTGCAAAGGCTGGGAGACAGAGTAGAAAGTGTTGAGAGGAAATCATCATCGGAAGGACAACAATCCAATACCATAAGGAACCCAAATTTTAGGAAAACGCAGAACACAAATGCTGGTAGGTCTAGTCCAGACCATGATATAAGACCACCTTTTCATGAAAATTATGTGGAAGCCTCTACATCTAGTGAACCCCGAGAGGAAACTCACATAAACTTGGTGGATTCGAGGGCTGAGCAACAAATTTTCCTAACTCAACAAGACCAAGATGAGCATGACTTTAGTCAATTTCAGACTAAGTCTGGTGAGTCTTTTGATTTTAAACAAGGCTATGATACTGCTGTGTATGAGGTCCACAAACAATATAAGCTGAGAACTAGGACCATTGATATTTCTGAACCTAGCAAACCAAAGGATGGCAAATAGCCCAACAAGATTAAAGGCAAGGCTGTCATAACAGAACCAGCTGATATACCTGTCCCAAACCCGCATCAAGTGACTGTAGAGGACATAACACAAATGCAGCCTTCTATTGACCAGCCTTTGCCACCTTTTTCCTTGGAAAAGAACTCAAGCAGTGTTCCAAAAAGCTCTCTAAAGCTAAAAAACTACAAGCAGTCACTTCCCATAGCACTGATAAATAAGTCCAAATTGCTGATAATCCAATGGAAAAAGGGAAACCTGCCTCTCACATTACTAAAACCCAATCTGAAAAATCATTTGACTTAGAGGCAGAAATAGATAAATTGAAGATATCCATCCCCTTATCCGAACTGGCCAAACATGATGTGTATATGCAACAAGTTCAAAGGTCACTTCAAATGCCAGAGGTAAAGGATGATGTGAATGTTCTTGATGATCAGCCTGAGCTGCTATTTGGTCCAGAAGTTAATGGAAAATCAACATATGGATCTGTCTTGCCCTTTTATGTCAGTTTACATATACATGACAAAGTCCTGCACAATGCCATGTTTGACTCAGGTGCCTCACACAACCTTATGCCCAAAGCTGTAATGGAAAAGCTGAACCCTGATATTACAAGACCCTACAAAGATCTATTCTCCTTTGACTCAAGTCAAGTCAAGTGTTTAGGCCTCATCAAAGACCTGTGTGTCTCCTTAGTCCAATTTCCTAACAAGACAATCCTCATGGATGTGGTGGTTGCTGACATTCCACCAAAGTATGGAATGTTATTGTCAAGATCTTGGGGAGAAAAACTCCAAGGATCCCTCCAATTAGATCTCTCTTATGCCACTATATCTGTCTTTGGGCAACCAAAGAGACTGTATAGAGAAACACTGATGAAATATGTGGTAACTAGTGAGAGCAAGCCTGAAAATTTTCCCATTTACTCAATCCATTTTGATATGGATTCTTTCATTTTATTTAATGATGAAATAAGTCCTCCCATTGATGACAAGCCGTTGGATTTAGAACTGAACACACACATCAATGAAGAATCGGTTGCCCATACTGATAAAACTATCAAAATAATCAAGGCAACCAGCTTACAAGAAGAACCTCCCCAAACAGAAAATTCACATCTGTCCGCTGCAAGAATGATTGAAACTCTTGACACTAACCACAAGCAAGAAATCACATGGTATTTAGAGTTTGATGGCTCTGTCAACAAGTTAGGAGCAGGGGCAGGTGTCTGGATTCACAATAAACATAACAATCATGTAGAAGGCCATGCCTAGAGACTAAATTTCAAATGCACTAATAACATGGCAGAATATGAGGCTCTCCTCTTAGGCCTTAAACTGCTCAAAGCTCTAGGAGCTGTAAAAGTATCCATTTTAGGTGACTCTCATTTAATCATACAACAGATGAAAGGAAATTTTGTTACCAATGACAATAGAATGAAAGCCTATAGGACTGCTGCCACTACTATACTCAATACATTCACTGAATCCAAGCTTGCCAAAATTTCAAGAGAGCATAACATTCATGCACACAGCCTAGCCACTTTTGCTAGTACATGCAAGCTTGCCTTTGAGCCAAATCATCATTTTACTACTGAGATAAAACACAGGCCCGCTGTCCCAAATAATGTTAAAGACTGGAAAGTGTTCGAGAATGATGCCAATATTAACAATTTCCTCACTCTTGAGCATGAGTTTTCAAATATTAACATTGACATGGATGATATGACAGATGAACAACAACAAACGAATGAAAATCAGTAGGCTGTAACACCTATAAAAGCCAAATGAATGCTGAACCCAACTGTTTTTGACAATACAAGCATAAAAGAGCTGAAACAGATGCATTTGGAGGAAATAACAGAAACAGAGGCCGAGATCATTGATCTGAAAGATAACTTTCTCCCTGCCGGCCTCACTCCATTGGAAGACATGTTTGATGCTAATGATGTTCCCATAAAACCAAAAATGCAACCGCTAAATGCTGCTATAGAAGAACATAACGTCGGGACAACAGAGAAGCCCAAAATGATCAAACTATCCAAAAATTTGCCCCCTGATCAGAAGCCCAAATATGTTGATTTGTTTAAAGAATTCCAAGATGTATTTTCTTGGAGTTATGAGGACTTAAAGTCCTATGACACCTCAGTAATCCAACACACCATTCCCTTAAAACCAAACCAAAAGCCCTTCAAACAGAAACTGAGGAGAATCAATCCTATGCTTCTCCCTTTGATTGAAAAGCAAGTGAAAAGAATGTTTGAAGCAAGTATCATAGCACCGATCAGATTTTCTGAATGGGTATCCAATCTTGTTCCTAAAAGAAAAAAGACAGGTGAGATTAGGCTATGTGTAGACCTAAGAAATTTAAACCAAGTCTCCCTAAAAGACAACTACCCATTGCCCAAAATGGATCATATCCTGCAGAGAGTAGTGAGATCATCTAGAATTTCTTTGCTAGATGGCTTTTCGGGTTTCAATCAAATACTGGTTCACCCGGATGACCAAGACAAGACAGCCTTTACCACACCGTGGGGAACATTTAAGTATGTGAAGATGCCATTTGGACTTTAAAACATTGGTGCTACCGTTCAAAGGGCAATGGATATTACATTTTCCAAAGAAATACATGATTTCCTAGTTGTATATCTTGATGATCTAACCCCTTTCTCTAAATCTGATCAAGAGCACCCGAAATATTTGAGGCAAATATTCATGACATGTAGGAAATATGGCATTTCCTTGGACCCCAAGAAATCCCTCTTTGGCCTTGAAGAAGGAAAACTCCTTGGCCATATCATATCAAAGGACAGGATTAGAATTGACCCTGAAAGAATCCAAGCCATCCTCCAAATCCCATATCCAAGAAACATAAAAGAGTTGCAAACATTCCTTGGAAAGATCAACTTCCTAAAGAGATTTATTCCAAATCTAGCTGAGCTCATAAGACTTTTAAGCAACATGTTAAAAAAGGATGCCAAGGTAAGATGGTCTCTTGAAACCAAACAAGCCTTTGAGGGCATAAAATCTTCCTTAACACAATCCCCTGTCCTCACAAGTCCACAATTTGATAGGGACTTTGTCATATTTTCTTTTGCCTCTGATCACACCATAGTTGATGTCCTTTTGCAAAAGGATGATCAGGGAGCGGAAAAGCCAATTGCATTTTTCAGCCGAGCCTTAAGAGATGCCCCTTTGAAATACCCAATCATGGAGAAGCAGGCCTATGCCCTGGTCAAAGCAATAAAAGATTTCCGAGTGTACATTTTATATTCACATGTGATTGCCTATGTCCCAAATGCTGTTGTAAAATACATATTAACCCAAGAGGGATTAGACGGCAAAAGAGGCAAATGGATTGCAAACATCCTTGAGTATGACATAGAAATAAAACCAACCAAGCTCATAAAGGGACAAGGTTTAGCCAAACTAATGTCCGAAACAAACTTTCAAGCCTTAGACATTAACCAATTGGACAATGAACAAGAGTTGGTGACTCCACAGATTAGTGAAACCTTTTTTCAATCCCCATGGTATGCTGATATATGCTTTGTTTTGTCAAACCTGTTTGCTCCCCCAGGATTGTCTAGAACTAAGAAAAGATTTTTAAGAATGAAGGCTTCAAAGTTTTGTGTCATAGATGGTGCATTATTTTGGAAAAATCATGAAGGTATATTGCTTAATTGTTTAATCATGAATGAAACTAACAATGTCATGAAAGAATTCCATGCAGGTGATTATGGAGGGCATCTATATTGGAAGTCCATTGCTGATAAAATTCTAAGGGCTGGCTTCTATTGGCCCTCTCTTTTTGCAGATGTAAAGAAGTTTGCCATCTCATGTCACAAATGCCAAATCTTTGAGGGCAAAAGAAAGTTTTTGCCCCTACTCCTTAAACCCATCTCAACTAAAAAGCCTTTTCAATAATGGGGTCTTGATTTCATTGGAGAAATCCATCCCTCTTCCTCAGGCCAGCGCAAATGGATTTTAACAACCACTGACTATTTTACCAGGTCGGTTGAGGCCATCCCATGTAGACAAGCCAATGACACCATCATTATCCAATTCCTTGAGTGCAACATCCTTTCTAGATTTGGCTACCCTGAGAAGATCATTACTGATAACATTGTTGCTTTTAAATCCAAAAAAAGGATCAATTTTTGCCACAAATTTCACATCACCTTGGGGCATTCCACAGCCTATTACCCCCAAGGTAATGGCTTGGCTGAGTCATCTAATAAGAGCCTAATTAATATCATAAAGAAAGTGCTAGAAGAAAACAAGAAGAACTGGCATAGAAAGCTCACAAACGCCCTATGGGCAGACAGACTTTCAACAAAGAAATCCATTGGGATGAGCCCTTATGAGCTAGTATATGGCATGGAAGCCACGTTTCCTTCATCTTTGGGCATCCCTACTATCAGACTGTTACAGGAGATTCAGGCTGAACCAAACAACATTCAACGAAGAATCAACCAAACCATTCATCTTCAGCAAACCAGAGAGCAAGTTTATGACATAGCTCAGATTTTGCAAGAAAAGCTCAAAAAGATGTTTGATAAGAGAGCTAAGGCTGAGTATTTCTACATTGGTGGCAAAGTTCTAAGGTGGGATTCACGAAGAGAAGACAAGGGAAAACATGCAAAATTTGATTTTTTATGGAAAGGGCCATTCGTTATTTCTGCTATTCAGGAAAATAACACATATTTTCTCATGTCTGTATAGGGCAGCACGGCTGAAGAAGGCCCTGTAAATGGTCGAATGCTGAAACATTACCATGATCCCTTTTAAAGGGATACAATCCAACTCTATACATATCTCTTTGTACATTGATATTTGTATATATCAGCGCTTTTTTTTTTAGTTTTTGTATAAGCAGTCTGAGTGTTAGTGGAGGGGCAGCAATGTTTGTGAAGACACAGCCAATTGCCAGTATTCCATTTTTTAAAGCTCTATCTTTGCATTAATCTCGGTAAAACAGCAATAGTAGCACTGACATATCACAAAAATTCATGGTAAAAGCAAACAGTGGGCAGCTAGCAGTCTTCAGTCAAACAGTACCAATAAGAGCAGAGCATTTTTTAATTTTACATCAGCAACTGTTTCTAGACCAAAGCTAAAGGAAACACATTAGTTTTGATCTATGTTTTTCAAAGGCACAATGCTCAAGCAATACTGTACATAACATCAAGCACGCAAAAGAAAAGCTAAAGGAAACACATCAGTTTTGATCTATGTTTTTCAAAGGCACAATGCTCAAGCAATACTATACATAACATCAAGCACGCAGAAGAAAGCAGGCGATGCTATACAGTTCACAGTAATTCAGTTGAGGAGGGAGCTGTTCATATTTCAAATTTTCACACTTTAACAGCCAACATAAAGAAGTTTTCCAATCTACAGCAACAATAGAAGATCAAGGCAGTCTGACCTGCTGTTCTTGGCTTTTCACAAGGAAAAGCCATCCCCAAGTGGAGCCACTATTAGCTTCCTGTTGCAACAGGTGTTCATCTTTCATGATTGACAATTCTACATGCCAAATATGTCATACTTTGCATCCTGCAATGCTCCATATTTCCAGAAAGAGGCCAAATAAGGGACCATGAAAATGTGCTAGTCCAAATGCCATTGTTGTATTCCAATTTTGATGACTTAACCATTTTTGAAGAATGTTCTGTCAAGGGAAGTCCAAACAACTTAATCTTGGCTTCCCTAGGTTTCAATTTCTTGTTTTAGAATATAGAGAATTGATATATGTCCAAACAGCTTAATCTTGGTAGATTTGTAGATAGGTAGAGAATCAAAGGAGCCCAACTGCTTAATCTGGGCCCTTGGAAGAAATAAGGATAGATTTAGATAGGAGGGCAGTCAAAAGAAAAATTGTAAAGTAGGGTCTGCAAGTCTAAGTGCACCCAAACCAAAAAGAAGAAAAAATGTTAGGTAAGTAGGTTGGGTAGGTAGTTATGAGGTTGCAGAATGTTGATTTATGATCAGTTTTGTGTTTTAAAGTGATATTTCACTTTAGATGACAGGTACATGACAATTTTCATTTGGAGGAGCTCAAACTGGACATCTCTAACCTCCCCTTCTTCCTCTTCCCCCAAATCACTCACTAATTTCCCTGAAGAGGTCAAGATCTGCTTCATTCTTCTTAGTTTCATCATTTTCCATATCATTTTCCTGGTGAAGATCTCCTTCACTCAAATATTTCCATTCTTCCTCTATGAGTCACTTTTCCCCCTTTGATAGCCTAAGATCCACATACTTAGCACTTTCGTGTCATTTCCATATTAACTACTGACTCTATTATGTAAATCCCTATCTATGTTCCCCTTCCCCTACTAAAATTATGTTAATAGCTCCCCTATATACTTATCCCCTCCTCCTGGTTGAAACATAACTATAAGTTCATTGGGAATTGCTAAGTTTATCTCAAACTCAGCAAGAACCCTCATCTCCACCCTCAAACTATCTCTTCATGCATATTACTCCATCACACAGCATAACTTTACTTTCATGTGTATAAAAACCATCTTATTTGACTTATTTTCACCCTCCCAAGGCATAAACCCCTTGTTTTGCCTTAAAACCCTTCTCAAACTGCATAAATCCATCTTTCTAGGCTTTCAGACCCCTTCTGATGCCTTTAAAAATCTGTTATAACCCATAAACCCACATTTCTAATGTTTAAAACCCCCTCCGTTTAATAAATCATTCAAATCGTGCCGCGATCCCCATCCCTAATCCTCCGCCGCCTCAACTTTATCGCCAACCATTAGATCTAGCGCGCCGCAGATCAATGGTAGGCGGGTCCTTTCCCCAGCGAAGCCGCCGAGGGTTAACACCCGGGAGATTGGCGGTTTTCTCGCCGTACTCCTGCCACGCGTCACCCTCTCGACTGTGGCGGAGCCCCCTCTGCCGAAACCACTTACGTGGATAGGTGGTGCGCCCGAAACCGTAAACCGCCTTTCCCCCCTCCTACGTCAGAACCACGTCACCTTGCCACATCATCATCCCGCGTCGGCCTCCTGCCACCATTTCCTTGCCACGTAGCTACCACCGTACCGCCACGTCACCTCCTCCACTATACCGCCACGTCACTCGGTCGTACTGCTGACGTCATCTGCTGACGTTATCTTGCCACGTCACTGCCGTACTGGGACCCACTGCTGACATCATGCTGACATCATCATCAAAAAGTGCGAAAGGCGCAAATCGCAGCCTAGGAAGCCCAGAATCAGAATCTGAGGCAGTTTTTCATGCGCGCGCTAATCGCGCATGGCTACAGAAAATAGGCCAAAATGGAAAGCCCCTCACCGCGCGGCCCCCAGCAAGCCCGAAAGGCGCAGAATGACCATATTTTCTTCGCAAATCATTCAGAAAGGGGCAAACACAGTTTTTAAAGCAACAAAGGGTCAAACAGCTACCATGAAAGACCGATGGGACAATGTAAACCACTCAGAAGACATTAAAGAGGCCAGGTTCAGTGCCAAAGAGTATCAGTTCAGCAACATCGAAGCAGGTGAAAATTAAAGACCTTCAACAAAGTTAGCAAAACAATTAAGGCCATTTAAAAGCCTATCTGGTCGGGATTAGTGCAAATTAATGCCAGAAAATAGCAGCAAAACCAAGTTAGAGGTGGAGATCAAAGACAAATCAGAGTTATTACAGGAGGACTGCACTGAGCCACCCAAGACAGACATTAACTCAGTTTGATACAGCTGCCCTCAGCGCAGCCCAAAGATATTTTCATGCATTTATTTCTGGATAAGATTAGGTTAAAATAATCATTTTCTTTCAGACCTGTTTAGGTCTGCAGTCATAGATTAATTTTTGGATAATTTTCCCTATTTATACCGACCCTATGTATTGTTTAAAGGGTTGGTTGGTTGATAATTTTCATTAGAGACTCGCACTGGATATCTGAGATGTTTTACTTAATCAAAGATTGCTGAAAAGCTTTGGGGAAACGACTGTCTGCTCTGTGTCTAATGGTTTGAAGAATTGAATGTGGAATTCTTGTGCTGCAATATGAATCAATAAGTGTTCTTCACCTTTGTTATTTCAATTTCATTTATGCTCAAGTTGCAGAATGAAGGATTGGTTTGGAATTTTTTTAGCTGCACTCTATGCTCAGTTTCTGTGGCTTCTTAATGTTTTCTTCTTGATTTAGGCATAAATATGAATTCTGTTATGGCTCATGTTTGACCTATTTCACATATGGATGACTGTTATCTAGGAATTCTTAACTCCTCCTAGATAGGGCTCATTTATCTTCTTTCTACTAACCTGAATGAGAGATTCTTGATTGCCCCTCATTCCTTAGCCTTTAATCCATCTCTTTTACCTTGAATTATTGTTTCATATGCAGCTAGCTTGCTCCATATTCCTTCTTGTGACCAAGAAAACACACCAGCAGTCCTACTCCTTGACTCCACGCCAAATGGTTCTAAAACTTTCATGTTATCCCTGCCTCTTTACTTGAAAGCATCATCCTTCCCACCAAGAAACAAAACAAAACCCCTTGAACTCAATAACTAGCCTAAAAACCTTATCAACAAAGCTAAATCAGAAAGAGAGAGCCCTCTCTGATTGCAAGTGGGCTAGAACTTGCAGTCCAAAGATTGGTCTGTGGTTACCTCGGCCGTATCCTTTTGAGCCGACCAGAAGGACAAACTGAGTGTTAACACCTGCAACATCACATGCACATGCTCTCTTATCATTCACAAAATATCATAACCAATGGTTGAAAAGATGAGTTGAATTTGAAAACTATCTAAGTTATGCTAAAATATATGATCTATGCAATGAATCATAGAAAACATATGAAAAATGGGAGAACTAATATAGACCTTCTTCCAAGAAATCATGAACATGTATTTTTGGGCTGTGATTGTAGATTCCTCTTTTCATTCTCCCATGAGAGATGATGTAGATGTAGCAGTCACAAGATTTTTGAGGAATTACATTCTAATAAAATGTAGCAAACCAACAAACATTATTTAAGCTAAAATGGATTACCAATACAAAAGAGGGACTTAAGCTACTAGGGTTGATCCCAAACACAATAGCCTCAGCCCTCTAAAACTAACTCAATGATGTTTCAATAAGAAACTTCTCATTATCATTGCAAAAATGTCAAATACATCATATAACAAGTCAAAAATAGCAGCAAAAAGTTCTTGAGCTCAATAATTTCTTAGCTAAAAACAGAGTTCAAATCCTAATGAGTTCTTTGTCATGTTTATTTATACAAAATGATAGCTACCAACAGTGCCCTCGAAAATATAGATGTTTGTCTCCAAAAACTCAAGAAAGGTGGATCTAGATCTCCTTGAACTGCACTTGCTTGGTTGTCAGACCTCGAGCTGATGAGATATAAAGTGGTGATCTTGACTGATTGAGGGAGTTAAGGAGGTGGACAACCTCCTAGAATCTCTCCTTGTTGTCTACCTCGAGCTCTTTCATTAAAATTATCTCAAAATTGGTCAAATTCCTTCATTTAAACCATATTAGCCCACATTACATAGCAAAACATCTTTCACCCCTCTCACTAAGCATATTATAACAAAAATTGTAAATAAATGTGTGAAAGAGATAGTTTCAAAGCTAGATGATGGAATTATGACCCTGATGATATACATATAGATGATCCTCATCACCATCTTCAAGGAGAAATGATAGACTTTCCACCTTCACAATCGATGCCCATGACGATTAGAGACCCTCTAGTGGAGGACAATGCTACTTTCATGCAAAATATGAATGCTTCCTTGGAAGAGGACAATGCTACTTTCATGCAAAATGTGAATGTTTCCTTGGAACAACTTAGATGGGCCCAATAGGCTGATCACAATGATATTATGGACTTCATGAGCCATATACAAAGAAATCAGTGGGAGATGCATGATCAAATGGTCAATTTATGGAGCGAGCAATAAAGAATATAAGAGAAGTTAGACAATATGGAAACATGATCAGCTCACATGGAGAGGAGATTCAATGTGAATTCAATCCTCTTCCATCCTCTAGTTTGGGTCGATACATTCCTGCTATGATGAATTCTGAATATTTCTAATGATAGTTGGCTCTGTTTTAGTCCTATGAGTTTTTCGGCACTTTTTCGTGTCAGTTTATGTAATTTTTTTGTCATTTTTTAATTTTTCTTTGTATTTGGGTATGCATTAGTTGGCCAATAAATCTAGTAAGAGTTAGGGAAATATGTTTTTGAGAAATTTTATGGAAATGTGTAATATGATGAATTAATATAAAACTTTTGATTCACAAATAAAAAATGTTGTTGTAAATATAAATAAACAACATTTAAAATAGTCATATCTTGGAGTGGTTGAGGAGACTAGAGCAGGGACGGGCTAGTTGCCACTGCCCCACCTAACCAATAGGTAGGGGAACGTGTTTTTAGGGCATCAACAGATAGAATTTCACACCATTTGTTTATGTACTTTGTGCACATTATTATGTGAAAAATGGAGGAAGAAATTAGAGAGAAGGATCGAAAGAAATGTGCAGTTTATAAAGGCAATTCAATGTTGGAGGCATGGTGGAGTCCTAGTTTAGTACGTGAAAGGAGTTGTAATACATTGGGGGAATTGTGGAGGAAGGAAATATTATAGGTGAAAGGATCTCAAGTCGTGGAGAGATCTAGAAGTAAGCATGTGAAGGGGTAGGTAATAATGGTTCACCAAGGTGACATAGAGGCACAATTGGCAATATGTCAAGAGTCGCATACAGAAATATTAATTGTTGAAGGGAGGCTTACTTCTCAGCTAATTCAAGGAGAGGGATGAAGGATAAAGGAATGGTTTCATAAGGGCCTTAACTGCATTCAACAAAAAATAGAGGCTAGGAGGATGCTACTATGCTTCTGCTGTCAATTCCATGAGAGGAGGGTCATTACTCAGGATAAAATCTATGAATGTTTGGTGGAATGTGAGGATTGGGACCCTGAGCCAATTTAGCTACAACTTTGGGTACGAAAGAAACATGCCAAAACATCAACAGAACAAGATCATAGAAGAGATAAGCCACCTCTACATTCACTTAGGTTTGGTAACTGGCTATAGATTTGC